>CM044433.1:139859675-139905944 GCA_024363595.1 Xenopus borealis | reverse complement strand
GGAAGGCAGCACTCCTTCAGCGATTGCCCGGCTCCTCGAAAAATGCAGCACTGCCGATCACTTCAGGCCCGGGACATTGTCCCCCCTGTCCCCCTGATGGCGGCCCTGACCAGTTTAGTTGTATGTCTCTGCACTCTCTCCAGCTCATCAATACCCTTACACAAAATTACATGGTACAGCATACAGAGAACAGCTAGAACAAGAAGACATCATTTACAGGACTGGATTTTCAGACTAATGGACTCGGTCAGGATGTGGCTTCCACGTGGAGGTTTCATTGCAAAACTGTCCTAGAAATCTGAAGTCCTTTACCCAAGAAATGTTTGGTTTAATATAATTAGGCCATGAACATATGGCTATAGGAGACATAGATGGATAATACTGTAAGACATGGGGAGGGTGACTAAAGGCCAACCATAAGGGCATAAACTAAAGAAAGAATAACATTTAAACAACTTCCATTTCATGGGTTAATGGTTTGTAGGAAGAAATGCATGTATTTGTATGTGCAAAGTACAAATTTAAGACCCTAAAAAAATGCAACAGAAATGTTTATTTATCATGATATACAGGTATGTGCTCCCTTATCTGGAAACCTGTTCGCCAGAAAGCTCAGAATTATGGGAAGTCCATCTCTATTTTAAGAAATAGGGAATCATTATAAGAAATAATTCTTATAATGATTCCCCTTTTCTCTTTAATAAAAAAAAAGCAGTATCTTATACTGGATCCTAACTAAGCTGCATATGAATCCATATTAGTGGCAAATCTGGGTGATGAATATTGGGGTTGTAATATATTGATCACATTGTCAGTACTGGCCTTATGATAAAAAAAGTGCAATAGGTACCCAGTCTGTAAAATACAGATTAGGGGCAGACTTACTAAATTCATATGAAAAATTCGAAGTTCGATCGAATTTTAAATTAAATTCGAATCTTCGAATATGCAAATTAGGCAAATTCAACCATCGAATATTCAAATTTGAATGATTCGAATAAAATTTTATTCGAATATTCGATGGTCGAATAACTTCCACTTTAAATTTTTATTCGACCACCTACTTCGCAGGATCAAGCTACCAAATTGGGAATAATTAGCTGAGATCGAATAAAAAATTCGACCAATAGTAAATCTGCCCCTAGATGTTAGAAACACAGACCAACACTGGCAATAATATCATGCAGTTATTAGGTAGGTAGTGCTATTAAAATATATATATATTTTTTTTTTTCTGTAATTGGTTTTTATTTGAACAACTTTTACAGAAAGATAATGGCCAATCAGTGTCTGCAATGACCAGTACTGCATAATGTTTTTTTCTGCAATAAACCTTTCTTCCACTACTTTTCCATGATTTAGATGGGAAGATGCATAACGTGAGAATCACAGAAAAGCCTTCATTTAGCCATCTTGTTACTGTGCCCAATAAACTGTGTACAGAATAGGGATTATAATATAGCACATTCTACTAGAAAACTTTTCCCACCTCTTAGCTCGGAAGCACTTTTGCCCTGGGGTAACAATTATATTTTATAAAAGGTTGTTCACCTTTGAGTTAACTATTGGTATGATGTAGGGAGACAATTTGCAATTGTTTTTAATTTTGTATTATTTGTGGTTTTTAGTTATTTAGCTTTTTATTCAGCAGCTGTCCAGTTTGCAATTTCATCAATCTGGTTGCTAGACTCTAAATTACTAATATCCATGTACTATTTGAATAAGAAGGGCCCAAATAAAAAAAAAAAAGTAGCAATAAAAATAAACTTGTAGCCTTACAGAATATTTGTTTTTTTAGGTGAGGTTAGTGACCCCCATTTGAAAGCTGGAAAGATTCAGAAAAAGAAGGCAAAAAAACTATTTTAAAAAATGAAGGCCAATTAAAAGTTGCTTTGAAGTAGCCATTCTATATTTTATTTTAAAGTTTACTTAAAGGTGAACCACCCCTTTAATGAAAAGTGTTAATATATAGGCTGTTTTATTCACTATATGACATTAGATGATCCGGGGTATAGTTTCCTTTTAAAAATTCATTGGCCCATGCATGAGGTCAATAATGATCCAGTGGATAGAAAAATCGAGGATCTGTAAACCGTTTCTGTACATGCCACTCCATAAGCCACTGCCATTGTTATATTAAACCTCACACAGCAATACTTCCTGGTTTCACCTATTTTAAATCAAAACATTTTGGCATTTCCATTTTGGTATTTTCTGTTTATTCACATTTTAATGCCCAGTGTGCATAGATTTTCCTAAGTATGTGACATGTAGGGAACCCAAAACGAAAAATTGTGCAATTGACTTTTCTTGGCTGTCAATCCAGCTTCTACAAACAAGCCCCTTGCCTGTGTATTGCATCATAAAATAGCACAACCCCATCATATTCTATATTACCCAAGATTATTTCATATAATGAATTCTCTCATTATTCTGTAACCTGCTGCTGTTTAATACCTACATTTTCTCTTTATTTCCCTCTGTTTTCTTCTTCTCTCCTTTTCTCTATAACCCTCTCTGATGCCTCCACCTTCTTTATAAATGGCATCCCTGTGCATCCCTCCCCAATTCCAGCACTGTCCACTAAATCACATGAATTACATATGTAGAACATATGGAGTTACATACATCACAACCAATACCTATACAAAAGGGAAGGAAAGCCACAAAAGGTGAGGAAGGCTGTATGTAATTACACAATATGCAACTATGCAGTTATATTCTGGATTACGTTCAGTCTTTATGTCTATTCCATTTGGAATCTATTATCTGGACACCCATTGTCCAGCAAGCTCAGAAATATAGGACTACAATATTACATAGCCTGCATGTTGGATGTTTAAAACGTTTTGTAGGTTTAAAGTATGATGAGTCAAATTACAGGAAAGCCCAAGCATTCCAGATAATAGATTCCATACACAGGTATCCTCTTAATTAGAAAGTTACTGTTTGTGTCCCAACTGAAAAACAAATTAAACCCAGTATAGAAATAATACAAACAGTGTTAAATATGATTTACTGCTTCTAAAACAAGCTAGCAAGAACCAGAGATCATAGTTCATTCAGTTCACAAAACATTTCTTTACCACAAGGTTCCTTGGGGTTATAAATATAAAGTTCAATCTGTACTTCTGAATGACATATATTTTCCCTTTAACTTTTTTAGACTGGAGTTCCAACAATTTGATGACCTCTTTGTGTCTTCATAAACAGACACTATTACTGAACAGGACTGGACTGAGAATCAGAATAGGCCCTGGCATTTCAGGTACACAGAGGCCCAAACAACCCCCACCAGCCCACTAAATACTCAATTTCTCTGGCACATTAAAGCAGCCCCTCTGGCATTAACCAGAACCCACAGATTGCCAATCCGGGCCTGCTACTGAATAATTAATTTCTACATTATCTCCCCTATACTTAGGGGCAGGTTTACTTAGGGTCGAATTTGAGGGTTAAAAAACCCTCGAATTCGACCATCAAATTTTATGGGAATAAAAATCCTTCTAATTCGAACATTGAATTTAAGGATTTTACCGCAAGTTGAACGATCGAATAGGAAATATTTGAAATATTCGACCATTCAATCGAATTTTTTTAATTGCTCAAAAATAATGAAAACCAATTCAGTAGGTTGAAACTGGCGAACTAGGCAGTCGAATAAAAAATTAAAGGGTTGTAGAATATTCGAATAGATTTTTATTCAAATTATTCTAATCGTTCGATTCGATCGAATTTTCAAAATTCAATGGTCGAAGTGGTTTTCAAAAACAGTCAAATTTGAATCTTTTTGAAAATGAGATCGAATTTCGAATTCTTCATGTGAATTTGATAAATTTGCCCCTTAGTATTGCTTTGCAGGTACTGTATGTGGGATTGGGGTGTTTTTCTTCTCTAAATATCTACGTGACGGGTCCCATTTTACAGATACATTTCATTGATCTTCACACTGGCTGAGTCTACCTTAATTGCCATCCTACACAGCCAGTTTATCAAATCTGTATCTTCAGAGATGACCGTGTCATTTTGTGTATATGAAGGCGTCTGCATGAAAAATTGATCTCTTTTTAGGATCAGCGGAAGAAGTCCCATGACTATTGGTGGCTGCGGTGTCATTTTGTGTCCATGTCTGAACAATGACTGTGAGGCACCCTGGGAGATAATAGTGCTCGTTGTCAGCTGGGGAAAAGACTATGAATAAAGTAATTGGTATCAAGAGTGAAATTCAGAGAAACACGTCTGCTTCCATTATTTTTATTTTTTATTTCATGAAAATTGAAATTTATTTGCTATAGTTTCTTACCAAAATGTATGCAACTATCGCTTCTGGGCAGAAACGCCATTGGTTAATCTGTTCAGCTACTAATCTTCTGTTAATTGTTTCCATAAAGGCCAGTTGGGCCTTAAATCACTAATTACTATTGCTTTAAAAATGACCATAGCTTTTAGCTGCCTCCATAGTGCTGATGTTGAACTTGCATTTACCCTTGGGACCAAACCCCTATTTCTTGCACTTGTGAATGTGTTAAATGTCACCCTAGCTGATATGTACTTAATACAGATGGTAGTTCAAGGGTAAGGGAGCACATATCCAATGCTACAGGCAGTGGCATGACTATAAGATAATGCTGTCAACCCCAAAACATTGCATGGTAATGTATAGGGCCCTCAGCAACTTCTGTATAAGGACTTCATTCTACAAAGCTTAATCTGTTTAGTTAACATATACTGATATTTGCAGATCAGCACCCCCCTAAAATATTAATAGGCCACCATGATGTTTCGCTTGCTACTCCCACCCCTCAGGGGTGCACGTGACACAGGCAGCTTTAGGGGACCTCGGGGATTCCTTAACACAGTGGCTTAATAACACTGTACCATGCCACCCTGCAAAGGGTCATGGGTTCTCCCTCACCCACCTGCTGACTGGAGTCCTGGGTAAGAGAAGAAACGGCTGTCCCCCAGGCCCCCCTGCAACTGTCGGGTCTGTTTCCTCTATAGTTATGCCATTTTTTCTTAAGGCATCCTTTTATAGTCAAATGACTCAAAATAATCTCAAGTGTTTATACTGTCAAATTTGAAAGTATTGACGGCCAAGACATCAGGTCCCCTACTTCCCCCCCACTGGGCATAGCTCAATTTAAAGTGAGCTTGCTAAATAGTTCCCTGTTTGAAAATTATTATATTGCAGATTAATTATGGTTCAAGTTATGTTTCCACAAATAATTTGAGTTTTCAATGTTATTTTTGAGTCTAAATAGAATTTTCAGGTAATAAAACTCAAAAGTTTCAAGTTTTTTTCTCAAACAATTGTATTTTTCAAGATTTATTACACCCCTGGAAATAGCTTGAATCCAAAAATGCACCATCTAAAACCTGTCGAGGTCATGTAGAAGTCAATGACAGAGGTCCCTTGAACCTTGAAACAAGTTTTTTTTCAGAGGGTTTTGCCAAAAACTCAATCAATTTGAGTTATACAAGTTTTTTTTTTACAGAAAACTCAAACAATATGAGTTTTGCAGTTGTTAACCCCAAACTCACTGATTCGAGTTTTTTTCTTAAATTAGAACCCATTTGAGTTGTGAGTTCATTCGAGGTATTATAAATACCCCAGTAAAGCTTGTTCTCACATTCTGGCTAATTTACTATACTTTTTATTGACTTTTCTCATTCTAGTTTGCATATAAATGACCTTTATTTACAAGCATGAATATTTTTACCATTTATGAAATCCTGAGTTTGGAACACACAACAGTATTGAGCCATAGAATATCATGAGAATCCATGGAAAACATAATGTGTATGTGTATTTTGACATGGGAGCAAATTATACAATTGAGCAATTAACTGTCCCAGTGGAGCTTACACTCTAAGGTCCGTATCACATTCACACACGCTATGCTCAAATTTATCAGGAACCAATTAACCTGCCTGTATGTTTTTGGAGTGTGGAAACTAAATGGAATTTAATGCATTTATCTGCTGGCACTTGTATTAATGTGTGCATTAGTTTGCTTTGGTGGCATTAGTTTTAGTTCAACAATATTTGAAGGACCTGATTAGCAAACATTGATAGATGTCTAGATGTGGACTTCCCAGAATCATATTTCAGTATCTGAGAGGAGAGAGAAAGAGCATGGAACTAACCAGCAGGTCTGATATTTTTATGTCATAGATATCAGGATCTCATCTATGTGGGGCTCGCAGTCTCTCCTGATCTCCTCTGATTATGCTAACAAACCCCTGTGCTCCACAGCCCTCTGCACGCTTCGCTAACACTCAAGTCAATTTTCATGTTGCCAGCAGTGAATTGCTTCCCTTTCACAGCTTGTTTTGCTTACACTTCCAGTGGAGGATTTTGTCTTCTCCTATGCCCTGGGGGACATCCCATCCTCTGGCAGCAGCAATGTTGCCAGTGCATACGAATCTGCTTTCGATAGGACGACAGATCCACTGCAAAGAACATCAGAAAAGCAACTGCTCTTCACACATTCAGCCTTGAACTCCATCCTTCTTCTCTGTCCTGCAACATGCATTTGTCATTGATCCCTTTCCTAGAAGCACCAAGGTATATGTGCTTGTTCTATTTATGTGTCTTTCAGCTATAACATTGGCTTTCTGGATATCAATCAGCAGTGCAGCTTTATCTGTGGCAACCCACCCACGTAGGGAGCCGCATACTACAGTGACCAGAAGCAAACATTGTTGGTGTGACCTGAGCACAGGTTAGGAACCAGCATTCAATCATAATATGTACAGTACATAGAACCAACCATTCTCTCTTCTCATATCACAGTCAATAAGGCAAATTCCATGTTACAAACTCTGTAGCTCTGTTTTTATTCAAAGACCTTTATTTCTATTTTCTAACTTCAGGCCTTGGTGGCTGTTGAAAGGCCATCATTTAGGGATTTAAATATTTGGACTATCTGAATAAATCACTTTTCAGCACTTGTAACTGGGTCACATGTGCTTACAGTGGGAGCTACTGGGGTAAAATGCTGAAAAGTGTCAGCTGCATGTATACAATCACTATAAACCTGTGTAAAATATCAGCCCGATAAATTAGATTTGCCTGGGACAGGATGAGTATATCATGTTGCACATAATTGTATATTGCACTTATATTATTTATTTATGGTATATGGTATGGGGTACTTTATCAAGAAACCTGATATCCATAAAGCTCTCCCATAGACTGCAGTATAATCAAATAACTAAAAATTTTTAGTCCTGGTGAACCCCTCCACACCTATCCCATTGCCAGCCCGAGAACTGTGGGGAAGGAGAAGGGGGGGGGGGGGAGCAGAGGTATAACTGCGATGGGATGAATGGCAAAGTATATTTTACAAGTAGGTTGGACTTAAAAAGAAAGGTGACTGTTGGTTTCAGTACAGGCCAAATCCACTACAACACTAAGTAGTGATCCACTACTCCACTGATCTATTGGCCTTAGTACTTGCCCTCAATTCAGTACAGTAGGCAAAGGGGCTGAGCCTAAGCAATGGTGTCAGTTTGCACAACCACTGCTGAAAATGTGGCACAGCCAAGACTGAGCCCTATTCTGACTTTTGTACAAGGTATTGGACAAAAAAATACAGTTTTATTCCATATATTAACTCATAGCAACTTTTGACAGTTATATCATAAAACTAATAGAGAAACCGAACCTGGTTAGGGTGAGAAGGACTGAAAGGAGCCAAAAAGAAGCCATGTTCCAATATCTTGCACTGATGAGATCTTACAAGATCGAAGCAGGCTGTCTGCAAGTTTGGATATATGGCTCTGAACTATTAGGCTGTATCTGTGCTATAAACCAGCGGTTCTGGATGCATAGTTGGCCACAGGGACATAAAGGAGTGATTTACATGTCTCCGCCCATGATGCATTATGGGAGAATAAAACTCTCATTTTTTATATCTAGGCAGTGCTATATGTATGGCATGAGACAAGTAAATACCTTCTGATTTCAGAAGGCTTCACTTTGCATAAAACTAATGTAAAGCAAAACCTTCATTGGCTGCTTGGAGTTACAAGAAGTAAAATATAGACCTGTTTTTATCCCCCTCCCCCCAAGAATCCCCTTAAAACAGAGACTTAAAATATAATACTGCTGGTAGCTATACAACCCAGCTAATGACTGGCTAAGGATGCTGGGAGTTTACTGCAGCTAACTGACATAAAGTATTGTTTAAATTGTCTGTCTGCAACTAACAGACTAGATCCAGTGAAAAGATTTAGGTTCATGATTTTCCCATAGACCTAAGTGGGGATGTTGATCAAAAAAGAAAAACCATAAGAATTTTTTAATTAACTGAAGCTGGCACATTATAGAGTCCATTTTTGAAGGTATAATCACAATTGCATGAGTGTTAAGAACTGCAAAATTGGGGCCCTAGAGTTGCATCCCTTCTAGGGTTGAAAATCCATAGCAAGGCATGCATGCTTTAGACATACTAGGAGACATCCATGTACCACTCAAATCTCACCATTTTCCCCACCAATGTTTCATTGAGGGACAGAATACAACAAAGGCTTTCAAATAGTTGATCAAACAAAAGAGCAGACATAAAGTGTTTACTTTAAGTAAAATTTTAGTACTTTATACAATGTCCAGTTATAAGCATCTTTACTATTGTCTTTATTATTTATTTTTTATATTTTTAAAATTATTTATCTGCTTTCAAATGGGGGTCACTGTCCCCATATAAAAACAATTGTTCTGTAAGGTTACAAATGTATTGCTATTGCTACTTTTTATTGCTCTTCTTTCTAATCAAGTCCTCTCTAATACATTTTCTGATCTCTTATTCAAATCAATGCATGGTAGCTAGGGTACTGACAAAGCAAACTGGAGAGCTGCTGAATAAAAAAACTCAAAAACCATAAATAATTTGAAAACCAATAGCAAATTGTCTCAGAATATCACAGTCTACATCATACTAAAAGTTAGTTGAAAGGTGAAAACCCCCTTTCAGGTAGAAATGTTAACTTTCATATTGCAATCGATAACCCTATTAGTTTAATAAATAAAGAAAACCTAACCATTAATGGTGCATTGCTTACATTACTTTATTATTTATGTGGAGGTAAGCGGAAAAAGGGGTGAGGGGGCATTATAGCCCCCTATATATAGTAGGTGTTGAGGTATGACAGTGTATGAGTGCTGGTGTCATCCTTCCATATTGTACTTGTCCAGTCACATGGACCAATTTTTTATAAACTTCATTGGGCAACCTCTTGTGGCATATAGGAGCATATACATGGGCACCATTTGATGAAACAGGTTTTCCCAAAACTGTATAGTTTGGGCCATTTGTACCTTCCATTGTCCTCTGTATAGGAGGTTCTTTTGTTCCTCATATGACTCCCTGTGACCTAACAGTTCCCTAATCAATCAGGTTAGGGCAGTGTTGGACTGGCCCACGGGGATACCAGGAAAACTCCCAGTGGCCCCAGGTGTCAGTGGGCCCTCTTGTTTCTAACAATTTGGCCTATTTCATGTTCATTCCCTATTTCTTTATGTGGAAAAAGAGGCTTAACAATGGAAGAATAGAGTATAGTAAGTAGATCTAAAAGAATAGGAGAATAAAGAGGTTAAGTGAGGAGAGAAGGAATAATAGTTTGGAAAGTAGGGCCCCTGGTCTAAGGTTTTCTGGTGGCCCCCTGGTCTAAGGTTTTATGATGGGCCCCTGGCATCCCAGTCCGACACTGGGTTAGGGTCAGGTGCGTGTTGAGAATTTCTTGACCCACACATCAGTTCACTACAGATGGGGCTGCTCACTATTTTTCTGTAGTGGGCTTGGCAGCCAGATAGTATAGAAAGAGAATTGGGAGCTTGGCTACACTAATGTTTCTGGCCCCGAGTCTTTTAAATTAAAATTATTCAGCGACATTAGGGAGGAACCCAGCTGCCGGATTCTATGATAAGGTGTCACGATCGGCTCCCTAAATCCAGAGCCAACACTAAGTACCCTGTTTATGGCTCTGCCTATAACAGCCGTCTTTCACCTCGGGTGGAGCACTCGGCTAATGGGACTCCGCTAGGTCTTATTAAGACAAGTGCAAAGTAGAGGGTTCTGGAGCAAAGGGGCACGACAGTAAAGCAAAGTCTTTGGGCAGAAGGTCACGGTACAAAGTGTAGTAAAATCAGGTCGGCCAGTGCAGGCAGTATACTAGCGGAATCAGGCAGGCAAGGGCCAAACTAGGAGATCAGTCAGAAGGGGTACAGATACAGAAGTGTCGGTTTACCAGGCGGGGTCAGGATTTCAAAAGTCAGGATTTGTCACAAACAGGCAGGGGTCGCAACAGGAATCAGAAGCTTTAACAGCACACGTTACCAGGAAACTCACAAGGAAGAAAACCTATAACAGGCAATGATCTAAAGCCCAAATGCACCTTTTATCCTATTTGAATTTTGTGCCATTGCGTGCTCCAGCATGCCTAGAATGCACCTAGAAAGGAAGCAGAGGCACACCGCAGTGCCCTAAGGAACTGGAAGGGAATCAGCCTTGCACGGAGCAGCAGTGCATGGCGGGCATCCATGCTGATCTAAAATCCTTGCTAGATGCCTCAGTGAGGTGATCACCCAAATTATAGATGCGGACCATTCAGGATTTTTCCCAACAAAGACCGCCAATTTCAACATTAGATGCCTTAGATACATTAGATGTGGGGTTTACATAAAACTTTATGAAATTAGTACAAGCATTGTACCAATCCCAGAAGCAACCATACACACAAACCAAAACCTATCTTCGCCCTTTGTACTGCAAAGGGGTTCCAGGCAAGCGTGCCCCCTCTCACCTCTACTATTCACAATAGCCGTGCGGCCAATGGCCTGTCTTGAACGCCAATCATATAAAATATAGGGACTTGGGCTGGAAGGGGTAACTGAAAAAATATCACTGTTCATAGACAGTACCCTACTCTACCTAGCCACCACCTGACCGGAACTCACTACTGCCCTAGACATCATAAAGAAACATAGCATCCTACTATTCTTGTATGCCACAGTGCTAAACTCATGTAAAGCTTCATACAGGTGGTGGTGCAAACCTTTGTGCTCTCCAGGTGGGCAAGGTACAAAAACATGGAGCTTAGTACTCATTTGCAAGTAGGGTTTGCTACCTTTTCCGGAAAAAAATACCGGCCTTCCTGTTTATTTATCTTTTTTCCCTGTTAATAACATTGCGAACAGTCATCATTTTCACCACCAGGTAGCAACCAATATAGTTAAAAAGGAAAAATTATTGTCAATGTTTCGGTCCTATTCTGAACCTTTTCAAGAAAGAAATGTCTTTAGAAAGGTCCAGAACACAAGTGAAATGTTGACAATAAATTTTCCTGTTTAACTTAAATTAAGGAATGTTGGCCTGAAACATAGTATTTGTAACTGGATAGAGAACTGTAAATATAGACTACAAAGAGTGGTGGTAAATGGAACATTTTCTAATTGTACCAGTGTTGTTAGTGGGGTACGGCAGGGCTCTGTACTAGGTCCCTTGCTTTTCAACTAGTTTATTAATGACCTGGATGTGGGCATTGAAAGTACGGTTTCTATTTTTGCAGATGATACTAAATTGTGCAGAACTATAGGTTCCATGCAGGATGCTGCAACTTTAGAGTGATTTGTTTAAGTTGGGAAACTGGGCAGCAAACTGGAAAATGAGGTTCAATGTTGATAAATGCAAAGTTTATGACTCCTTAAGTGAAAAGGATCTTGGGGTTTTCATAGATAACATGTTGTCTAATTCTGGGCAGTGTCATTCTGTATCTTAACAAGGGCATAAACTCAATAGATGAAAACATAATTATACCTCTTTATAGATTCCTAGTAAGACCTCATCTGGAATATGCAGTGCAGTTTTGGACTCCAGTCCTTAGAAGGGATGTAAATGAGCTGGAGAGAGTTCAGAGACGTGCAACTAAACTGGTTAGAGGGATGGAAGACAAATTATGAGGGGAGACTGTCCAGGTTGGGGTTATTTTCTTTGGAAAAAAGGTTCTTGCGAGGGGACATGATTACACTTTACAAATACATTAGAAGACATTATAGACAAATATCAGGGGACCTTTTTACCCATAAAGAGGATCACCACACCAGAGGCCACCCCTTCAGACTAGAAGAAAAGGACTTTCATTTAAAGCAGCGTAGGTGGTTCTTCACAGTGAGGACAGTGAGGTTGTGGAATGCACTGCCGGGTGATGTTGTGATGGCTCATTCTGTTGATTTTTTGGACTGACATAGTATCAGGGCTAGTTTGATGCTAAACTCCACAGTTAGTATAGCTATGGGCATATATGGTTTGTGAAAGAGTGGAGGGTGTGTGTGTGTGTGTGTGTATGCTGGGTTTTGGTTTGGAGGGGTTGAACTTGATGGACTTTGTCTTTTTTCAACTCAATTTAACTATGTAACTATGTAACTATGTACTATGAAGTCCTGGAGTGTGTCAATTTTGGGAAACTATTATCTTTAATACATGTGACAGCACCCAGGCATGCAGAGAACACTTTATTAGAGAGCACCACGACATATATATATACATATATATATATATATATTCATTATTATTTATTTATTCACATATATGTAGTTCTGTGGCATGTAGGGTTTTCACCTCACTACTTTAGGCTTATAGCAAATGGGGAATATTCTCAAACTGTAAAATCCAGACAGGAAGTTGCCAAAACCACTCCATCCATCTCCCATTATATCTGCTGAATTGAAAACAGTCACTATAGCGAATGACAGCTAAAGTATAGTATAGTATAGTTTTATTTTAATTATGAATTGAATATTTGTCTGGTTTTATAGTCAAACCTTCATGTATAATAAACAGCTGAAAGCAATTACTATGTATCTATTAATGAAGTAAGCTCCAGCTCCTCCTATCAGTATTGACAATCTATTCCTGCAACTCTGGTATTTACTGTTTTGTAAAGGCCAAGCAAACCTTGTTGGTAACCTTTATTTTTTTATGTACTTTAGTTTTGTTCCACCCAAATATAACCTCTACCCCAAGTCTTTTTATTATCATACAATCCTATCCCTAATCTCACCCTAATCCTACACTCCTTTGTATCTCCAGTTTGGTTATCCTGCAATACAAGTGATAAATGATATTCTGACTGCATCCTGGTGTCAGCCTCGTGGCATATCAAACTGTCAGCTTACCCCTCCTCCCTCTCTCATTCTAAATCATAGACAAGAAGAGGCAATAGCTGCTGCTCAGGTCCATTCTACCATTTCCTTATTTGTTAAAGGGTTAAGCATGGAAAATAGATTTGTGTTTCTCTTAACTGCTTCACTGCTGGATGTATCATTAACTTAACTATATTCGGGAACACTTATATAATAAAGGACTAGCACCCATTTATAATCAGAACCAAGTAGTATGGATTTGTTGTATTGTTTTCTACAAGTTAATTATCTATAATAGGCCCCTTCTGAGTCTCTGTCCAAGGGTGGAGCTCCTGCATTAAGTTCTATGCATTGGGCTACTGTCTCCCTAAAATGCACAGCACAGTCACTGACTTTCCTTGCTCTTCCCCGCATTTTCCCATGATTGTGTACATTATACCATTTTTTATTTACTGTAAATAAAGAAATAGGAATTTTTAATTTCTTGGTAAGGCTCCAGTTTATTATTACTTGATATTTAAGGAATAATCAACAACCCACTATTTAAGATTTAAGTATTTAAGATGTCACCAAGAACTTCCATGGTCAAGGAGCAAGCAGGGCATGTGCTTTTATGCTTTTCATAGAGTTGTTAGTCCTTATGCTGCATTTATATTTTATGATATAGAGTAGATTATGTGTTATGAATCGCACATTTCAGTGAGATATCTCTTAGCTCTGAATATAAACAAACATCTTGCTAAGCACCTTTTTAAAGTATATATAATACATGTATATCCCTAATGTTAAGGGATATACTGTTCATATATATATACCTCTAATTACCTCTAATGTAATGTTCTACGGGGGAGGGTGGGAGGGAACCAGTTTCACACATTAGCTAGATACCCAGGCGGTTACCCATAACTGCTGGCTTGGTCAGGAATTGGGGGGTTTTATGGCCGAAACCCAACCCAGTGCTCTACACTAATGTACTGAGGCATGGACCAAGTTCAGGATTCTGCTTGGGAGTCTTACATTTAAATTTTCTTAAATTTGAATGTACAATTTAGATTTGTTTCCTTATTTTGCCAAATCTTTTTGTATGTATGTGTGTATTTATATACACATTTATATAGCGCTACTATGATATGCAGCGAGAGTGCAGGAACAGATGCACACAATCCCTCTTACTACGAGGGAACAGCCCCGCACAAATAAGGAGATTGGATAGAGGGGACCAGACTAGGGGTAGGCAGCAGAGAAGATTCATGCCTGGCACCACCCAGTTATATGACCTAGACATGTGCATCTTCTCTCTACACCTAGTTCCAGACCTGACATTTGCATTTATATTGACACATCAGCTGCAATTGTGTCAAGCACAATACCCCTTTGCAACTGCAAAAATGCTGGGATTTTGGGGAAAAAAATTGCATTATGGGGGAAATCACATTGATTGTGATTGACATTGCACTTTTCTCACTGCACTTGTGGATATAATTGACTCCTACGGTCTTTATTACATTCACAAACAGTAGGGCCAATTATAACAGGAACCAATTAAACTGACTGTATGTTCTTGGAGTGTAGGAAGGTGGAGCACCAAGTGGAAACACACACAAATATGGGGAGAACATAACAACTCCTTGCAGATAGTGTCCTTCCTGGAATACATAGTGCTGATGTGCTGCCCTGTATAAAATTACTTTCTGTTTTCAGCTATTGAAGAAATGTCACTTTCTTGTTATCTACACTTTTCCAAAGGCAAGGCATTTCTAATCCTAAGGAACTTGAATAACCCTAAGTGTGCGACATCCCCTCTGACATTCATTGGCGGAAATGTTTTTACAGGAAAATGATGCCGTGCCCTGTGAATTATATTATCATCCAATTAGAATCTTAGAGCTGCAATAGAAAACAATGTGTAATGTTTAAATAAATAGAGACCTGTAAAAAGTGAATGATAAATTCTAACTATGGTGTGTTTTGTGCTAGAAGAGCATTACTGCACATATTTATATTGCTTATGTGTTTTCCTACCTCTCCGCAGCCCTGACATGATGTGTAAGTAAGATTCTGGCTCTCCTTGTAGCACAGCATTCTGTCACAGATGCCACCAGAAATCCATTGTTTTCTTCACTGTCACCTTTTGGGCAATGTCACATGAAGCATTTTGATGACACTGATGACAGGTTGATTCCATTTGGTCCAAATCGTGGCCCTGCCAGCTGACCTAACTGGTGAAATTAAATCTAATTCCAAAAACATACAAGTTGCTCTGCACGTATTCTGTAAACTGTGGCTGCCATATAAATAAATGGCAATAAATAAATAAGAAAATAAATGTGTCCATGGATATGGATGGAGATGGGCTCTAAAGTTGAGCTTTATTATAGACTTGTACATATTGCTGAACAGTAAAACACAGAGGTATTTGATGGTGGTGCGGCTAATATAATTCAATGATAGTCAGTGGGAGTCACGAGTAGTGTGTGATCTAATTATTGTCCAAACTGGCTTCAGGTGTCCACACAATCCATGGGTTGATAAGGCAAGTTAGTCAAAAACTATACTTATTATATTAATTTCATATAACTGTAACCTAAACATAATGCTAGAAATTGAGCTGCTAGGCATCTGGTGACTGCTGTTTGCAGTTATCAGATATTTGGCCTTGGCCATGTACTTAGCAAATTCAGGCCATGCCCAGTTATCAGATGGGTACAATCATGAAGTATTTTGTCTGAGTAAAATGGTTGTACTCTTGCCTGGGCCGAAGTCACGTTAATCTGGTTGAAGCAAGCACTGACCAGTAAAAGTCACCTTTGAGTTAACTTTTAGTTTAATATAGAGAGTGATATTGTGAGACAATTTGCAATTGGTTTTTTAATTATTTGTGGTTTTTCAGTTATTTAGCTTTTTATTCAGCAGCTCTCCAGTTTGCAGTTTCAGCCATCTGAATTACTCTAGCAACAATGCACAGATTAGAATAAGAGACTGAACTATCAATTGAAGAGGACCCGATTAGAAAGAGAAGTGATCAAAAGTAGTAATAACAAGAAACGGGTAGCTTTACAGAGCATTTGTTTTTAGATGGGGTCAGTGACCCCCATTTGAAAAGAATTAAAAAATTATAGATAATAAATACTGGTCGAAAAAGTTGTATAGAATTTGGCCATTGTATAGCAAAGAAACAGATGAAAATTGCAAATCATTAAAAAATTATAAAAAATAAATAATGAAGACCAACTGAAAAGTTTCTTAGAATTGGCCCTTCTACAATATACTAAACGTTAACTTAAAGGTGAACCACCCCTTTAAGAGTACTGGGGACATTGGGTGGAAAATGACTATTATGGCACACAGAAAGGAACAAATGATCTCTAAAAGCTCAGCAATTAAAGGGGTGGTTCAACTTCAAGTTAACTTTTAGTATATTGTAGAAGAGCCAATTCTAAGAAACTTTTCAGTTGATCTTCATTATTTATTTTTTATAATTTTTTAATGACTTGCAATTTTCATCTGTTTCTTTGCAGCTTTCAAATGGGGGTCACTGACACCATCTAAAAACAAATGCTCTGTAAGGCTACAAATGTATTGTTATTGCTACTTTTTATTACTTATCATTCTATTCAGTCCCTCTCCTATTCATATTCCAGTCTCTTATTCAAATCAATGCAGGGTTGCTAATGTAATTTGAATCCTAGAAACCAAATTGCTGACACTGCAAACTAGAGAGCTGCTGAATAAAAAGCTAAATAACTATAAAACCACAAACAATAAAAAATGAAAACCATTTGCAAATTGTCTCAGAATATCACTCTCTACATTATACTAAAAGTTAACTCAAAGGTGAACAAGCCCTTTAAAGTACCTCTGTACCCTTGCTAATCCATTCCAGAAGGACAACTTCTGTATTCCATTAATTCACCCTGACAAAGTCAATGAAATATTTTTGCAGAGCACCCCAATGTGTTGCCAACCAGCAGTTACAGAATGCACAATGTGAACAAAGACACCTTTTACTAACTGGTGCAAGGAGCCTTACCCCAATGTTATCCACAGCAGCTTCTAGTGATCTCCATCCCATGCCACTGGTCAGATCCTCCCCTAAGGATTATTTAGATGCACATGTATTACAGAAGAAACAGAAACCTATGCAACAGGAATATCCTAGTAGTTTGATGTTATTACTGCTTGCAAAGCCAGTGAAGTTTTACATTACTGAATTCTCTACAAGTAAGTAGCAGTTCATGTTTGCTTGGAAAGGCCAAAATAACATCAGGCTGTGGCCCACTTTGTCAAGGGGCTTATATCCTTTTCTGGGGATGTAAGAAATGTAACTTCCTGGTATAAACTACTCTTATTAGTGTCTCAAGAGTTTCCCATGATTTACACTGAAACTAAATCCCTGCACTGTAAATGTGTAAAACACTCCAAAATTGTTTGCTTCTGAACAAAGAAAATTATACATTAATGCTACTTGCTGACCACATTTGTATTCTAAATCCATATAATCAAACATGCTCAGGCAACATCAGACTATTCCAAGGCAGACAAAGTTAGTATTCCATGCAGAAAATGTACGCCTTTTTTTATCTACTATAAGGGCCTGTTTTCATTAACCTTTTCACAATTTCTGTTACACCCAACCCCCTGCAAAAAAGACTGCTTTGAGCCCGTGAAGAAAAGGATTAGCCTTCTCTATGCAGAACAGTATTACCCTACTAAATCAAGAATACACCCTCCAGCCTACTCCATGTAGTATATTACATGCTGTATATTATTAGACTGGAACATTATGTTCCTATTCCATACAGAACAAGGTTCAAACTACTCAGTTGAGAGGGACATCAGTCTAGTGTGAGCCTACTCCATTATAATTAACATGTATTTCTATCGTGCCAACATATTGTGTAGCACTAGGCCTGACCCTACTCCATGCAGAGGAATATTATTCTACTCCATTCAATACAGTCTTAGCCTGACCCTATTCCATGAGGAACACTATAAACCTACTCTATTCATTATAGTCTAAGCCTGACTCTATTCCATGCAGAACAATGTAAAGCTACTCCATTCAGTACAGTCTTAGCCTGACCCTATTCCATGCAGAACAATATAAATCTACTCCATTCAGTACAGTCTTAGCCTGACTCTATTCCATACAAAACAATATAAATCTACTCCATTCAGTACAGTCTTAGCCTGGTCCAATAATTTGCATTTTTCAGGGGACCTGGGAAAAAATGATGTAATATCCAGGAATGACAAGGTTAATGACAAGGGTTAAAGGGTTTGTACACCTTCTAAACACTTTTTTTTGTTCAGTGGTTTTCAGATTGTTCTCCATAAACAAAGACTTTTTTCATTTACTTTCCATTATTTATATTTTATTGTTTTTCCAAAATCTAAGTGTAAAGTTGAATGTTGGTGTCTCTGGTGTTTGAGTCTGGCTCAGTAATTCAGGTGCAGACTCTAAACTGTTACAATTTTGCAACATTTAATTGATACATTTCCCAGCAGCATCTCTGGAGTATTAGCAACTATTGTATCAATTCTAACAGCTGCCTGTAATGAAACCCAGAGATTCTGCTCAGCAGGGATAAATGTTAGAAATGTATCCATTAAATGTATCAGTTTAGAACAGTTGGGGGGGTCGGCGACCCCCCTCCCAGAGCTGCTTTAGAAGGTGAAAAATGACACTTTACACTTCAATATTAGAAAAACGGTTACAAATAGAAAATAGACAGTAATTGGAAAAAGTCGTTATTTCTGGTGATCTATCTGAAAACAACTAGTTGTTTGAAGGTGGACAACCCCTTTAAGCATTGCAGTGTTAATGTTACACTATGGGCGGCATGTGCAAGGTCTCTCTGTCAGTCACATAAACAAATTAATAAGTGATTGGTGCAGGACTGTATAAGGGGCAGACTAATTGAAATTGACCATTTACAGGCAGAACCATGGCAAAATATGCATTTGGTTAGTATTTTAAATCTCTTTATTTCACAAATAATAAGTTTCATAGAAGAAAAAAAAGGCAGTTTTTGGGAACTTCAGGACAACATTTTAATGTAAAAACAGATTTACTCCAAACAAAAACAGCTCGAAAAACAAGAGAAATGTTTTTCCCTTGGTGTGAAAGGGAGAGTTCTATTGTTGCTACTGATACATTGGGAGGGAACAAAAGGAGGAGAAACATTACTTGGTTTTGTAGATTTCTATTGATCGGGAGCACATGCAGCCATAAATCTGCCTGAATTGCAATCCTCATAGATTAATGTCACTTTAATGGTCTATATTACCACAGAGTAACCCCGTGGCTCAGAGGGGAGCACAGTCCCCTTGGGACCAATTAGGGGCAGAAATGAATTCTAATACAATATTATAAATCTAGTACAATTTTAAGAAGCTACAGGTCTTCCAGTCCTCCTACACCTAATTATGCCCCGTCTTTTGTTAGACCTTTATCTCTATGGGTCATTAGAATCCCATTGCAAGGGAAGCCCAGATTATAAAGCAGAACATTTCAAATTTGTGTTTACTTCATTGGAAATGGTGCACCTGTCTCTTTACCTGATTACATCTAATTAATATTTATGCTTTTCTAATTATGTAAAGCAAACAAGGCCCGCTAGAAAGTCATCTTGGCACATAGAGGAGACTGCACTGTTTACCAACCTGACTGTCAATAGCTATTAGCAGAGACAAAGAACGGCAAAGGAGATGGTCAGCGCAGTTCAGAGGGACAGACAGATTGCCGTGAGCTGTGTGTGAATGTAAAAGAGATAACTGCAGCAATCTGTGTGAAAGGCACGCAGCATGGAACTGGTTCATTTGGAGCATTATGTAAAACCCAGTGCCGCCTTTAGAAAGTAGAACTAGAAGTATGGGGATAATATTGGGGAAGGAGACCAGTCCTATGTTCACCCCACTCAAAAGGCAACACAGGAATGGGACTTATTATCCAGAATGCTCGGGACCTGGGGTTTTCCCAGATTGGGGATCTTTCTGTAATTTGTATCACCATACCTTAAGTCTACTAAAAAAAACATTTAAACATTAAATAAACCCAACAGGACTGTTGTATCCCCAATACGGATTATTTCTAGCTTAGTTGGGACCAAGTATAAGGTTCTGTTTCATTATTACAAAAAAGGGAATTCATTAAAAAATTTAATTATTTGATTAGAATGAAGTATATGGAAGATGGCCATCCGGTAATTCTCATCTTTCTGTATAGTAGGTTTCTGGATAATCCATAATCTCAGTTCCCATTTCTCTGTTTTAAATTACAACGGTACTTAGATAAAAATTGTTCTATTCCATAATGATATCTTAGAGGATTGCCAACCAATTTATAGCATTGCTGCTGCCCTGAGATGGAGATTGCTCTTTCACAGGGAAAGGCGCATATGAAAAGGTCTCCCAATGATGTTACTTCTGCAGCAGCAGATTTTACTAAGATTACACAGTAGATTATAAATAGTTCTGTGACTCAATAACAACTATCAGATTATGAAGTATAACTCCTTTATAGGTTCCTGATACTATAAATAGAGGCTGTGACTGTGACACTGGATGTCATAATGTTGGCATCAACATCAATAGACCTCCTAAATGCTCATTTCAGACATAGAGATTATAAACAGCACCTATACCCAAAACATCTGTTATTTAGTCATTAATACATAAATAAATGAAAAAGTAAAACACAGTGGGTCTCATTTATCAACACTGGGCAAATTTGCCGATGGGCAGTTACCTATAGCAACCAATCAGTGATTAGCTTTTTTAAGACAGCTGCAAGTAGAAAAATGAATGCAGCTATCTGATTGGTTGCCATGGGTTACTGCTCATGGGCAAATTTTCCCAGTGTTGATAAATGACCCCCAGTATAGCCTTATAAAAGTGCTTAAAGTGATACTGACACTACAAAATGAATTTTAACATATGAATGTACATAAATGTTACCTATAGGTCATGTTGATCATTTTTTGCTGAGAGGTTTGTTTATAATTGTTAGTTGAAGTTCCTAAGCCTGACTCTCTGACACAGGGCAGGACTGGAAGGAAAAAGCAGCCCTGGCAAAAGTATCAAAGCAGCCCATATATTCGTGCACAGGCAAAGCATGATTTAGATTTCCAACCCCAAGGTTAACTAGGAACCTCCAGTTGCCAACATACCTATCAGAAGCATAAGGGATTGGGTATATAACAAGCAACTCTAATATTACTAAGTTGGTCAGAATTCCTGGTTCCTTCTTAGTACTGACGCGCACTAACAAATGCAGGCATTGACTTAGCTGTGGTTGGTTATTACGGACAGCTCATTTACATTTCTAAAGTGAGTGGCTCATTTACATATTAAATACAAACCTAATTTTCATTTTTGGGTAAGCAGCCCATTTACATTTTAAAGCAAGCGGCCCATCGGGCATTTGCCCGAACTCACAGACTGGAGATCCCTATAGATGTTCACTGGTCCCTGTTCATGTTTAAACAGAGGGGTGGTGTGTCCTAACAGTCCCTGCCAGAAGCACAGTAGGAGGGGGACAGTCAATCACAGCCCTGCAGTCACACAAGCAAATGCTTCAGTTCCCTATCAGGTCCTGCTAGCTGCTGATAGTTTCTGGTATAAAGTGCATTGAATTGAGTGCCGCCGGCTCCCCTGCACAGCCTGGGAATTCAGGGAGCAGCAAGTGGAAGAGAAGAGAGGGATTATTAGGGTTCTTGCAGAAATATTCCATAAATCATCCTGAAACACTACTTTTAAGCAGAATTTTTCTATATCTAAATGAGTATCAGCTCAATTACCTAAATGAGTATCAGCTCATTTACATTTCTAAAGTGAGTGGCTCATTTACATATTAAATACAAACCTAATTTGCAGTTTTAGGTGAGCAGCCCATTTACATTTTAAAGCAAGCGGCCCATCTGGCATTTGCCCGTACCCACAGATTGCCAGTCTGGGCCTCCTCTGACACTATGACACTCTGACTTTGCCAACCTGACTGTCCCATCTCAACCTGTTAGTTACAGTTTCTAATGCTAACGGACTCCTGCTGCACAAATATGTCAGCCTCCTCATACAGGAACATGGGGGATCAGACAGGTAATGTAAAAGCATCATGCAAATACTTTATGGCAACGTTAAAAGTAGCTTTCAAAGCCAATATTATAATAGATGTAAAAAAGATGTAAAAAAGAGTTTAATTTCAGGTGTCAGTATCTCTTTAAGTCCAACTGACACCTATTCTGGGCTCTCTGCCAAAACCATTTAAGTTTTAGAAACTTTGTATCTTTTTCTGATTGTTGAGTGCAGGAGATCAAAGAGAAATTGATGACATTTGAGTAATAATCCTGGACTGCTGATTGAGCTGCCAAAATTGTGACTGTCCTGCGAAAAACGGGACAGTTTGGAGGTATGCAAATGTGTCAAGTGCAAGGAGGACAACTTCAAACGGCAATTATGCTGGATTTATGGGGGGGTAGCTCTGCATTGTGGGTAAAAAAATATAGTATAAGTCTGTATAAATTTCCTCCTGCACTTTATTCTCTTCCAGTAGCATTTCTTCATACCTGGAAGCAATTGGTGGATCCAGTTTGGTTTAGAGAGAACAGTCCTGTGTAAATCAAGCATTGTTATAAGAATTCAGTCCCAGTCAAAGGAAATAAATTATTTACCCCTTATTATGCTTTATGCATATTTACACATATAATGTCTGCCAAAATGCCTTTCCTTTTCTTGTTGCAAGCAAAAAGAAAAAAAATAGTCAGTACATCTTTGTGCCTTTAATAATCCGCTACGGTCACCTTTCCCCAGGACTGCTGAACTGTTGAATCTTTCCTGAAACTTCCTGCTGTGTTTGATCTACACTCCCTTCAATTAAATATGTTCTACCTTTATTCTCTGTGCATGCACATTGGTATAGAGGGGGAACATCCTGACATGCCAATAATGTGTAATATAATATGACAGCCTCTGAATGGAGCCGCATACATGCAAAGTGCAGGAGTATAATGCCTCCAGTATACACAAGGAGAACAGAAGAACACACAGAGGGGCGATTAATCAAGCTCCGTTAGGGATAACGAGGATGTTCTTGCTCTATCTCCCCTTCAAGTTAATAATACATACACTGCTGCCAAATGGCATCTTACACTGCTAAATAAGTGTGATAAATAACCAGTAGAGTGAGAGATCAAAGGGCAGAAGGTAAATGGCTTACAGAGAGGGCAGTAAGTGGGTAGGCACATGTGTCCAGCACCCACTCATTTTACTATATTGTCTCATTTTCTTCCTGCTAAAGCAACCTTTGTTTCAGTCTATTGTCCTTCTGTTTTTGTCAGTTCACAAGTTGTAAAGCTGCAATATACTTTACAAAACAAATAAATAAGGCTGACCATCAAAGTCTTATCACACAAGATCACTAGACACTCCTGTGGGCATTTCCAGGATTTATTAGGCAGAACCCAGAGAGACACAACGAGAAGACACCAGAAAAAACGAATGAGTCTGATGAACGAGATGAAGAGTTAGGGCGGCAAAGTAAAGAATACCAATGAACATAGAATCAGAGATAATCAAAACAAAAGACGTAAGTCTGCAAAAAGTCATTGATGTACATGAAGAGTCTAAATAAAACACAGAGAATGGCAACGTCTTGGCTCTCAGAGATTTAGATAAATAGACCCCCCACTGGTGTTATAACAGTATGCCATGGAGAGACTAGGGCTTTGATTTCGAAGCCAATCACGTTTGGTGCTCATACTGTATAATTGCTCTGATAAAAGTGTTTAATCCCAGTGATTATGTAAAATAAAACCGCAGTTATCCCACACTGCACCAATAAATAAATCATTTAAGTCTTCCGATGGATAAATATTTGCCTTCGGTTGCTGCATCTGATTTGTATAGAAATTAGACTGTAAGCTTTTTGGTACTAAAGGAAAATTAAAATATATTAGTAGGCTTTTCCATTCAACCATGGATTAATATACTTTTGCATTTCTTTATCTGTTATGAGATTTAATGTTTGTTCTGCTTTACCTTTGGGGTTGTCCAAACACTGTAGTGTAGAGACACAAGGCTCCTGTGAATTTATGGGAATTGTATATTTTGACACAGAGTATATGGAAAAGGTTACAGAGATAGAGGTTAAAGGGATACTGTCATGGGAAAACGTTTTTTTTTTTAATGCATCAGTTAATAGTGTTGCTGCAGTAGACTTCTGCACTCAAATCCATTTCTCAAAAGTGCAAACAGAATTTTTTATATTCAGTTTTTAAATCTGACATGGGGCTACCCATTTTGTCAATTTCCCAGCTGCCCCAGTCATGTGACTTGTGCCAGCACTTTTGTTTTTCCTTCTCAATGTAACTGAATAGTACACAGTGGGACATGGGTTTTACTATTGAGTGTTGTTCTTAGATCTACCAGGCAGCTGTTATCTTGTGTTAGGGAGCTGTTATCTGGTTACCTTCCCTTTGTTCTGTTTTTAGGCTGCTGGGGGGGAAAAGGGAGGGGTGATATCACTCCAACTCCAGCAGTACAGCAGTAAAGAGTGATTGAAGTTTATCAGAGCACAAGTCACATGATTTGGGGCAGCTGGGAAATTGACAATATGTCTAAAAATCTGTTTGCTCTTTTGAGAAATGGATTTCAATGTAGAATTCTGCTGGAGCAGCACTATTAACTGAAGCATTTTGAAAAAAATTACAGAATCCCTTTAAGAACACACTGTGCCAATTCACTGGAAAGCAGTGATCATGGTCCTACTATAATTATTATTATTATTATTACTCTTTTCTTGTGAGTGGCCGATCTCAGATATAAAATATTATTCTGCCACACACCTGTGATTCACTTATACTGCAATGGTAGTGCTGGTTTCCCATTGACACAGAAATTATTCTGCCACCAGAAATTCAACGTTCTGGTAGGGGGGGAACAACACCATCCCTTCATCAGGATTGATCTTGATTCCCCCCCCCCCCCCCCCACAAAGCGCTGAATTTCTGGTCACATAATAAAAGGGGTCTACCACCCCCCCCCCCGACTGCATAATTTGAATGTATGCAGATCTGTTTGTAAACGTTTGTGATCTCAGATATACTGTACAAATATAACACATACTTCTAAACATATAGATAGGCATTGGACCTGTTATCCAGAATGCTTAGGATCTGGGGTTTTCCATATAACTGATTATTCCATAATTTGGATCTTCAGAAATAAACTCAATAGGCTTATTTTGATCCCATTAAGGATTAATTATATCTTAGTTTGGATCCAGTACTGTTTAATTATTACAGCGAAAAAGGAAATCATCTATTTAAATTTAGATGATTTAGATCAAATGGGGTCAATGGGAGATGGCCTTTCTGTAATTCAGAGCTTTCTGGATAACGGGTTTTTGGATATTTCCATGTGTATGCAGTTGTCATGTATGTGTGAATGATTCCTAAACATGTATTTGCCTTGTTTGTTCAAATGACAGTATGCTAATGACTGTATTTACAGATAAACAGATAATTCTCACTATAATCTTCTCGCCTATCATACACGTTGTGCTTTGTGTTGATTGGCATATGTAGCTTGTGACACATGGGACAGGTGTAATTACAGAGTAGCACACAATTGAAAATGTGAAAAAAATGTGTCATGTAATTGCAAAGAATGGTAGGGTTCAGCTACACGTAGTGCTGGGCAACTGGTGGCTCCTGACCCCCCTTGTGTGGCCCCAACATGAAAATCTGCCTGCTAGGACCACTTACCTTGTGTAAATTTTAAAAAGTATCAGTGGTAACATTAACTGGTCCTTGCATTGTTTACACCTCAAATTCAGACAGTAAGCTCCTACATTGTTCACACATGTAACAACCCTAAAGCCCTGGCTTCCACTATCGACTCTCCATCCAGGGCCACTCCGGCCATGAGGCAAGGTGATAATCTTGCCTCAGGCGGCACGGAGCGGCCAGTTACACTTTAAGAGCCGAATTTCCTGTTTTTAAAATAGCGCTCGCTGCACTACCGATGCAGCCCCTCCTCCACCCGCTCCAACGCTACAAGTTAGAAGCGCGGAGCGAGAGGGGGTCAGCAGGCCCGGAAACGCCCATGCCTCCACCACTTAGGAGAGAAAAATTCCGGCCCTCGGTACCACAGAAGTTAGACAGTACTGAGCTAAAGAATTGTATAACTTTTATAAAGCCTTCATTAATTTACTTTAGTTTTCATATTTATAACGTAAACATGCTTCCTAAATGTCTTGTTTAAATGGTCAGAAGGAAACATTAATGCTTGGGTCTATAATGACCCACTGGATTAACTCCGCTACTGTTCTCTACTTCTGTATTAGAGACTAATAAACTTTTAACTTCCAAACTCTAAAACTATGACTGTTATGAGATTTGTTTTAAAAAGAATGAACAAAAAATAATGCACTCAAAAACCTCTAAAAATTTCAGTTATTCTGACAATCTTAGGGGCAAATTTACTATTATTCCCCAGAAAATATAAATTTTCCCTCGATATTCGATTAGCATTCGATTTTCGAATGCTAATCGAATAGTTTTAGGCTACCCTTTTATTGATCGTTCGATCATTCTAATGAATTATTCGATCATTCGAATGATTCATACGATTAGAACGATCGAAGACTTCGATCGTACGAATCCTATTCGATCAGGACTTAGCCTCAGAAGCCTATGGGAGGCTTCCCATAGGCTTCTATTGCAATTCGGTAGGTCCTATCTGCCGAATTGGGCAGTCAAATAGGTTTAGGTTTTTCCAAAATTCGATGATCGAACAATCTAATGATCGAATATTCGATCATTCTAATTCATTCTAATGTATTCGATCATTCGATCGTTCGATATTCGATGATCGAAAATGCAGAAATTGGAATTTTCGATCATCTGAAAAAATCGTACGATCGGAATTCAAACGAATTAGTTCGAACTTTGATCTATTCGTGTGAATTTCGTAAATTGGCCCCTAAGGGCCCTTACACATGGGCATTTTTACCTGCGCTCCCCTGCGTTCCGTTTTGCTGCGTTCAGCTGCAGGGGAGCACAGTTATAGACACACTCAATTATTTTCAATGGGGCTGTACTCACACGAACGCATGTAGTGCCAAACGCAGGAAAAATGCAGCATGTTGCGTTGTGGGTACAACCTCATTGAAAATAATGAGGTGCGTCTAGACCTGCACTCCCCTGCGGCTGAACGCAGCCAAACAGAACGCAGGGGAGCGCAGGTCCAAAACGCCCGTGTGTAAGGGCCCTAAGTGAAAAAAAAGTCGGAACTGATATAAAGAGGTCAAATAGGATCAACGCAGCTCCTATTGATTTCGCTAGGATCTCGACAACTTCTACCTGGGGAAGTTTTGTATTAGGGTTTTTGTGGTTTTTACACTGCTTCCTGCATCATGAGGCACAGCATATTTGTACCTAAAGAATCAGGTGCTGGTGTCACTCTCATGTGAACACCAGAAATTATGTCAAGCAGACTTTGAAAATATTCTGTGCAACTGCTCCCGATTTGCAAAGAAGCACACATACAGTTGTATAAATTTTGGCAGCTGGGCCCAGAGAATCACCTTGTTTGCAGCTGCAATGACATGAAATTCTGGGGGAAAACTCTGCATTGTGAGAAAAATCCATGGAGATTGCGCTCAAAATTGCACTTTGCTGATTGCATCTAGGTAAGTGAATACAACCTAATAATATCAGTTTATGCTGCAGGGCTCTGCTTTCGGAATTTTGCTCTAGCTGCATAGGCCTGTATTTAATTCCAGTGCTGTCCTAGACACCAGACCCCTTCCCTTATCGGTAATGCTGAACTGCATAGAGGTGCCAATCAAAGAGAAACAAGGACCCCCTCCAAATTTAGCCACAATTATTCGGCTGAGGGAGGTGGTATTTTTTTCCTGAATTTTGTATTTACCATTAAAGTGGACCCGTCACCCCAAAAAAATATTCAAAATCATATTTTATCACATTAGTCAAGCAAAATGAACATTAATTACACTATATACATTATTTTATTCTTGCTTCCTTCAGTCTGAGAATTCAAAATTATAGCAAGCAGGCAGGAGCCATTTTGTGGACACTGTTATTAAGGCAAGCCTTGCATCATCTCAGAATCTTGTTTGTTCACCAGAATGGGGACCCGATGTCTATTCCCATGTCCTGGCTACACAATTAAATGGTTAAGAGAACTGGGGGAATGTGTGGGAACAGTGACATCTAGGAAGTACTGAATGGAAAGTGAAAAGGACTTTAATTATACAGATTTTTGTGTCTGGGTGACGGGTCCACTTTAAAGGTATCTAAGTGGTAATTAAGTGGTTCCCAAACTTTTTTGCACCACAGACCAGTTTCAAGCAAGACAATTTTTACATGGCCTGGAGGTAGGGTTGCCACCTTTTGCTAAAAAATTTACCGGCCGGCGGGGGGCGGGGTCAAAAAGGGATGGGACGTGACGCAAAAGGGGGCGGGGCGTGACGTCACAGGGGCAGGGTCACAGCGAGCGATCGGCTGAAGACGGCAAGAAAGGTAAGTTTTAATTGGAATCAAGGTAGGGCAAGGGCCTTTTTTAAGGGTATTACAAATTTACCGGCAGCTACATTGCCGGTAAATTTGTAATACCGGCCCCGGCCTTGGCTGGTGTTTTACCGGCTAGGCCGGTAAAATACCGGCTGGGTGGCAACCCTACCTGGAGGGGAGTAGTGGATGCTGTGAGTTAGCTGGGATTGCGGGTAACTAGGACATTTTCATTGTTTTTGCAGCTGTTATAGACTGCAGCTGGGACCAGATACGGCCCAGTTTGGCAGAGCCCTCGGACCACCACTGCTCTGTGTCACAGTGGTTGGGGACCCCTGATCTATAAAAATGGCCAATGCCCTCATACATATTGGCTGCACTTCCCACTGGATAAAAAAATACGGTTACTTCCAAGGTTCTCATAGCATGCTTTTTTGTGTGTTTAGTGTATTGTGCTGCATACAAATAGGAGTGTAATTTAAGGATGAAGCTATCACTATTAGCCTCACCCTCCTGTTAAAACTCTCTAATCCTAAGCCTTTTTAATATACTTTCATTTCCACTGGGAATATGCCCCCCCCCTCTGTAAAATCTAAACAGCAGCCTACCTATTTAAGGATCCCATTAATGACTTCTTATAAATACTCCCATGGGAATACTTAAGTGGTAGGTCACACATACTAAAAAGCCTAAGCCTTAAAGGCATTATTTGTCTCTTCCAATCAAGATGAATACTGCCTACAATCATATGTACTGAACAAGTTTAAAAAGTTAAAAGGGTGCAAATGTTAAATATCTCTATGCTGCTTCCTGCTAGAGAAGAAATGTAGTATTAGTAAAATATGGTCACTATCCTGATGCCTTTGAATTCATCTCATGGAAATATTAGGTAGTCAAGGGGAAATTATTTCTTTATTCCTTAAGGATATCTAGCCTTGCCAATGTTATCTCTCACTGCACATCCAAATATGATCAGCGCCGCAAGGCTAAAGGAGAAACAAACAACAAAACAGAAAGAATAAGAGCAGCTAGTGCAGTACTTAGGGCTCTTACACATTATCGTTTTTTCCTGTGCTCCCCTAACTTGAGCTTTCTTCTGTTTAGCCGCAGGGGAGTGCAGGAGTAGACACACTCAGTTATTGTGAAAAGGACTGCACTCACACAGACGCATATATGTGCCGAATGCAGGTGAAATGCAACATGCTGCTTTCATGCATCAATAGGCACAGCATATTTGCACCTAAAGAATCAGGTGCAGGTGTCACTCTCAATTATTGTGAAGAGGGCTGTACTCACACAGACGCATGTAATTGTAAGCGCCAAATGCAGGTGGGACGCAGAATGTTCCATTTCACCTGCGTTCGGCACATACATGCGTCTGTGTAAGTACAGCCCCCTTTACAATAATTGAGTGCGTCTACTCCAGCTCTCCCCTGCGGCTGAACAGTAGAAAGTGCAACAGAGGGGAGTGCAAGAAAAAACACTTGTGTGTAAGAGCCCTTATGGTTAAACTTGTTCTGCACCCATAGTAAAGAGACTGTGTGAAGATCAGCAGGTGAAAGGACTGTGAAAGCTAATTAATCCCATTTGTGGCTACTTCATTGGTAATGTTATCTCTCAGACTGGCTGGACATAAACTTCCTTATCCTTCCCACATCCCTATTGTGTTGTTATAATAAGCCAGAAGGGTGCACTGCTTATGGGAATCAGTGGGAAGTGTGGTCAGCTAAATGGAGATGAAACAGGCAGCGACAACTGCCTTAAAGGAAAACTATACCCCCCAAACAATGTAGGTCTCTATAAAAAGATATTGCATAAAACAACTCATAAAACCCTGCTTCATGTAAATAAACAATTTTCAGAATAGTATACTTGTTTAGTAGCATGTGCATATAGTAGCATTGCCATTTTAAAAAATAAGGACAGCCTCCTGGGATCGTATGATTCTACGGTGCACACAAACATACCAAACAAACTATAAAGTTAGGTCACACGAGCCAATTAACAGACAGAATTCTGTCTTTTGCTTCCACACTTCTTCCTGTTACAGTTCGAGTTGAAATATTTCTGGTCAGGTGATCTCTGAGGCAGCACACAGACCATCACCAAATGGGGGTTCAAGGCAAGAGATGTAAAAGGGCAATATTTACTTAAATATATATTCCAGTTTGGTAATATTCTTTAATATGTCACTTAATTTGATATAAACTATCTGTATTAATTTTTGGGGTATAGTTTTTCTTTAAGTTTCTCCTAGCCTCTGTAGCAGGATGCCATAACATTTTGGCCTTGAGGGGTCACGTTAAATGATAGTTGGGGGCCCTGTGATTTCTGATGGGGGCCATGATACTTTTTACAATTCTGCAGGAACATTTGAGACTATAGCGCCCCTTTTACTGAACCTTGCTTTTATTATACCTACTCAGTCTACAAGGCATATCCCTGTTACAGTGATGTAAATGTTGAAACACTAAGCAGACTAAACAGAATGTTGACCTTCAAATCTTAAAAGGTTTAGGCAAAAACACGTCTTTTAAAATAACTTTCTCTTGACGATCTTCCCACAGTCTCTCAGCTGTATAAAAAATATCCAAAAATTGTATATAGATCAGCGCCTACGGCAACACAATTATCTGGCCTGGAAACATGTTGAATTTCACAATCTATGATGGGGCTGCTGTTTTTGACTGGACTGAGTTGGACATTCGTATGGTATTATACAGTAATTAAAGATGGGTAGATGGGCAACTTCCCATTATACATTCAATACAAATGTCCAGTTATGGGATCTGTTATCTGGAACCCATTATCCAGAAAGCTCTGAATTACAGAAGGGCTGTCTCCCATTGATCTAATCTAATATATAATTAATCCTAATTGGAAGCTAAACCAGCCTATTGGTTTAATGTTTACATGATTCTCTTGTAGACTTGTATGAAGATCCAAATTATGGAAAGATCAACTATCCAACATGGTCCCGACCATTCTGAATAACAGGTCCCATACCTGTAATTTTGCATTAAACTGTAATTGCAGGTGATCAAAAGACCAGGAGGAGAACTTCTGCAACATTGTTTGAGTCAGACCCAGAGAACAGAAGGGGGAAAACAATTACTTCCTTGAATATCATTTACACATAATGTTAGAATCAATTGAAATGTGTACCTAATGCATATTGGAAAGTTTTAATTTTAAATTAAAATTTCCTTGTTATGCACAAAGAAACTGTTTTGGTTGGAGGGTCTCTTGAATGGAATTCCTGTGATGTATGGGCCAACTAATGTTCTAGTAGTTAGCTAAATAGATAAATTCCCAGGTTTCGTCGTTATTCTGGAGTAGCTGGGGCAGATTTACCTGCACAATGGAGAAAGATGTGCAAAAGAAAGCCAGTGCTGTTTCACAGGCCAGAGACAGGCTCCCAGAGTACACTGGTGCATGGAGCTCACATAGATCAGAGCGTTCTGGAGGTGGCTAAATGAGAGACCTGCTGACCCATCTCATGGAACCCTGGGAGACACATCTGTCCACAGAAGCCTCTTTAATTGATTAATTGCTGATCATTCTGGAATGAGATGGGGTTTATGATCTTTTGCTGCACCCTTAGGTGGTTCCCGCTGGAACTGTCAGCTCTTAATCAATCCAAATGCAGAGACAGGGAGCCAAGTAAAGTACTTAATTGCTTTGAAGAAATACAACCCTAGCATATAAAGCATAACCAAACCCTAGCATATAAAGCATAACCCAACATCTCTCTGTTTGCAGGTTTTCTTTTAGTGAAAAAAAGTACAGGTGGAATAGAAGGTGCAATAAAATATACAAATCAGTGAGATAAAATACACCATTACCACAATCTAGCCTGATCAGTGTATTTGTTTAATCATATATGTCGACATATGGGGCAAAAACAAAACTTGGGGCATCACCACCACTGGAAATGTGTAACCAAAACAAAATTTAGTCCATGCATGCACTCAGTTTAATCATAATGACTACTGAATAACCTAGATATGCCAATAAGATCACTGCAGATAATATATTTAGAGAATTGAATCAACCCCACACATGCCAGTATGATCAGTGTCCTTTGTTTTGATTTCCCCATTACACAGGTATTCAGAGAGCTTATTAGAATATGGGGAAACAGCTGAGACTGACTGCTTAACAGCTATGCTTTAAACTCCTGCTCCTTGTCCTGTCTCTGGTGGTGGTCTTAGCTGTTTGCCGGCATTGTAAAAGAGCAATGTGAATATTTTTACTATGGGATAGACAAACTTTTCCACTCCCCCTCCTCATATTTGCCCTGAAAGGATCCCTGTCTATACCAATCTGCCTTTCTCCCATGTAAATGAAGAGAGAGCTGCTTTGCATAGGATGGGATGGGAGAAGACAGTGTGCCTGCAGGCAGCTGAGCTCTCCTCCTCCCTAATAGCACCAGAGGTCGCTCTGATTCCCTTAAAGACAGTTCACACATCTTTTCCTCCTCAGACCTCCCTTATCATTCGCATCTGAGCAGAGTTGCACAAGCGCCTGGAGGAGAGTCGCACATTATACCCATATGAACTAGCATGAAGAAAGGAGCCCTGGAGCTACATATCTTCATTATAGACTGTGGACAAGGGATACGCGGCTCTGCACCCAGGACAAGCACTCTCATCGCCACTCAGTGCTCAGGTGCCAAGTGGGACAGGACTGAGGTGCCAAAGTGGGCAACAGGTGTAATTCCCTAACGCTTCTTTTGGGAGACCCTGTGCTAGAGGGACTTGCACCAGGAGCGTTTTTCTTTGCATTTGACACAAAATAAGCTGCCACCATTACTTCCAAAAGTGAAGAGGACTTTCTAGCCCTGGCAGCGTCCAGGCTGAGTCGCAGGAAACGGGTGATTGGTGCTGCCATAGGGGTGGCCATGGTACTGATATTGCTTGTTGCAATCCCTTTGCTGGTTAGTAGCTCTAAGAGCAGCACCCACTATGAGATGCTGGGCAGCTGCAAGATGGTGTGTGACCCCTACACCCCTCAGACTCATGGAGCAGATTCCAGCCAAGAATTAACCCTAATTTCACCACCACCCAACCTTCAGGTAGGTAAGGGGGACCAGGGCAAGAAAGGCAAATCAGGAATCAGGGGACTTCCAGGGCCACCAGGGCCACCGGGACCTAGAGGACCACCAGGAGAACCAGGCAGACCTGGACCCCCAGGTCCACCAGGTCCTGGGCCAGGAGGATACGTCTCTTCCTATTACAGCCCCAAGATTGCCTTCTATGCTGGGCTAAGGAAGCCACATGAGGGCTATGAGGTGTTGCGATTCGATGATGTTGTGACCAATGTTGGAAACTATTACGAGCCATCAACTGGCAAATTCACCTGTCCGCTGCCTGGGATCTACTTCTTTGCCTACCACGTGCTCATGAGAGGAGGGGATGGGACCAGCATGTGGGCAGATCTTATGAAAAACTCGCAGGTAAGTCTTATGGGCTGGCACTGCCATATACTACTTGTCCCTGGCAACTGGAAAAGTGTTCTTATGATCAATGCCCTGTCCTGTGCCAGACCTTGAAATCTACATGATGTATGGGAATGCTGTGGTAGCTCCTAATAGCATGATATATGTGCCCTCTTGTGCCAACTCTGAGCACTGACCCTGTAAGCCTGTGCCATGGTGATATATGAGGTAGCTATAGAGATGCCTGACTCACAAAGTTATGTGTCTTGAAGGGAATAGCGCTAGTTACTACCATCTATCTGCTTCCTTAGCACAGTTACTAGATACCTAGTGGGACAATGATGCACAATCTGCGGCACCCTGGCTGTTGTTAGACTGCAGCTCTCAGAATCATCAGAACATAACAGTAAGAGAGTAGTAGGGCAACAAGAGCCAGGAAGGGCTGCATGGTGTCCAGACCTGTAGTCACTTACGGTCCTGATGAGGGTTCTAGGTAGAATCATGCTTGGCATTATAGGTAGCACTAATGTTCTCTGGAGACAAGATGTGCCAGGCAGGACAATGGCCTTACTTGGTTTTGGCAGTTGAATAGAGGACACAGTCCCATCCACAATAGGTGTGAGTAAACACTTTTTGTCTCGCTTCAACATTCTCCTGTACATGTGCCTCATATCTGTGTGACTCACTAGCAATCAGCTCTCATAGCTCCACAATTTGGGGTCTGTCGTGATCTTATCTTATCTATCTATCGCTATGTATAATAATGAGGTTTTATTGTCTCTGCAGTACAAAGCAGGCTAACGTATGTATATATGTACATGTGTATGTTGATGTCATAAGAGAGGGATCAGCAAGTCCGTTCATGTTTCACACCTACAGAGGGTCAGAGAATCATTTCTCTCTAGTACCAAGGAGGCTGCTTCTGTCCACAACGGGACACAACAAAGAGCCCATTGGCAGTGGGTGCCTTGCCTTACTATATATATATATATATATATATATGTATATATATATATGTATATATATATATGTATATATGTGTGTGTGTGTGTGTGTGTGTGTATGTAAAACTCTTTGTCACCAGCAGTAATTTTCGTTAAATTATAAATCCTACCAACACAAGGGACTGTTAAAAGTAACATTTCTCTTTAGAAAATAAAGAACACAACAATATAAATAAATTAAATAAAAATTTGAGGCTAAATTAAATGGACAGACAAGGCAAGTATAAAGCTGGGCACTGCCTGGTCTGTAGCATCAGTTTTAAAACAAACGAATAAATGAGAGAGGGGCTGTGATAGGGTTCCAAGGATAAGCAGGAAATACAAAATACCCCCTCTCAACTGCCCGAGGAGTGACCCACTCATGCCTGAAGTACATTCTTGCCTCTACTCTCCTCCTCTTGCATTTTCTCCTCTTTGTTGTTCCCCACAGGTACTTGCCTCCCTTCATTCCTTTCATAGAAAATTTGCTTATCTATCTCTGTCTATCCCATAGTAAAGATATTCACAGCACTCTTCTACAATACCGGCTAACAGCTACGACAACCAGAGGCAGGACAAGCAGCAGGAGTTTAAAGCGCGTCTGTTAGGCAGTCCTCTGAGTCTCAGCTGTTTCCCCATATCTAAAGGAGCACTCTTGAGTGATGGGGAGGACAATTGAAGAACAGAAAGGCAAGTTTCCTTGCTCTGAATGGAGGGAGCAAGTTCATGCATGGCAAAAACAAAAGGAAAGCAGAGGATAAATGGAAAAAGAAGCTGGAAAAACAATGAGAGAAAAGTGTAGAAAATTAAAAATTAGAAAAAGTGAGAGCAAACTGTGTGTTTGAGAGAATAAGGGTGTTTAGAAGAGGATGGGAAGGATAGTTCTCACACTCGTGGGTGGCAGGGACACCCTTCATTTAATTGTATAGTGCCCCTAAGGTTAATACATTGCTTGATATCCAGTTTTAGTTACTGGCAAATTTATGGTTTATTGAATGCTCAGAATCCATGTTCTGAAGTATTCTTATGTGACCAGTGGGGTGACTGGTTAACATGGTATTTTTATCTGTGTTGGAGACAATGCAGAAATCTTACTGGCATGTCTGGGATTAATCTAATGAAGAAAACCTAGAAAGCATTGCAAATACAATTGTTAATTTAAAAAACAAAATCATGAAATCATCCAGAAATGTGGCAGCTTGAAACCAATAAAAAGGGGAAAAACTTTTAAATAAACTGGAGAAATACAGGTATGGGACCCATTATGCAGAATGCTCAAGACCTGGTGTTTTCTGGATAAAAGACCTTTCCCTAATTAGGAGCATTATACACTGTCTACTAAAAAATCATGCAAACACGAAATAAACCCAACAGGCTGGTTTTGCATCCAATAAAGATTAACGATATCTTAGTTTGAATCAAGTACAAGTTACTGTTATTATGATAGAGAAAATGTTAATTGTTTTTAGAAATTTGGATTATTTCTATAAAATGAAGCTGTAATTCAGAACTTTCTGGATAATGGGTTTCTGGATAAACGGATCCCATATCTGTACAAAAAGTAAGGCTGACAAGTATGGTACAAAAACAAACACGCTATATTTCATCAGTTCATTGTACAATACAAAGAAATGTTGCAAAACAGTGACCAATAATCACAATTCAGTTGAACACCATCAGTGTAATTGCATGCAGTAATTCCAACTTTTTCTGTGTTTTTAACAAACTTTTGCCTACTATCAAATTATGTCATAATTCCTTACATGAAATACACAAAGTCAACAAATAGGGAAACCAGGTTGTGTAATATGTTTACAGAATAAGCCTATAAAGAACTCAAGGCATGTCTGGGGTTAATGCTATTTTTTGCAGTGAACTTACCGGCAGGTCTTGAGTTAATGCTGTGCTCATCGTACGTTTTTGCAGTGATCAGTGTGTGCGGGTTTAAAGGAATACTCTGAATACAGTTTCTGCAGGGATCCTACTGGCAAGTGTGGGGTTAAAGCAATTGTCTGAATTAACGTTCTGCACTGATCTTACTGACATGTCAGCAGGGCTCATCACCCATTTTCCGCAGTGATGTTACTGGCATGTGAGGGGTTAATTTGATGCTTTGAATGCATTTTCTGCAGTGGTCTTACTGGCATGTATGTGGTTAATGCAATTTTCACCATGCATTTTTTACAATGGTCTTAATGGCATGTTGGGGTTATCCAGAGCTCATTATGGCTAAAGTGAGTGCCAAACTGTAAAGAGGGAAGGGACGTAATTCTTCGCTACATATTTATTTGTGGGGCCCCCAGTTTTGCTTTCGCTTTAGGCCCCATATGTTGCTGAGACAGCCTTAGTCTGCGGCTGCACACTTAGCGTTCAGTAGGGACAGCTGGGCGGCACAGAGACAGATGGATGGCAGGAGAGAGACAGGGGGACACAGACAGGTGTCTAAATGGACAGACATGTACATACTGTACATAGATTAGAATTAAATAGATGGTTGGTTGAGATAGGTGCATAGATGATTTAGATATATAGATGATAGATAGATAGATAGATATATAGATAGATAGATAGATAGATAGATAGATAGACAGATAATCATAAACAACATATTTATTTATTTATTGCAAACCAAATAAAAATGGAAATAAAAGATTTATATCATTTGCCATAAATTAGAGTAGTATATAAAGGTATATCTAGTGTGCAATGTGTTCCGCCTTTAGAAACCAGTGCATTTCCAGGACAAAGCTGGGCTTTCTCATTAGGCAACATATTATACAATAAAATTTTACCTATTTTAGAGAGTTCATTTGTTATGAGTCCTGTTTTTATACATAATTTAAATAATGCTATGATGTAGGAAAATCCTGCTCCAAAAAGTCACTCTAATTGTATCCCCAGAAGAGGATGTGGACGTGCCTATTTGTTATTTTATTTTCATGATATTTGTGTGAAAGTTGCTACTTAATGTGTTACATTGGTTGGAGGGGGAGGAGGGAACAGCTGTTGTCTCTCCCTTGTTCCTCATTATGCTGCATCCATTATTTATTAGACACCTTATCAACATGTGTATATGCACCTACAACACCCGTCCAGTATGTGTAATAGATATAACTGAATCCTCCATTAAGGGTCTAATGAGCAAATAGCCCATTATACCTATTAATATTCTTCAGTTTAATAGGCCAGAGAGGCTTTAATGATAAGCAAACAATAAGGTGTACACAATGAAAGGCAGATTTGGGATCAGAATCAGCGATGCAAAAAAGCTGTTTTAGGTGGAGAATATTTTATTGGAAAAGGAAAATCTGTATCGTTGCATCTTCCATCATCTTGCAGCTCTTTTGTCTTCTCACTGCCAAACTTTGTCGCGTTTTCAGTTTAATTGCAATCTTTAACTTATTAGTGCCAGCTTCTATGCTCTTAACTATTGGGCTTCCATGCCAGGAAGTATTATTTAAAGCTCCAGCAATTTATCATAGGTGTGTTCTCCAAAAAACACATTGTGCCTGGGTGATGGTAAAATATCTGCATGTAAATACCAACTGTCAGGTCTTCTTTAAAAGTCGAAGTTTTAATGTTTCTGTGTGATTAATATTTAGTCTTCACTGGAACCTTTTTTTAAAGACCCTAAAGGCATCATTGGAGACTTACATCCTGTTATTATATCATAATGATCAGGCTTTATTGTTTAAAAACAGGCAGCATTATATTTTGCCTATTTGTATAGAGGGAGACAAAGAGATACAAAAGGGATAGACTGGCCAAAGCTGGCATTATAAAGATTATATGAGGTTGAAACTGAATTGAATCAATATTATTTAATAACCGTTTGGAAAGATAATTTACCTGGCAGTAGGTGAGGGTTAAACAAAGGGGGATGTTAATTAAGGTATCCCAGGACAGAGGGAATGTAAATGAATAATACACGACATTCATTGATTTTATGGTTTGATTTTTAAAAATAAAAAAATTGCTGGTAAACGTTACGTAGTCTTTTAACTATCCGCTGTAATGGGTAGCGCCCTAAATCCCCACCCTCTTTATTAGCGCCAAGCTACACAGAAAGTGACAGCAGATCTTTCCATATAAGGATAAATGCAGAGATGCGTCACAAGTTGTGAATGGAAAGGAGCCAGCAGATAAAGGGTTGAATTCCTCTGCAAACTGAGAGGTCAAATCTGCAGGTGGAGAGATATAAAGCAAAAGGCAAGGGATCATTTATCAAGGGCCTGAAGGGGCACCAGTGACAAAAGAAGGACAATCCACTTGATTTTCTTGCTTGTTTGTCTAAGCTTACAGTAACTCGCATAGAATACCTAACGCATTCATTGTCTCTCACCAGGCTGCGATTATAAGCCATAGCCACATACCCACCATCTAAATCTCCGTCTCTTTGTCATGTTTTAGCTCTGTTTTCATTTCTTTCCATAAAACTATATTATATGTGGCCCAATCATTTTTATTCCATTAATTTCCTTTTTCCTATTAGTCTCCAGCACATGCAATAGAACATTACACCATGAAGCTGATAATATCTGCAAAGAGCAATTTTAAATGTTACCTTCCTCCCTCCAAATTCTGACTGGGGCTGGTCCTAGCCATACTCCTCTTCTGAAAAATACTTACTATAAACTCTATTCACTCCTCTGATATGTAAATTTTTTATGATATTATCATATTCCCATCCTTCGTTATAAAGTTATACAGAAAAAAGAGAAAGATAAAAAAGATAAGGGGAAAAGAAAAAAAAAATTGTTAGTTGTCCTTTAAAAATACTTTATCTTCTCTTGCCAATCCTTTTCCCAGTCTCCTTCACCCTGGGTTGAAAACTCCAAGAGTATATGTGGATCAGCGCCTAGGGCAAATAGAGAAGCCAGGGGCCGTATCTTGTGTAGTAGTTCTTGTTAATTTGTCTTACACCTCGTGCAGTTAGTATATATAACCCCCTTGGAGTTAAGTAAGAAGGAGAAGGGGAATACCCAGTGGGGAACAAAAAGCTTCTTGATACGCAATCCGTTAAAGTGGGTCTTGTAAGTAGGCACTTTTACCATATTGGTGGAGGAGTTTGCAATAAGCCCATATACTAACTGCACGCTTGGAATACTCCCATCCTTAAATATTCTTGTTTGGGTTTTACACTATAGATAGAACATTTAGAATTCAATTGAATTCAAAGTGAGGTCTCATCGGCAGCCCACAAAGGAGTCATATAATCTTCCTACTTAGCGGGCTGTTACAAGTGAGGTTTCAATTAATGCCCATTACATTGCAACATTTTAACTGACAGTTTACTGTGTTCTTGGCAGATGGCTCTCTAGAGTCTGTTAGCCTGCATATTGATCCAAAATGTTCTTGATCAATATAGTTTTGGTACCTGATATCAATAATGCTATGGACCTGGGGTTTTCCAGATAAGGGATCTTTATATAATTTAGATCTCCATATCTTAAGTCTGCTTAAAAGTTATTTACACATTGATTAGGATCGTTTTGCCTCCAATGAGGATTAATTAGCAGTATGCAGTACTGTTTTATAATTACAGAGGGGAGAAAATATGATTTTTTAAATTAGAATGGAGTCTATGGGAGATGGCCTTCCCATAATTCTGAGCTTTCTGGATAACAGGTTTCCAGATACCTAGGACCACGTGTAATATAGCTATGCAGATCTCAGCTGATTGCTCTCCATGAAATCACGTTGTTAGCCCAAGTTCAGATGAGCCAGTTAAAAGGTATCCATTCTAGTTTTTAGCTGCTTCTGGTGTACTGAAGTTTCAACCTATTCCAGTTTTGTGGTATGTTCTCTTTGGCAAGTAGCTTGTTTAGGTAGCAACTGTTATGAGTCTGGCCAGTCAGCAGCCCTTGCACAGCCTTGATTCATTATTCCCTGAAAAGGTTACTACAATGCAAGGAAGAACATGTCTCTTGGCAGCCATTTGTAGATATATTGGCCTGGTATATATGCAGAAACACTGCTTTTGGTACATTGCTCATCTGTAATGGCAGCTAGCGCTTTCCAGGGAGGAGGTTGAGTGTGAGCATTTATTTCATTCTCTTGTGACCTATTAATATAGAAAGAAAGAATGAGTACAGGGTGTGAAGGAGCAGACAGCAGTCAGGGGCAGAGCAAAGACAGAAGAAAGAAAAACTGCACAGACACAGAAAAAGCATCCCACTGGCTATAATGTCTATTGGTTAAATGGTAACAAGGAAATAGTTCAATGGAGAAACAGGCCTGCAGATCAATCTGTCTAATGAGGTAGAGCAAAATTAGGCAGCAAATGAGGTAACCCTAAGTTTACTGCTTGTAGTATTGATTACAAAAACATATCTTAAAAACATATTACTGGGTAAGGTATCAAAGTACAGTGTCTACAATATCCTCCTGAGAATTATAACAGCAGTAAAATCAAATTCCTTCATAAGACACAATTTTGTGCTTAAAGACAGTACAGGTCACTTACAAGCTTTTTTCAGCAAAAGTTAGTATATACCTACTATAGTCTTTTCTTTCCAGATCTAGAGGGATGTCAGTCTTGTTCTGTGGAGCTATGACCAATATTAGTACAGAGGAACAGTAATAATAATCACTAACCCAGCTAACAGGTCTGTTTTCCTAGTGCATATACTTATTATATGTGTGTGCTACCATCTACTTCTTTAGCGCAAGCTATGGTAGAAAATAGATTGTTGAATAATTAAGGCTACGCTCAGGTGCAGCTTTGTTTATATAACACTTTAAATTGTTATGAATTTGGTTCATTGCTGTCTCTCTAGCTGGTGTACTAAAGTAAGTCTCACAGCTCCCATACCCTTTTCTTCATTGCCCATGATTTCCTGTTTCCCCCTGCAAAGTGGGTTCTTGGTCTGTGGGTTCTTTTGGTTTCACATCCTCTTCTCATTGGATATCCACAGTCAAGCAGCTCTTTGATTTCTAAACCTCTTTTAATTCTTCATTGTATCTAGGGTTGCCACCTTTTATAGGAAAAAATACTGGTCTAAGCCCCACCCACAGTCCCGCCCAAAGCCACACCCACAGTCCCATCCAAATCCCCGCCCAAAACCATACCCCCAAACTGTACCCCCTTACAGTCCACACAGGCAGCTGTTTGCACGCACCTCGCTCCTGCACCCCCATTAATTGAGACGCCAGTCACATCACAAATCTCATCCCGCGAGATGGCATGTAAGCACCGTGACATGTGCAGGCAAAGGTGGGAATGACAAGTAGAAAGAGGGGGGGGAGGAATGAGCAGCAGCGAAGCGGCAGTTCCTCTCCTCACACTAAATTTACCGGCAGTGTAATTGACGGTATTTTTTCAATACTGGCACCAGTCTTGAAGCTCATTTTCCCGGCTAAGCCGGTAAAATACCGGCTGGGTGGCAACCCTAATTGAGTTTCTGGTACTGGTTTCACACATTTCATTGACTTTTTGGTTCATGGTCCTTCTGGTTCTTCTCCTAGTGCCCACTTTCCTTGGGATGTATCTTTTACTTATCAACTGTACACTACTATATTAAAGGGGCTGTTCACCTTTGATTTAACTTTTAGTATGATGTATTGTAGATCAGGGGTGCCCAAAATGTAGACTGGGATCTAGCAGAAGACCTTTAGCTGGTGATCAGTAGATCTCAAGACACTGTCACAAGACACAGTTTGACTAAATCACCCACCTTTTTCACACTTTTCATTCAGATATTTATTATGTTAAGGTTACATTAGAAACAGTTGTTTGTTAAATGTAACAATATACATTTGTCCATAAATCAATATTTAAGTAATGTTTTCATGGAACAGAATGCTACCAAATGCTATTATGGATGTAGACCATAATGAGACAGCATCACTAAAAGTAGACCCCACATTAGTAAAGTATGGGCACTCCTGATGTAGAGTATGATATTCTGAGACAATTTGCAATTGGTTTTCATATTTTATTTGTGTTTTTTATTATTATTTAGGTTTTTATTCAGCAGCTCTTCAGTTTGCAATTCTTAAACACAATAGGTTTACTTTACTACATCCACTGACTTGTCTTTGCTACTGTTAATAGCCCAGGAGAACAAATTTACAGAATAATAATACATAAAATAATTGTAAAACTGTGAAATACAAGTATGGGATCCATTATCTGGAAGCCTGTTATCCAGAAATCTCTGAATTAAAGAATTGAGATCTCCCATAGACTGAATTTTATCCAAATAGTCCATATTTTTAAAGATTATTTGCTTTTTCTGTGTAATGATAAACCAGTAGCTTGTAAATAACCCTTATTTTAAGCAAAAGCAGCCTATTGGGTTTATTTAATATTTAAATGATTTTCTAGTAGAGAAGGTATGAAGATCCAAATTATGGAAAATCTGTTATCTGGGAAACCCCAGGCCCTGAGCATTCTGGATAATAGGCCCCACTCCTGTATGAAAGGCCAATAAATTTAAGGTCTAAAATCTAAGAACAGTTTATTCCCCATAGAATTCTTGTCCTATAACCATTCCCTCCATATCGTCATCATCATTTATAAAGCTCCAGCAATAAACATTAATGTGTTGTACTGTACTGTATAAAAATCAGGGATCTTACAATAAAGTAAGATTAACAAAATAAAGATATTGGATCAGAAAGCCTTGCTCTCAAGAGCTTACAATCTAAACAAAGAGAGGAAACAACCTACTGTATGTACAAGGTTTTTTAAAAAAACAATTGGTGATTCTATGCACAGTGTGGTCTTCTGATCAACTGGGGTAAGTTAAACAGGGTTCTCTAAATAAATGGGTCTTTGATGGCTTGGAGGAAAAGTAGTTTCCAGAGACAAGCATAAGCTTTTCAGTTGGGAATGGGATGAAGTGATGAAGAAGAGAGTTGAAGGTCAGAAACAGAGTATAAGAAACAACATGTTTTTGAGATCAGAGATGAGTATGACGTCAGTTGTCAGACTTTAATTCTAGAGGAAATTGGGAACCAGTAAAGGGATTTGCATTGGGAATCAGCTGATATTGACCACTGAGGTAAGTGGATGAGTCATGTAAGTCATGACTCGTGTATGTTGATGGCATGAGTATTAGCTGGATGAATTAGGGCAATTGAATGTCCTGTTTTTCTTCACATTAACACCATTGGTAAAACCATGTATTTTTCCCTTAACCACATTATTGCTAAGAGTGATTCCATCATAACAAATATTAAGTTATGCCTGCATGCCCTCATCCTACTACTAAATCATGGCAGTCCAAAATATAACGTTCTTTTTTTTCATCATTCTTTCACCATCTCACTCTATTGCCAGTATCTCCTTCTCCTATTCTATCCTACAACTCAGCTCACTCACTCCTTCACTACTCCAGTCTATTTCATGGCTACCCTATACACAAAATTATAATTGACAGTTTTTTAAACCATTTGTTCTGATGTAACAATTAAATATCTTTATTGGCTATTGCAAAGCCCAGCTCACAAGAGCTTACAATCTAAAGAAAGAGAGGAAACAACCTATGTACAAGGTTTTTTTTGTTTGTTTTTTTTTTTTTTAAATAATTGGAGATTCTATGCAAAATGTGGTCTTCTGGTCAACTGGGGTAAATTAAACAGGGTTCTCTAAATAAATGGGTCCAGCCCGTAAAGCCAGGCTTCTTGACTCCTGGTAACCAGTTTGGCTCTGATGCATGAGGCTGTCATTGGTGCAGCTCCCCTGCTGGTGATACAGGAATTGTAGGAACCCTGGAGTTACTGTCATCTTTAAGTCTGTGGTAACTCCAGGGATCCCCTGGATCAATAGACACACTGTGCAGAATACAAAAGAGAAGGTTGGACAGAATCAGTGGCACCAAGTGCAATTATGTGAAAGTGCATGTATCAGCCTAGGATGTAAGTACATTTATTAAATAACATTTTCTTATGCAAGGCCTGTAGTTGCACTTGGTAAATGAACCCTTAACTGCAGGCCCGGACTGGCAATCTGTGGGTTAGGGCAAATGCCAGATGGGCTGCTATAAGGTCCCATAGAAAGTCAGTATTTAGTGGGCTGGTGGGGACTGTTTGGGCCTCTATGTGGGCTGATTGGGCCTCTGTGTACCTGAAATGCCAGGGCCTATTTTGATTCTCAGTCCAGTCCTGCTTAACTGTTTTATCTGCTTCAGCAGTATCAATAAATGTCACTATGCAATGTTGAGTTAAGACTAGTTTGCAACTTACATCACTGATGGTATTCACATTTGCTCATCCACAATCTGCCCATTACCCACATTTTTGTGACCTGCTGCAGGACTCTATATTCAGTAACAAAAAATAAATAAATCTCCCTACTGGGAAAAACATTTCCATTTAGCATTGACTTTGTTACATCTGAGGAAGCATGCCTTCTGGCGTGAATACTTCAATGAATAAAGGATCAGACACATGTTGGCCCTCGGAGTAAAGTATTTGTAAAGTAAGTTATTTATAGAAACTTTAAGGCTTAGAGGCTTTGTTAGTCGATGCTTTCCCTTATAATGAAGTTTGTACTAATGTTGTTATTTGCACATTCCCTAATCAATTCTTTCCTTCAGGATCACACAGTTTTGTGCTTTTCTCCTCATAGAACAGAACATCAATGGAACCTTTACAAAGCTGTAATATAATAGGGCTCATGTATCCCCTGCAAGTGCACTTGTGGTTGTACACAGTTTGCTCCATTCACATGAATATATACCATTCATTATTAAAGGCACTTAGTGACTACATCATAACAATAAGCGTATGAGTGAAAGCAAAGTCGCGTACATTTTACTGCTGCAACTGAATCATGCTCATCTTCCCCTGGTTATTACAATTACCCTGGAGTTATGGGGGAAATGCCAGTGGCAGAACTACCGTGGGAGCAGGGGGTACGATTAGGTCAGGGCCCGCACCCCCTCAGGGCCCCCCAGCTGCTTGCGCACTGCTTGGCTGAAGCAGACGATTTCCTGGTGGATAATCTTGTACGAAGGGGGGCGAGGGTCCGCTGCATGTCCCACACCAGAGCCTGCCCCCCACCAGTTCTGTTACTGGGAAATGTTGCATTATGGGTATAGCACATGGTGACTTGTTCCTGAAATTGCACTTTCTACATTACATTTGCCATAAAAAATTAACCAAAATATCTTTGGTTCCGTACTCCATATAAAGCAGAAGCATTGCCCAGGTGCTAACAAA
>CM044433.1:139842668-139857196 GCA_024363595.1 Xenopus borealis | reverse complement strand
ATTTATTAAAGGTTTCCTGGGCTTGTGTAGTGGAATTTAGTGGCTGTAACATACACCTCTATTATACGCTTAAGTATGCAAATTAGGCGTCGCTAGCGTAAATGCGCTTTGCCTGGCGAAGTAACGGTAGCGCAACTTCGCTAACGTTCCCCGCCCTGAATGCAAATTCGCATCTTAATGAATTTGAGTATCGCTGGTGAATATTCGCCTGGCGAAGTGCTTGGAACGTCGGCAAAGGCAACGCTAGTGCATTTTCGCGCTTTAGTGAATTTTCCCCTTAGAATTTGAAATGTGACTTTGCCAACAATATGGATTAATCTTCCCATCATCTACAAGGTGCTGTTTTATTATTACAAAAAGAAAACAAAAAAAAAACAAAAAGGAAAATGGACTCCATGAGAGTTGGCCTTACCATAATTAGGAGCTTTCTGGGTTTTGGGATAGCATATACAGTACCTGTACTAAGAGATGATTTAATGTTAACCTTCCCCTACAATGCAGTCTGAGTTTCAATTTCACATCCCTCTAGTACCTGCAGTTGCTGGTACCCACTAGTGATGAATCTGTCCTGTTTTGCTTCATCAAAAATTTGTTAAACTGCTATCAAGTTTGTGAAACTGAGAAAACATTTGCAAAACTGCAAAAAATTTACAAAATGCATTGAAGTCAATAGGAAACATAATTTTTTACTCACTCAAAATCAATGAAAATATCCAAAAAAAATAAGTTAAAAAGTTCAATCCATTTATTTATAGGCTATGAGTAAGTGCCCCAACAGGCACGAAACGCATTAGGCCATCTACTTATATGTTCTAATAAATGGATTTAACTTTTTAACTAGTTTTTTTGGATATATTTCATTGATTGAGGGAGTATTTACATGCTTTGTTGCTTTGGTGTCGTTTTTGCACTCATGGACTGGGGTGAACTGTAAGTACAACCTCTGTTTTTCCATTTTTGGAGCCTTCCACATATAATATTATCATTATTATTACTACTATCATGATTGGATACTTTGCCTCCCTTTTGATAATATACTTGGAGACTTTTTGTTCAAATGCTTTCGGACTTTTTTTGTCATGGCTAATTTTTGCCACAGTTTCGAGAAAAAAATCACAGACGAGGAAATTAGGAATTTTGCTGGGTATCCATGCCTGGTGAAATTTTTTTTAATGAAAATAATAATCAAATGGCTGCTTTTATTGTACAACATTTGTCCTGAGAACCTAGAACCCGAGGTACTGTGATTGACCGGTGCATAAAAGGTGCTGTGTAAGGATAAAAGCAGCTATGGTCTGGTAGAACCGCTCCAATAATGTGCCCACACATGCAAAGATGATCAGGCACCAATGTTGGACTGGCTCAATGGGATGCCAGGAAAACTCCTGGTATTTGTGATGTCAATGGGCTTTCCTGCTTCCCCAATCATTGCCTTATATGCTTTTGCCATGGCCATTCCACATTTCTATATGAGAACAAAGAGGAGAAATTGAAGGAATTAGGTTAAATAAGTCTGTTAAGAGTATCAATTAATGAAGAACAGATAAACATTGATTGGATTGAGTGGCCAATAGTCTAATGTTATTTGGTGGTCCCCTGGCACCCCAGTACATGAAAAGTGACAGCACTGCCCAACCATAAACCTTTAGTAGGTGCTAGTCCTCCATGCAGACAATACCACTGCACATTTTAAGGTAAGAAGAGCAGTAATTGCCATAGAAGGTGTGCAAGAAAACAGCTGGGTGAATGCATCTATCACATGTGGCTTGCATACATTTCAGTACAAAAGGATAAATAAGGATAAATAAACCCTGCTCATGTAAGTGTACTTAAAATGTTTGCTCTCAATGCATTCTAATTTCTAAACCTTCCGCATGCTGCCTGGGCTTTAACATCTGCCTTTTATCTCATGTCTGTGTGCATTTGAGCACTAGAATATTCTTCCAGGTGTCCTTCATAAGAACTTAGCACCTTTTTATTATAAGGTGAGATACAGATGGGCAAGGTGTTGGAATCTGCCTTTTGGCCTCACACTTCCTGGCAGAAGGATGTTACAAGGTGAGGAGCTACTATGCTCCAAGGCAGAGATATAAACAAACAGCTAGAACATTTTATGAGGGGTAGAAGCTTTTTATGGAATATCATTTTCTCTATTACTCCCTGCTACTGACACTGGTCACATCATATCACCACTTGTGGGCATTGTACTGTAATATGTCTGTGTGGTATTATGCACCATCATTCCATATGTTTTTCTGATCCACATTTGCCTTCACAACAGCTTTTCAGTTGGGTATATTTCAGAAAGCCTTTCTCTGTAACCTTTGCATGGCTAGCACATTTGTTGTATGCTGTGAATGAAACATGCCACAAGTAACAAGTCACACAAGTGGTATATGTCATTGAAATCAGTGGAGTTGATTTTTTCATTCTTTAGCAGCTAAAAAAAAGGTTTTGCACATAAAAAGCAGTTATGTGATATGAGAAACACTCTTCCTTTCTACCATTTTATTCTCCCTAAAAAAGACGTAACACTGCTATAGTAAAGGGAGATAAGTAGACAACATTGCTATAGTACAAGCGAGGTAAGTAGGTAACACTGCTATAGGAAAAGGGAGGTAAGTCGGCAGCACTGCTAAAGTAAAAGGGAGATAAGTAGACAACATTGCTATAGTAAAAGCGAGGTAAGTAGGTAACACTGCTATAGTAAAAGGGAGGTAAGTCGGCAGCACTGCTATAGTAAAAGGGAGATAAGTAGACAACATTGCTATAGTAAAAGCGAGGTAAGTAGATAACACTGCTATAGGAAAAGGGAGGTAAGTCAGTAGCATTGCTATAATAAAAGGGAGAAAAGTAGACAACACAGCTATAGTAAAAACATGGCTAGTAGGTAACACAGCTATAGTAAAAGTGAGGTAACATTGTGGTAAGTAGGTTACACTGCTATAGTAAAGGGAGGTAAGTCAGTAGCACTGCTAAATTAAAAGGGAGTAAGTAGGTAACACTGCTATAGTAATGGGAGGTTGGTCTGTAGCACCGCTATAGTAAAAGGGAGGTAAGTAGGTAACACTGCTATAGTAATGGGAGGTTAGTTGTTAGCACTGCTGTAGTAAAAGGCATGTAAGTAGGTTACACTGCTATAGCAATGGGAGGTAAGTCGGTAGCTCTGCTATAGTAAAAGGGAGATACGTAGACAACACTGCTATTGTAAAAGGGAGGTAAGTAGGTAACACTGCAATAGTAAAAGTGAGGTAACATTGTGGTAGTAAAAAGTATGTAACAATGTCAGATTAGTGAAAAGGAGGGAACAGTTTTTGTGTAAAAGAGGTAACTATTGAATTGAAAGGGAGGTAGTAATGTTGTAGTAAAAGGTAGCTAACACTGCTGTAGTAATGAAAGGTAAGAAGGAAATATTTGCTATTTCACAAGAACCATCTTCATTTCTGTAGAGCTAAGGGGCACTTGTGTTATCCCTCATGCCCAAAGGAATTTCTATGCTGGAGATTTTTCAAGATAAATAACAAAAGCAAGATGAGATATCAGAAAAATAAAAACAAAGCGCTGATGATGTGAGCTGGACTGTAAAGGTGTTACTGTCATACATACACAATGCAGCCGATACTAGCCCTCACCTGACCATCTGGCAGGGCACACACAGCAAAAGTCTGTCGGCTGGTTTCCAGGGTAACCATTCTTACTGTTGAGGGATGGGAGAGGGAGGTCACCTGCAGGGGACCTCTCATGGAATAGGTCAGGGGTTCAATTCTGGGCTGAGCTCTAGGGACAGCCATAGAGAGACTACTAAACATCATTCTTTGCATATTAATACTATTATACTGCACAGTGGCTCTAATATATTGACAAACTACAAAGTTTAATTAGCAAACCAGCATCAAACTGGCACGAGTAAGCTCATCTGCTGGGAATAGGGTTGCCACCTTTTCTTTAAAAAAATACCGGCATTCCTATATATTGAGCTTTTTTCCCTATTAATAACATTGAGATCGGACATCTAAAATACCGGTCAGGCCGGTAAAAAACCGGCCAGGTGGCAACCCTAGCTGGGAATATAGACTGACCACATTGTTTTAGTGTTAGTGGGATCTCATATTTAAGAGTGCATGCCTGAACCTCTGTATTGTACAGACATTCTCCATACTAGGAATAACTAAGAATAAATGGAACTGAGCAGAGAGAGAGAGAGAGGAGAGAAACACTGCTACTGGGCTGCAAGAATATTCCTCCTTCTTTAACGATAATTTGCAGGAAATCCCTTTCAGACACTCCTTCTAATTAGTTCCCTTATCAGCCATTCCTTGCCAAGCACATGCTGATATTGTAGACTCAGGAAACAAAGATAGCTCCAAAAATGTATTTATAGATAGATAGATAGATGGATAGATAGATAGATAGATAGATAGATATGGATAGATGGATAGATGGATAGATAGATAGATAGATAGATAGATAGATAGATAGATAGATAGATAGATAGATGGATGGATGGATGGATGGATAGATAGATAGATAGATAGATAGATAGATAGATAGATAGATAGATAGATGGATGGATGGATAGATGGATGGATGGATGGATGGATGGATGGATGGATGGATGGATGGATGGATGGATGGATGGATGGATGGATGGATGGATAGATAGATAGATAAAAACGTCATTGATGCCAAAGGAAATTATTACTCCAGAGTTGCTCATCGGGTGTGGGTTGGCGGTTCTGAGGAATTGCAGGTCACGGATATGGCCGCAGGTCTTCTCGATGGCGATTTTCCTCCTTTGTTCTGGTCGTGCCTGCTTCCGATGATGTCACTTCAGGTCTCCAGTGGCAGTGCTTCTTGTTCTTGGACTGTCTGCAGGTTGCGGGTCGGGATTGTGGATGGGGTGCTTGTGTGTAATCTTCTGAGGAACAAAAGCCTATTCTTACCCCTCCTATATAATACCTCAGTACTTACAGCCCAATCCATCTTATCATTAATAAGATTACCCAGGTATTTACAGCATATTTTTCCACTATATTTACACCAACCCCATTAATACAAACTACTTGAACATCATTTCTCAACTTACTAAAATCTACTACCAACACCTTAATTTTGACTACATTTAGGTGTAAACAATTTACTGCACACCACTCAACAATTACACTCCCTGTGTACCCTTCTAATACTAGCAACAATAACTGAATCATCTGAAAGTTTTTTAGATGACATGATTGTGAAAAGTATCTAAAATGAGAAGTAAAAAGTGTAAACAAAAAAGAAGATAAAATTGTCCCCTGTGGCACACTGGGTATGGGATCCCTTATCCGGAAACCCGTCATCCAGAAAGCTCCAAATTACGGAATGGCCTTCTCCCATATACTCCATTATAATGAATTTACAAAATTAAATTGGTCAAATTTTAGAGTATGCAAATTAGAGTATGCATATTAGGCAAATTCGACCATCGAATTTGTAAATTTGATCGAATTGAATAGATCGAATAAAAAAATCGAATAGCGATAAAATCCTTCTAATTTGATATTCGAATTCAAAGGATTTTACTTCCCTTCCATTCACATGGCCGAATTTCGAATTTTTTTAAATTAGAAATTCGACCAATGATAAATCTGCCCCATAGTATGTTATAGAATGGCCAATTCTAAGCAACTTTTCAATTGGTTTACATTATTTATTTTATATACTTTTATAATTATTTGACCTTTTCTTCTGACCCTTTGCATTTTTCAAATGGGCGTGGCTGACCCCTTCTACAAAATATGTTGGCGCTATAGAACTACATGTTAATAATAATAATAATAATATTAATAATAAGCAAATGTTCTGTAAGGCTACAAATGTATTGTTATTTTTTATTACTCATCTTTCTATTCAGGCATCTCCTATTAATATTCCATTCTGTTATTCAAATCAATGCATGGTTGCTAGGGTAACTCGACCCTTGCAACCAGATAGCTGGCCCTGCAAACAGGAGAGCTGCTGATTGAAAAAGCGAAATAACTCAAAAACCACCAATAATAGAAAATGAAAACCAATTGCACATTGTCTCAGAATATCACTCTCTACATCACACTAACAGTTATCACAAAGGTGAACAACCCCTTAAGTCCTCCCCATTATCAAAAGCTTCCCAATCTGTCATCACAAAACAGTCCTGGAGAGTCTCTACCATTTTTGAACAGTTTTAATTGCCACAGGCTGACGTTGCACCAATGGTTTATATTGTGGCTTCAACCAAACCCAAACATGATCTCATCTGCTCAGCCGAGGAAGAGCAATACAGTATGAGCTCATAACATTAGCATAAATAAATCCAAAACTCTATCATTCCTCGTACAGCCGTCTACAATTTTTTTAAAGGTCGGCAAACACTTCAAGTCAAGGTAACATGATTAAAATCCCCAGAAACTGCCATGAATGTATTCGTTTGCAGTGTCTGTAGTTTCTGTATCACAGAACTTACACCGTCCACCACCCTTGCTGAATTAGCCATAGGAGGAATATAAACAGCAATCATTATAACTTGTGAAAATTGAATGAAAATTTACTGCATCAACTCCATATCCAGATAACATACACGTTCCTTGATTATCTTGTGTCCAGGATTGCACTACCTATTATTCACATATATCACAAGTTCCCCACCTTTCTTCTTGCCACATTCACTACTGTATAGTATCATGCAACCATGTCTCTGTGAAGCACATAATTGTGCGGTGAGGGGGAATTATCTTTACCTCAATTTTCAGACTAGAAATATTGAATAGGCTGTGTTTAGCCCCCTGTGTTTAGCCCTGCAGTTGCAACATGATCTCAGCCAACTACCAATGTATTTTCTTGGTAGAAACAGTTGTACCCCCTTCAATAAAGATATTTGTAAAAGGCATTTTGGAGCAACTACTATATAAGGTCACTAAGGGGTAAAGTTTATATTAAGATGCCTTTTATTTTGTACTCTATTCTTTCTTTTATAAGCACTGAAATACATTGTAATGTAAAGTAAATATTTATAAAGTTTTTCTATTCTTTGCAGAGAATAAATAAGATATTTATTTTTCAATATGTCTTAGGCCCAGCTTAACTTTAGCCTCATTATAACTGTAAATCTATGTATTCCTTTTCCTTGTCATTTTAGCTGCATCTCTACCTCGTAACCGTAGCCAAATCTTTCATTTATATTATATTATACTTTTTTATACTTACAGAAACCACTGTCAGCAATATATCTCACATGCTCAGAAAAGAATAGGCAAGAATCATTATTATTGTCCCCAACCACTTGCCGTATGCAACTGTATACCTCCCTCTGCCTCCCCGCAGCTAAAAACAAATCACACAGGGCCTGGGACAAGCCAATTTACACACACCCCTAGTATATTTAGTTATTGCCCATTACAGATTCACAGCCACGCATCTTTGAGCTTTATAAATAAATGCTGCAAATAATCACAGACGGGAGCCCCCTATTGAAAGGAATGGAAAGATTTAGACCATGAATTAATGAGCCTCATATACTCTTTTTCCAAGGGAGGTCGTTGTCACAGAATAATTACGAGGAGCATAAATATCTGAAATATGTAAGGCAGAACTTTAAGGCATAGTAAATAAAATACAGCACATTATATATATTGTGCCTTATTTGCCCATTACCAGATGATTAGAGGTAGGACACACTAACGCACCTGCACTGGGTGATTAACTATTCCAGAATGTTCCCTGTGGTTTGCAGTTGACAGGAGGATTTAAATAAGGATAGAAGAAGGTAATCTAGAGCCATTAGACTTAAAGGAAATGTATGACATAATAACTTTATTTATTGCAACACATTTAAATCCTAAAAAGATGTTGTGCAGTTCAGCTATTCATCTGAACAAGGTGAATTCTGTGATGGTAGCCTAAAATAGCTTTGATGTATGATGGGCATGAGTGTAATTCAATCTCTGAAATGAGCTACGGTTTTTTTGAGACTGCTGGGAATCGTAGTACAGTAGGTGGAGACTGGGAACCTTACATACCTGTCATTTACAATATGTTTTGTTCCCGTTGTTAGTTTAATTCGTTATTGCATAGTGTCAGCAAATAACACAGCAGTTTACAATAATTTATAACAAACAAGGATCATACAAAACTTTGACAAACAAGGGTTTAGGAAGTAAGAATAGGGTTGTTATTTTATTATTATTATTATTATTATTAATATTAAAGAGGACCTGTCACCCAGACATAAAAAGCTGTATAATAAAAGTCCATTTGTAATTAAACATCAAATTCAAATTAGTTTTTTTGTTAAAGCATTCATAGCTGTTTTAAACACATTTTAAAAATCTCAACTGTCAATCAAATATTGTCTGCCCCTCCATTATGCCTTAGGCACAGAGGCGGTGCAGGCAATTACTTTCACTTTCCATTCAGCCATTACTAGATGTTGCTGCACCCCTCACATCCCCCCTCCCTCTTAACCATTTAATTGTGTAGCCAGGACATGGGGATGGACACAGGTCCCCCATTCTGGTGCACAAACAAGATTCTGAGATGATGCAAGGCTTGCCTTTATAACAGTGTCCACAAAATGGCTGCTGCCTGCTTGCTATAATTATAAATTCCCAGACTGAAAGAAACAAGATTGAAATAGTTTATATAGTGTAATTAAATTTTATTTTGCTTGACTAACGTGATAAAATAGGATATATAATATTTTAGAGTGACAGGTCCCCTTTAACGTGTATTTATATAGCATCAACATATTGCATAGCGCTATATTAAGGCACTACTCGCAAGATCTTACAATCTAAAGTTTTGATATGACACTTCTGGCTGTTTTGTATGTTTTGCTACAGTGTCTTTACAGGATTATATACCTAGGGGCTTGTTTACAGTATGTCCACAAGTGCAATGAGCAAAGTGCAACTTCAGTTTTTCCAATAATGCAGTGTTTTTTCCCCCCAGAATTCCAGCATTGTTAGGGTCAGCAGGAAGGCAGGAAGAACTGAGTGGCACTCACCTCATCTCCATGTTGTATTTGAGTTTTCTTACTTACTAGGCCACCCAAATCTGCCTGTCCCTTGACTGATAAAGTTGACGAGGACCTTTAAGAGTACAGAATTGATGGCATTATAACAGGGTGAGGAGAAATGAACATTCTCTAAGAAACAAGAAATGATAGACAGACAGACAGACAGACAGACAGACAGACAGACAGACAGACAGATAGATAGATAGATAGATAGATAGATAGATAGTTGTAGAGGTGTAGGGAACCATGAAAGACATCAGAAAATCCTTTCCCATATAATGTTGGATGTTTTATATGTAGTAAAGTTCCAGTATTATATACTATATTTAAATACTGAGTCAAACAACACTCATACTGTACCAGTAGTCCATTCATTTGATTGTGTAGGAATGCCAAACATGTAATAAAGTAGAATATGAATCAACACAGAAACATATATATCAGGTAGGAGTAGTGGTATTTATTTTAGCTGACCTTTCAGCATTTAGCATGTTATCTGCATCAGGGGAATAAGGCAGTGTGTTCTTTTCAGCCTAAACCTTAGATCTACATTGTATCCACTGTAATGACTGACCTATTGCTGCTCATCAGTCTGTAACATTTGCTTGGACATAGGCATGTAAAAAGCCAGATCCCAACCACAACTATATCCCTAGGGGCAAACACATACAGCTCTATTAGCTGTTACACATTGGAGTTACACAAGAGGTTACATTTTTTGTAGGAATGTCACTACAACAACTAGATATTCTGGTTAGCAGAGTAGGAAGTAGCCCTTTGCCCATTTAATTTTTGATTCATCTGCCATGGGCCATTCTGTCCATCATCAATTCCCTTTTCTCCATCTCTTTTTTTTATTCCCTTAGTTACCTTGCCATGTCTTGGTGCCATTGGAGCTTTTACTCAACCTCCTCCAATTATGATCTGTAACTAATCTGTAACAAAACCTGCACTGTCCGTTTTGACCATTAAAGAACCCCTACTGGCAAAATTCCAACCCAACTGCAAAAAAATTTGAATGACAAACAAGAAATGGATATTTTTATGTCAGTAATATTATTCTATTGCTTTCCCCCCTTTAGGTACGGGCCAGTGCTATTGCTCAAGATGCAGATCAGAACTACGACTATGCCAGCAACAGTGTCATCCTGCACCTAGATGTTGGGGACGAGGTTTATGTTAAACTGGATGGGGGCAAAGTTCATGGCGGCAACACTAACAAATACAGCACCTTCTCTGGTTTCATCATCTACCCTGACTGAAAGGGTAAACTTACAACAAGTGCTCCATAATCCCTACCCTGCCAGAGACTTGCAGAGCATTACTCCAGTAACACGCCCTTGATCCATTTCCCTCTTACCTCATGGGACACTGCAGGACATATGTTCATTATCCCTTTCTGTGTTTGGAATAGCCACATGCTTACGGATGCAGGCAGTTCCTCTGGCATACAGGAGATTTACAAAACTCTCATTACAGTGTGATCTAATGCAGGACCTTTCAGAATAAAGGAGTTTAAAGTCAGGGCTCCTCTAATGCACAGAAGCTTGTCATGTTCATTGTTTATTGGCTATTTCATTTGGGAGATGATGGATACGCAATGTGACACTGGGACTTTGGGAGAGCATTGTAGTATGTGGAACTATGAGGGGAAAAGGTACATATGAAAAAGGTGATCTGTCTGCATGTGTGTAACTCATTGTGTGTGTGTGCGTGTGTATGTCTGCGTGCGTGTGATTGTTAGTACATGGTTACAGAAACCACAGCCACACTACTGTAGCAACCTGTAAGAATCACACATCATTTTGAACCCCCCCCCCGCGCAGAATGCTGTATGTTGGATTCTGAGTCTACATTTTAGAATGTGATTGATGAAACTCTAAAATGAAGTTTGGGGCTGTGGACAATGTATTCCAAAATGATGACTATAAGCATCACAGTGTATCACACTGTAGAATACTAGTTCAGAGCGACCTCTTACCAAATGCAAATCCCACATTCTCTTGGTATGACATTGCCTTGGTTTTTTGTGGACATGTCTAGCACATCTTCATATTTTATAATTGTAAAACCTCAACAGTGCCCACATCTTGAAACTCGGAATAAGCAGGGTAGCCACATTAAACCTGAATAGGGTTGCCACCTTTTCTGGAAAAAAATACCAGCCTTCCAATATGGTTATGTTTTTTCCCTATTGATAACATTAGGGTCAACCATCATTTTTACCAGCCAGGCCGGTCAAATAGCCTATACCCAGACCATCTTCATTGGCTTGTTTTTGAGAGGCGGCTCTTGCATCCTGCAATGCACCTTGTGCTATGCTTATAGTCATTTTATTGCTCCAAATAATACAAACTATTCCAAATCCAGTGGTCTTTATTATATGGCTATACTCTAGCCAATGTTGATTATCTGCTTTGAAATATAGAATATTGTAAACCAAAGCAAACAGTTAAGCAGCTTTGCTACAATACCGTGCCAAAAGTAATTTCCTCACACATATCTGCCCTAGTCACTTCAGCAGTATGTACATTTTAAAGCACAACAGGAATAAAAAAACAATCTGTCTTGGTTTTAAGCTTTGCACCGCAGGGTATTCCACAAATGAACAGCTTGTGGGTCTGCTTATATGTTGGTGTGTATGGTAGCAGGAAGCTGTATGTGCATCACTTCCTCTAACTGCCAAGAGGGAGAAGGCGCATGTGGCACCAATGCAATCCTAATGTAATAGCCCTAACCCTAGTGCCCAGGTCTGTGCATGCTGCTGAGTTGAGCTTTCACCTCTACGTCTCATGTCTCTTTGTTGTGCAGTGTGAACTATTGGAGTGTTTTGTACAACTGATAATAAAACTTGTGTTACCAGAAAACAATGCTGAGTCCATGTGTCTGAGCTTCAGAATGCATTGGAAATGTATGTCCTTCTTCATTATGGCCTAGATAATAAATTCTATTAAATTCCACTTGCTGATTACCTTCTACTTTTTTTGATGTAAAGGCTGTTTATACTTCAAAGTAAGGGTGTTAGTCTCAAAGGAACAGTAACACCAAAAAAGAATACTATTGTATAGTAATTAAATTATAATGTACTGTGTTACCCTGCATTGGTCAGAGTTATGTGTTTGGTTTAGAAAGCCTACAATAGTTTATATAAACAAGCTGCGGTGTAGACATTGGGGCAGCCATTCAAGCTAAAAAAGAATAAAATGCACAGGTTACCTAGCAGATAACATATAAACTATTTAACAAAATACAATGGTATTCTAAGTATTCTACAGTGTATAGTTGTTATCTGCAATGTAACGTGAGCCTTGAATGGCTGCCCCTATGGCTACCCTGTTTATACAAACTATTATAGTGTTTCTGAAGCAAACACACCATTTATACCATTGTAGGTCAACAGAACATTATATTTTAATTACTTTAATGCACTTTCATTTTTTGGTGTTACTGTTCCTTAAAGGAGATATATTATGTTAAAAAATGAAGAATGTGCCAGTGCATTATACTCTTTTAAATATAGAATGAATAAGCTTTAAAAATGTGCTGTTTCTGATTATTTTATTAAAAATTTCTGCAAAAACCCTACCAGTCCTGCCAATTTGTTTGACTTCCTACTGTCCCCTTTCCCAGCGGCACCCACAACACTGCACTGTAGAATAAGCAGCCAAGCTAGGGTTTCCACCTGTCCGGTTTTCACCTGGACAGCACGGTTTTTGGGAGGGCTGTCTGAATGAAAGCTGCCTGTTAGGATTTCCAAATTAGGAAATCCGGACAGGGCTTTAAAAGGAATGATGTGACGATCAGCCAATCGGCGGTCATCACGTCATAGCCCTGCCCCCAATGTCACAGCTCGGGCCCAGCTCTGCCCCCTGATGTCACCCACGAGCACCCTAATGCCACCGGCCCCGCCCCACACATCATTGGGCCCACCCTCTGCCCGGTCTGCAAGACCGAGCAAGGTAGCAACCCTAAGCCAAGCTGACCTTGTAAAGTGAGTGCAGAGCTGTGATTGGCTATACCCCTCCTACTGTGCTTCTGGCAGAAACCGTAAGGACATCTCCACACTTCATTTGATACACGTATTTAGCAGAACTATAGAGAACTCCAATAAAGGAGCCATTTTTTCAGCCCAAAGTAAAGTTAGCAACGTATATTATTCAATATTGCCTACAATATTAGGATGGGTTTTTAGCTATACTATGTGTCTCCTTTGAATTTACAAAAGTCCTTGCTGACATGGTTTTTGTTCTGCTAGCCCCGTGGACATCAGAGCATTAGAGGGGGACCAATCGATGCAACAAATCCAACCAGTCTATATAAATTGCTTGAAGAAATGATTTGTGTCCAGATGAAACATAAGGAAACAAACCCAGTATCGACAGTATGAGGCTTATGATTCACAGGCATAGCAAAAGATTATTCACAATAGCACCTTGCTTAGATCAGTAATTAAATGATAATTTATAACCCTGTGATAAACAAAGTCCTTGTAACAAGCTTGCATGGTATACTTTACCAGATATATGTAAAGTATTGGCTACATTTTCCTGTTAGAGCAAGAACCAGTCATGTTCTGTACACAGAGTATAATTTAATGATGTGTTGACCTAGGATAGTAAGGCTCTTTAGCAAAAAACAATATTTTGCAGAAATCAGTGGATCAAATTACAGATCTTGACTTACCAAATATATACATTGTCCCTCTAGTGATTCCTCCTGCCATACAGCATTCAAACCATGTCTGTCATGTTCTGCCGCTGTCAGCAGTACAATTAAGCCTATAATCCACCTTTGGGTTTTTGTGAAATAAATGCATTATTTTGCATTCTATGTCATTGAATTTTAGATCCTGATCCCCCTTGGATGAAGACCTGTAACAAAGAGATGCAGTATAACTACACATAAAGCACACAATTTATGTCCCTGTAGAATGTATGGAAATGTTCCAGCAGTGATCCATATCCTATTCCCCAATTAGTTTAACTGAAGCGGGTTATCCATCTATAAAGGAATAGTAAAACAATGGGGGGGAAATGCATTTAAATGTAATGTGCTGTAATAACAATAATATTTAAACCTTGCACTGGTTTGCTTCACAAACATTACTTTATCAGTTATTTATATGTTATATAATGAGTCTGCTGTGTAGCCATGGGGGCAACTATTCAAGATGAATTGGGCAGATAACAGATTAACCCTGTGGAATACAATGGGTTTAACTCTTATACAGGAAGACAAAGTGTGGATTGCCATTCATGTCTCTACTGGAATGAAGACTAGAAACCTCTCACATATAAAATAGGGCAGTTGTTGCCAATAAATAGTTTAATTGTAGGTGCTGGATGAACAGGCACAAACTTTAAATGTAAATAAAATATTTGGACTTTTTAATGTCACTGAATGTCTGTGAACAAAGCAAACTGAAAAGAAAGTTATTGTTGTGTTTTCATAGCAAGGATAAGTAGGTATATGGACGCATATAGAATGCAAGTCGTCT
>CM044433.1:139819972-139839576 GCA_024363595.1 Xenopus borealis | reverse complement strand
TGTGTAATGGCTGCATGAGTCTGCTAATAAAGCAATGTTATACTCAACTTCGGCTATCAAAACACAGCAGTTATCTTTCTATATGGTCTAAAATTCAGTTGGAGTATGAATAGATGTTATCCTGCATAATATAGGCAACCAGAGCTATAGCACCTACCAGGGGTGGCACCAAAAATAAAACTGTGGGGTTATGTAAAATAAAGGCATTGTGTTTGCCCAGGAGCAATAACTCACGGCAATCACTCAGGAGGTAGCATTTGTTGGTTACCTGCTTAAAAGCAGACATCTTATTGGTTGTTAAGGGTTCCTGCTTCTAGGCAAAAAATTTTTCTAGGCAAACATATTTGGGGATAGTGCACAATGCCACTTTGCTTTGCCCCATACACAACTGATGAATTACTTAGCAGGACTTTATACTGAAATATGCTTTTTAATAATGATTTTGTCAGACTAGATGATTATTCTTCATAGTCCTTTAAATCTGATGCCAGTAATTACCCATTTATCTATTATAAGGTACAGAATTTTATGAAATGCTTGCAGTCATTGGTGTGCTAAGAAAAACATCAGCCAATCTGAGACCAAAGACCTATTTATATATTTACCTTCTCTCTGAACTCAAAACCTACAATCTCCATTTCTCTGACCCTCCATCCTCTCCAATCCTTTCTTGTATTCTTTTCCTCTTATTTATATATAGGTCACATGAGCAGTGCCAGAAAGATTGGAGGACGTACACACAGATAAATCCAAAAGGCAGGAAAGCAAGGTTAGGCAGGATTCACAAAAGAATATAAATGTCTCGACTCCAGGCAATAGAACACAAACAAGCCCAAAGGTCAGCAAAAAGGGCAAATTTACAACATCGCACACACACGGCATTTTTAAATATGCAGGTTTAAATATATTTTGAAAGTGCATAACCTTGCATTTATTGACATTGAATCTCATGTGTCTACATCCTGCTGCAAGATGACACATTTTTGATGGATTCATTTGTTCTGCATAGTTTTGTGACATCAGCAAACACAGATACATTAATTTTAATGCCATCCTCAATCAACAAATTTAAAAGAAATTGGACCCAATAGAGAAGCACACTGTTCAGTCCAATTAGAGAGTGCACCATTGTGAAACACTCTCTGTTCATAATACTTCAACTAGTGGTTTGTCCATGTATGTAGATTACCACCAAGACTCCTAAGTTTAGAAAGCAAACATTTATGGGACACTTTGCAAAATCTAAGTAGACCACATGTCCTGTAGCACTGCTATCTAATGTCTTTCTTACTTCATAATAAAAAGCAAGTACATTTTTAAACGGGTTGTTCACCATTGTGTTAACTTTTCGAATGATGTTGAGAGTGATGTTATGTAAAAATTTGCAGTTGGGGTTATTGAGTTATTTAGTTTAATTCAGTGGCTCTCCAGTTTGCAATTTCAGCAATCTGGGTCCAAATTATTCTAACGACCATGCATTGATTTGAATAAGAGACTGGAATATGAATAGGAGAGGACCTGGACAGAAAGATGAGTTATAAAAAGTAGCAAATGGAAACATCTGAAAACTGAAAATAGTGAATAGATAGCAAATAATTAAAAACTGTGTTTTTAAAAAATAAAGACCAACTGAAAAGTTGTTTAGAAATAGCCATTCTATAACATACTGAAAGTTCACTTAAAGGTGAACCACCCCTTTAAGAGTCCCACATACAGACCTTTACTCACCATGTTGAGACTTTTTTTTCAAAATGCACCAGTCAATAGTGCTGCTTCAGCAGAATTCTGCATTAAAATCCATTTCTCAAAAGAGCAAACAGATTTTTTTATATTTCCTTTTGAAATTTGACATGGGGCTAGACATATTGTAAGTTTCCCAGCTGCCCCAAGTCATGCCCCCTCCCCCCCCCAGCAGCCTAACAACAGAACAATGGGAAGGTATAACAGCTCCCTAACACAAAATAACAGCTGACTGGTAGATCTAAGAACAGCACTCAATAGTAAAAACCCATATCCCACTGCGTACTATTCAGTTACATTAAGAAGGAAAAAAAACAGCCTGCCAGAAAGCAGTTCCCTCCTAAAGTGCTGGCACAAGTCACATGACCAGGGGCAGCTAGGAAATTGACAAAATGTCTAGTCCCATGTCAGATTTCAAAACTGAATATAAAAAAATCTGTTTGCTCTTTTGAGAAATGGATTTCAGTGTAGAAGTCTTCTGGAGCAGCACTAATAACTAATGTGTTTTGAAAAAAACTTATTTTTCCATGACAGTATCCCTTCAAGCCTTTCATCTTCCCTTCTGTCAACTTCCCTTCTCTCAAGATGGAATAGAGTCTGAAAAAAATTGAAATAATGACCTATCTTAAGCCAGACTAAGCTCTCTAACTACTTGTAGGGGTATTCCATAAGGCTTCCAAGACTTTGCTAAATGTTTATGTACCTTGTCCTGTTCCAGCCACTGAAAATTTTTAGTTTTGGCTAAGCCTTCTGTGCATTTTTGTGAGTCATTTAATGTTGGATACTCTGTTATTTATGAGGATATTAATTAAAGGGGAACTCCCCGACAAATCTTTTTTTATTTGCATAATGAAAGTAAATACAATTCCAAATTTTCCAACATACAGTAGAATAGCAATACAATACAATAGCAATATTTGTTTTTTCCTTTCTAGTCTTTGCATTTTTGGACCAGTACCAGTATTGCATATAGGGACAAATATTGATTTACATTGCAATTATATTTACAAATCATTTTTTATTGATGTATAGTGCAAAGGTACTTAGAATTACAATTCTGACAAGATGCAAAAAACATTTGGGAAAGATTTCCCTTCAGCACAGTGGATTTTCAAATGTCCTGTTTAACCAAAATATTTTCAGTGGACACACATTCTCAACCTTTGTCTTTTTACAATTAATATTTTTATATTTAATTTTTTAATTTTTAATTTATTTTAATTTTTGAGATTGTTCTTTTCATGTGAATCAATCAACTCATCGCTGTCTAAATGCTTTCAGAGAAAAGGTCTATCACCAATATGTATTATTAAACTACTGCATTTCCCCATATGTTTTCTAACAAATTACAACAGTGGTCAAAACACTCTGTGCCATAGTTGTAAGAAAATCATTGAAAAGAACGGATTAATATTCTAAAAGACCAAATAAAATACAAATATGTCACCAGATATGGCAACTACATACCCAATAAAAATATTAGTATTAGTATTACTCCAATCTTCCCTTACTTTTACATTTATAATGTATTGTTTAATGTTACTCTTTGGTTGGGGCTTCAGCATGACAAGAAATGACCAGGCAGCTAAGGTAATAATTTCCATATTTGTGTTGGCTGTACCCCTGCTACCAGTGGCACAATTCTATTTGCAGCGGATGCCTCTTCTATAACATAACTTTAGAATTAACTAGACAGTGTTTCACAATTTGTGAACATTCAATGATAAACCTCCAGAGCTCCAGAAAAGAGCCATCTTTAGTAAGCCACAGCCTATCACTACAAAAGAACCTGTAATTAACAGAAGAATGAGTCCAGTTCTTAAAACAAAAAAAAGCCCACCCTTCAACAATCTTATTATCATTAATTTCTCAATGCATTTGCTACCTCCCTTATGTAGCATGGAACAAGGGAAGTCCTTGACTGGAGATTTTTACCTAGTTTCTGCAAATAACCTTAATCACATTCCTGTTTTTCTTTAAATTTGCCATTACCACTGGGTCTTCCCCAGAACTTACAATTATCTGTCCACTTCTATTCTAAACTCTAGAATCAGGCAAGCAACCCACTGTTTAAAAGATAGAGTTCTAGTGACAGACTACCCAACTCATACCATAACCTGTCTTACCTAATAGTAAGACATGTTATGGTATGTGCTTCATTAATATTAGTTTTTAGTTCTCTTCTCCAACATTCACTCATGGCCATACCATCCTCATTGGCTTTCTCTTTCTTATTATTTCTTATTCTTTTTCTTAAATATCTTGATAATATTACATTTCTGTCTCCCTTTTTGAACCTCATCTTCCCCCCCTTTCTTCCAAAAGGAACCCCATCTGTATTATATGCAAAAAATATGTTCTCTAAGACAACTGCTCCAAGGTCATGTACATTCAATAAGACACACCTTGACTAACTCAGACTCAATTAGGTACTATTCTCTTCATTCTCCTTTGATTTTTTGTTACCTATCACAAGGTTTTTCCTACTCTTTAAAACTATTTTTCCTCCTTTCCCTTGCTCTTGTGTCCTTCACAGAGACATACTCACATACCATTGGACAGATACAGATGATGTTCCTTCAAAGACTGCCCAGTGGAAAAAAAGAGTGGAAAAATAAACAAGGGAAGAAAGAATTTGTTTCATTTACAGAGGTATTAGATTTAGAAGCATAGGTTCACCATTCTATTTAAAAGATTTTAGGATTACAGCATTAGATGACAACTCATATATGAAACAGATTTCAGTTCTTTAATGAGGGAGAAATAGAAAAGATAATAATTGCACAAATTGTAAACATAATCAATTTGTTAGTTGATAGAAAGAGGAAGTTGGCATGGTAGGGACAGTCCGTTAAGGATGGCCTTTCACAGGGGCACTCCGCCAATGAGGCGAGTTGAGACTGGGGTTACTAGGGGCAGCAAAAATGTCGCTCCTGGTAACGTTAAGACCCGAATTTCCAGTTTTTGACCCGGAAATTTGGCAGTTGCGTGCTCTACACTAGCGATGAGGACCCCTCCTACCCCCGTCCGGCGCTGAAAAAGTCAGTGCCGTGGGGAAGACAGCCTCAGGTGGCAAAATGTGCAGGATCGCCCCTGGGCTTTCACATTCTTCAATCATTTTACACAGATGCAAAATAATGGTGAGCTTCATAAGAAAAACTAAATAAAGACTGAAACAATGAACAAAATGGTTTCTACAAAATGTTCCTTATTAGAAAAGCAAACCAAACCTCAACAGGACTGTTGCCAGTGGCATAACTGTCTTTACAGCAGACCACCCAATACAGGGTGCTCTCTCCCCATCCCCTTTCCGACCTTTAAAAAAGTGGCACAGTAGGTGCTGCACAAGTGGGTCAGGAGAGGAGCCAGGGGAGGAGGGACTGTTTGGGCCAGGCCCCCTAAGTAGATTTTTTTTACAGGGGGGCCTGGAGTGCCCAAGTTACACTGCTGACCCTTGCAACTGAGGCACTGAAAATGTCCTTCTTTGTTATTAATATTATTAAAACATATTTATAAAGCACCAATATATTCTCCAAAAACAAATTCCTTTCCCTAATTTTAAGTTTATTTAATAACTAAGACTTCACATGCCTTTCCTAACACCTAACCCATCAGTAAATCACTCCTCATTGTGTCTCCGGGAAGGAAATTCCATAATCGGAGACACCGTGTAAGAAAAGTGAACCTTTCCATAAAGAAACGCCTGCTGTTTCACTGATTATCTGCTTGTCAAATTCATGGTCATAGGGTTGAAAAATTCATTAAAAAATATATTGATGTGGCAAGTATTTGTACATATTGATCTTATCCCCTGTAAGACACCTCTTTTCTAAAGTAAACATATTAAATATATATCAGTATATCCAATATATATATTCTTTGAGTTATTCTCATATTCTGAGTATTTTTCTGATTCTTTTTCAGTTACGGTATATCTTCTATGTAGTTGCATGCCCAGAATTGCACCAGAAAATGCAGTATATTCCTAATTTTTACAAAAGCAATGATTATTTATGTGTCCAACATAAATTGATTCATCGTTAACAAGCATGTGAATACTCTGCATTTATAATTAGGAGATTTCTGACCATGCCCCTGTTATGCCTATATCATGTCTGTTCTATCCAGACCACACCACCTATTCTAACCACCAGCACCCACCGGCACTAATTGGGTACATATTAATTTTGGTGTCAATAAGGATGCACCTCCAGGGGAAAAACATAAAGATTTATCTTTTCAAATGTTATCCTGGTGGGTCAACCTGACGCTGCCTTAGTAGCAGTTCTCTTCAATGGGAGTTACTACAAACTGCAAATAATATTTGTAAAATCATTACAGTTTCTGAGTTTCCTAGATATCTGTAATGAATAATCTTTTTAAAAGTGCAGATAAATCAGAGGTCAAAGCAAGAAGCAGAAGTAAAAGTTTGGTTATAAGGGTAGCAATCCGAAGGTCAAAGGCAAATAGCGCTGCTGAGACAACAAATAATAAATATAATTAATTTATATTAATTTTCCATAGTGCCAGGGTTCTGTAGGCCTCAAGCCCGAAACGGTCCTGCAAACACCACAGATATTCCTTAATTTAAACAAAAAAGACAAAAGTATATTTGCACACATGCCTTATTTATTGAATGCATTTTTGAAAAGTGGGTACAATGCCCCTTTAAGGTTTTTGAAGGCTGCAAATGTAGATAATAATAAAAATGTAAATACTTTTCTGCTACTTTGTGCCATTTTATTTCTCCTCTTTATTCATTCCTCACGCCTATGTCTGCATTATTTGACCTAGGTCACCGACAGGTTCTGCAAATGGGATTCATGGGCAACAGGGTGCATTGGTACTCCAACATTAATAAATAAACCCTGGCATTCCTTTCAAATAAAGTGAAAATATTTCCTTATGTGGACTTGTGCTGCGGGAGACTGCTGCACCCTGGCAATTTATCTGACATGCTGCCCATCTGCTGGTGTTGGGTTAATTAAGTTTTATACCTCCAGGTACCAAATTAGAAGAGGTGCAGATACTTATTGCAAGATTAGACCTATCTGCTGTATTTAATTACTTGTTTTATTGTAGCTTGTAGGTTCCTCTTAACCCATCTCCCCCCTTTAAGTGTTACCTGAACTAATATGGCTTTTATGTTATTTACCCAAGGCCCCAAGGCAATCCTTGTAATAGTAAATAAAGCAAATCAAGACTGAAAATATAAAAAGATATGAATAATGGAAGACAAAAGAAAGCTTTCATTAGATAAACTGCAAGCTTATTGATATTTTCATCCCCCTGGAGCCTGTCATCTCTCTGTGTACCAAAATGTCAATATCTTTGTAGTTCAATTAATAAAAGTATTATTACACTTGAATTCGTTCTGTGCCATAACTGGTTCTGTTGGTTCTGTTAGTAATGCTGAATGAGTGCCTTTCTTGTGGTTTTTATATCCAGCTTTTATTTTTTTAGTTAATTACCTCAATGACCCCTGAGCACATCACCGTCCACTGCCAATAGGCTTATAGATGAAAATAAGTGCTAATTTGACACTAACAGTGGAATTAAATGGATTTTCCATCCTTCTGTAATCACATTTAGTGCACATTTAACTACTGTAAAGAGAGCTTATGAAGTAGCAGATGCAAGCATTTCATGACTGAAACAATAAGAATCAATGAATCCCAATATAAGCGAAATTGTACAGGACAGGCAAGTTGGGTTATTTATCAAAAGGTCTGTGTAAAAGCAAGCGCACACTTATATACCTACCTCTTAACTGCTGTGTATTCCAGTAGCAGTGCTCTACTTCCAGCAAATAAATAAGGGCAGCAAAATGCAGCATTTTAATCATAACTATTGGTAGTGTTGTACTTTTTCTTTCCTCTTTTTAAACTATTAAAATTCAGTAAATTGGTGATTGCGTTCTGTTGTGTCTTTTAAGGTGAGAAGTTGCAGAGAGTATACAATTTTTAGATATTGGTAGTGTCAATCAAATACCCTCACCCCTTTAGGGAGTGTTTGCCAATGAATCCTAACAACATTGCCTTTGCCTTATGAAAGATGTATTGGGCTAGAAACTAAAGCTATTAATCATAGTTACTTTGTGGCTAAGGTTTAAAAAGACACAAGTCTATCAAGTTCAACCTTTTTAGGAAAACTGTAGTCCATGTCAGAAATAAAAGGATTGTTGGTGGGTGGACATTCAGCTGTTTTAAAAAATATGTATATAAAGGCAGAACAATCCATGATGGATGCTCCTGGTCACATGACATCTATAGGATTAGGGCCTCAAAAAAAGTGCTCATTCAGTGGCTCTAGGGCCCATTGGAAAAAGGCCCTGTACCTTGGGTCCCAGCAAAACTCCACGTCTACCCTTCTTACGCTTCCTCAGACTGCAGTAGACTTTAATTTATTTATTTATTGCTATTTATTATGTATTATTATTAATTCATTCATTATAATGATTATTATCTTTTATTATTATTATTATTATTATTATTATTATTATTATTAATAATTTATTTATTTATTGGGAATAGGGATGTACCAAATCCACTATTTTGGATTCGGCCGAACCCCCGAACACTTCCCGAAAGATTCGGCCGAATGTCGAACCAAATCTGAACCTTAATTTGCATATGCAAATTATGGGTGGGGAGGGGAAAACATTTTTTACTTCCTTGTTTTGTGCCAAAAAGTCACGTGATTGCACTCCCCGGCCATTCGGATTCGGTTCGGCCAGGTAGAAGGAATCCTGCTGAAAAAGGCTGAATCCCGAACCGAAACCTGGATTCAGTGCATCCCTAATTGGGAATGATCATAGCATTGATAACCAAAGATAACCATAGCTTTAAAAATATACCCTGAAACCCCCTGGAAGTAAATTACTGTATGCATCTGTTTCTTTAGTAAACCTAAAGTATTGTACAACTGTTGGACTTGTTGAGAGCAGGAATGAAGAGCTGATTAACTGTGTTTGGTTAAAAATCTAAGGGCTTTATAGACATTTTCCAAGATATACTCAAAACATAGGCACTCTGATGGTAGTGAACAACTGGGCGCTATTGAGTGATATTGAAGCATTGGTGTAAGTAGTGAAGTGCAAGGCAGAACGACAATGCTAATCTATGCTTTGTCCTCCAGCCAGGAATCAGTTGAATTGTTTACAAGTCAGCACTCTTTAATCATCTGTAATATTTTCACCACACGCTGCATCCTCCATAAAGCCCAGTGGATCAATACAGGACGGAGCAACAGAGATCAGAGCATTTGAGGATTAGTGCGGCTGTTCTCAATGTAACTATCTCTCTCACTCCAGTATCCGCCACTAAACAAAGACATCGTCTGTGGTGTCCCCCAGGAGAGGCATGTTAATAGGAGAGGATGTTCACTTTGCTGCTGGTATTCCAATGTTTAACTCCTTCTGTTAGTGCCTAAAGTGATAGATGAAACTGAAGCATTGCCTCCACCCCCCCTGAAACTGGCACATTTGTTTTACAGGAAAACACAGTTATTGTTTAACCATTCTCCTGCTGGGAGTTAGAGCAGTAGTTCAATCTGAGAAATGAAGCAGCGTGGGCTGGAATCTAGCAGCTACTATTTTATTCTGTATATTTATTTATAAAGGTATGCTGTCCTTATAAAATTTCACTATAGATCCGTTTGGTTACTTTTTCCTAGCAATACATTGCTTTCTATACACTGCTAAAAGTTTCAAAAACCATTATGAAAACATTTTTTTTGTCCCAGAAAGATTTCATGGAACAAGTTTGGGATCTTACGAGATGGTTGTCTCCCATAGGGGCAAATTCACTAAGTGGCGAAAATGCACTAGCATTGCCTTCGCTAACTTTCGCCACACTTCGCCAGGCGAATTTTCGCCAGCGCTACTCAAATTCACTAAAGTGCGAAGTTACGCTCAGGTTGGCGAATGGTAGCGTAGTTGTGCTAGTGTTACTTCGCCAGGCAAATCGCATTTACGCTAGTGATGCCTAATTTGCATACGGAGCGAATTTCAAAGTGTAATAGAAGTATATGTTACAGCCATTACATTACACTACACAAGCCCAGGAAACCTTTAATAAATTATATAAAGTTGTCCTATTGCCCTACATGTGCCCCCTGTATAGTTGTGTTGTCATATGTTAGGAAATGTAGGGGGGAAGGAGGGTAACCCCCCCAAAAAAATGTTGCTCTTTTTCAGACTATCACCCTACAAAAGGTTAAACACGCCAGCGCTTTTTTCAAACTCCTATCTATTGTATTGAACTTCACCAGGTCTGACCTGGCAAAGTAACGTCTAACGTAAGTGGTAATGTTCAGTAAAATAGTCATCTTAGTGAATTTGCGTAATTACGATCCTTAGTCAGTGCGCAACTTTGCCTGGCCTTAGTGTGCAAAGTTGCGCTAGTCTATCTACTTGGCTAGTGAAAATTCACCAGAATCTGTGTTAGTGAATTTGCGAAGTTACGAATTGACGTCACGCTGGCAAAATAGCACTAGCGTTAGATGCTTCGTGCTTTAGTGAATTTGCCCCATAGACTCCATTATAATCAAATAATTAAAAATTTTAAAATTGATTCCCTCTTGCTTTGTAATAATAAAACAGTAACTTGTACTTGATCCAAACTAGCAAATAATTAATATTAACTGCAGGCAAAACAAGCCCATTGGGTTTATATCATTTTTTTAGGTACATATTACGGAAAGATCACAGTGCTGTTCAATATGTTGGTGCTATACAAATACATGTTTATAATAATAATCCCTTATCTGGAAAACCCCAGGCCCTGAGCATAATGGATCCCATACCTGTATTACCCAAAGGCAGAATGTTGCCCTTTCCAACAGAATGACCAGAGGCTTTAGATTACATTCTCCCAGGAAAGATCAGTGCAATCAAAAGGCTTCCTGTGCAATAACCCTAACATAATATTTATTTATATATGGCAAGGTTCATTTTTATACATTTCTTTTGTCTGTAATAAGCTTTTCCCTAATCTAAGACTGTAATTTTATACTGGTATGGGATCCATTATCTGGAAACCCATTATCCAGAAATCTCCAAATTACGGGAAGGCAGTCTGCCATAGACTTTATTTTATCCAAATAATTTAAATTTTTAAAATTGATTTGCTTTTTTTCTGTAATAATAAAACAGTAGCTTTTACTTGAGCCATGGACACTTGAGATATAATTCATCCTAATTGGAAGCAAACCCAGTGTGTTGGGTTTATTTAATGTTTAAATGATTTTCAAGTAGACTTAAGCTATGAAGTGAGACTGTCTTCTATGAGCTCCATGAACACTTCTTCCTCTGCATCCTTGGCAGCAACAGATCTTCATGCAACCTTTTTAAAGTACCTTTCCCAACAAAGGCACCAAACATGTAATTCCAGGTGTTGAATTCAAAGTTTTTCTGTAGGATCATGGAAGTAATTAACTTAAATTCAGAGCAAGGTGCAACCCTCTATGTTTTACACTTTGCATCCTACCCTGTGTGTCTCTCTGCTCCAAAACAGACTATGAACACCTTTGTTTCCCCCATGAATATAGCGCAGTATTGTAGTAAATAAAACCTTGTGTGATTGTCAAAAACCACACACATAGGGGAAAATGTCACCTAGTATGTTTTTTTTTACTGTTTTATTTAAAGGATAAGGTTACCCTTCAATTACCTGGCTTTTATTTATTTGTGAGGTTTTAGAGATGTTTTCTACATGGAATAAACTCACAAACTCATATGTCTGCTTATTTATTTAGAAATCTGAAAAGAAAAACTCAATTGAATGCAATTGTAGAAAAAAAAAACAAATTTTGTGAGTTTATCCACGCAAAAAAACTAGAATTTCTGAGTTTATAAGCTCAAAAAAACTCAAAAATTTTGAATAAAAAAAAATGGCTTGCATTCCCATTGACTTCTACATGAACTCTCAAGCTTTTAGATGCTGAAGTTGTACATTCGAGTGTTTCTAGTTTTTTTGTGCTTAAAGTGGACCCGTCACCCCAAAAAAATATTCAAAATCATATTTTATCACATTAGTAGCAAAATGAACATTAATTACACTATATAAATTATTTTAATCTTGTTTCCTTCAGTCTGGGAATTCATAATTATAGCAAACAGGCAGGACATTTTGTGGACACTGTTATTAAGGCAAGCCTTGCATCAGCTCAGAATCTTGTTTGTGCACCAGAATGGGGGACCCTATGTCTATCCCCATGTCCTGGCTACACAATTAAATGGTTAAGAGAACTGGGGGAATGTGTGGAGAGCAGTGACATCTAGTAAGTGCTGAATGGAAAGTGAAAGTAATTGTCTGCCACGCCTCTATGCCTAAGGCATAGAGGAGTGGCAGACACTATTTGATTGACAGCTGAGATTTTTAAATGAGCTTAAAACAGCTATGAATGCTTTAATATAAATTTGAAATTAGTTTTCATGTTTAATTTGAAAAGGACTTTTATTATACAGATTTTTGTGTCTGGGTGACGGGTCCACTTTAATAAATACCTTTGGTGCTTGGTGTTTGTGAGTTTTTGTGCAAAAAAAAATTTTGAATTGTGGCTAAAATTCAAATTCAAATGTTGATAAATCACAACCGTAATATTCCATAATACTGAAGTAATGAACTATAGGCGAGATTCTATGTGACGAAGAAGACCATAAGCACCTGATAAAGGACATTTATATCCGAAACATGTTGTATGAGAAATAAAGACACACTGAATCTGCTGTGGTTCTCCAGAGTTTATTTTAAGGCGATAAAGAAGACATCTCCTAATTCAATTTTTTCTCATTAACTTGTTATCTGATCATATATGTTTTAACCTCAGTTCTTCAACAGGAACCTATACAAGCAAAGTACAAAAAAACGTGTGTAGAAATAAATCAGAATGTCATCAGCTTGTCATTATAAATACTGAATATATCAAATTTGTTTAGCAGGGAGAGTGAGCCCCTCACCGGTAAAGTCATTTTTACACCTATGCTACAAAGTGACAACATGAAAAAGACATTTGTGTGAGTGTAAATTGCATAGTTGTCCTGCAAATTGAATTCATTTATTGTGCATAACTAACTAGTTACTAGGAAGGTTATTGCTATTGTCTATTGCTAAAACTGTTTTGCAAGTATAATATTCTCCCTTAGAAAGTAGGTATCTCGTAATGAAGAATATGTATTACAATAGAGGGCTTACCAGTATGCCATTGATTACCCAGTGCTACTATAATGGTTTCCACTCACAAGAAGTTTGCTGGAGACATTGTTGCACTATACAAGGGGAACAGTGGAATCTTAAATCCAGCACCAATTAACAATAATAGTAAAATCCATCAAATGCATCATTTCCACATAAATATCCTTTGCACACAATTCAGAATCTCAGGCTATTTTGATTCTGTACTGGAAACACAGGAGACACGACCTTAAAAACAAAATCGATATGTGGCGTAGTGCACACACCATACAAATACAAACTCTGCAAGTGAACCCTGAAGGTCAGTTAATAAAAAAAAAATAAGACAGATCTCTATACAATTACAATTAATAATTGAGCAAAATATTTGACTGAAACTGAAAGTTTCCTGTTACTGAACACAACTCAACATGGTATCCTTGTAAATGGCGGCCTACCTCTATGTTTCCAGACCTGGTTCCCTATGACCTATGTATAGTATACTGGGGATCTTCCTTTCCTATCACAGCTGGGCTGGTTGGGGTTGTTTGTATACAGCGTGGGACTGGTCGGGCCAGGTAGGGAGGTCAGAAGCAGCTGCGGGGGTCAGTGTGCAGGGAGCTGGTCTGGGCTTGTCAGGATCCACAGGGGTTTTTCCCAATGTCCCATCGGCCCAGTCCGAGCCTGTCTTACATAGTTACATAGTTAAATTGGGTTGAAAAAAGACAACGTCTGTCAAGTTCATCCCCTCTAAATGAAACTCAGCATCCATACACACACACCCCTCCATACCTTCACATGAATTATATATACCCATATCTATACTAACTGTAGAGTTTAGTATCTCAATAGCCTTTGATATTACGTCTGTCCAAGAAATCATCCAAGCCCCTCTTAATGGCATTTCAACGGTTCCTGTCTATATCCAGTAATTGCCATGGAAACATTATATATTACCTACATCCCAGACCAGTGGCATTACTAGATGTGACTGGGTCCCACACCAACTGTAAGTGTGGGCCCCAAAACATGTGTAAGTTGACTGATTCTACCCAGATGTATTGAAGTTGCCCATTAATTAGAGCCTTACTGGGCCCTCTACACTCCTGCAAACCCCCCCCCCCCAATCGCAGTATCTTTTTTCTCTGTTTTTAAAGAGCAAGAAAAGTCTTAAACAGAATAAGGGTAGAAATGCTGTATTTTGTATACTAAACATAAACATAAACATGAACTTACTGCACCACAAGCCTAATCAAAAAATTATTTATGCTTTCAAAGTTGGCCACAGGAGGCTGTCATCTTGTAACTTTGTTATACAGCATTGCAAGACTAGACTTCATACACATGCTCAGTGTGGTCTGGGCTTCTTAGGAACCATCATAAATGATTAAAAAACAAAGCTGATTGAGTTCTGCATGGCTGGTAAGTAAGGCTCCCCCTGCTGTTCATAAGTATGATTGTTTCCTTGCCAGAAGTTAGGGACCGTCTGACAATTCCTATCCGAAGCACTAAATGAAGGGAGAATTTCACTGCATACAGTCAGGTTTCTTATAAAAACAGTACACATTTTAAATTAAAGTATATTGGAGATAGATTTCTTTTTCATTAAAGAAAGTAAAAATGGGATTTTATTTCTTTGCCTTTCCTTGCCCTTTAAGCCCATGTCCCAGACTAATGCACAGGAGCACTAAGGGGTGCTGAATTCACCAGTGCTCCCTCATTTGTGCATCTGAATTAAGAGGTGGGTTGGAACAGGAATGTGGACAACTTCATGTATATCCCTACTCAACCCACATGAATAATATGCTGCCAAACTCAGGTAGCACTATATTCATCAATAGGTGCAGGTTATTGTGCTCTGTTTTGGAGTGCAGTGACCGAGATTCTTCTATTTGCAGGATAGGACACAAAATTCCAACAAAATGGCAGACTGTTCCTGTATTTTGCACTTTCCTTCTGGCCTTGCTTATAATAAATGACCCTTATAATGTCAAGAATATACAAAACACTGAACTGTAACCCCAAATATCCCTTCACAGACAAAGGTTGTTTGGTGTAACTATAATTCAGTAATTGCTGGTGTGAATCACAGATTATAAAATTCCTGCCCCCCCCCCAAGCCTTGCACCTCATTCATATTAAAAGCATGAATAAGCATCAATACATTCCTACTGACACTAGGTGCGAGATAAGTTCAAAATCTACAGGTATTTTGATCAGCATTTAGCATTTGAGTACTTTTGGCTGTCAGAGGCTGTTGGAAGCTGCAGTTTAACAGATAGAGGGTTGCAGTAGGAGATATCTGATAAATACACCAAAAATATTTTTTTCAGTCCATTAAACTTGTTTATAAATTCACCATTAAGGCTTTATTCACCCAGTGAAAACACTCTCTCTGCTCTTCTCTCAAACGTGTCCTGCTGAAGATGGTTTTCATTGGTATGAACAATGAGAAGCAAATCAGGGACATGGATATCCTGTTTATTAGCTGGGTTGCAACCTGATTGAGCAACCAAATGTAGCTCCATAATAAGAGCAACAGAACATGCATTGGCTCATAATGCATCTATTTAAAAAATCAATAAATAATTGGTACCGTCCCCCTACACAAGAAAGGAACTCTCCAACACATGAGGCCCCGGTCACCCTAAACATCCAGTAATAACTTCATCACAAATATCCGAGAGATGTGCAGTTTTCTTTTTAACCCTTTGGGTGCATTCTGTGTTTGTCTCAGGGGAAACAAGTAAAACGAAGGACAATTGTACGGCTGTGAGTGTGTGTGCAACTCAATATGCTCGTGTTGATTAGAAATATGAGATGTCAGAATACGCAACCCTAGGAAAAAGCCTGCAACAGACAAACATGTTCGTTTTAATACTTTTCAGTAGGTATTAGGGGCCCTTCCCAAATAATCTGGGAATTGTGAAACAAGGGGATGTCATTTTAGTTGTTCAGATTGCAACTTCCATCAGGTCGCTCTGCCCAGAGGCTGCCAGTTGTCATTTAGCAACAATAGCAACTGACAAAGGGCAAATCTGGTCAAAGGATACTTAAAGGGATACTCTCATGGAAAAACATGTTATTTTCAAAATGCAGCAGTTAATAGCGCTACAAATATAAAAAGAAATTGTGGATTGGGCTCACCGCATATGTATGGGGGATCTTCCCATGGGGTATCCTGTGTCTGATATCCCAATTATGACAGTCTGTAGAATTTAAAGGTGTGGGACACATCCAGGGCAGCACTAGACTGCAAAAAACTTCTTTATTGGGAATAGAGATACACAACATGTTTCGGGCTGTGCCCTTTGTTGACACTTGACAAAGGGCACAGCCTGAAACATGTTGTGTATCTCCATTCCCAATTAAGAATTTTTTGCAGCCTAGTGCTGCCCTGGATGTGTCCCACACCTTTGGATTCTACGGTCAGTTAATAGTGCTGCTCCAGCAGAATTCTGCACTGAAATCCACTTTTCAAAAGAGCAAACAGATTTTTTTATATTCAATTTTGAAATCTGACATGGGGCTAGACATATTGTCAGTTTCCCAGTTGCCCCCAGTCATGTGACTTGTGCTCTGATAAACTTCAATCACTCTTTACTACTGTACTGCAAGTTGGAGTAATATCACCCCCTACCTTTCCCCCCAGCAGCCTAACAACAGAACAAAACTCAACATTAAAACCAAGTCCCACAAAAACTGATTCAGTTACATTAAGTAGGAGAAATAATAGCCTGTCAGAAAGTAGTTCCACCCTAAAGTGCAGGCATAAGTCTCATGACTGAAAGGTTGCAATAAGGCCTTGGGTGTTGGTAGAACTTTGCCCTGCAATGATATATATTAAAGGATTGCTAAATGAACTACCTTTTTTTATTTCTGTCCTTTAATACATTTCCTGGTTCTGTTTAAGAAACAAAGGTTCCAATTATTTCTTTTGAAGGGTAGTACAGTATGTATGAGTTTACCTTTATCCTCACTGTAGCACCTGCAGTGCTCCACCTGGGGAGCAGCAAAATCTATAATACCCGGTTTCCATACCACTACAGAGACATTGTACAATACAGCTTCTAAGCATTGCTTTGGTGTTTCTAAGACAGGGCAAATGTGAAGTGCAGTAAACGTAAAAGTCTTTATGGCCTATTGTGGTGTTTATACAAATGGCCTGCAGGTGGCACTGTGCATACATAGGACTTTCTGTACAACTTGAAAGTGAAAGTAAGTCTTAATGCTGTTATGTAAGGGCTGCATGACCTGCTAATAAAGCACTGTTATACTCTCCTTATCCTCGGCTACCAAACACAACAAATGGCGACAAGGATGTCTTTTCTACCTCTGCAGCAGCCAGCACCTTTTCTACCAAACCCTGGTGAGCCTACAATACCTTTTACTGCTTGGATCCGTATGTTTGATAATTACATTATTGCTGCTGACCAAGGGGAGATTTATGCAGCTAGAAAGTGTGCTTTACTTATTCACTGCCTGGGGGCAGAGGGACAGCGTATATTCTATACATTACCATTACCTGATGATACTTATGAAACTGCTCTTACTGCTATAAAGAACTTTTTTGTGCCAAAAGTAAATGTGGTTGCTGAAAGGTATAAATTCCGCCAACGTGGACAGCGTAAATGTGAATCCACAGAACATTTTGTAGCAGCTATGAGAGAGCTGGTTGTTACCTGTGAGTTTGGGAATCTAACAGAGGAGATGCTAAGAGACCAAATAGTGGAAAAAACAAACTCACCACACATTAGAGAGAGACTGCTCCTAGAGCTAGATTTAACACCTTGCAAACTATACTAAATGCCCTGCCAAAGCTATAAAATGCCGCAAATGTTTGAAACCAGGTCACTTTTCTGGGGTCTGCCGTAGTTCTGTTAAAGATGTTCATTTGTACTACAAATGTTACAGTATTAAGTGTGGATAAAGCTGGTAACACAACACCTATGAATAGTCCAGCTTTACACAGGGCTCTGTTTAGCTCAGCCCATCTCTAGACATACTGGGGAAGTGAACCTCATCTGTAATGCAGCAGCCTAAACAAATATGGGAGACATGGCTTAGGGTGATTATGACAATAGAAAAACTGCAATGGTTATGTGGGCTCACCGTACCCAACCTCCCAGTGGATCAATTAAAATCAGAGTCACTCACATATTCTACGAGCAGCATCCGGCAAACCATTTCCCAAATCTTCCTATATCACTTCTACTTAGGGCTGCCTCCTTTTCTGGAAAAAATACCGGTCTTCCTATATTCTTACTGGTTTTTTTTTTATTAATAACATTGGCACAAAGTGTAATTTTTACCAGACAGGCAAAATATGGCCAGGTGCCAACCCTACTTGTACTGTAGCCATGAGCACACAGTGCTACACATGATCTGCCATGTCTCACCATGGCTTCAAAGAAAATGTCTTTGTTAAAAGTGAAAAAAAGTTTTTTTTAAATTGTGCAAGTGCCACTTTTACTGTGTTTCATCTTATATCCCTGCAGCTGTTTCTCTAGCCTTTGTCTTTGGAAAAATGGTCATATTGTGATGGCAGCATGAGCGGCACTGCAGCAATGAGAAATTGCATTACACTTCCATCAGAGACTGCAGCGAAATTAAAGTTCTGTATTTCAAGCAAACAACATGTGACAATACTAATGTGAAAATTAATCAACAATATGCTAACGACTGGAAATATCTATGTAAAAATAATGCAAAGATTTGACTAAGGGGCATAAAATGGGCAGCACAAAGAGGCATACCCTGAGAGGTTGGCACACAGTCCCTCCTGCTTCCATCCAGTTCTCTGTGCTTATTCTGGGGGGGGCGGGAGGGGGGTTAAAGGGGCCAGGGAAGCGCATGGGGAGTAAATTAAATCATTAGTTAGAGGAGAGAGGCAGTTACTCCTAGGCAGCACCTCTCACCTCAGCTCCTGTCACTGTTTATTAAACTTGCCCAGCACCACCAATTAGCAGTGCATCCCAAAGGCCTGTGAAGCGGCAGGAGGAGGATCAGTGACGGGTCATGTGGGAAAAATGAGAAAATAGGAGCAATTAACTCATTGGTGGGGGGTAGGTTTCCTCTAAGTATACAACTGAACAAAGTGCCTTATTGATCATCAGGAAAATCAGTCCATGTTAAAGAATATGTACCCGGAAGCATCACCCCATTACACTTCATTCTTCCTCTACATTCTAAATATGTTTAGTAATGGTTATTACCTTATTTGTGTCCGTCTGTTAGCTATACATTATTGCCCAAAGGCTGCTCTGCAGGCAGGAGATACACAATCAGTGTATGCATATCAGTAAATAGTGCAGAGAATGGCTGCTAAATTATATGCCTCTTAATACTGTATATGTAACACATCTCCTTTGAAACTCTAGTGAAGAATGACTAGGCTCCTTGTTCTGCATATATAGCTTTTCTGCTTTTAGGAAAAAATACCATTCTTTTCCTTGGCACGAAAAAAAGGAAAAAAGGTTTGAAATCATTTTTAAAATTGCAGTGACTGTGATTTCAGACACAATTTTCCAAATGGGCATAAGACACAAGGGGCCATTTATCTAACATACCACATTGTTCTATGTGCAGTTTCAAGTGCAATCCCCATGTAGCGCCACCATATGCACCTAAGTGTGCTCTCAGTTTGTGGGGAGATCTTTAATTTTTCTTAGAAAAAAATAATACATTTTA
>CM044433.1:139798415-139816256 GCA_024363595.1 Xenopus borealis | reverse complement strand
ATTGACACTGTTCACTGTTGAAACTTTGGTGCTGTCCCCTGGTTTGGAGATGGTGCCAAGCGCAGATACACAGAAGTGCATGAAGTTCATGCTGTTGCCAGTACCATGCAATACAATAAGTAAATGACCCCTAAAGACATCTTACTATATTATTTTATTAGTAATAAGAACTACTTACACTAATCCAGACTTGTTACCCCAAATCAAATTCTCTGTTTTAAGAGGTGGTGAAAACACACAAAGTTTTAAACGACCTTACATCTTGGCCAATCCTCACAACAATTGGGTGCTGACAGAGTAAAATGTCATAGGTTTATGATAGCAATAAGAAAGGCTAATCTGTAGTCGTTGAGGTAAATCCTCTGGTATTCTGGTAGAGCTACTAATAGATGCAAGAATTATATGTTGTCCAAATCATTGAGTAAAGCTGGTCATACATAGGGAGATGAGCTCTTCCCGATATGCCCACCTTGAGTTGGACAAAATCTGGCTGCCGGATCGAGGACCAAATCAACAAACCAATGTGGTCCTCTATTGTCCCCTGCCTAATTTGTTGTCATTGCTGGGGTAACAACTGCTAGAGCGTACGTAATAAAATAATGTTTTTTGTACAAACACTATTTCTCCCATAAATATAAACCTGAGTAAGTTCCAGACCAACAATGCCTTGGTCATTAGTCAGAAGAGGTGAAAAGCAGTACTGATGGTGACAGGCTATAAAAACTTTATTATTACAACAATAATATTCATATGAAACATCTTTCAGACCTAGTAAAGTTATCTATAAAACATTTTTGATACTGATCATTTCTTTTTCCATGATCAGTCTTTGGGCCCTCACACATAGGCATTAGTTCATGCAGTTGGCTTTCTCTGCAAACCACTTGTAACACAGTGCCCGTGCCCTCCTGGTATACTTGGCACATCACCATCATCAGCTTGCAATGTTCACTTTAGATATGAATAAGCTAGATATTCACATGCTGCTACTTAGGAACAGTTTATATACAATTACCAAAGCAAGTTTGTATTGCTCTTCTCCACACAATTTCTCCTGACAACACACCTGGACAGTTAAGGTTCCACATGCCATTTGGCCCTGGCCTTCTCCCTACTTCCCTGCTCCTTCCTTCCACTCAGGAACACTGTACCTTCTTACAGCAGAGGGGTCAATCTTGTGTTCGAGACACTAGGCTCTAATTAACCTCGTCCCTCTACTACTGGTTCTCCAACTGGGCAAGGTACCAATGGGAAATGGTCCCTCCCTCTAACCTCAGTTATTTAACTGTCTACCCTACTGCCAACTCTCACCAACTGCAGTGAGCTCCAACAAATCTATCCTACTATTACCTAACTTAACCATTCCTATTGGTTACTTCTCTGAGGTGGCCAGTCTCAGCTTTGTGGTATCATGCTAAATCCCCTTCTCATTGGCCATTGGAAGTGGGCCCTGCCTCCCCCCTTAAATAACCTCTCCTGCTTAACAGCACCAATTGGTGACCACACTGACAAAAACAATACCTATACAATACAATTATCCTACTCCTTACACACTGCTCCATTGTAGTGGAATGCATAAAAAAGGCAGAATAAATTTCTATTTGTAAGGGCTTTCATCAAAATTCTGTTTTGCCCATGGGTATTTATCTGTCTGTACATACATGGTATTTATAGTAGCAAATAAACATTACATAGAAACAAGCATGCAGGCCACAGGTACCCAGTAGGAAGACACTTGCAGTAACCAGCAAATCATTAGAAACTAAGTAAAGTTGGCCATACACGGGCTGATAACAGCTGGCAACAGACTGAGTCAGCAGCTTTTTGGCACGTGCGTGGGGCCCTCTAATTGGCTAACCCGATCAATATCTGGCCAAAAGTCAGCCAGATGTAGAATGGAAGGGACTAAAAATGCCGTCGGATCGCAGCCGCATCTGTTCGTTGATGGGGTCCAGCAATTAGACCGCCCTTACCCCCTCCATTGTGATCAATCATTGGGCCCTAGGGCCCACTATCAGATCCCCCAATATCGCCCAACTCAAGGTGGGCATATTGGGGAGAGATCCGCTCATTTGGCAACATCGTCAAACGAGCAGATCTCACTGTGTATTGCCACCTTAAGGGGACATAGTAGGAAGATAATGGGCACTGCCATTGGGATCCAAAAGTCAATCACAAGTTTCCTGCTGATGTATATTATAACTCAACAGAAAATTAATTATTGAACAACAACAGCTTGTAAGACACGGCTGCTCAACTGAAGGCCTTGGGCTGTATTAGGTCCTCCATGAACTTTTAATGATCCCTAGGTATTTGAGCACTCCATATAATTCTTTGTATGACATACTCATCTTAACAGAATCTGCCCCCTAACATGTGGCATGTTCATCAACAGGTGATCTGCATATTTTATAGTCTAGGACTAAAAACAGGTAAATGGCTTATCTGACCTATGCTGAACTCTTATATAAAAAATAATGAGATTGGAAGCCTTGGAAAGATAAAGAAGGGAGACAAACCTGCCTTCTGTTCTATATAAGTAAATAAAAAGATGTAAGCTATTAGACTTACCTCCCTTCTTTTTTCCATTCTAAGTATAGGTAACCTGGATCCATTACACCCAGAAAAGAACAAAAGCATTTCCATTCAGTGGCCTGTTGTCTGTAATACTTGGAAAGCCCGATGACTTGATGGCAGCAGATAATTACACTTGAAGTAAGAAGGCCTCGGGCTTTGCTGGGAGCTCTCTTTGTACATTGAGGAATATGAGCTCAGAGAGCCCGCGGCTATGCCTGCAGCTATCCAAGCACTCTATCTTCATCAGCTATAAAATCATGAATTGCATTACATATAATAATTATAATGTTATGGCAATGGGTTTGCAGTAACAGATCAAAGCATCTGGAAATCTCCAAAAATGGTCAGTGGCCTTGTTCTAGCGAGGGGAAAACAGGCATATATTTGCCAAAGCACATCATTTGGATAACAATGGTCAGAGGGACATATGTTCTGTTCCTGATGTAGCTGTTTATGTGCAGCTAAACTGGAGTTTGATTTGAGCTGTTAAAACAACAGCAATAATATTTCCAAAGTGATACACATTTTGGCAAAACCTCTGGAACACATCACTTTAATGAGGTATTTGCTGGAAATTCAGGTACAGCAGATTCAGGCAGCAGAGTTGCACACAGCCATCTCACAGGTCTTCGGTAAACTGATGGGCAATTTCTGTCCATTTCGGCTCATGTACAGTTGTTGCAAAACTGCAAATTTTCCAACTGTGCCTGCATGCTGACCGCCCAGTTAGCTTACTAAAGACCAGCAAGATGGCTGTGTGCAACCCCGCTGCTTGAATCTGCAGCGAGGGGAAAGTATAAAGTATGGGGCATTTCCCCAGGGGCAGTTGGGCTGGGGGGAGGAGGGAGGGGGATCTACCTGGGGTAGGGGGTTGAATTCTCCTTTAAGATAGGGAGATCTAAATTCACTAAAGATCCCTTATCTGGAAAACCCCAGGTCCCAAGCATTCTGGATGACAGGTTCTCTACCCATACCTTTATTTTATTATGCAGCAAAGTTTTTTTGTTTTTTTTTAATTGTTATTATACACAACCAACCATTATAATGTAGCTTTAAATCAAGATACATACAATTGTTACTATTGTTTAACAAAAAAAAATAACATACATTTCCTACAAGAAAAATCTGTGTCTATCTGTATTTTATCAAGCAGGCTGGATATGTGAGCTTTCATGCAGGTATGCTTCACTCAAATTTTTTTTTGCTCTCTATTAATGGTTGACTCAAGCTCTGACCCTTTCAGAGCTGGTTACGCATGGGCACATAGAGTAAAATTCAGATAGGGTAATGAATCCCTTATATCCCTCATTTCCCAGCATAGGCCAATGGGTTAGCCATTTTGTATGTAATGATAACAAAAAGTCACTTGCTATTAATATTAATGTATGATATTATCTTCCTGAGCATTCTTGAAAACTGATTTATAGATAACTTCCGTACACATAATACCATTGCTATTCAATAAAATAGAATTAGATCCTTTAGGAAAATTAATCGCATTTTTTTATGGTACAAAGAAAATATTTCTGATTGCTTTAATAGCTGGCTGCTAATTTAATTGCAATATGTCTAATTGGTGAAAGAGCAGGAATAAACATGCCCTAAGCACACTATTTACAAATAACGTCAGTCAAAAGTTTACAGCGATTTCAAACAAACTTCAGGTTATTTATCAAATATAAATGCCATCAGCACGCATCTCCAAGCTAAATCAATATGTTGTTTATTTATTGTGTGAAGCAAGTCTTATATTATCTATCAATTGGTGATATTCCCAAAGCACTCCTCACTTGCCTTGCCACATATGCAGAGGTGAGTTAGTGCAAGGTGTTGACAACTGATTCAATAACTTTGAAGCACAGCAGAGCGATGAACACAGAAGTCTCCCAAAATACACACTGTGCTTTCTAAATTATACTCATCCTTACTGATCATTAACTCCTGCTTATTAGAGATGAAAAATGAGCAGAAAGACTCAGCAGAATAAATCTTACCATGTGTTTGAAGAACAACATCTTTAAGCGAATCTTTGCGTAGTATGGCCACTTAAGTGCTGTGCCAAATTGGGCCGATCCAAACATTTGGCCTTCCATTCAATCATTGCAGGACTGGACTGAGAATCAATATAGGCCCTGGCATTTCAGGTACACAGAGGCCCAATCAGACCACAAAGAGGCCCAAACAGCCCCCACCAGCCCACTAAATACTGACTTTCTATGGCACCTTATAGCAGCCGCTCTGGCATTTGCCCTAACCCACAGATTGCCAGTCCGGGCCTGAATCATTGGATCAGAAGAGCTCCTGTGCAGTAATGTAGACCAAAGGCTACATGGTTCTTGGCCAACCCTTTATGCCAGCCCAATCCATATCTGAATTGCCCTTATTAGATATTACTTGGGGAAAGTGGCATTGTTTAGGTATTTGGTTGTCAAAGCAGTCTAAAGACGGGAAAGTGACAGCAATTATGGCCACACATTCATCCTCAACTGTGTCAAACTATTTGACTAATTTCAAAACAAAAAACTGAGATGCCAGATTAACATGATTTGATATGTGCAGGGGGTTTTCAGCCAACCCATAACCACAAGGGCATGTAAAGTTAACAAACTGGCCTGTCTATATCAAGTATAATGTTTATTGGGCTGTTTGTATGTTAAGCAGGATTCTTGATGCAATTTGTAGTCTTAATTGATGAGTTATCAACTGAACTGCTTGTTTTAATGAACAGGGCCAGTACTGAACATACTTTTTTAAATAACTGATTTACGATTTTTGGTATTTCTTGCTCTTAAAAGGGAAATGTTTTTAAATTGAATTAAAGTCACAATCTTTTTCCTGATCCCAAAGAACAAAGACAAGCAAACCAGCAGCCCACTCAGAAGCCTCTGTATAATGAGACATTCGCCTCTTCTTCAGCAACTAATCTCTCTGAACTGCCTTCCCACTGGCTAGAATAGAAATCACCAGAGGGATGGCACTTGGAGCGCTTCATTTTCCAAAGTTGCCTGAATTTGCCTCATGAGTCACCGGGCAACTAAATTTCCCTGAATCTTCTCATCTGTTTCTGCCCTTAAAGTGTGAAAAAGCAAAGATTTTGCTCCAGAGCCAAATTATCCATGGTAAAATTTAAATTAAAGTCACAATCTACTTCCTGATCCCAAAAAGGAAAGACAAACAGACCAGCAGCCCTCTGAGAAGCCTCTCTATAATAAGCCATTCTTTATCTAAATGATAATTGGCTGGAGCTGAGGGAAGGAAGGAGCTTATTTATACAGAGAACCTTCCAGCAGACTGCTGATTTTACTTTGCTTATTGGAATCAGGAAATAAAATGCAACTTTAGATTCATTTCCAAATTTTGACATGTTTAGAGTGAGAAATAGCAAAAACCATAGATATTTCTTAATACAAAGTAGATATTTAATACAAGCCATATTCATTGAACCAATGTTGGAAAAACATGGGCATAGTGTCCCTTTAAGATTTGAAAAAGCAAAGATTTTGCTCCAGAGCCAAATTATCCCTGTTTGTTGTTGATGGGCTGAACAATCCATCTTTGCTTATTTGAAAATGTTATAGTTGTCGTTCTTATGGTATAGTATTTAATATATGTGCAGTATTTATATTGATTCCCATTGTTGCTGACTGTTGGGTTGAATTTATCATGTATGCTACTCTAGGGCAATCTGTTGTAGCAACCTGTACTATAAAAATTATTTATCCTCATTAAAACTCTCCCAGCCCACTACCCACCTGGATTCGGTTTTATGGTGTTCTGGGTTGGATGAAAATGCTTGGCATTTGCTGTTAAATGGTTACTACATCTCTTTGTCTTTTATGTCTGACAGAGGACAAGTTTGTTTAGAATATTAACTGTTGCATTTGAGAGCTGTGCCTGTGTGTATCACACCCTCTCTGTTTGAGCTGCTTTTATTTATTTTTGCCACAGCCTCATTCACAGGTATCATTGTCCCTTGGAACTGAAGGCTTTTGAAGGTTATTGATGCTTAGAAATGAAGGCCATCAATATTGATGTGGAGTGGGTCTTTGGGTCGGCTCACTGTGTTATGCAAACAACTGCCAAATGTTGTCGCTGTTCCATTTGAATCCTCTGTTGATGTCTTTTATGTTAACCCGTATTATGTGGGATGAGTATAACTGTACCAGATTTGGTGCATGGCCAATTGAAATATGGTTCTTGGACCCTTAAGAGCTTTCTTGCTTAGTGAAACATCAGTATATAGATCCCTAATTTATTCCACAGGTTCTCTTACAAGCTATAACATTGTAAAACTGTTATTCGGTGGTCCGGTATTGACAACTAAAATTAGAAGATTGATTATAACCTGCATGCGCAGTACATTAACATTGAAAAAGCAATTCTCTGGCAGATACAGTCTTATTTGTGTTCTTAATTAGACCAGAGGTATCCCAAAAAAACCTGGGACAAATTTTTTGCCCTCCAAAACGAAAGAGGGCAAAGCACTCTATACACATTAATGCAGATAGTTTATAATGCCTTCTGCGTACAATGTAAAAAAGGTTGATGTGTGTCCTAGGGTTCCTGAGGTTGCAGCAGCCAGACACTTCATTTTACAGTAGTATATTTTTTAAGAAGCTAGTTATGTAGCTAAAAGATGAATTTATAAGCTTACATAGGTTTTTATTCTATATATAAAGAAGTGATACATTGTTTCATAGATGCAAAGCTAGAAAACACCCTTTCCAGTAGTAGCAGCAGCAGGCAGATATGTGGAGTATCCCTTGACCAATGCAACCTGAAACATTTTCAGATGTCAGATGGCCACACACACACTTACTGGTTTCATACAATTCTATTCAGTACTGACAGTTTCTATAATTATCTGTATGTGTACGGGTCCAAAGTTAATCATACAATCTGAAAACAACAGATAAACCAGTGATGTGTTTGCACCTATGCATTTGGCAGAATTGCACCAATCATCATGAACTACTATCTGTTGCATAGCCAAGGCCATAACCTAGGAGCTGGCGGATCTAGTTAACAGGCAATATAGTGCATCCAGTTAGACTGCCTCTTCAACTAAGCACATTTAGATACCTAACAAACAATGTATCTACCTAACAAGGTATTATATAGATACCTAACAAGCACTGAGCACATATAAGGAAGGATGTTGGTTCTAGATTGCTTTTTTTTTGTTGCTGCACTTAGTAACCTAGACTAGGCGAGACTGTAGGTACAATGACAGCTATCCAATTTCTTTAAAGCAGGGTTGCAATCATAATGAAATAATAATAGGAATGCAATTCCTCAAATGTATGACTTTAATAAATTCTGGTCCTTAAACCTTTAGTAATATATTACTAATACTAGAAATATAAACTAATACCATAATAAAAATGCTGGAGAGCGGTGCTTTAGGAGCACAAGCTCCCACACTAAGGGGCAGATTTACTAAATTCACATGAATAATTCGAAGTTCGATCGAATTTTAAATAAATTTAAATTTTCGATTATGCAAATTCGACCACTGAATATTCGAATTCGAATAATTCTAATAAAATTTCATTCGAATATTCGACTATTCGATTGTCAAAGTACTTCCCCTTTAAATTATTATTCGACCACCTAGTTCGCCAGATCCAAGCTACCGAATTGGAAATCATTAATTTTGATCAAATAAACAAAATTTGATTGATTAATAAAATAGTTTGAATCGATCGATTCGAACAATTGATCAATCGAATTTTTGCTATTCGATTGTTTGATCGATCGAATTGCAGTAAAATCCTTCAAATTCGATATTCGAATTTGAAGGATTTTACTTCCCTACTATTCCCATGGTCAAATTTTTTTTAATTTGAAATTTGTCCAATGATAAATCTGCCCCCTAATGTGGGAAAATTACAATTGAAGTTAATAAGACAAAAATAGTGGAAAAATAAAATACACAGACTGTCCAGACTGTGTCCTCTGGTTAACTGTTAAACTATAGTTGAATGGTTGTGAAAGCTGTAAAAATAGATTCACTTACATAATCTATTCAACTAGTATTGTTTATATTCTTCCTTCATTGATAATTTAGGAACTCCTCTGAGGCAACTTCCGGCATTTTCCCCCATTGTCGAACCAAAAGTTTTTAAACCCTTATTCTTATTATGATTTAAAAGACATATTGATCATTTGCCTCAGCCTTTATGGAATGAGACAGTTTTATGGTAAATCCATACTCTATTACCTATTAGCATTTCTACATACGATAATTGGTAATTCCCAACAAAGATAAAGGCCTGGCTCATTATCCTTCAGGGTAATGTAGGGAGCTGCCATTAAAGCTCACCCTCCCTTGGTGAATGGGTGTTAAATCACAGAACAGAATAAGCTGGTGAAAATATCTTTTGTTTAATTGTTTCACTGCCAGATAGGTATACTACAACCAGGAAAGCTTATTCATGAAATAGCAACACAGGTTTGTTTCTACTATAGTATCACCAAACTCATGTACAGTGTTTCTGTAGCTATGCCACTTTTTGATCAATTCTCTTTAACCACACCCATTCAAGGCCAAGAACCGCTATATATTTACCTGTAGAGGTTGCAAAACTTTACATATTAAACCACTTAAAATATTTATACAAGTTAGCAATATTTCTAAAATATATCATATGGAGCCACTTAGTGCTTATCTAACAAGCTTTTGTGCCCCAGGGAATGTTGCACTCTGCTGGAAGTAGACTGCAGTGTCAGGAGGCATGGTGAGCCCTGTCCTTACTGCCTGTCATAGGATGTTCATAAATACACAAGTGCTTCCTAAAGCCTGTAAAACAATGAGTGCTCAACTTGACAGCTTCTAATTTTGTTCACTTTGTCCTTTCATTTTTGTTGCACTAAGGAGAATGAATGTCACCATATTTGGTCTACAAATGAAGAGCTGCACCCTGGGGTTGGTGGCCACCATGTTTGTTTGTAGGCAGTGTCACATCTAGAGTCAGGTTCCTTGGAGGCCAACACTGAGCACACTGTAAGCCAATCTGGTCCTGACTTCCAGCACTCATGGTCACTATTAGAGATCATAACACCAAATGGTAGTGATAGTGGTGTAGTTGGAGAGGGAGAAGGGATCTTGCATAGTGGGATTATATAATGAATAAAGTATCCCCTTCTTGTAAAATCTAAAATGTAAAATTATAAGTTTCCTAGGTGTTCCATGAACATTTTAAAACACAAGGCTGCAGGTTGAGTGACTTCTAATATCCTAATTATTTATTATAATACACAAGTTTCAGTGAGTCATGTGACAAAAATAACATCACTAAGTTCCGATTATAACTGATGACATCACTAAGCACCATTTATCAGGATATCATTTACAGGCTCTTGTGTATTATACACCTATATAATCAATCTAGAAGGGCTGCATGGTTTTGTTTCATTAAATAGCAATCAATATACAGTCAGATTTAATTAATTTATTTATTTATAATAATCTGGGGACTTTAAGGGACAAATTTATCATTATTCACAAATTCGAGGGCTTTTAGTAGAAATTCGACCATCGAATGGAAATCGAATCGTTTTAGGCTATTTATTTAGCGCTATTCGATTACTCGAAAAAATCAACGATCGAACAACGACCGTTTGATTTCACAAAAAAATCGTGATTTCCTTCGATCGTTCGAAAAATTCCTACGATTCAACGATCGAGGCATTCGATAGTATGTATTCGAGCAGGTAATAGAAAAAAAAGCCTATGGGGGGATTCCCATAGGCTTCTATTGCTATTTGGTAGGTTCAATCTGGCGAAGTAGGCAGTAGAATAAAATTTTAAAATGGAAGTACTTCGATCATCGAATAGTCGAATGATCGAATATTCGATCATTTGATCTATTCGATACAATCGAATTTTGCATATTCGATGATCGAAGTGGCCAAATTTGCATATTCGAATATCCGATAAAATCGTACGATCGGAATTAGATCGAATTCGATCGAACTTCGAATTATTCACGTAAATTTTGAAAATTGGGTTATTCTCCACAAAAATCTCAATCAAGGCCCAAACTTATTTGATATTTTGGATACGTGGGTCAAACAAAATTGATTTATTGAAATTCCTACATAACTAAAATGGGTTGTCCAATGTCTCATGGGAGGGAGGGGTAACATACCCACAAAAAGGGCAATTTCTTTTTTTACAATACACTTCTTAGTACTGACAAGTCTTCAGTTGTATCTAAAAAAAATTGGTAACTCCACATTGTGTAATAGACAAATGCTTCTCAATAGCTACAGCAAACAGAGGGAGGGAGAGAGTAGACAGCCCTCACATGCCTTCTTCATGCACAGTAGCATCAGATATCTTGGAGTTGGCACTCAAGCCCTTGGCAGTTGTTAGCAATTTGTTTACAGTTTGTCTCCAAATAAGCATTGTTTTGTGGCAGCCTTGGCAGTTACCATTGCAAAAGTTGTAGTCTAAGATAATGACTTAAAGTACCAAAGAGCTGGACAGGAAACTTTCTTTAGTGTATACCCTATAAAAGTCATCAGTAAAGTAGAACTAAATAAATATGGCTAAAAATACCATATTTTATATAGTGAACTTATTGCACCAGCCTAAAATGTCATCTTTTCAATAGCAGCATTGATTCAGGACTACAAACTTGTCACAGGTGGTCACCATCTTGGAAAATGTCTGTGACACTCACATGCTCAGTGGGCTCTGAGCAGCTGTTGAGAAGCTGAGCTTAGGGGTCGTCACTAATTATCGAGCAGAAACTGAGGTTCCCCAGTAATATAAGCTGATGCTACAGGGCTGATTACATTACATTCTGATGCTAATTGCACAGGTTCTGTGCTGCCATGTAGTAATTATCTGTATTAATCATTAATCAGCCTTATATTGTGACATTTATATTCTATGTGTACTGTATATTGTGAGTGGGCAGTATAGAATAGCCCTGTTTTGCCTCTTAAGCAACCTGCACCATGAAAACATTTTAGACTAAAGCACCAAGTAAGTATAATGATAATTATCTATATTTTATATCTTCCGCAGCTAAGATTTACTGCTCCCAACAATATTGATATCTTTGTGCTAGAGATATTTTCCTTGTCACCAATAGATATTTTTGCCAATATTAAAGGAAAGTCATTTTTCTTATATTGCAAATAATTAGACAGCAAAAGGATTTTATTGTTGGAACTGAAGTTTGACCATAAATTATCATTAATACTTTTTTAGAACTTTAAACAACATTCATCTACAATATATATATATATATATATATATATATATATATATATATATATATATATTCACCTGTGTTCACCATGAGTTAGAATAGATAGGGGCTTAGATTGAAAAGTTATATTTTTATTATTTTTTTATTTTAAAAAATCAAGATATTCACAAACAACATACCAATGATTGTGTTGTTGTCATACAACCATCTCTTGTACTCAATTTGCATGAAGTGTAACAGATACAAAAAGGTTTGTATAAACAATATTCTCCCTTTTCCCAGCTTGTTTCCGTGTTTCAGGTTTACAGATGTGGAGGACCCTAGTACAGCAGCCATTTGTTTCAGTTGACCTGTCTACAAAAATTGTGCAGAACTCACAACACAATTACTGGACCAATTTATATTATAACTGTGAATAATGTAGATTTAAAGGACCTGGAGTCATATAATCTAGTTACTCTAGGGATATAGTAATTAAGGAAGGTACAAATATACAATATCTGCAGCCAAATGTCTAATCTTACCATTATTTTTAACCCAATGACATATTTTTGTTTTGCACTGACTATGCTATGATTTCATAGAGGCAAGGTCACATAGAACTACCCTATTGCATGTGTAAGCGATGCCACGTGACTTGGTGGCTTATTAATGGATGTGACAAGGGTCGAGGGGCCACATACAAAATATTGAAAATTACACATTTTCCTTAAAATAGCATAGGTGTTAACAATAAATAGTGATACATGAATATTACAAGCAATGGAGCAGCATTAAATTACATGGTTTTACTTTTCAACTTTTCCAATGACTATACTTTTCCATTAGCAACAATCAGTGGGAGGTATATTTTGTCAAAGAAAACATTTAGATTGTAAGATCTGTGGGCAGGGACCTCCATCCTTTTGTCCTCTTGTCCTGACACATGAGGAGATTACTAATGAGTTGTTGGCCTTAGCTCTGGGAATCTTTACTGCAACTGTATTATGCATTTAATTATGAATTTAATTGTATTTATTACTGTACTTTGTATTTATTTATTATTTATTATTGTAATGACCCCCTGTTTATTCCATTAATGTATTGTTCTGTTGCACAGTGCTCCATCCATAAGTAGCATGATATAAACAAAAGGGCTCGTGAAGCAATTTTGTAGTCTCAGCCTCTGCTAACTACATATTTATGACTGGTCAATTGTTGTATCCTGGGGGCGCTGGGAATTATAAAGTAACTACAGTTGGGTTTCCTGGTGGCTCTGTGGCAATGGCCAGTGTTCCAGATGGGTGATGGGAATTCAAGGAATCCACAAAGGTCACCAAGTCATAGTAACATAGTAAGTTAGGTTGAAAAATAATACACGTCCATAAAGTTAAAACTTTTAAGTCTATTTAAAACCTGCCTAACTGCTAGTTGATCTAAAGGGAAGCAAAAAAAAAAAAAAAACTCCAAGTTGCCTCAGAGAGTGAAAAAATTCCTTCTTGACTCCAAGATAGCAATTGGACCAATTCCTGGATCAACTTGCATTAAGAGATATCTTTCATAATCCTGTATTCCCTCACTTGCTAAAAAGCCATCTAACCCTTTCTTAAAGCTATTTAATGTACAGCGCTACGAAATAAGTTGGCGCTATAGAAATACATGTTAATAAAATGTATTATATTATAATAAAAAGGAGTGATTTATTTATAACACCATCTCTGAATAAATAAAGTACTCTTCTTTATGCTATAATTTGGTGATCATTGTGGATTCCTTGGTTACCCATCACCCATTTTTGCTTTTCCTAAGGTTTTCTGCTTCCCTGAGTTGAGGGTCTGGGGCTTGTGTACCTAGACCTTTTCCCTCACTTGGTGAGCTTTCCAGATGTTGAATGTATGCATGTTTACTTGTGTACATTGTTTGCATCAAGTTCAATGAATAAAGACCCTTATAGACATTTTAGAAACAATGATCATAGAACTAGGAGCTCACCCCCAGGAGGACTGACTAACAGGGAAGTGAGTTCTTATTCAGGTCACCAATGCCAAGTATATAAATCTATCAGCAGGAGCATAGAGAACCACTCTGCAGTGGGCAGTCCTAAGGTAAATATGTCTATGATCTATAAAAAAAAAGCATCCCAGGCCTCAAGAACTTGACATCATGCATACCCAGAAGAGTGGAGCCGAATTGGAATGTTTAACCAGTTACATTTTGACCATGTGTTTCACATTTGTGTATTCTATATATTTATATGTATGGTTATCAGGCCCAGATATCGATCGGGAAGACCCATCGGAAACCCCCATACACGGGCAGATAAGCTGTCAAATTGGTCTAAACGACCGATATCACCAGCTTTATCTGCCTGTCTATGGCCACCTTTACTTTTGACTTAACGTTGTCCAGCTTCAATTTATTTCGTTGTACTAGTATTTCCTCCTGGTGTTGGCAGCATTTATCTGCACAGTTCTAACAATTGTGTTTGTCTCCATATTTTCCATAAGGCTGTGTTTTTAGTTCTCCTTTTGATTTCACTCTCTAGCTGTTCTTCCATTAGCATATTGTTTTGTGTTTCCTTAAGCACCTGCATCAGTGTACAATAGGTGATGTTTTAACTTTCCATGATCTGGCAATCATGAGTTCTAACTGCGAATATTACATGCCAAAGTATGAAAGCTTCTCTGGTTTCAAGGTTTGGTGGGAATATGTGTAGGGTCGTCACTCCTGTGACGCGATCTCCGCGCCCGGGCCGTTTGGTGAGCGCATGCGCGCCGGTGCCCCTTTTTTTTTTGTTGAATTGGGATAGGGTGTCTGGGCCCACCAAGTTTTTTCCCGGTGTCCTGCTGGGCCAGTCTGACCCTGAATATGTGTAACACTGCCCTAGCCAGTGTCAGTGTTGTTTTGACATTTATCTTTGTTAAGATTGTGTTTTCTACCTCCTTCTACAGGGGGGCTATTTTGGGGCATACCCAGAATATGTGGATTAGGCCTCCTGCATTCTCTCCAGCACCTTGAAGAGGTACCTGGGTATGTGTGGAATGAGTTATTTGAGTGAGCTCTAATACATCTGCTAGAAAAGGGAGCCCCCCCCATAAGATGTATTCAATCATTCATCTAACACCCAACTGCTGTATGACAACAGAATGAAGAGAAACAGATGATGAGAGAGGAATAGTGAATATAAACTGGATTTTTCAGAAACAATGCAGAATATATAATTGATTATATTAAGAAAGTTTCTTATTTCAGTATGATGAAGCTTATATTAAATTTTCGCAACAGTTCATGTTATGGCATTTTGTTAATGTTTTTGTTTTTGTTTAATTTTGTTTAATTTTGTTAATACAGTTAATGGCATTTTCGAGCAAAACCCATGGAAAAAAACCTGACCATCATGAAGGCTATCTTCAAATGATTCAAGGGACCTCTGCCATTGACCTCTTCATGAACTCGACAGGTTTTAGCTGGAGTATTTTTGCAATCAAACTAATTCTAACTTTGGAAAAATTTGAGTATTTTTTAACCCAAAAATATGAGGTATTTGACTGAAAACTACCCTTTACTACCCTTTTTTCAGGAAAAAAAACTCAGCCTTTATTAAATAAATAAACCCCATAAATAAACAGTAGTAAAGAGTGATTGAAATTTATCAGAGCACAAGTCACATGACTGGGGGCAGCTGGGAAAATGACAATATGTCTAGCTCCATGTCAGATTTCAAAATGAAATATAAAAAAATCTGTTTGCTCTTTTGAGAAACAGATTTCAGTGCAGAATTCTACTGGAGCAGTACTATTAACTGATGCATTTTGAAAAAAACATGTTTTCCCATGACAGTATCCCTTTAAGGGTAATTGCATTTGTGTGTTTTCATATGTTTTAGGTTTTACTCTATGGGCAAAATGCCTGAAATAATTTTGTGCAACGCAGGCCTACCACTTGTTGTGGTAGCTAAACTCATGCGTTCTTCAAAGAACGGAGTTCTTGGCACCGCAAGATAATAAGACAAAGAAACCATGTGAGCAACAGAGGTGATTCAGTCCGTGACTATGAATATTTTTCACCCTATCTCTATGAAGCTCTGTTCACTTTTTTTTTTTAAAACATCATTGGTCAGGTAGGGGAAAAAACTTGACATTCAGTCAAGTTCAGAGCCCTCCCTTAATCTCCTTAGGGAATCCTTAGACCAGAAAGAAAAATGCAGGAACTTTCCGCTGTTAACTGCTTTGTTGCCAGTGTGCAGTGCTGTAAGTAAGTGACCTTGCCAGCAGTGTGGCAGGCAGTGCATTAATGGTAATTGTGAGTTAACCTTGTTTATTGTATATATATATCTGCAAGAGGTAGAACCAATCAGCTCTGGCACAAACCCACTTCCGTTAAATATGAAGTGCCTCAAATAAGTGCAGCATTAGCAAGTTATAAACAAGCTCTTCCAGCGCTGCTCCATGACCATTTACTTGCTTGTTCATTGTCCTATGTCTAATGTGCACTGCACTGCAGGTGCTACATAAACAAAACAATCATAGTTTGTATCTAACAATGCAATTGAATGGGAAGATTCCAATTCACTGACATGTGTATACAGTACATTTGTATAATCTTAGCAACCTACACTAACTGCGCTTCCTCCCTCCCTTAAATGCAATTGTCCATGTCCTCGACATAACCCTTTACATGGAATAATGAAGGAGGTTTTATCCTGGGAGCTTATTAAAGCACTGCACATACACTCACATCCCCTCTAACACAGCGCCAGTTCCACGAGTGATGGTAAAACACCAGGCTGTGTCAGCTGCCCACACCAGACCCAAACTGAGCCAGACACAGGGCGGGGAGCAAGGGGGAGAAATCCGCTGCCTGGATGTATTTCCCTTAGGAGTGCCAGCAATCCCCTCTATAAATCCAGGGCTCTGCTCTGATCCTCCTATCCAGAGCATTGATCTGAAAGTGTACAGAGGGGGATTAAACAGAACAGAGAGGGAAGGTTCAGACCAAGCCTAGAAACCTCAAGGGAAGACGGCTTAAAACGTTGAATATGCTACCAACTATGTGGAATTTCTGCCTACATCTAGAAAAGGAGTGGTCTCCTTTCATATCATACAGATCCCTAAGATCTCCTGTCTTGTAAAAGTCAGATGATAAGACTCACTGTATATTGTCTCTGACAGTCTTACAAAAGGCCATCATGGGAGCGTCTCAGCCTGTCACTTGGCCAGTCATTTATGTCACATATCCATTCTTATCTTTCCTTGGCCATGCACAAGAATATTGTACAAAAGGTACAAGAATAGATAGCATTCCATAGCTTAAATGCTCAGCCATAGTTCGCACCAGATCATACACAGATGAAAGATGCCTGATAGATTTAAATAAATAAATATATAGATAGATGATAGATGATAGCTAGATAGATAATGGATAGATAGATCAATAGATAGATGAATTATAGATAACTGATTGATATGTGGATAGATGATTGATAGATATATAATTAAATACATACATATATATACATAGATGATAGATAGACAGATGATACATAGATGATAGATAGAAGATAGATAGAGATGATTGGTTATAGATGATAGACAGATAGATAGACGGACAGACAGATAGAGATGACTATGAAGATTCTTGTTAATTTTTTCTCATTCGGTTACTTGTGTTGGATATAGATAGAAATGATTGGTGTTAGGGTTGCCACCTGGCCGGTAAAATTGATGGACTATCCCAATGTTATGAATAGGGGAAAAATAAAAATATATAGGAAGGCCGGTATTTTTTCCAGAAAAGGTGGCAACCGTATTGGTGATAGATAGATAATTATTGATAGATAGATGGATATTTGATAGATAATTATTTATAGATAGAAAGACAATTGATACACGAGATAGATGATAAATAAATAGATGATTGATAGATAGTTACAGCGTCGGACTGGGCCCTCCTGGGCCCCCGCCGGCCCAGCCCCCAATCTCCGCCCCCCCAAAAATGAATCATTTTGCTGGTAGCACATACGTGTAGGGACCCATAAGTAGCATGGCCCTTATGGCTT
>CM044433.1:139772113-139782253 GCA_024363595.1 Xenopus borealis | reverse complement strand
TTTTTTTTTTTTTTTTTTTTACTTTTGATCAGGTAGGCTGGAAAATCCTACTGGCAGGTGGTGTTTTTTATTTTTAGTAGTTTGCGATATTAGCAGTTTTGTAGTGCAAATGCCAGGCTTTGGGCTAAAATGATCTTTTTCAAAGTCAAACGGTTAGCACATTTTGAAAACCACTAAAAATAAATAAAAGCAGACTAATGGTAATCCGAACGTTCAATATTGTGTCCAGATATCAGTCAGGAAGACCCGTCAGAAGCCCCCATACATGGGCAGATAAGCTGTCAAATCAGTCTAAACGACAGATATCGGCAGCTTTATCTGCCCGTGTATGGCCAGCTTAACATGTCAATAATTCACTTAAGATAAACTTTCATTTGAAACGGGTATGTCTCTGTATATTTATAGAACAGGATCCTGCTTTGAAATTATTTTGCGGATGGAACACATTATTTGGTGCAACATGCGTGCCGCTGATTTCTCTCTATTGCTGACTTGATACTCCACCTGGCATCTAGGCAGCATGTGCACCACATCTATATATAGTATTAAGTGTCTGGAAACCATCAACTTGTGTAATAGGTCTCATCCAGTATTGCAGCCTATCAGAAAGTACCACTTTCCTGGTCATGTGTTCAGCAAGTAAAAATGTTATTGGATTCTATAAGTTACTGCACCATAGGTGTATGAACATTATGCCTCATCAGACAGGAGCAATGCAAAGTTAAAGTTTTCTAGCAAAGTAATGATATTGATCATGCACCTATGCATGAAAACTTTAGTTTAAGGAAGGCGCTGCACATAACTACTGGGGAACCAGCAGAGCCTGCCAGGAAAAGAAGTAAGATGCTGCCTACCAGAAAATGGTAAGTGTTAATTTCAGCAGTGGAGAAGGATGTTGCCTGCTCCTGGCTTAGCTAGGACTCTGCTCACCTTTCTTTCTTCTGTATCTCCTGAACATTCACCATCTAAGAACAGCCGAAGTACCACTTTCTCCTACAGTAAAACAAGTTCCAAAAAGTTATGTTTATTCGTGTCATTAACAATTAAAAAAAAAAAAAGAAAGAAAGAAAGAATCAACATGGTAAATTATACTGGCTTGCAAATACTATGCATTTTAAAACAGTTTATGCAAGGTATGGCTGGACTAGAACTCCTAAGACTTTTACTTAGCATGCTGGGAGTCGTCCAGAAACTGCTACAGGTAAGGCATATATAACTCACTGCTTAGGCTGCACTGGTAAAGCAGTAAGTAGCTATTTAATCAGGTAATTTTTGTGATTTAATTCTAAGAGATGACTATTATATTAAATAGTGAAACAATATAATTAAACAAGAATGTTCCACTTATCTCAACTAATGAGTAATATAGTATAAATAGCATTCTATACTTTTCCTCTATGGAAGCCTTAAGTGACACTCCATTAACAGGGCACTACAAATTTAGCTTTCTTAATTCAACACAGTGTTGCTTTATTATACAGTGTAAAACAATTAACACCATAAAAGCTCTGTAAAAAGCTGTGTAAAATAAATGGTTTTCCGAAGTCGCCCAAAGTTTCCCTGTGAGGCAACTTCGAAAAACGAAGTGCTCCAAGTGCCATCCTGCTAGTGATTTTCATTCTAGATGGCAGGAAGGCCTGAAGAAGAGGAGATTTGTTGCTGGGCGAGAATCTCAGCATGTGTCTATGCCCTTACAAGCTACCCCATCACCGCATTTGATGCAGTTACTTTACACCACTTCAGACCTTGCGTAATCCATTAAAAAGCCAGTTAAAAAAAAAATCAAGCAGCAAAAAAATAAATAAAATTTATGGATGATTGTGATGCCTGGTGATGTGTGGTGCATTTTGTTACATTATTTTTGTGCACAGCATGATAACTTGACCCTTGGTGTTATGGCCCTAAATTCTTGAAGTGTGCATTTCATTCTGAAATCCACCCATATTCACACCAACAAGATTTAGAATACAAGTTTATAAAATAATACTGCTTTATAATGCAAATTTTATACGAATACACATTTTGAAAAAATGTTAAATGAATAAAACTTACAGCACTTAAAGTAATAGTGCACCTTTAACAAATTATATTTCCCTTTGATAAGCACATTGGCTAAGTAGATAGCACTGCTGTCTTGCAGCACTGGGTTTCTGGGTTCATTTCCAGGGTACTATTTGCATGTTCTCCCCATGTCTGCGTGGGTTTCCTTCTGTGTACTCTGTTTCTTCCCACACTCGCATACAGGAAGGTTAATTGGCTCCTATTACATTTAGCCCTGTGTGAAATGCGAGTGGGCCTTGTATTGCTAAGTTCCAATGTGGAAGTGACTGTTGTGAATGATGTAGAATTTCTGTAAAGGGTCGAAAGTGTTGGTGCTATATAAAGATCAGGAAATAAATAAAATGCTGCACAGAGGAATGGCCTAACCGCTGTCTACACCTTTAGAGAACATTACAAAAATACAAAGTGAGCCCTACTGAAATTGAGACATGTTACAAATCTTATCTACAATGCACAGTACAATACAAATTTCCTCACTATATTAGTCACAAATGTAAACTCACAAGAGGGGGTTCTTCTTCACCCAAAACTTCTGAAACAGGAGCAGGCGACGTTTGATCTGCCCATCTCACAGTGGACTTAGTGGAGCTCTGCAAAGAAAAACGATGATTCGGAATTTTGGATAAATTCAGAGAAAAGTAGAATAAAAAGACTTTACAGACTTTATACTAAAACCTCCAGTCAAGCAGAATGCTTTTCTGAGGACACTCCAGATATTACCATTGGGCAAATTACTACTTTTTTTTGCCTTTAGTACCTGAGGGTCAGTCTGCTCATTCTCCAACCTCTTGTTTGCCATCTCTAGAGCTAGTGCACGTGGGGTTTTTGGGAATACGGGTTGCTTAAAGGTAACTGAACGTTCCTGGGAGAATATCTAAATCAAAGAAGATACAAAGAGCACATGGACAGAACTTAACATCATAATATAATAATATATAATATAAAAGCTACCTGAATTTCAAATGGAAATGGTTCCTTTACAATTCAATGCTTTCAGTTAGCTTGTTTGGGGACGTGAAATGCTTTACAGAAATCAAGCAGAAAACATTTGGTAATACAATATACAAACCCTTGCTGGTGATTTTGCATTGTGAATTCGCCTAGCAGAACATGCTGGTGAACCAGTAGGAGTCTGGGCATTCTTAGAAACACGACAAGAGCTGAAGACAGAGTCTAACAGAAAGAAGGTAAAAGTTTCAGACAAGTTGTGGCTTTCCCAATCTGTGCATACTAAAAAATAACATCTTTTAGCCACAAGTTGGCACGAAGTCTACTGAACCATGGATTTTCTTGACAAAATGTAGACAGTTCAAAGATCAAATATCAGCAATGGCCTTTTGATACCAATGTAAGCAGACAACTAACATCATACACCATGACAGGGTGGGGAGGATGTCTGTGTCCATCTTGACCAAGACCCTGCTTTGAAGGTCACCCAAAAGAAATGTATCCTTATAGTACTGCAAAGTTGTAGCTATTCTCCTTTGCAAGAAAAGGGACAGCCATGTTTGTCTAATGTAAATAGATTTATAGTTGCTTTTGGGAATGTTTGACATGAGATATGGTTTTAAATGAGAAACTCAAAATTGTGATTTTTGGCCAATGAAAAGAAATGTAATAACTAAACATCCTTCCAATATATATAGATTTATTAAAACAAATGCAATGTTTTTAGTCACTTGTAAATGTATTTGCAATTAAAGGCAGTTTTAGTAGTGTCAGTTATAGTTAATAACAAATCATTTAGATTCTAATTTCTATGGGGCAGAAAGCTCCTTCCATTTGTTTCTTTAAGTTTTAGCAAGAATTCTTGAATGAAACTTACATTGTTTTTATTTATATTCTACTTTTGTATTGACCCTTGCTTCTTTTGTTCCTTTGGTTTCATATACTATACTGCCTGCACAAGTAGCACTTTATATAAATATGAATATATATATATATATATATATATATATAAAATACACAAAAGTAGAGAAAGTAAGTGAACTGTCAGAATAGCATTACAGAATAATTAAGTGTGCAATTCATCCACAATTACAAATAATTATTCAATTATAGTTTATTTATTTTAGGGAAGAGTAAGGAAACACATTTCACCATTTTATATACATTCAAAAAGACATCTGTTTATTTTTAATAATTTGTTTTTTGGAGGGGGTGGGGGATATGGGTTGGGGCTTGCCAATATTTGTGTGGTCTCTAACAGAAATCCAATATTTGTGAGCAACAATGCTTTAAACAATCAATTTATGACCCACCAGCGGTCACAATTCTCTTACCTTTAGCCAACACAGATACACGGCCACAGGAAGGTTTTGGTGTAACCTGTCCAGTTAGAGACCCAGAACTGCCCTGCAAAGGCAAGAGGGCGTACATAGGAAAATACAAATTATTACAATTACATTTGGATTATAACATTAGCTTTATCACACAAGACTCACCACATTTCCTCTATTGGGCATATTTTTACTCTGCAAAGGGACCCTTTGTGCCAAACTTAGCTTCCCACAACTAATACTAGTTGCCCCAGTATTCGAAAGGATACTGGCCAAGGCTTGTGAATCTGCTACAAAGCCTTCCACCTTAGAATCTGAAATATAAAACACAACCAGGATGGCTCACAACACATACAATAGGCAGAAAGATTTTGTCTACATGTTTGAGATTCTCAACAAGTGTAACACTGTAACAGAATTAAACTGCACCTGCACTCTGTTTTTCACTGGACTCCTTTGATAGACATTTTTCCTCTTCAGAAGTCTGTTCTGCAGCAACAGGCAATTCACACCTAAATGTTACAAAGAATATGAATTATTGTCACTGCTACATCACAGACCTATTCAAAGAATAGTAAATTACCATTTGACACTCATATTACCAAGACACTCAGCAGCTGCCCCCACACCAATGGTTAAGATATAACCAGATGAAGAGGTGTTTGAAGTTTCAACATAGTCAGCAGCCAATCCAGTTAGCTCAATACAGCATAGTGGATAGTCTTCTTCAGGGTTCCACAAAGGGTCTTATTTCTAAAATGTATGCAGGTTTACACTCAAAACTCTACAACAAACCGTTATGGTCCCTTAAGGAGAAGTGGGAGAGAAAGCTAAGGGATCTTGAGGATGAAGACTGGGATGAGTTATTGGCCTCTCCCCTTTCAGTTTCTGTGAACTACAGAGACAGAATGATACAACTATACTTAATACATAGGGCGTATTACTACCCTGCTAAACTACATAGTATTTTTCCTGAGTCCTCCTCAGAATGCCCCAGGTGTCGTGCAGAATGCCTCCCTTACCCATATGATATGGGAATGCCCTGCTTTGTCAAAATATTGGACAGAAGTTCTGGACATCTCAGATGCAGTTATGGAGACAAATGTCTCAAGGAATGTTAAAGTGGGGTTGTTTGGTTTAGGCCTTAATGATAGTTTTACATACCGCCACAGTCTTTATATTAAAGAACGCCTATTCCTAGCTAGGAAAATTATTACAAGAAGATGGAAAGACCCTTCACCGCCCTCCTCTGCACAGTGGCGACAGGAAGTCAAAGTACTGTGCAGTCTGGAAACCCTAATCTATAATAAAAGAGGCAACTCAAAAAAATTTCATAAAATATGGGACAAATGGCTGGAGTGGTAGGAGGGGTGATGACACACAGATGTTTGATGTATTGAATATTATTGTTAGCACGATGGGACTAATGATTACTACACGAGTTGTATGTAACATCCAATGACTTGTGCCATTTTGGCTTTATTGTATAAAGGAGCATATTGTTTTGCATAAAGGTACTTTTGTAAATTTCTCGGTGGAACATAATAAAGCACGCCTGAATATAAGTAAAAAAAAGAATAGTATATTACAATAAAACCATACCTAGACACTGGCCCATTGTTTAAGATCTCCTCGCTAGGAACAGATGTATGCATAGGTACTGACATCTGCTGTATTACTGGATTCACCTACAAAGGAGTGAATCAAACACATTTAAAAAGTACATAGTTTCTAAACGCACTCACAAGATTATAACATTTTCAGACTTACAAAAGTAGAAGAGAAATACTTTTAAATGGGTGGTTCACTTTTAAGTTAACCTTCAGTGTGTTACAGAATGGCCAGTTCTAAGCAATGTTTCAATTGGTCTTAATTATTTATATATATTTTTTAATTATTTGCCTTTTTCTTCTATTTCCAGCTTTCAAATGGCTGTCTCTGACCACAGAATAAATACTCTGTTAAGCTAAACATTTATTGTTATTTCTGCTTTTGATTACTCATCTTTCAAATTCTGTCCTATTCATTATTCAAATCAGTGCACAATTGCTAGGGTAATTTGGACCCTAGCAACCAGAATTTGGATAGCTGCTGAATAAAAAGCTAAATAACTCAAAAACCGAAATAAAATATGAAAACCAATTGCAAATTGTCTCAGAATATCACAGAACAGTATTAATTACAGTGCATTAGTTTTTGCTCTGATTTGGCACCTCTCCATTTTTCTATTGCATTTCAACTGGTGTCTTGCAGCTGTGGTAACTGGCCTGTAAGGTGAGCTGGCTACCTCACATGGCACACACTGCAATTACTATTCGGCCAGCTTACAGTCTGTTGAATATGGAAAAATTCAAATGAGGGTTAAAAACCTGCAGTCATATGTGACTTCATATTAAATCCCAGCCACTTATCACTATACAGATAAGAACTATAATCTTGAAAACCAAGGGCCAGGTATTTTCCAAGGGGTCTTTCTGTAGCACGGATCATCACACTTTAAATACAAAGAACATTTACATATTATAAGAATCCCAATAGGTTAGTTTTGCCAATAGTTTGGATTTATGCTACCCTAGTTACGATTACTGACAAGGCAATGTCAGCAAACAACAAACAAAACTCATAAAAAAAAAAACTATGGGAAATGGTGCTGCTGTATTTTAGTTTTTTTTTTTTTTAACATATTCTGGTTAACAGACAAACAAATTCATTTTTATGGAGATGGTGAGGAGAGAAAAATTGTTCCGAACATTATTTCGTTACAGAGGCTGATAATATGAACATCTAGCTTTACTGTTTATAGTCTTTAACATACCTAACAAACCAAATCAATAATCTCAAAATGTATTTTAACAAACAAAAGAGTGGCTGACCTGGGATGGAACAGTACATTTCTCTCTAGATGTTGCATGTTCATGCAAACTCACATTAGGGGGCCGGTTTTCAGTTTGATGATATTGTTTTAAGAGGGTCCTTGTCTCAGTACCTGAACAGGAAAAGCAAAACAAACGTTTAGAATCACTGAAAAGAAAAGAGAATGTTGAAATGGTCCTTTTCCAAAATGGATTATATGCAACTGTTTTAACCCATGAGTTTTTTGCAGATCAAAATTAAAAGTGTTTGGGACCAATTTACTAAAACAGGCGCTATATTGCAGCAAACAAACATTGCTTTCATTTTCTAATTTGTTCAGGTATGGGACCGGTTATGCAGAATGCTCAGTTCCTGTGCTTTTACAGAAAATTGATCTTTCTGTAATTTGAATGTACAAAAAAAATCATTTAAACATTACACCAAATAGGCTTGTTTTGCATCCAATAAGGATAAGTTATTTCTTATTTTTCATCAAGTACAAGCTACTCTTTTATTATTACAGAGTACAAGGAAATAATTTTTTAACATTTGAATTATTTGGATAAAAAGTCTATGGGAAACAGCCTTCCCATAATTTCTGGAATACAGGTTTCCGGATATTGGATGCTATACCTGTAGCAGATTTACAAAACTGTTTATTCTTTACTACGAGCAATATTCATAAATGGCCCTTGTCTTAACAACAATAATTATGTACCTTGTGGAAAACAGATGTTACAGAACCTTTACAACTATAGTGAACACTAGAGTTGTAAAGGTTATGCATAAATCAATCAAAATTCTCATCTGAACCAACCCGAATAAATCTAGAGCTGTTGCTTGTGTTTGTTTTTTTACCACCCATGCATCCAAGCAACATACCCTTAGTTGGCAGCCAGGAGAAGCGGGGGATACTGTCTAGAGACGAAGCTGGATGGCTACATGGTGCAGTGTACATGGAATTTCGGACCATCTTTAAACAAATGTAATAAAAAGACAAAACAAAAAGTGTTATTTTCTTGCTAAACATAGATAATTTATTTATTACTCATGATCAACAACAGTTTTCCACATCTTACTATGTTCTTGCCACTGGAAGGATGTGCATATGAGGACATTCGTATGGGAATCCTCTGTGCCAAGCTCAACTTGCCAGTTGCTCCTCCGGCAGTAGATACGCCAACATTGAAAAGGATACTGTTAAGAGCTGCGGAGTCAGCTTTAAAGTGCACCACAGGATCGTCTGAAAGATATAGAAAATCCAAAAGAATGCAACCATAAACAATTTTTTTTAACCTGCAGTAAACAATAAAACAATGTTTCACTTTGTATATTTAATGAACATTATGGGGCTTATTTGTATTTTATCAAAGTATCGAAGTTGAAAAACAGTCAACCTTTTCTTTTCACAAATGTGCTAAGGTTTTTAGCACATTTGAGAAAAGAAAAGGTTTAATTTCAATAAATTAACCAGATTACCCAATTTATTAAAAAGAGGAAACATAGTAAATATAAAATTCTAATATTTATTTCTTCATAATTACAAAAGGAGACAAAAAATGGTTTAACGGCCCTTGTATGAAGCTAGAATGAAAAATAAAACTACACAAAAGGCTGAATTATGGCAGTTCTGGTTAACCCAAAACTAATTCATAAAGTGTTTCCTGCATTTACAGCCAGCACTAGACATAAAACGCCTCAAGTGTCCAGAAGTTCTATGATAGTCTGTGCACAGGTATACACGCATATATACTTACTACTCAAAGGGAGGGCCTGCAAGTATTGGCACCGCTATGCCAGATCATGAGAGATAACTGGCAAAGTATGTATTTCCATTTAGTATTCATTACTAAATGAATACTAAATGCTAGCGCGGGGGGGTGGGGGTGAATTCCCCTTTAAGAGTCAAATTGTTTTAAAAAGAGAGATTTTGTTTACTCACCATTAAATCTCTTTCTCTTCAGTCACTTGGGGGACACAGGGACAGTGGGGGTATAGCTGGTATCACTAGGAGGCAGGACACAACCATAAGAAAAAACTGACTCCTCTTCCACTGGCTATACCCCCAGCAGGCGGAGCTTAGGTCAGTTTGTACCAAAATCAACAGAGGTATATAATAACCTTAAACTAAACTTTAAACATAACAGTATCATGTCTGATGGAAGTAAAGGCCTCAATCCAGGGAGGGAAGCCCCTGTACCCCTTAAGAGTGAAGAAAAAGAGAGCCAACGGTGAGTACACAAAATCTCCTTTTTTCCACGTCACCTTGGGGGAGACAGGGACAGTGAGGACGTACCAAAGCTGTCCCCTGAAAAGCTCGGGTGGGAAGAGGCCTATGTTGAAGTAACCACAGCGGCCTGAAGCACCTTTCTGCCAAAGCAGATGTTAGAGGCCGCAAGTATTGACATGGTAAAATCTGTAAAAAAAAGAGTGAACCGAAGTCCACGTTGCCGCTTTACACAGCTGTTCAAGAATAGCTTGCGTGATCCAACGGTATACAGCCTGCTTGGTAGCCATGGCGCCTTGGCATGGTCCCGAAGGAAAAACCAGTAGAGAAACCGATTTGCGGATGTCTTGAACTCTATGCAAGTAGAACTTTAGGGCTCTAACTGGATCCAGAATGTGCAGTGCCCTCTCTTTCTGGTTAGCTGGTGCAGGGCAAGAGTCCATGGTTCTGCCACTGAGAGATTTAGTAGGTCTGTGAACCAAGCACTTCAAGGCCACCTCAGGGCTATCAGAATGAGAGTGGCCCGCTCTTGTTGTAGCTTCCTGATTGTTCTGGTTAGGAGAGCCAGAGGTGGGAAGGCTGACACCAGTCGAAAGTCCCAGGTGGTGGTCCCTTGTCTTTGATGTGTAGAAAGACAGCCGAGTCTTGCCCTGTAGAGTCCCCCCTCCTATGCTGAGAAATTCGCTTGGTGAGCAGTTGTTTTGTCTCCCCAATGTACAG
>CM044433.1:139733199-139754463 GCA_024363595.1 Xenopus borealis | reverse complement strand
TCCTTGTATATATACCTTGGCGTTATTCATAGTCTCTGTATGTGCCATTTCCAAGATGGCCATTCCTTGCAGAACCAGCATGCATTTCATAACAGACCCCAATACAACATGTACAAGTGCTGGTCGTGGGGCAGAAAGGGGGAACAGGAAGTGATGTCATTGCAGGGAATATGGAATAAAATGTGACGCCACTAGGTCAGATTGCCCAGAATGCCAATCATGATTTTCAGAAAAAGCTCAGCATGGTCTGGGCATCTGGTCTTTGCTGTCATAATCTTGACAGCTTTGCTCACCTATGTCTTCCAAAGCTGAAGCAGAGAGTTGGTTTGAATAAGGGATCACATATTCTACTGGTCTTGAAGGCTCTGGTGTATCGAGATCATTATACTGTCCTCCGTATCTTAAAGGGGTTGTTCACCTTTGAGTTGACTTTTAGTATGATGTAGAGAGTGGTATTCCGAGACAATTTGTAATTGGTTTTAATTTTTTATTATTTGTGGTTTTTGAGTTATTTAGCTTTTTATTTAGCAGCTTTCCAGTTTGCAGTGTCAGCAATCTGGTTGCTAGGGTCCAATTTACCCTAGCAACCATGCATTGATTTGAATGAGAGTATGAAATATTAATAGGATAGGGTCAGGAAATAAAGATGAATAATAAAAAGTAGAAATAACAATAAATGTGCAGCTTTAGAGAGGATTTGTTTTTTGAGGGTGTCAGTGACCCCCTTTTGAAATCTAGAAAGAGTCAGGAGAAGAAGACAAATAATTCATAAACTATAAAAAATAAATAATGAAAACCAATCAAAAAGTTGCTTAGTATTGGCCATTCTATAACATACTAAAAGTTAACCTGAAGGTGAACTACCCCTTTAAAGACAATGGCATTTGTTTCTTTCTTCCAACTCCAGCTCATTCTAAATTCATCTCTACTGCTCAACTGATACGTAGACCAGAGTGGCCCAAGGACCCTATTAGCTGCGTTATTGTTTGCATTCTCCACCAATGTCCTGTACAGCACCATATACTGACACTTTATAATAAAGAAAAAAGATACATACAAACAGAAGTAAACAATGAGCACAATGAAAACAGTTATCTACAAATTCAAATTTGATTGCTGTAAATTATTTTATTGACTAGTAAGCAGACATGGCATATGTACAAGGCATGATGGGGCAGAGTCCCAGCCAATACACAGAGACAGGGAATGTATAGCACCAAACTTGCTTCACAGCTGTCACATCTTTGAGCAGATCCTGTCCCGGGCAGTGGCTGAAACCCAGTACCAACCATCAATCTGGATATCAAGTGTTGAAGAAGGAAAAAAGGAAAGTAAACATCTAATATTGACTGGTGTATAAGAGCCTCCTATGTACTGGAAGTAACTGAATATGTGTGGCATATTCATTTCTGTTAATATAGGCTTAGTTTGTACCAAGATATCTAACATAGGAATCTATGCCTAAGAACAGTATGTAAATTATGTCACAGCTATATTATGATAATATAAAGTCCATCAGTATGAAGGTAGATCTTGAAGAACACTACATTTAGTACATGGATAATGGAAAGACGTACATGCCATGTTTGGGCATAGATCCTCAGAATGTATTAGAATACAAAAACAATTAACATTAATACATCTATTTGGAGTACAGGCACACAGAAAGTTGGGGTTCCACCAAATAATTGATAACTTAACCACTGAATGCCATGCCAATGACAATAAAGGAGTGTGTTAGTGGAGATGACCCTCAGTATCCATCAATTAGAAAAGCACAGGAGGTTCCGTCCAGAGAGGTATTGCAAAGGAACTGGGTCTCTCCGAGCACTGCATACAAGATCACTTCTCTCCTTCTGAAGACTGCTCTTTCCGGGACTCAGTGACAACCTGCTATATGAATGCAAATATTTTAGGCAGTCTATAAGTGTATATGAGAAAGTTAAACACAGTAATATAAACAGATGCACACAACTAGGTTACCTGGTTCTACTGGGCCAAATATCAAAGCTACAGGACAAGTAAACAGACATCAGAATCATTAATAATCTACTGAGAAGCTAATGGGCCTTAAGCAAATGGATTAAAAACAAGGTTTCCTATCCTTGGATCCTCAGGATCCACAATTTCCTCAAAATCCACCTCCTTTTAATTTCTATGGTGCTTTATAAATTATATTAAAATGGAGCATAGGGACCCAATTATGGGGGCTTACCCATTGGTTAACTTTCAGGGGCAGATTTTGGTGTGTTTAAAAATCATATTATGCAAGGAACAAATATAGTTGCCAATAGTTTGGATCTATCAGTATAATTGTGACTTGTAGATATAGAATTATTCTCACCTCTCCATTCTTGGTCTCAATAGTTTTAATAACAACCGTTTTTCTGGTGTGCGTCTCAGTGCTGTGATCGATTTCAGGAGCTGCTTCAAAACATAAAGTTAAGTATAGATTATTGGAGGTACAGTAAATCCAGCATAATGTAATGACAAAGAAAACAAAGTGGTAAAGAGTGGGGTAGTGGCACATCAAAAGGCTAGCAACAATCAGTCGATTTAATCAAGGATAAAATAAGCAGTAAGGGAATGGTTTATATTACTGTTGGAATAATGTTGAGAAATGATAGAGTGGAGAGGAGACAAAAATGTTACAGGTACTCCCATAGAGATTATTTCTGTTTAAGAGCCTCCTGTAAAAGTGAGGTGTATTTTAATTGCCTTATGTGTTTGGTGGATGTGAGCATTTGTTAATACTTTATATATAGTTGTGTGCAAAATAAAGATATGGGATAAGGGATCATTGCATAATTTAGATTAGCATACCTTAAGTCTACTAAAAAAAATAAACATTAAATAAATCCAATAGGATTGTTATGCCACCAATATGAATATGAATGCAGAGTAGTAACCATCAAATGTCAGGTACTGATCTATTCTTACAGAGAAAAGGAAATATATTCAAAGAATTATAATTATTTGCTTAAAGTGGACCTGTCACCCAGACACAAAAATCTGTATAATAAAAGTCCTTTTCAAATTAAACATGAAATCCAATTTAAAATTTTTATTAAAGTATTCATAGCTGTTTAAAGCTCATTTAAAAATCTCAGCTGTCAATCAAATTTTGTCTGCCACTCATCTATGCCTTAGGCACAGAGGTGGGGCAGATAATTACTTTCACTTTCCATTCAGCACTTCCTAGATGTCACTGCTCTCCACACATTCCCCCAGTTCTCTTAACCATTTAATTGTGTAGCCAGGACATGGGGATAGACATTGGGTCCCCCATTCTGGTGCACAAACAAGATTCTGAGATGATGCAAGGTTTGTCTTAATAACAGTGTCCACAAAATGGCTCCTGCTTGCTGGCTATAATTATGAATTCCCAGACTGAAGGAAACAAGATTAAAATAATGTATATAGTGTAATTAATGTTCATTTTGCTTGACTAATGTGATAAAATAGGATTTTGAATATTTTTTGGGGTGACGGGTCCACTTTAAAATGGACTCTATGGGAGATGGTCTTACCATAATTTGGAGCTTTTTGAATAATGGGTTTCCTGTTAATGTACCCATACTGTATGCTTTGGCTAATCTATAACACTGGCCATGTATGAACTGGATTCTTTGATTTTGTGTGGCAGTTTCTAATCCCTGCTGTGCATTTCCATTGCACTGCAGTCTGTGTAAAATATTGGCACTACTAATGCCTGCCTTTTATTTAGAAATTTATGTTAAAAATGCTCTATGGGTAACGCTACACAGAAGATTTTGTGGGTCATATTTTATCTGATCTTGCCACCCAGCCGCACGCAACATAATGCAATAGCATGAGATTTGTAGATCCTATGAAATCTGAACCCCCTATAGCTAGAGTATAAAGTTTGTTCATGCATCTATAGCTGACATTCAGGGGTTTATTTATTAAAGCTTGAATTTTAGAGTTTTTTTTATACCTCGAATGAACTTGAATGATTTCTAATCTAAGAGAAAACTTGAATGGAAAAAATTCGAACCAAGTTTGGGATTAACAACCCAAAAACTCAAACTAATCAAGTTTTCATCAGGAAAAAACTTGAATCACTCTGCCCGTCAATTGAAAATATAGTCGATCAGATTTTATCATGTAGGATGAAGATTCAGCTACAGTCATGTCGGGTCGGGTCGGGTCGGATGGAAAATTTACCATGTAGTTTACACATCAGATTTTTGTATCATTCCCATTCTATTTTGACCCATACAACCACATCTGACTTGTCTGATCCAATACATAATTTCCCCATTAAGTTTAACCCTAAGGAAACATTCCAGTAGAACTGGAGAAAATCCCAGTAATACTACATTAATGGTTGAGTTGTAAGCTAGTTTTACAAGGTTTTCTTGTTTTATATATAATATTTAGCTAGAGGCACTCACCTGGCCTTTTAATACTAAGAGATGTCAGAGAGTGGATTGGGACAGAAATCCTGAAAAACAAACAAATAAATATCAGTTGCTTATACATCATGTGCTTATATGAAATTACTGCTTAACCAATATGCAATCATTCCATCAGTCTAGGTAACGTAATCTCTATTGTACTGGGATCAAAGTTGCCAAAAGAGGCAACTTCTCGCAAATTGCAGAAGGGATATTGCGAATTATATATGGATACAACCTCAGTACTGCAAGTAACTAGTATGTTTATTAAGGCTGAATGGTATGGCCTGTCTTATTTTCTAGAATGTTGCAGGGGGTCTGTTACCAGGACCAGATGAGGGTGAAGCCTCGAATGTTTTGTTGAACACAGGGGTGTAACTTCAGCCACCACCCCTGAAAAAAAAAAATCCAGGCCATCCCTCTCAGGATGACTTGGGATGGGAAGAAATCATGGGTGATCTGCAACCCCTCACACAATTGTCACCCAGATAGGCAGGTGCTTCCTTGGCAGTTAAACCACTGGTGTGTAACTGCAGCCAAGCTGCTTTGCAATGAACAATCATGACCAATAAATGTAGATTAGTTGCATTTCCAAACAGTGTAGCCCTGTGGCTTTGTTTCTGTGTAACCAGATGAGCAAGTGTCATCTGAGAAACCTGCTTCTATATTTTGCATTTTCCTCCCAGCAACACCATTCCAACATTGCTTTGCTTGAGTCATTTTTATATAGCTACTGACTATGGCAAATTATTTTGGGTCATCATCACTGGCCACCCCAACCTTACCTGCTCTCCTCTCCTTCAAGGAGCTTTCTGTAAGTTGCAATCTCAATATCTAAAGCCATCTTGACATTGAGCAGGTCTTGGTACTCTCTCAGGTGACGTGCCATCTCCTCCTTCATATGCTGCGCTTCCTGCTCCAGTCGTCCTATTGTGTCCTGGTAATTAGCTGCCTCTACCCCAAACTGCTCCTCCATATCTTTCATCTGACGCAGCAATGCTTCATTCTGTGCATAGGGACAAAAGATGTCAATGTAGCTGTTCTCTAACTTATGCCACCTCTGTGGCTTTCCATTCTTCACTGACTGTGAGTTAAAATTCCTATGCTATTTCATACTCATACAGTATAATCACATAAGTATTTCTTCTAAAATAATTTCAGAAAAAAACAGCCAATAGCTGTCAGATCTGAGTAATGATTCCCTGTGTACCAACCACAGAGAGTCCACGTGGGCAAAGTAAATTAGGACGTAATGCTCATTTATTTTCATGTCTGCCTGTATACTAATTAGATATATACATAATTGTAATGGGAACTGCAGGTATATAGTTGATAGGTTAACTTAATTAAGATGAACATATGTTGAACCATACGTCAGAGCTCCTTATCTCAGCAGGGCAGGCTTCTACTCTAGATACTATCTTGGAGCAAGGAAGCAAACTGCTATGTTGTTTACCAAGGGAAAAAATACCCTGATTGCATTTTTTAAAGCCACAGTAGCTTCTGCTTACAAATTTTTAACATAATAATTGGGGGTAGGGAGAATTCAAGGAAAACTGTGTGGTATGGTGACAAAAAGATCCATGGTTTCCTGGGGAAAAGTGATTGACAACATGTATGTTGGGCCACGGATTCTCAGACATTTTTACTGAGGTGAGACCAGCAGTGTTTTGGGGCAGAGAAACACTTTGTTTCTCTGCAGTTTTTTTAAATTGTTGATCCGGGGCTGGTCTTACTGGGAATCCACAAGAGCAGGGTGGGTGGATTCCCAAATCCATAGGCCGGGTTTTCAGGAGGCCCTAGGCCTATTTGTAGTACACCTGAAGCTGTGCAGATGAGCTGTTGAGCCTGTGTCTGTGAGAGAGAGAGAGACACGCTGCTGGATTTGCTCAGCTTCAGGAGAAAGAGAAACATTTATTTTTGTGTTAGCCAGGAGGCTTGATATTTCTGTTCCAATTGTTGTTCTCTACCCCCTGTGAGGGGAAACTTCTGCAGCCGCTGAAAATAAACGCGGGCAGGAAGCCCTTACACCGGTCTTGGTGTGTGAAGTTGCCTCATTTGCAGCCTACCAGCGAGTGAACCCCCACAACTGTAATAAAGCATTTTCTAAATGCCCACAACTAACATCCAAATTGCAATTAAGTAATGTTAGAAGCATCAAAAAGATTGATTGATATGTGTAACTAGAGCAGCCTAAATCACCTAACCCCAAAAATGTATATTATTTTAAGCTGAAGATTCATGAAAATGTCATTTTGTTTTGAAGTGGTAGTCCTCCACCAAATAAAATTGCTTTGGGCACAATAAAAGAAAATGAAATCTAAGGAACATTCCAATATCCATTTAGTTAAAACTGTGAATGGTTTTATAGTAATGCATAAATGCAATTGCAGCAGTGTTTGTCTGTCACGTCTCTATTCTCTGTGTCTGTCTCTTAAAAGAATGTAACAGGAGTTAGCTGGCTTACAGGTTTGTTTTAAGAGCCAGAACCAGGAGTGCAGTGAATGTAAATAATCAGACAAATACTGGTTTTTATAGGAATTACATTTACAAATAACAATAATGTATATTGGAAAATACTACATTTCATTCACTATGTAAACACAGTTTTAAAGAAGAGGTCCCTAGAGGACTTTTAGTATGTTGTGGACAGTGGTATTTTAAGGCAACTTGCTGCTGGTATTCTTTTTTATTTTATGTGTTTTTTAAATTATTTACATGTTTATGTTTTGCATTTGTCAAATGTGGGATTGTAACTACCATCTGGTTGATAGGGTTTAATCACCTTATGGACCAAGCAGTATTATTTATGGTAATTAGAATTGAAGAGGAATAGCGGAGGGGGAACTGTGCAAAATACGTTGGGGGAAAATTCCCTAGCGATGTACTCTTTCTCTAGTGAATTGTCCTCTACGCCTGTTAATAAATTGCTGGTGTCCCTGAGGATGGTATTTCTGGCAAATTTTTGCTAGCGACGGCCACTTTAGCCCTGTAGTAATACTGCCCCGTCATGGGCATTTTAAATTTAGTTTGCAGACAGGCTATTTCCTAATAATATGAATTTTGTACAAGTAAGGGACCTATTTAGTAATTCCTTTGAAGGAAAGATAGGCAGACAGAGAGGTCACAGTGCTATAATTATATTTTTCTTTATCCTGGTGTAGATAAGGACAATATTGGCAGTACTATACCAAAGAACAATGAATTAACTTTGACCTTGCAAACTTTAATTAGAATTTTTGCTTTTTATAATTAGTACTTGAATGGGAGTGAAGTATGCTTGTCTTGTGACAGCCCTGAAGGCCTAGATCATTAAGGGTAGAGGCACACAATGCTATTTGGGGGAGATTAGTCACCTGGCGACAAATTGCCTCTTCCTCAGACGACTAATCTCCCCGAACTACCTTCCCGCCGTCTAGAATCTAAATTGTTGGCAAGATGGCTCTCAGATCGCTTCATTTCCCGAAGCCCAAAGTTTTTCCTTCAGGCTATTTCGGGCGACTTCGGAAAACGCTCCAAGTGCCATCCCCCTGGCGATTTAGATTCTAGCTGACAGGGAGGCAGTTCAGGAAGATAAGTGGCCTGAGGAAGAGGCGATTTGTCACCAGGCGACTAATCTCCCCCAAGTAGAATTGTGTGCCTCAACCACACTGTGGAGATGTTGAACCTTTGAACTGGTTAAGTAAGTTCAGTGTATAAAATATGAAATTTCTAGCCATATTCATTTTTAGAGTTTAATTCTCATTTAAGGCTATGTTACCCTAGGTGGTTTTGCTGGCAGTGCAAATATACCCCAAACTGCCCATGCAAGTTAATAGGGAAAAAAAGATAAAAATATAGGAAAGTCAGTATTTTTTCCAGAAAAGGTGGCAACCCTATCAGTATTCAACTACAATTTGAGAAATGAGATAAAAAGAAAATTTTTGAAACATTTTACATCTTGGCACATAAAATTCAGCCTCCCTGTTTGTCTGACCTCGTCAGCTAAATATGGCTAATCATGGACATAAAGATTTTAGCTTCCAGAATCTGTATACGGCTAATCCATTAAATCAGTCACTGAAAATACTTACTGTTCCCTTCAGAGCATCAGTCTCACATGTCAGGCTTTGGATTTGGCGTCGTGATTCATTCATGTCCTGCTTGGCTTGGCGCAGAGCTTCACTGTTGCGATTTGCAGCATCTGAGAGATCAGCAAACTGTCTCATGAAGAAGGAGAAATATGAAAAGAATTTTGAAGTTAAATTTTGTGCTTGTATCATTTCGTGTTACATGGATTGCTGGGTCTAGATTGTCTTCACACTGTCGGTGCCAAGCAGAGCTGGTTGGACATGCCCAAATATTGTCAGGCAGTTTGGTTAATTTTGACTAAACTAGCCAACTGTCTAGACCAGGGGTCCCCAACCTTTTTTTGCTCGTGAGCCACATTTAAATTTAAAAAAGAGTTGGAGAGCAACACAAGCAAGAAAAAGTCCATGTGGATGTCAAATAAGAGCTCTGATTGGCTTTTTGGTAACCCCTATATGGACTGGCAGCCTACAGGAGAGAATGTTTGGCAGGACATCTGTTTTTTATGCAACCAAAACTTGCCTCTAAGCCTGGAATTCAAAAATAAGCACCTGCTTTGAGGCCACTGGGAGCAACATCCAAGGGGTTGGAGAGCAACATGTTGCTCGCGAGCTACTAGTTGGGGATCACTGGTCTAGACTTTTAGTACACCTTCTGTGTGTGAGAGGGGGGAGCATTCTGCAGTTATATTGGATCACAGACAATCTTGCCAGTCTAAAATAAAATAATCATCTGCTACTGCACTTTTTTGGTGGGTAGATGGGGCATGGGCCAATGAGAAAGTGAGTAGTGATTCGCCGCTGGCGAATAAATTCGAAACGCCAGCGAAAATTCGCCAAAAAAATTTTGCAGAAAAAAACGAGTCGCGCGTCGTTTTTGATGCGACACGACGAAAACTACGCGACTCGCGCCAAAAACACGACTCGTTTCGTTTTGCAAATTTTTCGCCAATTCGAAACGGCGGAGATTCGCGCATCACTAAAAGTGAGCCATAGCTCCCCCTTACTTTGCTTTAATTGCACTTATTTGAACTCGCGAAAGGCTCAAACAATGGAACAATACCGCTACCCCCGTGGATAGTCAAATCACACAATACCAGCTGGCTGGATAACCATAACCGTAGATCACCCTGTGTCTAGCCACTAAGGCACATAAGATTAATGGCATTATGTATAGTGCTGCTGTCTGTATGTGTACTGTATAACAGCTAGCATGATTTAAGCTTGTCATTATGCTATGTGAGCTCTGTGAGTTTATTTGTACAAGAGTGTATCCATAAAGCTTACTGCTTATTTCCATTATGTACGATCTAATAATCCTCCTTAATTGGCCTTCATTTATTTTAGACCAGCCACCCATGGAAAATTCACTTTGGGCTTTAGTCATTAAATGGAAATTAGCTGCCGTTAATCATTAATCATGTTTATGAATAGGCTCTTTCAGTTTTACTTTTATGTGGAGAGATGAATCTGTGCAGTTTAGTAACAGAAGATAGAGCAGTTAATGGGATGGATGGTGATTTCAACACAACTTAAATGTTGTTTGGTAGCTGCCCCTAAATAACCTCAGCTATTAAGCATCATGGTATTGTGATGGTATTTGGCTGTTTAACCAGCATTTGTCAATAGAAGGCCTAGTTGTACGTACTAAAGCATTTTCAAAATAATTTTCTTAAAAGATCATTAAAAAAAAATAATGAAAGTGGTTTAAAGTAATAAAAATATAATGTATTGTTTCCCTGCACTGGTAAAACGGATGTTTTTGCTTCAGAAACACTACTATTGTTTATATAAACAAGCTGCTGTGTAGCAATGGAGGAAATTGAAAGAAGGCTATATGGCACAAGTTGGATAACAAATAACAGTGGATAACAGATAACACCATTATGTTCTACAGAGCTTATCTGCTGTGTAACTTGAGCCTTTTCTCCTTTGAATGGCTGCCATGATTGCTATACAGCAGCTTATTTATATAAACAATAGTAGTTTTTCCAAAGCAAGTACAGCAGTTTTAACCGTGCAGGGTGACACTGCATTATATTTTTATTACTTTAAAACACTTTCGTTATTTGATGATACTTTTCATAGTATTGTGATGGTATTTGTCTGTTGAACTATCATTGTCAATAGAAGGCATGGTTGTACATAATAAAGCATGTCAGAATAATTTGTGCTTAACATAAAGGTTTACCCAGCATTCTTTTAATTTTGCCTCTGCAGGTTTTTGCACTTTGATATAGTGACATCTGCAGCAGACATCTGCACTGAATCGTTTTTTCAAAAGAGCAAACTTTTTTTTTATGTTTATATTTTTTTAAATTTTACATATGTGGTCACTTTCCCAGGTGCCCATTTTAGTCCCTTTTTACTGCTTAGCTGGAGTGCAATTTGGAGTGATATCACCCCCCTCCCCCCCCCTCCCAGCAGCAGAACAATAGTTAGATAACCAGATAACAGCTCCCTGGCATGTATGAGTATCACTCAGTAGTAAAAATCCAAGTCCCACTGTGACTCCTTCAGCTACACTGAGTAAGAGAAACAATAGCTTAACTGAAAGCAGTTCCATTGTGCAGTACTGGCTCTTTATGAAAGCAGTCAAAATGACCTGGGAAGCTGCTACACACCTATATTACAACTAAAAATATACATGTTGTTCAGGAATACAATTTTATATGTTGAATTATTTGCAATGTAAACAGTGTAATTTAGAAACAAAAACTATATCATAAACATCACGACAATATCCCTAAAGCAATTGAAGAATAGTTCAATGTGGGATTAAATAAAAGTGTAGCTATAGGTCACATATAGATCAAGCCAGAAACCATCTATATTAATAAAAAAGATCTTTTTTGTGAGTTATGATTTTCTTCTAAGATTTTTTCCTTGCATTAGTTCTCTAATAATAAGGAAAATAATAAAATGTCCTGGGTAACTGTACCTTGGACTTGTACCACTCCTCAGATTCTTGTACATTTTTAGCAGCAATAGTCTCGTACTGACTTCGAATGTCCCTCAGAGCAGAGGTCAGGTCAGGCTGTTTTGCAGCTTCAATTTCCATGTGTACTGGCTGTGCCTGAACTGTCACTTGTACATCATTGAGTTCCTGCAGAGGAGAATGGCATGATAAAATCATTTGCAGCCTAATCAGACTCCTGGAAACAAACCTTGAACATAAGATAAGCTGATACACAAACCTACGAAATGTACATACACATGAATGATAGAAAACTCAAGAATCATAGAGTGTTTTAATATAGCAAGTGATGGTGAGTCCGTGTATGCATGCAAAGGTTACATTGGTTTACTAGAGGTATAATAAATTTGTGATTAATTACTGTAAATGTTAATCCTTGAGCTTAGTGGCCATGTATCAAATTAAATTTGAAGCTTTGTCATTTTCAGATCAGTGATTTTCTGCCCAGACAAAGTACCCGCTTTGTATATACAGGTATGGGACCTGTTACCCAGAATGCTCAGGACCTTGGGTTTTTTGTATAACGGATCTTCCCTAATTTGGATCTTCATACCTTAAGTCTACTAGAAAATCATGTAAACATTAAGTAATCCCAATAGTTTTGCTTCCATTAAGGATTAATTATATCTTAGTTTTGATCAAGTTCAAGGTACTGTTATTACAGAGAAAAAATGTGGATAAGATTGAGCCATTCCATAATTCAGAGCTGTCTGGTTACATGATCCCATACCTGTACAGCCAATGGATAGACCTATAATTTATATTTGCATGTGTAAGATTCCCGTAACAACAAGCCCTGTGAGTTTCTGAAACCATACATTTATAGGTCTGGATAATTAGATACCATAGAGAGAAATTCTTGCACAAGATTATCTAGAAATAACCCTAAAAACACCGTGGAGTATATTTAACAAACAGTGAAGGTAGAGATCTCCACAGACCACTGGAGTGAAATTCCGCCACTCTGCATTTATTTCTATGGGATCTTTAAAGGCTTATTTAGCAAAGGGTGAACTTTCACCCATTGATAAATTCACCTTTAAAAATCCCATAGAAATAAATGCAGAGTGGCGGAATTTCACTATGGAGAGCTCTACCTTCACTCTTTGATAAATATACCCCAATATCTTTAGAAAGTTGATGCCTTACCTCCTCGTGAAGCTTCTTCAGAAATTCAATTTCATCCATTAAAGACTCAATCTTCCTCTCCAGTTCCAGGCGGGAAAGTGTGGCATCATCCACATCCTAGGCAGAGATCAGATTGGATTATAGACAATACAAGGAAATGTAAAGCCAAGATGACAACAACACAGCCTTCTCTCTGTCATGGCTGACTACTGGGAAATTTCTTTCTTTGCCAATAAAGTCTCTCCACTTTCTGTGGCTGCATATTATCTTATTCCTACAGCCTCAAAAGGTATCACTTGCTGTCATGAACAGTCCCTTAGGACAGTTAACCTTGGCCCATGTATGGTCGGCTTCATTCAGTTAATGAAACACTAGTGATACACAGTTGCCGTAAATGGTAACCTGACTGGATCAGACAGAGGTGTTTCTTATAGGGATGCACTGAATCCTTGTGCATGGCCGAAATGAATCCTAATTTGCATATGTAAATTGGGTGTGGTAAGGGAAATCTTTTTGTCACAAAACAAGGAAGTAATTGCATATGCAAATTAGGATTCGGATTTGGTTCTGTATTTGGTGAAATCTTTCACAAAGGTTTTCGGGATTCGGACGAATCCCAAAAAGTTCATTTGGTGCATCCCCGGTTTCTTACTCTTTTTTCGACTCACCTTTCTAAACAGAACTAGATTATTCTCTGCATCTTCCCGTTTGTGAACTTCTTCATCCAGCCTGGCCAGGAATAAAAGAAACAAAAATTACTAAAAGCCACGGATACACTGTTACAAATCCCATAAGGTATCCAAGTCTAAAGATTACCTCTTGTGTCACGTAATCTATATAAAGGCAATAACCTTCCCTGTCCACTGGCTTCAGGCTACACTGCATTCCAAATCTCAATATAATAAATGTACATTTGGAAAAAAATTTGCACACTCCAGTTTTGCCACGTCACCCAATTTCCTGTAAGTCTTTTCAGCTATTTAAGCCAATTTAAACAATTTGTACAGCCCAGTCACTGTTAAGATATTGAAAGTTAGAAAATAATGTAAATTGCAAAGGTCTTTAGAAAAGCACTCTAACCAATTTCACGTTCATCTGTGCTTTTTCTTTTTCTTTTTTTGAGGCTTTGCATCATCAAGAATTCTTGTTTAAATTTGAATTAAAAGAAGCAAAGAAGAAGGTAATTTAATTAGCTTTGCATCACCTTTAAAAAATTTTTAATCTGAATTAAAAGAAGCAAAAAAGAAGGTAATTTACCTGTTATAAGATTATCTTATTAAGGAAGTTATACAAATGAGTGACTCTTTGCCTGATTCAGTCACCCAGAGGTGGGGAAAATCTAACTGCTTTTATTGTTTGGCCTCCAAAACAACATGCAGATCATAATAGAGACCTATGGTGATCTGGTAGCAAAGGACTGTATCAGTGGTCTAATACAGTCTTCAAAAGTGAGGATTTTAACCCCCCTGCTTGAGAGTTATCTAGCCAACTCCCATTCAGATATCTGGCAAGCAGTCACTTTAGCCCCTTACATGGCTCAATCAGCTACAAAGAATATCTGGAGTGGCCAAGTCAGCAGTTAATGTTGGACTGTGTATGTCCAGTTTTTGGTGATTATATATTTGCACAGTACGCAGATAATGGAATGTATAGAAGTAATGAGAATCTTTATAGTCATATAGAAGTAAGGGTTTTTCCACAACCTGCCCATAGATTTTAGTATTGTGCATATTCTGACTTCTATAACACCCAAGGGTGTATTAAATATGTGGATTAAGAAGAATTGCTGTAGACATGTACCCATATTGTAATAAAAGATGTTGAATCATTATTTTCCATTAATTAAGGTTTGACTCTTTCTAAAATAACGTTTTAGATATAACTGGTTTTGTTTTAGAAATCTCATGGGGGAGGTTCAGACCACAGGGTCTGCTTCCTCTATAGTTGTAAAGAAATCCCCCCTTATTAGCTGCTCTGCTACCTGTGGGTGGGGAGAAGGGTTTGCAGATGGGTAGGGGGCGCCAATGAGTGGGAGATGGACAGCATGGAATAGCTGTGTGCCAGGCCCCTCTTGTCTTTTTTGCTAGGGACAGATTCAGACTGAGAACCAAAATAGGCCCTAGCATTTCAGGTACACAGCGGCCCAATAAGCCCACACAGAGGCCCAAACAGCCCACTAAATACTGACTTTCTATGGGACCTTATAGCAGCCCCTCTGGCATTTACCAGAACCCACAGATTGCCAGTCCGGGACAGCTCTGACTAGTTACACCACTGAATCACACTTTTTGTTGCATGGCACATTGTTGTCTCAAGATGGAATCAAACATTTAAGTTGGCCATACAGTGTCCAACCATGAATGGTATCTTACTAGGTCTGATTTGAACGGCTGCATCTATCAACCACCAGACAGTCCATAAACAATTTCTGTCAGAGATGTCTACCTACATTCTACTTCTCAGCTAATAAAAGTGGCATCAAAAGCAGGGACAGATTTACATAGCAGGCGCCCCTAGGCCCATTGTTTTTTGTCACCCCCATACTCTGCCCTTTATTCGCAAATTTTCATCATCAGGACCGGAGAAATGGGAATTGTACACGGGAAATTTATAAAACTATTGTATCTCCTGCATATTCCCAGTGTTTCTGAACCAATGTAGGTGTGGCTGGGCAGCATGCCGCCCCCTAAAATCCTGTCACCCTAGGCCCGGGCCTAGGTGGCCTTTCCACAAATCCGGGCCTGATCAAAAGTAACACCACTGGTTTGACCAGTAAAAGTTGCTGCTGAAGCATTTGTTCTTAGAAATGCTTCAGCAGCCTACTGAACTGAGGTGATTCAGTAATAATTTTGCAACTTGTAACTGTATAAAATAAACACAGCTTAAGCAGCACACACGGACACATCTATCCAATTACCAATACATAAACCAACACTCATATCAACACTCCATATCATCTTGGGCAGATTGTGCCAACCCTGTTGCAGATGTTTTACCAGTCATCCTGCCCCCACGGGCACACCCAGTCTATGCTCACACACCCAATCTCCTAAATGACACTTTTCTAAATATAAGTTATTCTTTTTTTTTCCATGTGGAACTATTTGACATTTTACTATAAATGTGAATACAATACATATTATTTTTTAAAGGCTTTTAAAAAATTGTGGAGCCAGCAAGCTATGATTTCCATTATACCAAAGGGAAAAGAAACAGAAGTACGTTGCACTTCAGAATGATGGCACAGGGGTGTGCCACCTGTTACTGGAAATAATGAAAAACAACTGTCACTAAATGTAGCCTCAAATCTGCCTTTTGGGCCAAATTTAAAGACAATGACAGGCAGCTTGGGTGGGTTTGGGTGTTTCTCAGATGGCTAAAAAATGGCAGGTGGGATATGACCTGTATGACAGCAACTTAAAGGATCATGGTACTGTCCAGTTATGAATTTTGAAAAAAATGATGCTCTGAAAAACTAAGGGATTGTGATGTTTCACTTCCTAGTAACACAGTGCGATTAGAATTCCTGGAATCTCAGGCAGATTTGTCCCCTTCAGACTCTGAGTCAACAGCTTATCTGCCCATTTATAGGGCCGTCTGATGGATCTACCTGATCAATATCTGGCTGAAAATCAGGCAGATAATCAGTGATGCAGTACTCAACTCGAAGACCTGTATACCATTTTTGTGATCCAATCATTTTGGGCATATATTTCAATGTATGACCACCTTTAGTCACTGTTCTATTTACCATTATCCATACACTCACACTTTTTAACTTCTGTCCATACTGGTGCTGCACTCTTCCCCTAACCTTTAATCTTGCCCCTGGGGAGTGGGTAAGAGAATGGCCAGCTGTGCAATGACATATGTAAGATAAGAGCACTAAGCGAAAGGATTTTCTGTTGTCAGTTTTAGTTGTTTTGCAGCATCTGGATTAACCAATGATTAGCAAAGGATCAATGAGATCACACATTGGTGAAACCACATTGTCACAGAGGAAACAGGCTTTCTGTGCATTAGTTAGTAAAAAAATAAAAGACCCTTGCATAATTACAAAGTGCTGAGGGTCAGTGCTCATAACATTGAAACTCTAGGAGCTAATTAGCAAACATTTTCACTTTAAGAAACACCAGAGACCAAGCCAGTCAAAGAGCGCCTCTTCTTTGTTTTGTTCTTCTATTGTGTATATTGTGACCCTTTGGCACTGCAAGGGACAGCATTCATGTGAAAGCCTGGGAAAGCAAGGGCGTATTGCACAAACAGCCATAAAGTTTGCCTTGCTCCTGTAACCCTTGCCAACAAATTTGAAGCTAGAACTAACCTGTCTCGTCTGATTGGAATAATTAAATCAATCTTCTGAGAATAGGTCCCTACATTATAAGTATTTCCCTCTTCCGCCACTGTTATAAGAAAAGAAGACTGTAACAGTTATTTCTTTGGGATTAATCTTTTGTATTATAAAAAGTTGCCTGTTAAAACCTTCAGTACATCCCCTTTATCAGCATTGTTCCAGGATCATCAATATAAGTAGCAAAGCAAGTCACAGAAGATACAGTTCGTTATATTTAGTGGCATGGACACACCCTGCCTATGTCTAGACTGCCTGCTTCCAAACTAATGCTACCACAAGGCACATAACAGACACCCACCCATTGAGTGGGTCTTATGCTTTCAGAAATGGGCGTTGGTCCTTGAGATCTCTCCCCTATAATACCTTGGCCAGGAGACACTTTTCCCCAAAAATGCCACCAAACAAGAAAGTACCAGCCTATAAGCATACTACCAGAGATAAACAGGAGTCAGGAGTACTATATGAACTTTACCTAAAACGGCTTTTGAAAATGTATGTAAAAAATAAATTGTGTATACAACATGGTACAAGGAAATATACACTGGTCAGTCTCTTCTCTTTTGTATGTCTATATGGCCAGCCCATCACCAATTAAATGTTTCAGACTTCTTAAAACTTCTTCACATGTTTGTATACTTACAACCCCCCTCATAAACAACTACATTTCTTCATTTGCCTCTAAACCCCCTGGCACCTTACCTTTGCTTCAGAAAAGCAAGGTCTTCAGCAAAGTTGTCCCTTTCCACCTGGATGCGGTCCCTGTCCTTGCCCAGTAGTTCCAACTGCTTGCGCAGTTCCCTCAGCTCCTGCTGGCACAGGTCTGAAGCTCGGGTGGGCTCTTTGGACCTTGCTTGGTTGATCTCAGTCACCAGCACTGCATTCTGCTGCTCCAGGTAGCGGACTTTCTCTATGAAGTTAGCAAATCGGTCATTGAGCTCCTGTAGTTCGGCTTTCTCATTACTGCGGGTGGTCAGGAATTCTTGGTTAACAGCCTCAGCCACAGAGAAGTCGACCCGGTCCAGAGAGACTCGGACAGGGGTACTGGACCTTACCCTAAAGGCCGAGGAGGATGAGCGGCTGGAGGGACCTGGAGAAGGGCTTCCAAAGTGCCTGGAGGTGGATAGCCTGGAGGATGAGGAGTAGGAGACAGGGGACAGGAGAGGACCCCCAAAAGTGCGGCGGTAGGATGTGGAGGTGCTTCTTAGACCAGAGTGACTCATGATGAGCAAGGAATTCCCAAGCACTTCAGCTGGATGTTAGTGATACCTGGTTCTCTGAGTGATGTTGAGAAGAAAGTCTGAGAGTGTGGCAGGCTGCTTTATAAGCCAGCATGCAGCATCTTATTGTGTAGACTCAGCCCCTCCCTGTGGAACCACTTGGATGCATAACCCTGAGCAGAGGGAGGAGGGGGATCCGCATCCACCACACCCACCCATTAGATGCTGAACTCACTCTGTGCATCTTCCTCCAGCACTCAGATTTACTTTCATCCTTCTATACAATGCCTTATGCTCTGTGTCTCTAAGTGAATGCAGCACAGCTAAGAAATGTTACAAACAATATATGTTTATGAACTTGGATATAGGATTTAGATGTTCCTTCCCTTATAGGCAATGATTTAACTAAAATTAAGGGCATCCACAGTAAAATATTTTAGGGCCCCATAACAACAGAGATAAGGGGGGTTATTGGTTATGGGGAGAAAACTCGAATTTTTAGAATTTTTTTTTTTATAGATTTATTACGGTATACCCCGATGCTGCAAAAGTCCGAATACGAAAATCCACCATCTCAGACCATTCCAGGTCCTATATAAGTCAATCGGAGAGGCAAGTATTTAAATTTTTCATTATCATGGTCTGCTTTGGGTTTAGCTTGAAAATATGACTTTTCCTGAGTTTTCTGGAAAAATTGTGAACGATTTGGGAGACAGCCTGAAAAAATTCATATGAATCTATTTTTCTCTTGATTTTATTGATTTTTTCACTATCTTAGTTTTTTCTAATAAACAAGCTAATATTAGGCATGGGAGTTTGGGCAAGCTTTTTTTTTATTAATATTATGAGATCAATTTGGATTTTAGTAAATAACCCCCATGATGTCTCTCACAAACATTTACTGGAATTGCACATGGCAGCTCCCCATTCTCCTAGGCCCCTAGTATTTGCAGTGTTGACTCCCTTAGTTTTTATTCCCCTAGCCCCCTGTTGAGAGGATCACTTGTGAAAAAGCTGTGCCTTAAAGGTGATTTAAAGGCAAAAAAATAAAATCCCATTTTTACATTCTTTAATGAAAAAGAAATATATCTCCAATATACTTTAATTTAAAAATGTGTACAGTTTTTATAATAAACCTGACTGTATGCAGTAAAATTCTTCCTTCATTTTACTTGCTCTGACAGCTGCAGATTGGAAACGGTCCCTAACTGCACTGCAGGGAAATGATCATACTTTCAAATGGCAGACCCATTCGCAGACCCAGTGAAGTCTGCATATTCTGATTATTAATCAGTTCTTGCTGTATCGGCTTCTATGGCAGATATTATTTGACTTCTGCTGTTTTGATAATGTATGATGATCCCTAAGCTTAACATCACAACTGAAGCCCAGACCACATTGAGCATGTGTGTGGTCTTGGTCTTGCAAAGATGTTTAACAAAGTTACAAGATGACGCCAGCTGCGGCCAACTTTGAGTACATAAATAATTTGTTTAATTAGGTCTCTGGTGCAATAAGTTCATATTCATATATAAAATATAGCATTTCTAGCATTATTCTATTTTAGAATTTAGTTCCCCTTTAAAGACTGAAAGTATCAAAAAAGAATAAAGCAAATCTATGTGAAGATATGCATATATATATATATATATATATATATAAACATGAAAAAAAATGTTTATATGTGGCTACATTATTTGCAGCGTCTAGAATGTCTCATAACACAGTATTTGAGGGCAAAAAAGCCTTAGCTATATGTAGACTTATACATGTAATTCTTAAAATAACCAGGTAGCAGAGATGAGCAAGTACATATGTAATGCTGAAAATTTGTCCTTAGCGATGGCAATGGATGGTGTAGAATAGACTCTGCATGCTGGCATTATTACTACATCCATGGGAAGCAAGGCACTGCTGTTCTGTGGGGTCCTACCAGGTCGGAGCTTTCGTAACCCAAAATTATATCTGCCCAGTACACTTTTACTGTACTGCATTATTAAGTGGTTATTCCGGATAGGCTCACTGGAAGCTTGCCATTATTTTCATTTGGTATGTCTCCAACTTTAACTGCATTGTGTGGCAAAATACCATTTACCTACTTACCCCTCTATCTGATATAGAGTAGGTAAAATCCTAAATAAAGCTGCCATAGCAATTACATGGTGCAGCCTTTATTTATATATTGAAATCATTTATTTATGTATTTTTTTAATTAATGGCAGTGGCAAGTGATTAAATCTTGCTATACGGTAGAATACTTTACCCTCCCGTTCAGCGTAAATTACATTTTTTGCACTTATAACAAAGGCAGAGGACAGTGGTTGACAGGTTTGCTTCCTAGGGTCTCTTTGTTAATGGAATTGATGCTTTGTGTATTTAGCACATCCCCCAGTGTCAGAGCAAGCACATGCTGGATGGAGGGTAATCCAGGTTGTGTAAAGACAAGTGTTCTAGATGTCTCCAGCCTAAACACAAATATCAGTTTAATATTTAGAGTCGTGCCTGCTGCCATAGCTTTAATAGGTTTTCATCTGTCATATGATGCACCTTGCATAAAAGAATCATTGAAAGTTGACATGGAGGTGGGCAAATCAGTAATAAATAGTTAATACAATAAAAAATAAAGATAAAAAAAGAGAATAAATAATAATTGAAGGATATTTATCATGCTTTCCCCGCATGTCATGTTCATTTAGCACAAGTGATTACACTGGTTGGGAAAAACTATGGTGAATTAAATGTTTTAGGCCTATTCAGTACAGGTATGGGATCTGGAATCCCTTTATCCATAAAGCTCAGAATTATGGAATGGCCTTCTCCCACCGCGGCAAATTCACTAAAGAGTGCAATGGAGCTATTTATGTTACATTGTGCATCTAATAATTACATTTACACTGATAACTAGACATGCCAAGGGAACCTTAATAAAGTCAATAGAGTTGTTTTAATGCCCTACACATGAGCCCACAGTTAAATAATGTAGGGTAGAAAATGTATGGGGGAAACCGGGTGCCCGAAAAAAATTTTATGCCTATCACCCTGAAAAATTGAAAAGATGCCAGCAGTTTTTGTACTTAGAAGATATTACAGTCAAAATTTA
>CM044433.1:139596252-139631442 GCA_024363595.1 Xenopus borealis | reverse complement strand
GCCATTTTATGTGAAGGGAGAGATCACGTGGGCTGCTTTAGTGAGGATTAGCCTAGCCGTAGAACTCCAGTTTTCCGGGGTACCAGGAAAAAAGCTTACTATAAGGGAAATGCATTATATGTTGGAATGCAAAAAAAACCTAAAATAATGCAAAAATTTAACTCAAGAGTATGTAAAGCTGAGGGCCTCTTTATCATGCTGTGTAAACCATTGGAGAAATACATCACTGGAGAGGTTGCCGTTGCAGCCAATCAGATCTTGCCTTTTGTTTTATAACGTGTAGGTGCCTGGTGAAATCTAATTTCTGATTGGTTGCTAGGGGCAACAATTTTTCAGGATAAATAGGCCCCAATATCTCTGAAAGCAATGTTTTACTCATAGGGAGTATATATTTTTTTATGTTTTGTACTTCAAACCCCCAACTCCATCATGTTATGTATTAGCATGGAAAGTTGTCCTCTTGGGTGATAAATGACATTTCACTATTTTGAAGTATGCTATGCCTGAATTAGAGTCCTGCAGCAGGTCCGGTACCCGCGGGTTACCCGCAAAATCCTGCATGCAGAAGTTCTGGGTGCGGGTATAGAAGTGGGTTGAGGGTTGGGCCAAGGATCTTCTCCATATCGATTTTTACTCCTTTTTTCTGAGCATGTCTACTACCAATGATCTCACTCCTTTTTTTCTGATCACGGCTACTTCCGATGATGTCACTGGTTTACAATGACAGAACTTCCTGATTCTTGATGGTCAGCGGGTCCGGGTTGCGGATAAGGTATTTGCGGGTCGGTTAGCGGGTCCAAACAGGTAAGAATGCAGGTCCAGGTTGCGGGTACAGGTCCCAAAAAATGGACCCGCACAGGACTCTAGCCTGAATATATAATGCTGAAGGTAAATAGTCTGGGGATTTCCATAGTTTGGGCTAGGGCTTCAATTGAAAGTCTAACAGCATATAATGAAATGCTAGACAATTCTACTTCATGGCAAGTTTGAGGTAGAGTTCTGCGTGGAACCAATTGCTAAGACCCAAACCCGCATATTTACCCAACCCGGACCTGCAACTGCCTCATCCGCAACCCGATGACCACCATCAAACAGGGAGTGATGTCATCAAAAGTGTCTGAAAGGGACAGAAGCACACAGTGTGAAGTAAGAGAGCTGTGCCTGAAGTCAGATTGAAGGGGGAGAATGGTGGAGAGAAAGAGAGAGCTGCTGCAGGAAGAGACCCGCATCTATGCTCATCTGAAAAACCTACCCTCATTCCTCAGGGTACCTGTTTTTTTTAGCAGGTAACCTGCGGATATCTGACCCGCTGCAGAACTCTAGTTTGAGGTAGGCCATTTCTAGTTTTGGCACAATAATGCCCTTAGCACAAAGCAAGGTCTTTATAGAAGGGATTTGCTCAGATGGAGTTTAAGATTTAACTGGCCCCACAGAGCCCTGGACTCCACCCGAAGGATCAATTGTGGGATGAACTGGAATTCTGACTACAAATCAAACTGATCCCCAACATCACTAATGCTTTTATGGCTGATTGGAAGCAAATTCCACCAACAATACTGGAGAACCAACTTCGTATTAACAATCTTGGTTTGGGAGTAAGATGAGTAAGCTGTATAGATATTTTTGGTTATTTAGAGTATGTTTAAAAATCATGTTTTGAAACAGCCCTAGAATAGAGTATTTACTATAGCTAAACTATAGTCTTCTGATTATTACTTTTGGGGCACATTTAATAACATTGGAGACAAATATCACTGGTGATGTTGCTCATGGCAACTAATCAGATATTTGCTTTGGTTATCCAACTTGTGGGTGACCGTTCAAATCTATTACTGATTGGTTGCTATGAGAAACTGGTGATGTTTTTTTAATAAATATGTCCGTTAGTGTCCAGGTGCCTAGCATTCTAGAACACTGAAGTGTGGGTGATAGAATTAAAGGGTGGTGCTGATTCATGTATGTGTCATTTTACTTACCCTTATATTTTAAGCATACCTATTATTAGTCGTGTAGTTTCAGGAGCAAAGTGAACAATACATTTTGGCATTCTTGTTTCCTAATCCCCTTAAAATGATTAGATTGTAATTAACCTGTATTTGTGACATTATTTCAGATAATTCCTTTTATTGCATGAAAATTGGGACACTGGAGCGAAATAAATTGGGTAAGTAATTGTATTCCATAACACTGAGTAGAGTTAAAGGCTTACTGTCATTGGAAAACATGTTTTTTTCAAAATACATCACTTTTTTTTCTGTTACAGCAGAATTTTGTACTGAAATCCGTTTTCCAAAAGAGCAAACAAATTTTTTTATATTTCATTTAGAAATATGACATGGGGCCATACATCTTGTCAGTTTCCCAGCTGTCCCCAGTCATGTGACTTGTTCTCTGATAAACTTCAGTTATTCTTTACTGCTGTACTGCAAGTTGGAGTGGTATCACCCCCTCCCTTTCCCCTCAGCAGCCTAACAAGTGAACATTGGGAAGTTAACCAGATAACAGCTCCCTGGTAGCTCTATGAAAACACTCAATAGTAAAAGGCCAAGTCCCACTGAAAAAACAGCCTGCCAGAAAGCAGTTCCATCCTAAAGTGCTGGCTCTTTCTGGAAGCACATGACCAGGCAAAATGACCTGAGGTGGCCACCAATATTACAAATTAAAAAAATACACTTGCTCGTTCAGGAATTAAATTTGAAATGGTAGAGTTAATTATTTGCAGTGTAAACAGTGTAATTTAGAAATAAAAACGACACCATAAAACTATGAAACGTCTGCTTTTGTCCCTTTTACGATCGGCAGACAGGGAGAAGGAAATTCGGGGAGATTGTCGCCTGCTAAAAACGCCAGGCGACAAAGAGATACTGACACCAGAAATTAAACTCCTTTTTACATCTGTCATAATATTGCCTTTAAAAGCTACTTCTAATTTTGCCATAAAGTATGTGCATGATGCTTTTACATTACCTGTCTGATCCCCCATGTTCCTGTATGAGGGGCCTGACATATTTGTGCAGCAGGAGTCTGTTCGTATTAGAAACTCTAACTGACAGGCTGAGATGGGACAGTCAGGTTGGCAAAACAGTCAGGTTTAGAAACCTCAACTAACAATTACTTAAAGGAACATTAACACCAAAAAGTGAAAGCATTTTAAAGTAAAGCAAATATCATGTAGTGTTGCCCTGTGCTGTTTAAACTGATGTGTTTGCTTCAGAAACACTATTATAGTTCATATAAACAAGCTGCTGAGTAGCAATGGCAGAAATTCTAAAACGGCTACATGGCACAGTACAGAGCTTATCTGCTGTGTAACTTGAGCCTTTTCTCCTTTGAATGGCTGCCCCCATGGCTGCACAACAGCTTATTTATATAAAAAATAGTCATGTTTCTGAACCAAACACTGCAGTTTTACCAGTGCAGGGCAACACTGCATTATGTTTTTATTACTTTAAAAAGAAATATATTTTTTTTAATGTTACTGGCCCTTTAAGTAAAGTAAGTAAGTAAAAAGTTAGTTAAGTAAAGAAACGTTGTGGAGTGAAAGAAGATGTAGTGTCGAGAATTGAGAAAGGTATGTTGAAATGGTTAGAAATAGTTAATAACAATGCGCCTTCCTATATATCTGTCTCTCAAAAGAAATTTCAATAGCTGATTTGTTGATATTTGGCTCAGTTGACTAATAAGTTTGCCCACCCCAGCCTCAGGTATGAAGGTACACAGATCCTGTATTAGCATTAACATTTGTACAGTCTTTATTCATTACACAAATTAGTAGAAGTATTATTGTACACCTATAGATAACTTTTAATGTACATTGATATTTTAAAATGTAGTTTTTTGTGTCGGTATCATCCACGCTTCAGGGTTGCTTTTATAGACCTGCTTCGCCAATTACATCACAAAAGGGGTGGGGCAAGCAGGCGCAGCGGAAGCCGGCATTTGAAGGTGGCAGGTGGGGAGAGCAGGAGAAGTGCTCAACCCGCACGTACGAAAGCATGCAAGGTCGGCTTGACCCCCAGGTCCCGTGGGTATCGGGCTGGCCCACACATCACTACTACTATGTCCAATATTGCCAAAATCCATTATCTGGATTTTTAAAAACCATTGTGTGCTGCTATTGTTGCCCCGTTTTTGAGTAGCTAAGCCTGGCTGGCGATATCAAAGTAGACTGGGCATTGAAGCAGGGGGCAGGATGATGGATTGGCCCAATCCTAGAGCCCTTCCCACAGCATTTTGTCCGGGTTTCACACAGAAACCAGGCTGGCTGCCTTAGGTACTATTTCTTTAATTAGGATGTGAGCAAAATAATGTAAGAATTACTTTTAAATTCCTAAGGAACCATTGGGTAACATCAGGGAGAAAACTAAATGTAGACTTATTCTTCAGAAATCATTGTATGCATTTAAAATGCTTTCAACTCTGCACACAGAGGTCACACCCCACAAAGAGCACCACCTTCATGGTCTAACTCCACAGTCACTTTTTCCAAAAAAAAAAAGAAACTCCTCAACAAAGCGAATGAAGGACTCTTTATAGGAGGCAAAATCCACAAACTTTTCCCACACTTTATAATATTGTAGAGAAATGGATTGCATGATTTGAATATTACATCCATAACTTCATCCTTCAGCCCAAGGTGTGATTTAAGTCTGCCCTACGAAAAGGACAGTGTAGCTATGCCTACACTAAAGTCTTGGGGTGCTGCATACTTGAACCTACAACTTTCAACCACAAACCCCTATGTTTGCTTCCTAACTACACTGAATTTCTGTTCTTTTATGCCATTGTCATTGTAATGTTACAGGGTCACCCAGAAAGTACTGTTTGCGGTTTTATGTAACTAAATCAATTTTCTCCTTTAGGGTAGATTTTTATTTTTAGCTTGCATCTGTGTGCAGTGAGCTTTCCAAACATGTCTATAATGAAGCTTCTGCCTTTTAGGCATTATCCAAGTCAGCGTGTATAAAGAGTCTAGTTAGAAGCATTTTTTCTAAATACCATGCACAATACCGAAGTGATGTTGCAGAGTAAAGGAAAACTAACCATAACCATAATTGAAAATATTGACCTAAAAGTATATGAAACATATTTTGTGACTTTGAGAACCTTACTTTTTAATTCCAAGATCAGTTTGTCTTCAAGTCATCAGGGTACACTAGGTGATTTTGCTTCCTTCCTATACTGACAGTTGTCAAAGTGAAGCAAGCTTTGTTTCTGTGATGTTGAAGCCTAGCTTAACCCAATAAAATCTTCTAGTCTTATGTGCCTCCTAGATGTGCGCCCTATCCTTGAGGAGCAAACTTTAAAGGGGTTGGTTCACCTTTGAATTAACTTTTAGTATGTTATAGAATGTCCAACTCCTAACTACTTTGCAATTGGTCTACATTATTTATATGTTCTACTTTTTGAGTTATTTCCCTGTTTCTTCTGATCCTTTCCAGCTTTCAAATGGGGGTCACTGACCCCATCTAAAAACAAATGCTCTGTAAAGCTACACCTTTATTGTTATTGCTACTTTTTATTACTCACCTTTCTATTCAGGCCCTCTCTTATTCATATTCCAGTCTCTTATTCAAATAGGTGCATGGTTGCTAGGGTAATTTTGATTGTTGAAAACCAATAGCAAATTGTCTCAGAATATCACTCTCTACATCATACTTAGTTATGTTTCTGGACAGTTTATATACAACACAGCAGGACAGCAGAGAATTATGTTTTCATGTTCTGTATTGAATGTAGGCTGACATGAAGCCTTTTGTCCCTTGGGTATATTGCAGGGCCCTTTCCAATATACATTTGCAGTCTGGTCAATGATTTCTGCATATTTTCATTCAGACATAAATGATATGGCCACAAGTATTGGGACACTGGACTGTCCACCATCTTATGCCCAAACCAAGGGTATTAATATGAATCTGGTCCTTCCTTTGCTGCAATAACAGCCTCTACTCTTGTGGAAAGGCTTTCCAATAGACTACACAAGGTTGCACACAGAAGTTGGGTACTCAGGCCTTGTTTAAAGATGGCGCATTAATTCATCCTAGTTGTTCAGTTGGATTGATGTCAAGGTTCTGTGCAGACCAGTAATTTTTTTTCTCTCAGCTAAGTAAACCCATTTTTTATGTACTCATCTTGTTCACGTGGGCATTTTTTTGCTGAAACAGGAAAGGGCCTTCCCAATGGTGTCACAAAACTGGAGCTGTGGAAATGTCAAGAATGTCCTTGTATGTTGTAGCCTTAAAGGAGAATTCAGCCCTAAAGTAAAAAAAAAAACCCCTGCCCAACATAGACCCTTCTCCCCCCCCCCGCCTAGCTGCTACCCTGGGCAAATGTCTTTTTACTTACCACTCGGTGCAGATTCAGGGATTGGAGTTCACGGCAACCATCTTCCAGGTCTTGGGTAACATGAGAATGTGAGCAGTGCATCGGTGCATGCGGAGTTGGAGCTAGAAGAAGACACAAATATAACTGACAACCCGGAAGATGGCTGCCATGAACTCCAATCCCTGAATCTGCACTAGGGTTGCCACCCAGCCGGTAAAATACCTGCAAGGGCCGGTATTACAAATTTACCAGCAATGTAGTTGGCGGTAATTTGTAATACCCTTACAAAAAGCCCTCGGCCCTTCGCTTTAAACATATTTGTTCCCCCGACGATGTGGTGGCTGCGCCCCTTAAGTGTCACAGCCCCGCCCCCTTTGCATTTCATTTCCATGATTCTGCCCATTACACGTTGCTTTCCGCCCCCCCCAGCACTTTTTTAAAGGTGGCAACCCTGATCTGCACTGAAGGGTAAGTCTTAGGGGGGGCTTTTGCCCAAGGTAGCAGCTAGGCTGGGGGGAGCAGGACTATGTAGGGTGGAGGGTAATGTTGTTTTTACTTTAGGGTTTAGTTCTCATTTAAGGGCTAGTTTCAATGGAACCACGAGCCATAGCCTAAACCATACAAGACCTCAGACTATTATTGTCAGGGCCCGAAGGCTCCCGAAAGGGATGTGCTGACCAAGCAGGAAGCAAAGTCCAGCACAGTTCGTGGTATCGAGGGTTAATCAAAAGAGGGGTCAAGTCCAGGCAAAAGTGTCAATCTCGTTCACAAGACGAGAAAGCAGGCCAAAGTCAATAACCAGAATCAAGTAGTAAAGTCACACCCAGGAACTCACAAAGTAAGACCTATATTTGGGCAATGTCTGCAGTTTTCTTTATAGGCCCACTTTGGTGCCAAAACAGAAGTGGTGATGTTATTGCGCTGGTGTGGTCCAAACCGTTGCCGACGACTCATTCTGACGCTGGTACGGCAACACAGACCTGCATCCTGGAAGAACAGCATGGGAGGCACCACCATCTTGGGACGCCAGGTAAACCTTCCTTACAGTACCCCCCCCCTTATGGGGGGGCCTCACGACCACCATGACGAGGACTTGAAGGGAACTGTTTGTGAAACCTCTGGATTAGAAATGGAGCATGGACATCTGAGCACCCCTCAGGACCGAATCCCTTCCATTCGACCAAGTAATGTAAAGAACCCATGGAAAAACGAGAGTTCAAAATTCTGCTGACTTCAAATTCCGTATGGCCCTGCCGGGTGATGTTGTGATGGCTCATTCTGTTGATGCTTTTAAGAGGGGTTTGGATGATTTTTTGGACAGATATAATATCAAAGGCTATTTTGATACTAAACTCTACAGTTAGTATAGCTATGGGCATATATGGTTTGTGTTTGAAAGAGTGGAGATGTGTGTGTGTGTGTGTGTGTGTGTGTGTATGCTGGATTTTTTATTTGGAAGGGTTGAACTTGATGGACTCTTGTCTTTTTTCAACCCAATTTAACTATGTAACTAAAATAGGAGCAGGAGAAGAAGAAGAGTCAGTAACAGTTGCTGGTTTCAGAAGAGAACCGTGGAAGGTGTTAGGAATCCGCATCTCAGGAGGTACAGTAGTTGAAGGCGGACTGCGGATTGATGACTTCTCCCACTGAAAACAGGCCTATAAACTTAGGACCAAGTTTAGGTGTAGGGACTCTGAGATGAATATTCTGGGTAGATAGCCAACCCTTATCTCCAGGAGAATACAAAGGAGCTGGGACCCTCTTCTTGTCAGCAAATTTCTTTTGGGAAATGGAACTCTGCACCAGATTGACTTCTGGCGTTTGCCAAATGGCCAGCATATGAGCAGCTTGTTCGTTGGCTGCAGGAACATTAGTAAGAAGCAAATCTTAAGGAAAGGCCAGAGGGTGTTTTCCATAGACGCAAAAGAAAGACAATCTCTCGGAAGGCATATTCAAGGCATTATTGTGAGCAAACTCGGCTCATGGAAGCAAATCTGCCCAATCCTCTTGACACAAAGAGATATGGCACCTCAAAAACTGTTTCAAAGCTTGATTAACTCTCTCAGAAGCACCGTTGGATTGAGAGTGGTAAGCGGAGGAAAACTGTAGAGAAATGTTGAGTGACTTGAATAAGATAAGGATCTCCAGAACTTCAAAACAAATTGGGAGCCTCTGTTGGACAAAATTTCAAGCCAGAATCTGTGAAGACAGAAAATATGTTGGGAAAAAAAGCCTTGAGCTATCTTACTAAATCTGTCCACCACAACCCAGATAACGGTGTGCCCCAAGGAAACTGGAAGATTCACGATGAAGTCCATTGCCAAATGAGTCCAAGGTCGAGATGGTATGGACAAAGGCGCATACAGTACAAGAAGACAAAAAGTTCTTAACATCTTTCCGACGAGAAAGCCACCAAACAGGTGAGACAAGTTCATTCGTCTTTCTGATTGCAGGGTGACCAGCCTGTTTGGAATTATGAGATTGCCTAAGAATTGAGTGTCGGAGTTCAGGAGGCACATAAGCAACCCCCTAGAACCAGGATGGAATGTGATGACAAAATTGAACTTGGGGAAAAAAAAGAGAGCCCAGCTTCTGGGGTTCAGGCATTTGAGCGTTTGGATGTATTCCAAATTCTTGTGATCTGTGAAGATCAATACTGGTATAGCAGATCCCTCCAACAGATGTCAATTACCTACGTCATAATTCTGCTCTGAAGACGAGAATTTTTTGGAAAAGAAAGCGCATGGATGCAATTTCCAATCACAAGTTAATCTTTGAGATAACACAGCTCCGGCCCCCACATCTGAAGCATCAACCTCGATGAAGAAAGGAAGCAGAGGATCAGGGTGTCTGAGAATCTGGGCAGAAGAAAGTCTCTTTCAGTAATCTGAATGCTTCCAAAGCTTATGAAGACCAATATTGAGGTTTTCCTCCTTGTCGAATGAGTGAAAGAAATGGGGCAATTTTGGATGAAACTTTTAATAAACGGTCTATAATAGTTGGCAAAAGCCAATGAGCCATCTCGAAGCCCTTCTGAGAGATGATATACCCCAGAAAGTGGAGGCCTTGAATGCGCATCTTTCGAATTTAGCGAAGAGGGCCTTCCACCTTAAACGAGAGGGAACTTTGTGTACTTGGAGACGGTGTTCTTCTAAGTTCTTTGAAAATATTAAAATGTCATCCAAGTACACTACAACACTTTGGCCAGTTGCATCAAAGATGGTCTTGAACTCCTGGTGAAGGCCTTGGCATCACCAATTAAGGGTGATTCCTTTTACCACAGGGGAGATGCCCACTCCAGAGCCTTCCCAGACAGGTGGGTGATTATATATCCCACCTTGGCACACTCAAGAAGACATACTGATTGGGCAACAGCGCAAACTGGATCTGGCACTGTTTAATAAATCCCCTGCAAGCCAGAGGGTCACCACTGAAAAGCGGAGGCCCCGTAATACGTCAATCTCGTTCACAAGACGAGAAAGCAGGCCAAAGTCAATCAAGTCACACCCAGGAACTCACAAAGTCAGACCTATACAACCTTACAGCTAACATTGGCGTTGCAAACATTAATAATACATTTGTTTGCCTCTGATCACATGCTTCCTATGAATAGCTCTTGTGCTGACATTGCTTCCAGAGACACTTTGGAATAGTAGCGTTTGAAACGAGGACGTTTTAGATGGTGATCCCGGATACTTTTGACCATATAGTGTACTTGTGCTTTTAACGTGTTCTGAAGTAGCAGCCACACTGAAAAAAACAATCTTTGTAGAGAAACAAGCTGTACCCAAATGTACAGTAAATGGCTGCCATATTCTAAGGCAGCAACTGGTGTTTCCCAAACTTCTGTATGGAGGCAGGCTTACTGGGTGCTAATGTTTAGCTTTCCTTTTGCTAGTAGCTTGTTTCCTTCCTGCCATTCTAGTTGTTTCAAAGATTAATTTTGAAGATTGTCTCGACTTTTGAGGATTATATCCAACTTTCATTAGACCAAATTTGGATCTGTCAGAGCTGAATCACAACTGTATGCAATAATGTTTCTGTCTTTTGGACCAGTGTTAAGGCATAACCCAGTTTTGTCTAGCACCAGAGACTAAAGGTGGCCATAAAAGTACAGATAATATCTTACAAACTAATTTTCGTAGTATATTTGATGAGTGTATGATGGGAGACGAGCCGAGTAATGTCGGCAGAAGATTTTCTATCAGTCAGATCATTGATCGGACTGGCTGGAAAATTTTAATTGGGTGTCTTTGAAGGCACCTGAACATCAGGCATTGGTCATGCTAAATCATCAGATACAGGTATAATTCTATGGTTCAGCTCTATAAGTGTGTATCGAAAAGAATAATCTTTCTAGGAAAGATTGTAATTGTAATGTCTGGCTACCTTTAGAATAATTTTGGTCTGAAGGACTTGGTTGTTGGTGATGTGCATTGAAAAGCCATAACTTGTAACATAGTAAGAACCATTATGGGATCTGCACTGATCTTTCACACAACAGCAACTTATTAAAGAACATTCACAAGTACAAAAATGTAATTCTGTACCTGATGATCATAGATGTACATTACTTATTCCATGCCATGACTTGAATATCCTGCAGCTTACAAGATTGTAAAAAGAATGTAATGCTGGGAGGCTGGCCGCTGGGTTGGCTGTTTAATAACCTGCCATGTAAGTTAAAAGAAAAAATGAACCTGTTTTAAAAAAACAAAAAACTTTTATATTTGGCTTTTTTCTGATTATTAAGAACACAGTGTCAGGTGTTAAAATGCAGATGAAAGTACAAGTTGTGACCAAGTTTATATGCTATGAGTTGCTCAGACATTTCCTTGTCTAAGCAGCTACCAGTCTGTATCTGTGATGGACCCCTCCAATTCAGAGGTGCATTGGTAGGCAAAGGTGTTTAAGGTTCCATAGGGAAATTTTAGTTGACCGACCAATCAAGCCAAATTCCATATAGTGTATTCAGTGCATCCCTAGGTATGATATATGTGTATACAGTATATGTAGTTATCAGACCCCTTCAGCTCAGGATTACAGGATGTCTATCTCCCACATATTCCATTTTAAGCAAACAATTTTAAGTTTTAAAAATGTTTTCTTTTTTCTCTTTACTTTAAGCTGCATGAATCTGTATTGAAGACAATTTTTTGTAAATGCAGTGTGTGTGTATATATATATATATACACAGTATAATATCTTTGCATAGTCTTGGTTTCCGGGAAATATAGTGGTTATTGCACCTTTTAGTTGAGGTTGCCTTAACATAATAATCATGCCAGCAATATATTGGAAATATTTAAAACGTTTAAAGGACAAGGAAAGGCAAAAAATTAAATCTCATTTTTAATTTCTTTAATGAAAAAGAAATCTATCTCAAATATACTTTGATTAAAAAATGATTACCATTTTTATAAGAAACCTGACAGTATGCAGTGAAATCCCCCCCTTCATTTACTGGTGTGAATAGGAATTGAGACGGTCCCTAACTGCTGTGCAGGGAAACAATCATACTTCTGAACAGCAGAGGGAGCAGCTTTGTTTAGAGATTTTGTATTGGATTTTATTTTTGCCTTTACATCCCCTTTAATGTTTCCAACTCCAGCTGCAGGGACAAACATCATGGAGCCAGAATTAAACAGATAAACTGGGATTCTATTTGAAGGATTATTTTGCTGCAGCCACTGGTTCTGCAGAGTTGAACAAACTTTGTATTAAACAATACAAAAAACTGTAAATGCCACATTAGATTGCATTACAACACAGGACCCAGTGTAGTCTGTATATTCTGATTATTAATCAGTCTTGCTGTATCAGCTTCTGCCAGATATTATTTGATTTGTGCTGTTTTGATCATTTATGACAATCCCTAAGCTTAACCTCCCAACTGAAGTCCAGACCACACTGAGCATGTGCACAGTCTTGGTCTTGCAAAGATCTTTAACAAAGTTACAAGATGACAGCCTCCTGTGGCCAATTTTGAAAGCATAAATCATTTGTTTGATTAGGCTTGTGGTGCAGTTCATATTTATGTTTAGTATACAGAATACAGCATTTCTAGCCTAATTCTATTTTACACTTTTCTTGTCCTTAAAGACATTAAATACATGTAAACACTGTGTATAATCTACAGGCTATATCTCTGTCTGCATGGATTTCATTAGGATTTCATTAGGGTACCCTGATATCTCCCACCCCCACAGACATACATGCAGGTTCTTTGGTATAGGATAAAATTGACTTTAGGGTGTTTATGGTTGCCTCCTTTTCTGGAATTAAATCATGTCCTTCCAACAAGGCAGCCAGGGGCGTTTCAGGGGCTGCTGGTAACTGGCCGCTCCGTTCTCACCTTGCCTCATGGCCGGAGCGGCCCTGAAGGCAGCAACCCTAGTTGACTGTAGCATTGACCATAGATTGTAAGTTCTGCAGGGACAGAAACTGCTGGCATTGATGAATAATATCTGAGCATGTAGCCATTTTAAGGCTTGAGCTGAAATTGTTGCTTCTCTCTCCAATACAAATGGAGGCTCAGCCAAATCAGCAATTGTACAAACCTATGCCTATATTGGGTTTGTGAAAAATCAGTCAGTCCAAGTGTCTAAGCACAAAATAAGAAGACCCATTCAGATGTGCACACCTGAAATTAAAGGTATGGAAAACGGCTAATTTAGTAAATTTGAGCACCGAGTATAAAATAACTAGAACTTTACTATATAGCAGTACTATGCAAAGCTCCAGGCAGTGAAGGAGTTAAGCTGTTATAGCTTTACGTAATGTTCTATAGTGTGTTAGCTTTTGTCTGCACAAAGTAAGTTGATGTTCCCAGCTTTGCTTAATACAGTGGCTCAATCCCTTGGAATGGGGCCCCTGTGTGAATTGTAGCTTTCAGAGCTGGATACATAAACACTGGCAGTTGGATCTGGCTGAGCAGCTGGAATGCTGAAAGTTTACTTGCTGAAAAAAATTAAATTTTTCCTACTTCTTGTGCTTTATAAAGGGTGGGGGGAGTTATTCTACCTCTGTCACTGCTTGTTCCTTAGAAGAGACCCCATGATGTTGCCATGTGCCCGATACATACGTAGCTTAAAGAAATCAATGGAGAATTAACTCTGAGGAACCACCAGGTTCTTTGTTTGCGTTTTCCAGCCTGGGGGGTGGGAGTGATTACATTTCTGGGGAGATGTTCGCTCTGCTAAACGTTCTACTGCTGATAAATTGCTATAGTTCTACTATAGAACTAACTCTTTCACAAATCAGCCTGACATAAATGAGGGATGCCACGGTCAGCAGTTACCTTGTTCCAAACTTGTTTTCTTCCACACCCTAAGCCTGTACAAATCATAACTTTTGATACTTTCTGGTTGCTGGTTAAAGATATGATTAGTGACATCTATGAATACTATCCATAAACTTCCAATGAACGATGGCATCTGCCTGTAACAGCAGACTCATATTTTTGTTTAATATACTTCCCCTTTAAAAGAACATGCCCAAAGCTTCCTCAAGGTACTTCTGAAATCTGCAGGTATAGGTATGGGACCTGTTATCCTGAATGCTCGGGATCTGGGGGTTTCCGGATAAGGGGTCTTTCCATAATTTGGATCTTAAACCTACTAAAAAATCATGTAAACATTAAATAAGCCCAAGAGGCTGATTTTGCTTCCAATAAGGATTACTTGTATCGTTTGGATCAAGTACAAGGTACTGTTTTATTATTACAGCGAAAAAGGAATCATTTTACAAATTTTGGATTATTTGATTATAATGGAGTCTGAGAGACGGCCTTTCTGTAATTTGGAGTTTTCTGGATGACGTGTCTCCTGATATTGGATCTCATGCCTGTATTATCCTTTGCATGATTAGTTTGGTCATTCTGAATAATAAAAAACTATGCTTTTGTTTTTTTTCCAAACATGTTCTCTTAACTTCTGGCAAATTAACAGGACGTGCATTGTATGGTAAGAAGGAATTGATATTATTAAAATTGATTGTGACCTGCCTCCCCATCCTATAGGTTTAAAATATCTGGTCTAATGAAATATGAAAGTGGAGGTAAGGGTAGAAATGGCCTTAACAAAAGGAAAACAGTCTAGTGGTTTACTAAGGTATTCACATTACTGATTCAGCTGTGTTACTTAAAGGGCCATTAACATTTGTGTTATGTTCCCTGTCTGCCTAAGTGCTTGTTCGTGATATCAATATTTATTTTGGTGTTCTCTCTAATTCAAATGGAGTTGATCTTCCTCAAGAAACCTCCCTGCTCCATGTTAACTACCATTGTGTATTTTTGTGTGGCCTGGCACTGGTTTAAACGGTTTCTGTTCAGGTTAACTGCCTGGTAATAGAGTAAACACTCCGAAGAAACCCAAATCAGCCCTCCTGCCTTTATTTGGAAATGTTAGTTTTACATTACACCCTCCTTTGAAATTAAGAAATACGCTCTCTAAGTTGTGATCTGGCATAAGGGGTTGCTTTTGGTGATAACCAAGTAAACATGTTTAATCCCCCGAGTACCTGCACATATCCATTTTGGATGTCTGGTACAAAGAGACAATAAGCAATGCACAGATTAGGGATTCCATCCTGTCTTTTATATAAATACCTATTAATTATATCCTAGTTTTTATTGCATTGATGTTGCTATCAGTTCTAATGTCTGTACACATCCTTCATATGTTGCCTGAACAAGCCCTACATGTTTAATGTATTCAGAGGAGATTTGTGTAATATTCGTTGATTGCGTCTGAAAGCCTTGATAAATGAAAGTAAGGGCTATGGCACATAAAGCCCAACATGCCCCTTTCATTTCTCCACTTCCCATAGGGAGCTGTGGGAAACACCCACATAGTGATGAGTGAAGCTATACTTTGAAGCTCCAAAGAGATTCACTTTAGAATGGAGCTCCACCTGTCTTTTTGTGCCATGTGTAGACAACTGTTGGGGTGGGGCTTTCTTCATAGTGGGTGTAGTCTGGGTCAATCCTATGTGTGTTTTAACTGGGTATGGCAGGGGCTGAATTGGGCATGGTTATTGGGTAGATATGTTATATAGGTGGAAAAAGTGCAGAGTTCTCCATCTTGGATCCGAAGCGGGATAATAAACATAGGCACAATGTGGGAGGATCTTGACAACTAAGTAGAATGAACATAGTATGTACTAATTTCCCCATCCAAAAACCAATTTTAATAATCCCATTCATTTAAAGGGGAAGTTGCTGGGTATGAATGACAAAAAAGTATTACAGGTATGGGATCTGTTATCCGGAAATCCGTTATCCAGAAAGCTCCGAATTATTGAAAGGCCCTCTCCCATACACTCCATTATAATCAAATAATGCAAAATTTTAAAAATGATTTCCTTTTTGTCTCTGCAATAATAAAGCACATGATCCCAACTAAGATATAATGAATTCTTATTGGAAGCAAAACCAGCCTATTGGATTTACATAGTTTTCTAGTAGACTTAGGACTTGAAGATCCAAATTACGGAGATATCCCTTATATGCATACCCCCCTCTTTTCTGCATAACAGATCCCATACCTGTATATGGTTTCTATGCATTTGTTCTTCATTTTTAAAGGGTGCCTGTCACCCATTTTAGCAAAATATTCACTGTTGTTCACTGAAAGCAATGCAGTGATTAACATGGGGCTGCATTTAAAGCCCATTTGGTATTCAAAACAGCTACTGTTATGTGCATCCCCCTATTATAAGTGGGTAAATGGAGAGCTGGCAGTAGTGCTTTGAATGAAAATATTTAGAAAAAAATGTACTTTGCCATCTCTCCCATGCTAATAACTATCTAAGGGAAAATAAATAAACTGTAAACTGTCTGCACTATAAGCAATACAATTTCCAAAGCAAACACAAAATCATCTGAACCAGGAAAAGGCACATCAGAAGAAGATATTAATTACCCAGGCATTCATAGTATTATATGTACATAAGGAAATATTCAGTACATCCATGAACCTGCCTAACGTGTTGTGGCCATGTGCAGGTGCTATGGGCTGTTTTGTATAAAATGATTTCATTATTTCCCCAGAGCTATAAGATGAGTCTTGCCACTGCACAAGCATTGGGCAATCATCCCATCTGATGGATATGCAGATCAGGTCACACACTTATGCTGCAGGCTTCATACTGTTTTGCAGAAGCCTTGTTGTTTGTGGCTGCAAACCATTATTTATATAGCTTGTACAAATTAAAAAAACTATAACACAATCTTTGGCATAACCTCCAATGCTCCCAGACAAGCCCCTAATTCTTCTTCGGCATGACCCTTGTGCATTTGAGTGATCACTCTCACTACAATAAGCAAAGACTGTTATCTTACATAGTAAGATGCACAGTGGGGTAGATGCCATAGCAAGGCATTCAGCTTAGAGAGCAATAACAGGAGCAGGTGGTAGGACTTCACTGCCGCCAAATGTGGCAACCCTAGTAGTGATGTGTGGCTTTGGGGCCAACCTCCACACACCATTTGTGGGTCGCAGACAGGTTTGGGATGAGCTCTTCTGCCTACTCTCCCCACCCATGGCCTTACACGTCTGTCAACCTGCCTGTATGGTTCATCTTGGGTATTTGCTGCATCTCTAGTTCTGATCTGCACTGTTCATTACTGTGATTGTAGCTACTCAGCCTATTAAAGGAGAATTCAACCCTGTAATAAAAACAAACCCGTACCACCCCACATAGACCCCCCTCCCTTCTCCCCCCAGCCTAACTGCCCCCCGGGGAAATGCCCCATACTTTATACTTTCGCCATGGCACAGAGTCAGGCAGCAGAGTTGCACGCAGCCATCTTGTGGGTCTTCGGTAAGCTGACTGGGAGATCAGCATGCGCAGTTGGAGCAATTTGCTGGTTTGCGACAACTGTCATGCACCAAAATGGATGGAAATTGCCGATCTCCCAGTCAGCTTACTGACGACCCACGAGATGGCTGCGTGCAACTCCGCTGCCTGAAATATTCAGACGGGTAAGTATAAAGTATGGGGCATTTCCCCAGGGGGCAGTCATGCTGGGGGAAGGAGGGAGGGGTCTACATTGGGTGCGGGGTACAGGGTTTTTTTATTACAGGGTTGAATTCTCCTTTAAAGTGCACTGCAGGAGAACAGAGCCTTATTGTTTATATATTGAGTAGGAAATTTATCGAACAGCACCGCCAGAAAACTTCTTGTAGTTTAAAAGCCTTTATTTGTGCTTCATGGGCATCACAGCAATGTTTCAGGCCATGCAGCCTTTTTCAAGTTCCTACAGAATAGATGCCAGTGGAAAGTGGCCATTGTAGAACGTGCACCGCTCCAACAAAGGAATGACAATCGTGCTGATTACTCGTCTATCTTATATATATTGTCAAGGTCTTGACAACGGTCTTAGATGGAGACTGAAACGTTGACCTGTCCTATATTTTTAGTATGTAACAAATAAAAGTAACTTTTTAAGCCTTTTCAAATCCTGGGGTGCATCTATACTCTAAACAAATTTTATATATATACTATAACACACAAGGGAAAGTTGTGCTCACCACTAATTTTTAAAAACATTATGCGCGGGGGGGGGGGGAAGCAATTAGGCTGTGACCACAAAATACATATAGACAAGTACAAAAGGTCCTCTGCACTCAACCCATTATCAATATATTTAAGAAATTGAGACATTTTGTGCAAGCCGCTACTAAAACATGCCTTACCCTTTAAACAAAACAGGGATTGTTTGTCCTTAAGGAATTCTTGAGGAATCCGATGCAATTTCAGAGTAGGACTGGCCAGATATGGGATGACTTTGACGTAGTTGGCCAGCTTAAATATATTGCAATATATGGACAAACAATCCCTGTTTTGTTTAAAGGGTAAGGCGTTTTTTAGTAGCTGTATGCACAAAATGTCTGTTGTTTGCAAACAATCTTTTTCCACTTTTTCCTTTCCCACCTCTAGGATTTGGTTCGGTATTCTTCCAAATCTTTCATAAAGGATTCTGGTATATGGCTGAATCCCAAATAGTGAATTAGTTGCATCCCTAAGAAATATATATATAATATAGGTCAGGGGGTCCCCAACCGCGGGCCGTGGACAGTCCTGTACTGGGCCGCTGAGCCCAGGGAATAATACACAGCGTGCCGAATTGGACGCCAGCACGCCCAAATTGGACACACAGTTGCCACCGACCCACCCTGGTCCTTGCAAAAATGTTGCCTCTACACTGGTCCCCTTCCCAAAAAAAAGGTTGGGGACCACTGATATAGGAGCATATAAGCCAGGCCCTTTATTAAAATGGATCACTTTAAAAAAAAAAAAAGTGTGCTCAAGGCAGTACCTAGTAATTTTTTATTATTTGCACATATATTTATTTTTTTATGGTGTGCACTGCAAATGGCGGATTCAAGCTTATTAAAAATTATAAACACATTTATTTCACAGCACTGCTCAATATGTTGGTGCTCTAGAAATGCATGAACTGAAACCAACTGAACTGGAAACAGTGTTGGAAGGTAAAGTAACTGAGCTCTGCAGTTAGCCTGTCGGCTGGGGTTTTGATCCCAAAAGATACTCTGTCTAGTCTGTCCTGCCACACGAATGGACAAATCGGGAAAAATTGTTTATTTGATTAGACAAGTAGATCTTGCCACTAATGGCCAGCTCTAACAGGCGGCTGCTCACCAAACAAATTTACAGAAAGGCCAGCAACCCCTCAACACGCATACGTACCCCTGATGCTACAGGGTTAGCATGGCAGAAAATATTAATGTACTTTGAATCCCAGCCCTGTGGTTCTTGCTGCAGACTATTGGAGGAGACAGAAGTTTCAGAACCATAGAAATTTGAATTCAGAAAGCAGGAGAAATTAGCACCTGCTGTTCTCTGCTTCCCTCTGGTGGATTATGTGATTATCCTACCTAGAAATGCCTCTCCTCACACACACCTATCTTCTGTTTGTGACATCTGCAACAGGAGTCGGTGAAACTGAAAGAATTATTGTTGCCATCTTGTTCTATACCTACTGTCTCCTCCCACTTGCAACTGCTGCACTGAATGGCCTTGCTATATTCAGGGCAGGGGATTGTTACCCTATCTAAATCATGCTACCCAACAGCCAGTGGACAAAGTCTAATGAAAATAGCACAATTCTTCCTTTTTTTTTTTTTTTTTTACATAGCTGGGACTTTTGGACCAAAAATCTGTCACTCCTAAGACTTCTAGGAATCCATAAGTGATCAGCATATTGTTCATTTTGAATGCAGCTAATTGTTTTCAGCAATATTTAAACAATGACCGGAATGCTCTGGCGAAACATCCACAACAAGTAATATGGGGTTTGTATCCTATTTGGGGCTATTGTTTCATTCCTTTGTTATAACTGACCTAGGGGAGTACCACGCCCGGCCTCTCGGGGAGGACCATGACATACAAAAAATAATTTCTCACCGGCAGCCATTGCTAATCCCTTTTCCTGTGGCAAAGAATGGTTCCAAAAGTGGGCAGTTTTAGAAATGTTGCCTTCTGTCTTTCCACACTTCTCAATTCAGTACGAAAGCACCCAGAATACCCCTTATTTCTTCCACTGGGAATACTGGAAAATGCCCACACTGATGATTCTCACCCCAAAATATAGACAAACCTCATTTCATGCAAGGCTTGAGTGAACATTATCTGTACTGCAATCCACGCATCATTCTCATAGGACGCTATGTGGGGGTGTATTTGAGCCATTTTTAGAGTGGAGAAATTACAGCAAGCCCAGAACTGCTTTGTCATGTACCTTCTGGTAGGTACAGGTATGGGATCCATTCTCCAGAAAGCTCCAGAATACAGTAAAGTCCTCTCAGACCTTCTCCCATAGACTCAAATTAAAACAAATAATTCTGTTTTAAAAATGATTTCCTTTTTTTCTGTAACTATAAAACAGTACCTAGTACTTGATCCTAATTAATATATAAGTAATTCTTATTGCAAACCGAACAATCCTATTGAATTTAATGTTTAAATGATTTTTAGTAGACATATGGATATGGCGATACAAACTATTAAAACCCTTATCCAGAAAACACCAGGTCCTAAGCATCCTGTATTTAAAAGAACAATGATACATGTCCTTGGGATTTTTAGTTTTTCCCATCCTCTGAACAGCATTATCAGTGGTGTAACTAGCATTCTGGCCCACTTTCGGCCAGATATCGATCGGGGAAGCCCCTCGGATGGCCCCACACAATAAGCTGCCGACTCGGTCTGTCGGCAGCTTATATTGGCCCGTGTATGGGGGCCTTAACTCTGAGTTATTCAGTGACTTGAAGGGGATGACACGGGACATAAATGTTCAGTGAGTTTGCAATTGATCCTTAGCATGCAGCTCAGATTTAAAATCAAACCGTTATGACCAGGGCCGCCATTAGAAATCACGGGGCCCCATACAACAAAAATTTCGGGGCCCCACCCCAGATCCCTCCCACACCACAGTTAAAACACCACACAGACATCAGCGCTAAAAAAGGTAACCCCCCACACACACAAGTTATAAAAAGCTATTGATGGTCAGGGCTCCCTTATAGGTTAAAAAAAATTGGGGCCCCAGAGATTATTTTTATAAAAAACTTTTGGGCCAGGGCCCCCCTTACAAGTTAAAAAAAAAAAAAAAGAATTTGCCCCAAAAAATATTTATAGAGTATTAAAATAAAACATTGGTGGCCAGGGGATTAAAAAAAAACCCACATTGGTGTCAGTAGAATTGAACTCGTGGCTTCAGGACTTCAGTTATAGCTGTTTTCATGACATTGGGTATTTTCGCCGCTTCAGGACTTCAGTGCCGGCTCCTTTTCGTGACTTCGTTAATTTCCGCCGCTTCAGGACTTCGTGTCGGCTCCTTCGGGTCTTTTCGCTGCTTCAGGACTTCGGGTCATTTCGACACATCCGCATTCACGAAGAAAACTTCAGGCCTGGGACACCTGTCCCCCCCTGATGGCTGCCCTGGTTATGACCCATGTGGCCTCCCTTCAGGTCACAAATTGGTTACTGCCAATCAGTGGAAACCAAGAGAGCTGCAAAGCAACCAGTGTTCTGGTTATTATGTTAGACATCCAGTCACTCCCGCTTTTACACATTACATTTCTGGCTAACTATATTGAAAACGTGTTTTATTTTGCACAGCCTATCTATTTAACCAATTTTTATTTTTATACTGAACAATTCCTTTAAAGGTGAACCACCCATTTAAGTTAACTTTTAGTATTTTATAGGATGGCCAGTTCAATTGTTCACTGACCCCATCTGAAAAAAAAAAGTTCTGTAAAGCTAGAAATGTTTAGTAACTGCTTCTTTTTATTACTCCTCTTTCTATTTAGCTCCTCTCCTATTCATATTCCAGTCTCTTATGCAAATCAATCCATGGTTGCTGGGGTAATTTGGCCTTAGCAACCAGATTGCTAAAATTGACAACCAGAGAGCTGCTGAATAAAAAGCTAAACAACTCCACAAAAAACCATTACAAATTGTCTCAGGATATCACTCTCCACATCATACTAAAATAACTCAAAGGTGAACAATCCCTTTGAGTAGCTACAATGAATTTCTCAAATTTGTACTTTTTGTATTTTTTCTTTATTTGTAATGAATTATGGATTATTTAACATTGATAACGCCTAGTGAAGTTTAAATTTATATTTTGAATTGAAAAACAATCTGCCAGTGGCCTCTGCTCTATCCATAAATGAGGCATGTCTTCACTGTTATCCATGCAAGTGGACTGACTGACTCAAAAGCCAGGAGATCACATTAGTACAGGTTGTCGGCCAGTGGTTTATGCGGACAGATTGCACAGTTACTCAGCTCTGATTTCGTTTTTTGGCCTTTGGTCTGGTGTTTGGCAACACTGATGAGGTTGGTGCATTTCTTTTTAACTAACACTTTAATTAATTGTAAGATTAGAACTTTTCCCAGATTGTAGAATTAGAACTGTTTCCCAGATTTAGGGTTGCTGCTTTAAAGTGCGACTGACACGTTCCTATAAAAATCATAGGAACGTGTCAGTATGAAGTATGTGCCGCACCCAGAATATTTTGCCTCAATGACGCCCCCCCAGCCCTGCACACCTTTGCGCAGCCGACAGCTCACACTATAAACGGATCTTCTGAGCTGTTTCAGTGATGCTGGGCTGGGGGCGGAGCAATCCTTCCATAGGCTGGATTCATGTTTTAATTCGTTATTCGCCTATGGAAGCATTGCGCTGCCCCCAGCAGTAGTGTCATAGTTTCTAGTCTGCGCAGGAGCGCAGGCTGGGGCGGCTCTGAGGGGGCTTTGAGGCAAAATATCCTGGGTGCAGCACATAGTTTATACTGACGCGTTCCTTTTTTTTTTTAAGGTAAATTTTATTGATTTTACAAAACCAAAATAACCGTGTCATTACAGGTTTAACAACACTGCATGCAGATGGTGTTAGGTCAAATTTAGGTTTTAAGTTGTGGATAATTCTATCACAAAATAAAGTAGTTATCATTATACAAGTAATCCTAGGTCGCATTGTGTAGCAGGTCACAACAATTTTAGAGGGGCCAGTTATTCCTCAAGGGAGTCTTGGTCGCAAGCAGTCTCCCCAAATTTTATCAAAATTGTCATGTGCCCCTCTAGTTTCATAAGTTAGTTTCACTAGGGGAAGCTCCATCTACTAGGTTCTCCAAAAAGCCAGAGAGGGGTGAGATCCTCCCATCCAGTGCATGATCGCCGTTTTTTTTTTCAGCATAGAATAAGAGAGTTCGCAATTGAATCCTGGCTGCAGCAGTGGGTAATTTATTGTCTATTATTCCTAACAAGCAGACTGCTGGGTCCACTATTTGTGATGTGCCCAGTTCATCTGCAAGGGTCTCCATTACCTTAGACCAGAATTCCTGCACTGGAGGGCAGGACCAAACCATGTGGATAATCTGCCCCAGAGGATTTGCATCATGGACAGCAGTCTTCTTGACTCTTGCCAAATTTATTTAGCTTAAAAGTTGTTATATAGGTTTGGTGGATGAATTGTATAAGCCTGTCTTTTCTTGATATTAGAAATTTTTAAGCATTTTTCCTCCCATTGGTCACATTCGAGTCCTGGGATAACCTGAGTCCACAGGAGGTAAGCTTGATCAAAGGGTGACTTGATTGCACCCATAATTAGTCTATATAGCTTAGACAGGAGTTTGACTGGGGATGGGAAGTAGATGGCCTCTTTCAGAGGTACCATGTCCATTGTGGGGGAGAGAATGTGGAACTGCTCCTGAAAAGCATGTCTAAGTTGGAGGTACCTATAGAATTGTATCTGTTGGTCGGGGATTCTATCTTCATGATGAGTGGGAAACGTAGAATCATGCATAAGATCAGAGAGTTTTTTAACACCCAACTGTGACCAATTGACAAAGTTTTGTAGCTCGCAGAAATGGCTTATGAATGAGTTGGCCCAGAGAGGGAGATGGGGTGAGAGAAGCGGCCAAGAGTGATGGAGGGTTTTAACAGCCGTAGACAAAGACAAGAGGTCCTCTGCACTCAACCCATTATCAATATATTTAAGACATAGTCACCCTTCCCAGCTATAGTCAGGTGATCCCACTGGTGTCTAATAAAAGGGCAACCATGATTGTGAGTTTTACTTTGAAAGCAGCAAGTAAGTTGCAGGTAAAACTTAAGGTGGCCATAGACGCACAGATAATATCGTACGAAACAAATTTTCGTACGATATTCGGTGCGTGTATGGTGGGAAATGAGCCGACCAACATCGTCAGAGGATTAAGATATCGGTCGGCTGGTTGATCGGACTGGATGGAAAATTTTGATCGGATGCCTTTGAAAGCACCCTGAACATCGGCCATTGTTAGTGCTGAATCATCAGATACAAGTAGAATTCTATTGTTTCTACCTGTATATTTGACGATTCAGCTCTACACGTGTGTGTTGAAACGAACGATCTTTCTTGGAAAGATCTTTCCCGAGAAAGATCGTAATTGTTACGTCTATGGCCAGCTTAAGTCCCTTTGTAAAATGTATAATGAAGCAATAGAATTCTTAATGAATCAGCTGAAAATTGAGTTTAGGACTGGCCAGATATGGGATGACTGACGTAATTGGCCAGCTTAAATATATTGCAATATATGGACAAACCGTCCCTGTTGTTTAAAGGGTAAGGCATTTTTTAATAGCTGTATGCACAGAATGTCTCAATGTCTTAAATATATTGATAATGGGTTGAGTGCAGAGGACCTCTTGCATTTGTCTATATGTATTTTGTGGTCACAGCCTCATTGCACCCCCGCCTAATGGTTTTAAAAATTAGTGGTGAGCACAACTTTTCCTTGTTTTTAACAGCTGTAGACCATGCTTTGTGTGGTGTTAGGAGAGTATCTGGTAGGATGGTCAAATTCAGATGATGTCTGGGGTAGGATCCCAAGTCTTGTAGGGATTGGAGAATGGATGTTTGAAGTATAGTGTTGGGGTTATTGGGGTTGGGAGAAAGGCACCAGTGTAGATATTAAATTTGGGAGGCTAAGTAATAGAAGTCGAAGTTTGGAAGGGCTAGACTCCCTTTTTCGATGGGTGCTGTTAGTCTTTCCCAGGAGATATGAGGAGAACTGTTAGCCCAAATAAATGGAATTATAGTTCCGTTTAGCTTTTTGAAGAAAAGTCGGGGTATGGAGAACGGTGTATTGTGGAATATATATAATAGTTTGAGAAGGTATATCATCTTAATGAGATTGAACCTACTCCACAGCGTAAGCATTAGATTGGGCCAGGATGTCCATTATGGCATCTAGGTTGAGCTGCAAGAAGTGATGGGGTCCTAAGTTACCCATATTCACAGCTATTTAAATTATATGACCCACTTCAACTGTGTCTATGGGAGAGGTGGGGCTTGGGGGTGAGGGTCGATATAGAACAGCTGTGACTTCTCCCAATTGATACGGAGTCCTGAATGTTTGCTGGATGTAGTTAAAAGAATGGAGAGGGAGTCTAGTGGATCTTCAAGATATATTAGTATGTTGTCAACAAAAAGGGACACCTTTTCTGTGACGTTGGCATATTGTAGTCCCTTACTGGTTGGGCACTCTCTTATCATAATAGCCAGGATGAATAGGATTGGGGACAGTGGGCATCCCCGTCTATTTCCACTACGGAGTTGGTAGTTATTAATCCTCACTTTAGCTACCAGAAATTTGTATAGTAGTTTGACCCACTGGATAAATTACACAGTCCCTCCTTTGGGATGACCACTATGAGGGCTTCAGTAAAGGATGGCGGAAGTGATTGAGAGTCCCAGGCTGCTTGAAATGTCTCTAGGAGATACAGAGTTATTGAGTGGGCTAGTGATTTATACCAGTCTGGAGGGAGCCCATCCAGGCCAAGGGTTTTATTTGATGGGAGTGATTGAATAGGGAGGTTGATTTCCTCTGCAATTGTAGGGAGGTCAAGCCAGGCTTTTTCCGCAGGGGTCAACAGCGGTATTGAGAAAGCGATTCAATTGAGGTGTTGTGTTGGTGGTGGAGTTTTCGTAGTACTTCGCAAAGTTTTCCACTATAAAGTGTGGTCGTAAAGCATCTAACCCCCTTCAGGTTGTATACGGGGTACAGCTGTGGAGGGCTGTAGTTGTTTAGCCAAAAAGGCCAGTATTTTACTGTATGTTCCTATGATTTTTATAGGAACATGTCAATATCACTTTAAATAGGCCCAGGCATTTTAAGTACACAGAGGCCAAGCAAAAAGTGACTTTCTTTGGTCTCTTATTGTAGCCCAATTTGCCAGAATCTTCAGATTGCCAGTCTGGGCTTGCCCTCCTCTCACTTGAGAGCAAACAGGCTTCTCTGCTGTTGAGATCCTCCTCATGGCTTCCCCTTAAAGGAGAACTAAACCCTTACTAATAAAAACCCCTAGCCTACATAGACCCCCACTCCTTGCACCCCACTTTATATCTTTTCTCTTGTGTATCCATACATCTGTGACTGACTCCTCTAAAAGCCACCACCTGTTCACTGCCCACATACCTCCCAACATTTGAAAACTCTAGAGATGGACAAAAATATATGCCATGTGAAGCTTGCAGAAATGTTTGCCCACGCCCATTTTGTGACCACACAAAACTGTCTTAAGTGCAGCTGCTGTGAGTTCTGGGCTTTCTGCCAAAAAGCCTCTTATTTCAGTTTCAGAAACTTTGATTCTTTTTCTGGCGTCTGTGCAGGAGATCAAAGAGAAAGTTGGGACATTTCAATAAGGAACCCGGGACTGCGGACTGAGCTGTCAAAATTGGGACTGTCCTGCAGAAAATGGGACAGTTGGGAGGTATGCTTCAGCTAATGGATACTGCAACACTTATTATTTGTGTCTGTATTACCCAAACAAATAGATTGCAAGTTCTGTAGGCGGAGGGCCTGATCTTGAGTCTAATCATACTTCATCTTGAATGCAACTTTATTTGCACTTATATTCTATGTCCCATTGTTGTATTATTCCCCTTCTGTTCTATTAATGTATTGTTTCATGTACAGTGCTGCATAAACAGATCGAACTATATAACTGCAGGACTTTCTAGCATTTAATAAATATATGTTAACTCAACCCTAAAAATGAATATGGCTTCTAATGCCATATTTTATATAATGAACTTATTGCACCAGCCTAAAGTTTCAGCTTGTCAATAGCAGCAATGATCCAGGACAAAGTTTTCACAGGGTTCACCATCTTGGAAATTGTCTGTGACACTCACATGCTCAGTGGACTCTGAGTAGCTGTTGAGAAGCTGAGCTTAGCAATCGTGGCAAATTATCAAGCAGAAAATCAGGTTGTCTGTAATATAAGCTGATGATACAATGCTGATTATTATTATCTGATGCTAGTTGCACTGGTTTCTGTGCTGTTTCTGTAGTAATTATGTGTATTAATGACTAATCAGCCTTATATTGTGACTATATTTCTATTCTATGTGTACTGTATATTGTGAGTGGGTCCCTAAGCTCAGTAAGTGACAGCAGCACAGAGCATGTGAATCAGTGAATCAGCAGAAAAGAAGATGGGGAGCTACTGGGGCATCTTTGGAGACACAGATCTTTACTGCTAAAGGACTGTGGTTGCCTTGGGCTGGTACAGAAGCACAAAACATAATGTACAACATTTCCAGCCTACTTCTTTAATTAAGCTTTAGTTCTCCTTTAACATAAGAGAAATATGAATGCATACAGCGCTACAAAATATGTTGGCACTATAGAAATCCATGTTAATAATAATATAATAATTTCCTGGTTTTAGCCCCATTGACAAGAGGCATTTACTGCAGAAAAATATTGACATCAATATCCCTGGCAAGTTATTCCACAAGTTGGCGCTATTCAGCTGCCAATGGAATGCAGACAGCCTACGCCCTTCTCTAGTCCCCAGCTGCAGTGCAGCTAAAGCAATTGTCTGGTCAATGATACTGTCAGCACGTTGGTTAAGAAATAAAGCGTGTTCAAGGCTTTTGCACGATGGATAGCGACTAAACGTGACAGTTTCCCAGCGTGTGGCCGAGTCCCCTGCTGGTATCACTGCTAATGTTCATCATGATGAAACATGTTCCTATTTATATTTTCATTTATTGTGACTCTCTGCCCCTGCATTAGTGCTACCAGTGACATATTGTTAAGTCCCACAAGCATATTTTACTTGCACTTCCAAACAATAAAGTTTTCGTGAATTTATTATTTTATTTTATCATAAGGAATAATTTGCCAGGAACTGCACCAACTGCACAGCCTTAGTAAATATTTCCCAGATGGCTTTCTGCTAGAAGATGAGGAAGCTCAGTTTATTTATTGATTATATGTTCCATTTTATTTGCCATCTGCTTTCCCCAGGGAGCACAGCCAATAATATTACATAATGCAGTATAGCTCGGCTGCTAATAGACATAAAGTAGAACAGACTCTCCTTAGCTTGCACATATTTTATATTGTAATGGAGAAGATTGGTTGTGATTAATTGCATCCTAATGCAATTTAATTGAGCTCAGAGCTACCTGTTTTCATGAAAAGGCTCAGTGCAGTGACGGTTGCAGTCATGTGATCAAGCTGAATAGAGAGCAACATAGCTATCCTCTTCTTTCTCTTTGTGCATTGTTGTACTGGTACATAGGCCCTTTACCATGAGACAGACTAAGAATTTTGCCTTTAGCTGCACTTTACCATAGGCAGAACTCCCAGGTCCTGCAGCGGGTCCGGTACCCGTGGATTACCTGCAAAAAAATGCAGTTACCCTGCGGAAAGAGGGTAGGATTTTCAGGTGTTGGTATAGATGCTGGTCTGCAGGTTGTGGGTCTCATCTGAATTTCTTATCTTCTGTTATATTGTCTACATTTTACTGCTTTTAAAATTTTACAAAACTTCTTTCTGTCCCCGCCCATTTTTGCATACCTCCCAACTGTCCCGTTTTTAGAGGGACAGTCCCTCTTTTGACAACTCAACCCACAGTTGATTGTTTGTACCGGAAAGTCCCATTTTTCTCTGCACTGAACAGCCAGAAAAAGAAATAAAGTCTCTAACTTAATTGGTGTTTGGCAGAGAGCCCAGAACAGCCACAGCAGCAGATAATATACTTTTGTAACAATTTCTAGATAAGCAAATAAGTAATTGTAACAATATAAGATAACAGGTCCCTTGGGAGAAGTTAGGCTCACAGCTTAAAGAGCAATTCACCTTCATTACCAAAACTGTGATAACTGGAAAAAAAACACAGGAATATGTTCAAACTTTCATAACCTGCCAAATGTTGTAAGACTAACATGGTAATTAGGGGGTGTGGTGACAAAATCGGATTTTTTTTGTCCCTTTTTTTATCTCCAGTTTTGGGAAGTATGCTTCTCATGTCACTTCCTGTTTGATAGTGGTTGGAAGGATTTTGGATAAGGCAGGTCAGGTAGGGTTGCTAGCCTGGCCGGTAAAAATGATGCCAATGGTATTAATAAGAAAAACAGCAAGAATATAGGAAGGCCTGTATTTTTTTTCCAGAAAAGGTGGTAACACTAAGGTCTGGTAGTGGATCAATGTCGGTAATAGTGATGTGTGGGCTGTACCGATACCCGCGGGGCCAACTGGTTTACCCGCTGGTCGGGCGGGTTCGTGTCAACCTCACACCCCTTTTCTCAGGTGGCAGGTGGATCTGGGTCAAGCCCTTCTTCTGCTCTCTCCACCTTGCACTTCTGGCTTCTTCTTTTATAGATGCTGCTCCTGTTTGCTCCGCCCCTTTTCTGACATCATCTGTGGGGTGAGTCTATATAAGGAAGCCGATAGGAGGATGCAGGCGAGCACCAGTTGAAGAAGGATGGGTTTTGGGTGGGTGTGGGTCAGAAAAGTTCCGACCTTCACATCAATAGTGGGTAAATATGCGGGTTCGGTTTGCGGGTCTGGATCTTAGAAACTGGTTCTGTGCAGGACCGTACTGTGACGCCATGTTCACTTGTATGTATATGTATGTATATACTGACATTTCAAGTACCAAGAGCATCAAGCTGGAGCTTTTTACACCTTCCGTTGGTACATACATATCCTTATAAAGATAAATATTCCTGGCAAACGAAGAGTGAGATTTATCACTTTGCCAAGCTTGTGTCCAGTACATGTAAAGTGCCTAAAGCAGGATGTTTTCCTACTTCACACAAAGATCTTTTCTTCTCTTTTCGCTGCCCATTGTTCCATAACATCATGTGACTCTCTGGTCTCAGGGATCACTACTTGCTTCCTATTCAGTGAACATGATATTATATAACAGTCTGGCTTCTCTTCCCGCTGCTGAATAATGTTATAAGCAGATGAGTTACCAGCTATGTTCACTTTATCTCTCATACTGCCTGTGTTCCATATTTTTTAAGCGCAAAATTTTTAAACTGGAAAGATATTTAGAGCTAGTAGGACTAAGTTGACAATTTCATGTATATATTAATTTTATAAACTGTTATTCTTTCTTACTTCCTCCCCTTTAATATATTTTCACAAACACACATATAGTGACAAGCAGTAACAGTCACTATACATTTAGCAGCTGTTCCCAACCCCACCCTACATAGCCGGATGCTCGCTGTTTTGTGCAATGCCATGTTGACTTCTCATGGAATGGATTGGCCTTCCTCTCTTTGCTCCCCAGTAGTAGAAGTAATATTATCCCGATAACAGTATGCTGCTTTTTTGCTATTTGTAACACTATGGGGCAGATTTATCAAATTCACATGAAGGATGCGAAATTCGATCGAATTTTCAAAAATATTCGAATTTTCAAATGTTTTTGAAGACCAATTCGACCATCGAATTTTGAAAATTCAATCGAATCAAACGATTTGAATAATTCACATAAAAATATATTTGAATATTCGACAGTTGAATAACTTGCCGTTTGAATTTTGATTCGACTGCCTAGCCTAGTTCGCCAGTTTCAGCCTACCGAATTGGTTTTAATTATTTTTGATCAAATAAAAAAATTCGATCGAATGGTTAAAAAAAAAAAATTCAAACAATTTTATCGATCAAATTATTTCTATTCGATCGATCAAATTGCGGTAAAATCCTTCAAATTCGATAGTCGAATTTGAAGGATTTCATCGAATTTGAAGGATTTCAATTCGACCACAATTCGATTTGGTTGAATTCACCCTCGAATTCGACCAATAGTAAGTCTCATCCAGTTTTGCAGTGACAGAAGGCTGTCAGTTGGTGGTGGAAGCTGTAGCTATTGTCACTTTTATTTATTGATGTGGCCTTGCATATTTATAGAAAACACAGAGGGTATTTAGACCTAACATATGTGTACTTCTGAGTGCAGAGTGCTGTTGTGGGGTTAGTGGTGTGGCTACTAGGGTGTGTGTGTGTGTATAATCAATAGCCTTTGCACAGATTGCTGCTTTGAAATGAAAGAATGGGACCAAGTGGCCCAAAGCAGAGCTTGGAACTGCTGGGGGGGGGGGGGGGGGGGTTGGGCAGGATTAATAGTAGTCATAAAGTCGTATTCCCAAAGTCCTTGAACAGGTGGGCGATTATTCAAAATTGTTTGTGCTGTGGGGCCTAGTCATTTTTAGTTACAATACTGCATTTTCATTAATACAAAAACATCTGAAAAACCCTGTCATAGCCTGTAGGAATAATATTTAATGTAAACATATTAAATATACATTACACAGGTATGGGATCTGTTCTTCAGAATGCTTGTGACTTGGGGTTTTCTAGAGAAGGGGTCTGTAATTTGGATCTCCATACAAAAAAATTATTTAAACACATTATTATTTCTTAATTTAAACACAAAATGCATCCAATAAAGATTTATTATATCGTAGTTGGGATCAAGTACAAGTTAAAGTTTTATTAGTACAGAGAAAAATGAAATCCTTTTTTAAATTTTTTAATTATTTTATCTATGGGGGATGGACCATATAATATACAATATCTGTGTATATATGTATATGTACCTGACGGTAGCTACAGCTCAAAATGCTGAGAATAGTGGGTGACCATTCATGGATGATCAACAAGTCAACATTTGTGATGCTCAATTTGGCTTTTCAGTGCTGTTACTGTGCTGAGACTCGTTTGCTTCCAGTTTATAAATCTGCCATGGGAATGGGCCACATATCCTCGGACAAATCTATTTATGAGCATCATCATTCATCTCTATTAAAATAGAAGGTTAAAACTAAGTAAGCCTTATCAGAAAGTCCACCTAAATATATCCGTAAACCCTCAAAGTAATGCTGCTTTGAGTCCTCTGTCAAATGAAACACTGCATTTCTTTCCTTCTATTGTGTACACATGAGCTTCTGTTCCTGCCTTCAGCTTAAAACTCCTTGCCCTGGGCATTAGCATGCTCAGTTTGCTTCTCTTCCCCCTTCCCCACTTCTCTGCTGTAATCTGAGCCCAGAGCTATAAGTGAGCAGGGTCGAGCCTCGGGCAGGAAGTGATGTCACACCAAGCTAATACTGCAGCTGCTATCCTAAACAAACAGAGCTTCTAGAGCGTTTTACTCAGGTATGGAATAACATTCTACAGAATAAATATAGCATTCTAGCTTGCACTATTGCAGCGAATCTATTGGTAAATAAATGCCTCTGTAGCGTTCCTTCTCCTTTAATAAGATTGGCATGAATGTCATTTTTGTAGCTCTATGATACTAACCAGGTCACACAGGTCCAGACTGGAATTTAAAATAGAAACCAGAGCCACTTGCAGGCACGATAAATAGTGACTAAGGCATCTCATAGCAACTTGTCTGGCATTTGCCAGAATACACAGATTGCCGGGCGTGAGGTGGCAACTCTGCCCAGACTATACAGGAACAAAGGTTGCATTATTGTGCTAGCTCTGTGCCTCTGGGCTTCTTAGATGCAGATAGGAAACCTCACACAGGGCTTTAACCTAGACAAAGCATACCGCAAAGCTCTGCCATATTATACTTTGATGACAATGAATCTGGACAGTTTTAGCTTTGCTCTGGTACATGATCATTTCCAGCAAGTGAATTAATGTGAATTTCTGCTGATTCGCCTTATCTCATCATCATCATTTATTTATATAGCACCGACAAGATACGCAGTGCTTTCACTGCAGCTCATTTATTCGGTCCCTCCCTGTCTGCTGAGATATTTGCTTTAGTATCACATCACATGCCTGTCTTCTCCCTTCCTCACCCATGTCTTGCTAGACAAAGCCAGCATAGAATGGTATTGTGGCACATTAGGCATTTTATTTGCTGCTACCTGTAGGGCATCAGAATAATGCTCTTTATTGAAGGCAGTGCTGTGAGAAATTCCGCCTCTGTGATTATTGCCACAAAATACATGGGTACATGCAAAAAAAAATCCCAGTCAATGCTGGCACAACACCGACACTATTCAGTTTATCATCATGTTACACCTTAAAGGAGAATTCAACCCGTAACTGAAAAAAAAACCTTACGTAGACCCCGCTCTCTTCTCTCCCCCCCCCGCCTAGCTGACCCCACCCGGAGAAATGACCCTAACTTTTTACTTACCCCTTAGTGCAGATTCAGGGATCGTAGTTCACGGCAGCCGTCTTCCAGTTCTTCGTGTCTTAGGGTTTTTATTTAGTTACGTGTTGAATTCTCCTTTCATTGAAGATCCATTAACAAGTTTTTACACAGTGGTGTATGGGTATAGGGTATATTATCCCCAATCCATAGGACCTGGGATTTACGGTGTAGGGCAGTGATCCCCAACCAGTGGCTCAAGCACAACATGGTACTCACCAACCCCTTCAATTTTGCTCCCATCAGCCACAAACAAGTGGCTTGGAAACAAGCATTGGTTGTATAAAAACCAAGTGTTCTGCCAGATAGAACCCACCAGTCCACCTGGTGCTACCAAATGGCCAATCACAGCCCTTGTTTTGCGCTACCGAGTTTTCATGTTTGTGTTGCTCCCTAAATCTTGGGAGCAAACCGAACAACTTTTCATGCGCTGAAAGTCATGAATATTTTGAAACATTTTTGTTACTTTCGCTGCATGCACATTTATTTGGGACTGGAATTTACTCCAACAGTGCATGCGCCGAAAATGCCTGTTAGATTCCAAGGAAAGGAAGATGGCGCCCATGAACTCCAGAGGACAGTATCTGCACGGAGGGGTAAGTAAAAAATGAAGGGCATTTGCCCGGGCAGCAAGTCTGGGGTGGGGAGGTTAGTCTACGCAGGGTAGGGAGGTAGGGTTTTTTACAGTACAGGTTGAATTCTCCTTTAAGATTAAGTCCCTGTGCGATGGCCTTCCCCTAATTTAGAACTTTTTGGATAACAGATTTGCAGATAGGGGTTTCCATCCATATCTCTTCAGGGAAACTTACCATTACTCTTGGGGCTTTGGCATTTAATGTGTTCTCTCCACTGGCAGATAAGTGTCAAAACTGCCCTTATGTCCCCTCTGCACTTGATTGGGATTGACAGTCCAGTTCTCCACTTCCTCACTTCATACTAGAGGCACACTAGAGCATTTCCAGGCTCAGCTCAATGGAAGGCAGCTGGTACTCTGTCAAATCTGGCCCTTTCCGTTTTTTTTTATTTATTAAATGTTAATTAAAAGGAGTTTTTAACTGTATGCATTATATTTTAAAATATTCTTATTCTTACTTTTTCTGTAATAACTCGACAGCAAGTATATGACTCCCCTGGATTCTTGGGTATATGTTAGGGATGCACCAAATCCACTTTTTGGGATTCGGCCGAATCCTTTGTGAAAGATTTGAACGAATATCAGAATCCTAATTTGTATATGTAAATTTGGCTCGGAAAAGGAAAAGTTTGGAAATTATTTACTTCCTTGTTTTGTGACAAAAAAAGTCATAATTTTCCTTCCCACACCCACTTAACATATGCAAATTAGGATTTGGATTCGGTTTGACCATGCACAAGGATTCATCTGGCTTAGAAAGGCTGAATGCTGAATTCCGTGCATCCCTAGTTTGTGTAATACTATTGGTACACCGGCAGAATAGAGCACAGCAAGGCTGTGTAGTTCATCAGTGGACACAGACTGCAGATCCCTGACTCAATAAAAAGTATTCATGAGCAGGGCTCTTTAAAGCTTTTGTTTGGCTTATTTGCCAGGCTGTCCTAATAGTATATGACTATATGAATGCTGTATAACTTGCTACTTATTAGATACATTAGATTTATGCATATTAAACACAAAGCTCTTAATCTTAATGTAACTGTACTTTGTATTTCTTTATTGGTATTAGTATTGATTACTGTACTGATCCGTTCTACTGTACTGCGCTGTCTACCACTATATAAATAAAAATATACATGCATTTAAAGAATAATTCTTATCATATCTACTAGCACACTTCCTAGCTCTCTATACTAACATTTTTTTGCTTTCCAATAGTTTAG
>CM044433.1:139531631-139546098 GCA_024363595.1 Xenopus borealis | reverse complement strand
ACCTTGCATTATGTACTACAGTCAGAACATATAGAGCTCAGAGTGTATTGTAAAACATTAGTGTTGCTTGGTGCACCTTCTACAAGACATTTCTCAAACATAGCGGAAGCAAAGCTGATTAAAGGACAGTGTGGAGCAATTCAATTGAATTACCTGCAGATTCAATTATACTAAACAAAGATGTCACTCATACAAATAGCATGAAAATCTAGAGAAATGTTGGGTGGCCTACAGCAGGAATTCCACATAAGACAATTATGAAGTTTTTATGCTTACTAGTTCTGTCAGGACAAATGAAGCTGTAGTTTAGGCTGAGTCTAAATATATTTAAAAACAAATGAACTAACCCAGTATGCAGGCAGAGATAGCCATGATGTTTGCACATAGTGGCCACATATTACACCTATTTGACCAGGACTTTTAACAGTGTGAGCTATAGAGCTGGGCCAAGTTGCAGTGGCTCCTAAGGCCACAAGAATCGGGCGGATAGTGTGTGGATCAGGGGTAGGAGAAGAGTCACGGCTCAAGAAAAGCCAATTTGAGTACCACAGGGAGAAATCTTTAGAAATAGGGTAATAATTAAAGGCTATCAAAGGGACACTTTCTAACTAAAATTAATTTTTAATGTATATAAATTTTTAATTTATATAAATACAGAATTTTTATTCTGTACCGTTTAAGAAATAATCATAGTAATAATAGTCACTTTTCAGAATCTCCCTCTCCACAAACTTTCACTCTTCATCCTGAGGTCCGGGTCAAATTTTGATTCAGAATAACTCAAAATAACCAGCTCTAGCACACACACGAAAGGTACACAGACTCTGGCAAACTCCCTGCATGCAAAGTAACAGAATTTCCATCAGATCCGGTTATTTTTAAGGGCTAGTCCATAGGAAGATTCAGGGAGTTTTGTTGCCTGGCGACTAATCGTCGTTTCTTTGGGGCGACTAATCTCCCTGAATTGCTTACCTGTATCTTGTGCATGCTAAAATGAAAAGAGAGACAGGTTGCTCAGAGGGGGAGAGTGGAGTAACTTGATTATTTCATAAATGGTACAGCATTTTTAATTGATTATATTTAGAAAGTTTCTTATTTCAGCAAGATAAAGCTTATATTAAATTTTCATTTTTGCAATAGATCCCCTTTAAAAATTTACCAGCCAGCACATTTGTAAAACTGGCACCAGCCCTAGCTGGTGATTTACTGGTGAATTATCAGCCAGGTGGCAATCCTAGTGACATTGTGATTGACAGGTCAAATACCTGTGTGCGCTCCCTTCACCTAGACCAGTGATCCCCAACCAGTAGCTCATGAGCAACGTGTTGCTCTCCAATCCCTTGGCTGTTGTTCTGAGTGTCTTCTAAGCAGGTGCTTATTTTTGAATGCCAGACTTGTAAGTGAGTTTTAATTGCATAAAAACTAAGTATAGTGCCAAGTAGAGCCTCCAGTTGACTGTCAGTCCACAAAGGGGCTACCAAATAGCCAATCACAGCTCTTATTTGGCACCCCAATGGATTTTATTTCATGCTTTTGTTGCTCCCCAACTCTTTTTACATTTGGATGTGGCTCACAGTTAAAAAAAGGTTGGGGACACCTGACCTAGACAAGGTACTGTTTCAAAATAACCAAGCTGCAAGGATAAGAGGTCAATATAGCTTATCTGGACAGTGTGAATGAATCTCAAACTGTCCAGATAAGATAAGGGGAGTAAAAAAAGAAGCTGTCATTAGGGAGCAGGGTAGCGAAACTTTGAAACTTGTGGTTTTGCAAGGTGTGCATTGGGAACAGCGTTGAAATGCTGCTGTGACACTTATATGCAGTCGAATTTCCCAGCATACCCAGTGACTAGGACCAATCCTGGATCAATTCACGAAGTCCAGAAGACAAATATAACACCATTTACTGTCTATGGGCTTGTCCAACAAACCATATAATAGTACTACAAAAAGAAGTGAAAACAATGTGCTACTTTCTGCAACAGCAAAGTAAAATGAAGTCATATATAATGATTTTCTCTTTTTATTCATTACACTAAAACTGTAGAAGCAACGTTTGGAAACTAAATCCTGCAGAACAATATCCAAAAAATACAATATTGCTGCATTTCAAATAAGCACTCTGCACAGTCTGCACTGGGCACATTTCTGCCCAGAATGCATTACCAGAATGAGTTGAGTGTGCTGTCAGACCTATAGGAATTCTCGCTCCTACTGATTGATAACATGCCGTAATAGCACTGGACATTTCTCATTGAGGCTATTGCCCTTGAAATGCTGGGAAAACACAATCAGCACATTTTTAGGTTTGCAGAAAAGTCACAAGTAAAGGCATTATTGATGGTATCTATTGATGTCCAAATATTTAATCTGCAGAGTTGCTGTTAGACATACTGAATAGTCGCATAAGGAATGGCTTTGGGTTGGTTCCAAAGTCTATTGTCTATAAGCTTTTTCCATTACACAGCTTGGAAATCTTCAGCGTGTCTACACAAAATTAAAGCCAAATTATTATTTTTATAATATAAAAAAATAGTAAATATAGTTTTTTGGATGTACTTAACATTTTGGCATGCCCACCATGATCATACCTTTCCTTCTTCTTTAATAACATTGGCATAATTTTTACTGGCCAGGCTAATAAACTAGCAGACAGGTGGCAACCCCTATGTGTCAGGGTGAGGAGGAGCCATTCTCTGTTTGACAAAAGGAGGCCCCAGGCTGCCTGAAACATAGATGTATGTTTCCATTTGCATCTAAATAACAGACCCCAGGCTGACCTGACATGTTTCTTTTAGATTTCTTGCAGGAGGTCTTATTTGGAGATCTAGCATTATTAGCAGTTTTATTAAAGGACAACTATACCCCCAAAATGAACACTTTAGCAACAGATTTTTATATCAAATGAAGTGGCATATTAAAGATTCTTACCAAACTGGTATGTATATTTAAGTAAATATTGTCCTTTTACATCTCTTACTTTGAACCAGCATTTTATGAAGGTCTATGTGCTGCCTCAGAGATCTATATATATAATCCAATAGTCCAACAGACCAACAAGGAGAGCACTTGATAAAGGAGGTTGTACCTCTGAAACGTTTTGTGGAGATCCAAATAATGATTTAAGTTATTAGCACAATTGCTGAAATGTGTGCCATCTTATTATCTAAGATTTACGGCTGCCTCAGAGATCACCTGACCAGAAACACTACAACTCCAAAGGCTACCATACACAGGGAGATCCGCCCGTTTATGACCATGTCGCCAAACGAGTAGATCTCTCCCCAATATGGGATGTTCCGATCGTGGCCCTAGGGCCCAACTGTCGGATCATAATTCAGTCAATACGGGTGGTCGGATCGCGGTACCACAATCCAAATTTTGCTGATCTATCGATTGGGGAAGCCCGTTGGAGTGCCCCAAACACACGGGCCAATAAGCTGCTGACTCGGTCTGTTGGCAGCTTTTATCGCCTGTAAATGGGGAGCTTAAGGCTAAGGCCAGTCGGGGAGATTCGGGGGCATTTTGTCGCCTGGCGACTTCTCGCCGCGACTTGTAGCCCCCAAACCTCCCCGAATAGCCACTTACCCAAGTGCACCGGCGTTGCTTGAAAACGCCGGCGTGTATCCACACGGAGCGGCGCGCTTTTTGAAATTGCTCCAAATTGCCCGGAGAGAGGTTCGGGGCTACAAGTCGCGGCGAGAAGTCGCCAGGCGACAAAATGCCCCCGAATCTCCCCGTCTGGCCTAGCCCTAAAGGGATACTGTCATGGGAAAACATGTTTTTTTCAAAACGCATCAGTTAATAGTGCTACTTCCGCAGACTTCTGCACTAAATCCATTTCTCAAAAGAGCAAACAGTTTTTTTTGTATTCAGTTTTGAAATCTGACATGGGATTAGACATTTTGTCAATTTCCCAGCTGCTCCTGGTCATGTGACTTGTGCCAGAACATTAGGAGGGAACTGCTTTCTGGCAGGCTGTTGTTTTTCCTTCTCAATGTAACTGAATGGAATGCAGTGGGACATGGGTTTTACTATTGAGTGCTGTTCTTAGATCTACCAGGCAGCTGTTATCTTATGTAAATGAATTCTGACCAACTTCAGTTAGTAATATTAGAGTTGCTTGCTTCATACCCAATCCCTTATGCTTATGATAGGTATGTTGGCAACAGGAGGATTCATGCTCAGAACAGTCACTTCAGCCTGTATATGGAACACTGTGATATTTAGCATTAATTGCATGAGACAGACTAGTCTGTTCAAGTATGCTACACTTTGGCCCTGTGATACACATGGTAATTAAAGTCCTCTTATCTCCCAAGATACATGGTCTAGCTGGGGGCACACAAAGGAAAATTTAGAATATACTGTAAGTATAGGGACACTAATCCAACTGATAGAATACTTGTGATAGAAACTGTAGTAACATATTTGTTGCAAGGACCAGTTCCAGCACATAGGGTGTATAATATTGTTGGAGATTAAATGGTAACGAACGCTTAAAATATATTTTTAATAAACTCTACTTCTAGTTAATCCTGGGGTTAGGGTTACCTTTTCTTGAAAAAAATACCTGCCTTCCTATATATTTATCTTTTTTTCCTATTAATAACATTCGGATGAACCATCAAAAATACCGGCCAGGTGACAACTCTACTTGGGGTTGGAAATATATATCATACTTTGCATGTGCTTGAATACATGGGCTGCTTTGATACTTTTGCCAGGGCTGCTTTTTCCTCCCAGTCCCACCCTGGTCACCAGGCGACTAATCTCCCTGAATCCTCCTGTGTGGTCTAGCCCCAAAGGTGCAGCTGAGCCGTGTGATACCTGCACCAAACATCACTAACACCAAAGCAGCGCCCAGCATCAGTATTTATCAGTGGAAAGGACTAATCCATATAGGAGGGGCGCACAGTCGCTTTAACGTGGGGGTGGGGGTGGGTGTGTGTTAAACTGGGTCAGCGCCAAGGTGCTACTTAGAACTGCCGCATTTTCTATCTGCAATATGTAGTTTCCCTTGCCGCAGTCCCGGATTATATTTCAATAGAGACGAACCATGTCAGCACAAGAGGGGGGGGAGAGAAGCAAAAATCGCTTTATATTAACACCCTATTTAACTAGGGGTGACGCCATCCCCTGTCAGTTGGACAGTAGCAGCTACAGGGTCTGCACACGCTAGTTATCCAGTTCCTTTTCTGGTTTATAAACAATTGGGGCGCCGGATTCCGGTTCATCATCCCCTTCATGGAATGTAGCGCATAAAGCAGCAGCAGTGATACCAGCCCAGTGCCAAGCACATAACACCACTGTATTAGGAGAATGTCACACTCCGCCTTCCTGGTTCCCTATGTGCGCTAGTCCCAAAAGCACTGAAGGACACTTTATCTTAAAATCAAATATTAACTTGATTATTGGGCATCTAGATTTGGGCACATATTTCTTTATCCGTGTGTTGCTGTGGGATGAACTATTTAAAAGCGGCTGGAATGCAGCTGATTATACATTCCCACTGTATCTCCCATCCCGCTTTAGGTTACATCGATGCCTTTTCGAATTCATTACACCACGGTTGTTTTCCAGCTCTACCACGTATATTGTAATCCTATTTAATACGGATTACAGACACGGAAAATAACCGTGAGGGATAGGTCGGCCATTTTGAGCTAATAAAACTGGGATGAAGAGGACCAGTAGCTCCCGCCTCCTCAGTGCGTTCATGTAGCTGAGGCGCATCAGCCAATCAGCGTGCAGCCGCAGTTCATTAACATAATATAGACAGCCGTCAACGCCCTCAGAGGATAAAATACACGGTCAGCTCCATTATTTTCCCATTCTGTTACTTACATCCACTCTTCACTGTGGGATAAAGTAACGTATTTTATTTCATTTTTTAAACGTTTCCTTCTCCGTTTACGTCGACTTTTAATCATGGTAAGTAACCTTAATTTTTCTGATTACTGGTCCTCTCGATTAAAACGAGCTTGTTCGCATCTTATACTAGAAATATTAAAATAGCTGGGTAAGAGGTGGTTTCAGAGACGACGTGGAAGGGAAGTCCTGTAGTCGGGTAGATAACGCGCTCAAGCTTCGACATTGCTGCCTGAATGTAGCGGCTGATGGTTCTTATTGAGAAGCCCGGATGTTACGGGTCTTCCCGCGCTTCAGAGCGCCGCGCTTTGTGCTTGTTGGTGTATGGGCGAGAGCGTGCGTCTTATCCTCTCCTATAGATTCTCTGAGGGATAGTGCATTAAATATTGTCTACCTAGTTGCTCTTTGTCGTCATTGTACTCCATGACAGTCTGCATTTTGACCGCATTCAGTCAAATGAAGGTTTAGGGGTAACTAGTAAATTTATGGGCTTTATTGTTTGCCCCATTGGGCATTCCCGAGTCTGAAATTAAGCCCGCAGGGTGCCGCCCCAAATGAGGTTGTCTAGGAACAATATGTGGGGGTGGAAGGGAGCTTTCAAAGAACCAAATCATGGATTTGAAAAAATACATTTATTTACCAAGCATTTTAAAAAAACAGAGCAGGTGTCAAAAAATGCTAACTATAGCTACCATACTTGTATCATGTCACCTGACGCGTTTCATGCCTCCATTTGGCACTTCATCAGAGATCGAGGAACAACCTATTGCTAGAGGGCTAATGGCAGACTCTGATTTAATCTTGCCTGTCGTATTAGTGATGTGACTGACCAAGGAAAGTGATGTCTCACGAAACATGTCAGACCTCAGACGCCCTGTTTGTCGATCAGATGTTTAAATGAAGTTTTAATTTTTACTCTAATCTCCTACATTGTGCCGCTGAACTAACGCATTACTATGTAAAGAAAAAACTGCACAGATCTAACTAGGGGTTGAGCAGTTCATTTTAGGCTCTAAATGTGTATTAATTTTGTATTATTGCCTCAGGCTTTGTAACCGTCGCAAACCAACAGCTCCAGCACAAAGACCACTCCATGTTTGTGAATAGAATGGGTACAGAAGTCTTACAGATATGATGTGGAGGATTTATAGTACTGAGCAGTGGAGAATAGGGCAGATGGAAGTGCCCGGGAGAAATAATAAATGGTCAATTCACGTCAGACAGGTGGCTTCTGTATGCTAGTATATGAGCATCTCCTCTTTAGATGTGGGTTTGACAGCTGCTATAACAAATGTTTCATATCTTCGCTTGCCACAAATGAAATGCCATACTACTTTGAGACCCGAGCAGTTAACTGTTTTTTTCATGTATAGAATGCCCGTAGGCATGTGTACTTCATAATGTGAGTGGCTAGACAGCAGCTGCTGGGTGTGGAAATCTGTTACTGGGGAGGGGGAGGATTTAGCAAGATAGTCGGGATTTAGCTGAAAGCCTTGTGCAGATGTTCCTCTTTCATGGTGCTCGTCCGACAGCACAAGGATCGTGGGGGTGTGGAAATGGCTTGTGTAGGCTTTTGCCTGCTAACGTGGAAGTCGTGTCAGCTGATGGCTAATGGGTGTGTAAGCTGCCATTGTTGTAGTTTTGTTATGTGATATCTGGAGGTTGGAAGAGCAGAACTATTGTGTGTGTGCGAGCGCACTTCCACATCTCAAATTGGTGACGAGTCCAGTGTCAACTGTTTTGATTTAAACCATGTAGGCTCAGAATCTACCAGCAGATCATGGATAATTGTCCTCTTGTATGTAATAATTTATTACTTCTTCTTTACAGCGTGAGTGCATCTCTATCCACGTTGGTCAGGCTGGTGTGCAGATTGGTAATGCCTGCTGGGAACTCTATTGTCTGGAACATGGCATCCAACCTGATGGGCAGATGCCCAGTGACAAGACCATTGGAGGAGGGGACGACTCCTTCAACACCTTTTTCAGTGAAACTGGAGCAGGAAAGCATGTCCCCAGGGCTGTCTTTGTAGACTTGGAACCCACTGTCATTGGTGAGAATTGCCAAAGCTGCACATATCCTCTCTGAATTTGTACGTGTGTGTGTGTGTGTATATAGAATATTGTACTAGCAATTATTAAATATAAATTCTAAGTCACTGTGGAGTCAATACTATAGTAAGGCACAAAGCTTAGTGCTTTTCAATCGTGAATCCAGGGTCCCGGGACTCCTACTCTCTGGTTCTAACCCCTTTCCTTCAACTGTTTTTCTGTCCACTTATCTCTTTCTTCTTTTTTTTATTTGCTGTTCTGTGTATATTGATTCATGTTTAGTTAACATGTAGAATATGGAAAGTGAGCTCAAGCAACTCCCATCAGTCTGTAACTCAGACCCTGTACCGTCCTGTCAGATCTACATGTGATGAATGTACAAAACATGTTTTTTCTGATTAAAAACAAAAGTATAAAGTTACAAAAAAAGGTAAGTGCTTTTATACAAGTCATGGAACTCAAAGTGGCTTCTTGTATCCTTACTTTGTGACACATAAACACTGATTAGAACTGATGTTGCTGAGCACAGTTTCTAAAGATCAAATTTACAGGATATTCTAATTTTTTTCCCTTTTCTACAGATGAGGTACGCACAGGAACATACAGACAGCTGTTCCACCCAGAGCAGTTAATTACCGGAAAGGAAGATGCTGCCAATAACTATGCCCGTGGTCACTATACTATTGGCAAAGAAATTATTGATCTGGTACTGGACAGAATCCGTAAACTGGTAAGCATGCAATTTAAATGGATAAGTAACTGAACATTTTGAGGACTCTGCTTTGCCTACAATAGCTGAGGGAATTAATGTGATGGTACTAATTATCTTGATTGTCTTAGAATCTGGTAGGTCAGTTCTGTGACTTCATTTCATTGCCACACTGACACCTTTTAGAATAATGCACACAGTCTGCATCATATTGAGCAAAGTGACTGGGAAATGTGTACTCAGAAGCTATGTGCATTATGCTTTCCATACAGGCTTTAGTTATGAGCTGTGGTACTGAAACAATTGATATCTGTTTCTTTTTGCAGGCTGACCAGTGCACAGGTCTCCAGGGTTTCCTGGTGTTCCACAGCTTTGGTGGTGGCACTGGTTCTGGATTCACCTCTCTGCTGATGGAGCGTCTCTCTGTTGATTATGGGAAGAAGTCCAAGCTTGAGTTCTCAATCTACCCAGCTCCTCAGGTCTCCACAGCTGTAGTTGAGCCCTACAACTCTATCCTCACCACCCACACCACCCTGGAGCACTCTGACTGTGCTTTCATGGTAGACAATGAGGCCATTTATGATATCTGCCGCAGAAATCTAGATATTGAACGCCCAACATACACCAACCTGAACAGGCTCATTAGTCAGATAGTTTCTTCTATAACAGCCTCTCTACGATTTGATGGAGCCCTAAATGTAGATCTCACTGAGTTCCAGACCAACTTGGTGCCCTATCCCCGTATTCATTTTCCTCTTGCCACTTATGCTCCTGTCATCTCTGCAGAAAAAGCTTATCATGAGCAACTTTCTGTTTCAGAGATTACAAATGCCTGCTTTGAGCCAGCTAACCAGATGGTGAAATGTGACCCTCGTCACGGTAAATACATGGCTTGTTGCCTGTTGTACCGTGGTGATGTGGTACCTAAAGATGTGAATGCCGCTATTGCCACCATTAAAACAAAGCGTAGCATCCAGTTTGTAGATTGGTGCCCCACTGGTTTCAAAGTTGGTATCAACTATCAGCCCCCAACTGTGGTTCCAGGGGGAGACCTGGCCAAGGTGCAGCGTGCTGTGTGTATGCTGAGCAATACTACTGCAATTGCTGAGGCCTGGGCTCGTCTGGATCACAAGTTTGATCTCATGTATGCCAAGCGTGCATTTGTGCACTGGTATGTTGGTGAGGGTATGGAAGAGGGTGAATTCTCTGAGGCCCGTGAAGACATGGCTGCCCTGGAGAAGGATTATGAGGAGGTTGGTGTAGACTCTGTGGAAGGAGAGGGTGAGGAGGAGGGAGAAGAATATTAAACTCGACTTTTATTAAACACTATAGAGGCATGTATTTGACCATCTGATTTCAGATAAACACCTAAGCTTTTTATGTTACTCAGAACCTGAGTGAAAGCAAAGTTTGACAATCCATGTTTTAGTTGTTACCCTAATGACATGTCATTGTACCATCAATGTGCTGTCAAGCCTGGAATAAAATATATTTTAAAGGTGTGGGTTTTTTTATGGTTTTAACTAATACCAGTTTCTACACAATTATTTTTTATGAAATGTATGTCAAAATAAGCCAGTCTACCGCTTCACTGCAGCTGAAACATTAGTAGCAGATGGCCTTATTTTATAAAGTGCGTATGATTTCTATTTTTCCTTAGTTTATAGTGGAAATAATACTGATGTTATTAAATCAACTACACTATGCTATATACTGGTTAGCAGTGTGGTGACTTATCTTAACTGATGATTTATTCAATGTCATTGTCAAGCAACAATCACCAGAGAACACAATGGATACAAAGAACAAGGCCAAAAGCCAATGTTGGATGGCTATGAACTTCAGCCCTTCATATGACACTGTATGTGTTGACAAATTTTTTGCCTATTGGCAAAGGCAATACACAATTTCTAAAATGGGCTACAGCATATGGCTTGGTGGACCTCTGGAGAGTCCATAACCCAGGGACCAGGAAATTCAACTGCTATTCAGCTGGGCATAATAGTTTATCCAGAATAGACTTGGCAATGGGCACCCCTGATCTGAATGCCATGGTCTCAGGAGTTGGGATACTGACTAGAGGCATATCCGACCACTCTCCTCTGACAGTGACCCTAACAATTTCCCCTAAGGCCACAAGCAGATCATGGAGACTTAGCTTTTACTGGATCAATCATCCACAACTAACTGATCCCATACTTAATAGTTTGGAATCGTACATAACTTGTAACATGGACTTTTCCAGTCCGGATATAGTTTGGGATGCTCTGAAAACCTATACAAGGGGAAAATACATTAGTAACACAAAAGCACTTACCAACACGTTAAATGCAGAGATCTCTCTAACGCAAACCATGCGCAAGACTGAACACCTCTACGTGGCCCATCTCACTGAAACGAACAAACAGGTGGCACGAGGCTCAAAATTCCCTAGCCCTTGCCCTGCTTGAACTAACAAAGAAACATTCTTTTTCAAAAGGCAAATATATTTGAGCATTGAGATAAAATGGCAGATTACTAGCACACCTCAACAGGGGGGACAATTGTACAATAGGGATTCCCATAGTCAGACTACCTAGTAATGAGACCTCTACATGCCTAGACCAGATAAATAGCACCTTTGAGAAATACTATCCAACCTTATACTCAACAAAGTTAAAAGTTACAGAGACATAAATAGATGAATATCTACAGGACATTCATATGCCAAATTCGCTGGCCAAACAGCCCTGGAGCTAGGCTCCCCCATTACAGAAATAGAAGTCACCCAAGCAATTATGGCTTTTCCCTCAGGGAAAACCCCTGGACGTGATGGAATACCAATTCAGTGGTACAAACAATACACCAAACAGCTCACTCCCCTCCCAATTGAGTGGTACAAACAATACACCAAACAGCTCACTCCCCTCCTGACCAAATTATATAATATGGCACTTGAGGGAAAAAACTTACCACAATCTATCTGACAGTCAGTTATTATTATTAACATGTATTTCTATAGCGCCAACTTGTAGCGTAGCGCTGTAAAGTGAATGTGATTATACAACCAAATCACATGAATTACATATTGTGACAACTAGACCTATAGGGGTACCTAGGTCAGTGTCTTGGGGGCCGCTTTCCACAGTCTTTTAGGGTAAACAAAGCAGTCACAGGAGTCAATCTTCTTAAAGGCAAGTGCCTGCAGTTTATTCCATTACACAGTCTTTGGTAACAGGCACACAAAGAAATGAAAAACAAGGAAAAATAAACCCTTGCACCAGAGCGCTGACTAAACAAAGTTGGCAGCCTAACTACAGTTGGGTGGCTTTCCCAACTCCAACTTAAGAGAACAAAACCAAAATATCACAATCACTGGTAATCAGTACCTTGCCTGTGCAGTGCAGCTCCTGCTCTCTCTCACTCTCACTCTGAGGTGGGAGGGGTTTCACCTCCCAGGGTCAGTCAGGTACTTTAGCTGCAGCAATTACCTTGCAGCTTTGGTCTGTATTAACTATTCCATGTTCCAGGGTGTTGTATTATATAACACCCTGGGAGAAATATATTGCCCATCTATAACTAATCCAGCTGCTTTGTTACAATATATAGAACATAAGTCCTTATCCCCAAAACAGGCAAGGACCCTCTGGAGTGCTCCTTATACAGACCCATATCTCTAATCAATGTTGATGCAAAAATCCTGGCCAATGTCCTTGCCACCTGCCTGAATAAATATATCCTAGAGGTTATCTCCCTGGACCAAGCTGGATTTATGCCGGGGAGGGCAACAGATATTAATATCAGGAGATTGTACACAAATGTTTGTATCATGCATGACAATTCTGGGGCCAGGGTAATAGCAGTATTAGACAACAAAAAGGCCTTTGATTTGGTGGAATGGGCATACCTCTGGGCCACAATGCAAAATGTGGTCTCCCCCCACCCTTCATCAACTGGGTCAAGATAATGTACAACTGCCCAATGGTAAGAGTTAGAACTAACCACACAATATACCCCCCCTTTTCAATGACACTAGGGGCACTAGGCAAGGATGCCCATTGTTACCTCTCTAATTTGCACTGGCAATGGAGCCCATGACATGCAGGCTTAGAACTTCTCAGGCAGTGGAGGGTTTACGCCTTGGACCACTTAGAGAGGTGGTATAAATGTACGCGGATGACACACTATTGTACCTACTGGAAAAGGATAGAGCAGGCGCACACCCACGACTTCAGGTAACAGCCTGGTGCTTGGTAATTGAGGAACGGCACCCTCCAAGTGATTCAATGTAGCAAGAAATACCGGCACACAAAGCTTAGTTTGCAGGGAAACCCTTGCTTTAATTCAAAGTGTGGAAGTGCAACGTTTCGGGGACACGCCTCTTTGTCAAGCCCCAAGACTCTCCCTCCGATCTCTTCAACTTCCCCTAGACCGAGGTGGTCTGGCAGCTCCGAACATTCTATTGTACTAAATGGCTGCACAATTAGTGCACTTGGCTGGAATTCCAGACCCCCACCTTTGGGCTAAATATAGGATTAAAGACATGTCAGGCATAATAGAAGATGGCAAACTAATAGACTTTCCTGAACTTAAGCAAACATTTTCTCTCCCTAAAAATATGTTGTTTAGGTACATGCCATGGGCTCCCAGTTTCCTACCCCAGATATCAACACAAGACTTCTTAAGATTGAGACCTGGATACACAACCCTGACCTGAAGAAACCATTGTCCCAATTTTATAATTGCTTGACAGAGGGTTCAGTGCTGAACAAGCTATACAATAAATGGCAAAATTATATCCCTGCCATTACACTGGAGGATTGGCAAGATATTCTGGAAAACACAACACAGGGACTAATATGCTCTAGGGATAAACTGACTCAGTTAAAGTTCTTGCACCATACTTACCTCACTCCTAGTAGGCTACATAAGAACAATCCGAGTATAAGCGAAAACTGCCCTAGGTGCCAAGGTAGTCCTGCAACCTTCATACATATGACATGTACATGCCCCTTTACCCACAAATTCTGGTCTATGGTCATACAGCAGATCCAAGGTAGATTAGATATACCGATCCCACTGGATCCAAAAGTACTCCTGCTTAACCAAATGGAAGAGCTGTCTCCCAGGAAAGCAGATCAAACCCTCCTGTCTCTGCTCTGTATGTATGCTAAAAAAAACAATAGTGTGGAGATGGAGCAATCCTGAGGGCCCCACACAGACATTGTGGGAAGACCTCATTCATAGAGCAATACCAATATATAAACTAACATATTTGAGACAAAGCTGTCCTAATAAATTTGAAAATATATGGGGCCTGGGAGAGGAGACCTGAGTGCTTGCCCCAGTACATTCTTTTCTCTTATCGTCCTATAACCCGCAACAGGAATAAAGGTGGCTAAACTCACTCATCTTTATCCAAGTTTCTAACATAATAACACACACTTCACGATATTCAAACAAGAAGACACAATAATATAGGTTGACTGTACTCTGTATTTACTTTACAGATCTGTTCTTGTTTTGTTTGTTAAATGTACTTATCAAAATATCAAGATAACTACTATGTTATACTGTACTTGACTTCTTTCAATAAAAGAATTGTTGCCTTTATCCTTGCCTCGTTTCCACAGTGTGTTGTTCCAGAAGTCTCTGCTCTTTGCCATAGACAATCTGTAGTCTGCACTAGAAAAATGTAAAAAAGCTAAGTGCACCATGTTAAGAGAGACCCCAGTTCATCAGGAAATGTGGTGTGCTGGGTGCAGTAACAAATTAATATACACAGCAAAAATCCATCAATCCACCCTCCTGAACCTCACATTGGCTTAAACTATAGATTGTACTTAAAGGAGAACTTA
>CM044433.1:139514246-139525658 GCA_024363595.1 Xenopus borealis | reverse complement strand
ATCACCCCCCCCCCACACACACACACACACACACACACATGAAAGTCTGCCTGCTGTGTTTGCTTACTATGTAGAAGCTTTAAAAGGTATCACTAGATATCACTAAAGATTAACTGGCCCCTGCATTGTTTACACCTCAAATTCATTCTGTAATCTGCTGTATTGTTCACACATGTAATCCCCCCCTGCATTCTTCACACATATAATTGGGTCTGGCTGGAGCCTTGGGGGTCCATCAGGGCTGCAAAATGAAAGAAAGCATTTGGAAAGCGCAGCTCATCGGCAGAGAACGGACCAGACTGGGGGTAGGCAATAGAGGAGGTACGTCCCTGGTGACCTCCCAGCTTTGCGCCATAGGCACGTGCCTACTCTGCCTACCCCTTGGCCCGGCCATGCAAAGAAGTTGGACAGCACTGGGTAAGATATATGTAACAAACTGCAATATTTGTATCCATTTTCAGAAATGCAATCAAACCCACTAAATTTGGCATAGCTGGTAGTTTGGGATAAAAAGACATTCAGTATTTACACATTTTGTATTCATTATACTGTTTTTTTTTGTTTTTTTTTTTATTATATTTGAAGCTCAGAGCATGCTTCAGTTCACCTAGTGCAAAAAATGTGCAAACACATAGAAGTGCAAGTAACTCGGCCAAGTCCATTAAACCCTCAAGGTCAAAAGGCACAAAATAATTGAGAAATATTCAGGTTCCCCTTCACCGTGGCTAGGGGTAGTGCCTATGTCCCCAAACTCCCCAGCCAAAAAGCCCTTAGGAGGCAAGGGTCTTTGAGCCACATTCACAGCATGGATAGGAGGGTCCCTTTACTCCTTCCCATTCAAGCTGAAGGCAAACGAGAGGTTGGGAACATAAAAGTCCTTTGACAACTTTGCTCCCTATTTCAAATTAGGAAATTCAGGTGGGGGAATGGAGACTGATGGCCACTTATCCCTCATAAACCAGTGCTTCTACCCAGAGGATGTGCGCTAAGGTAAAGTCAAAGTGCAAATAAATAAATAGATAAAATTATAAGGTGACCACAAGTAGCCCCAGCCTAAAGGTGGCCATAGACGCACAGATAATATCGTACGAAACGAATTTTCGTACGATATTCGGTGCGTGTATGGTGGGAAATGAGCCGACCGACATCGTCAAAGGATTAAGATATCGGTCGGCTGGTTGATCGGACTGGACGGAAAATTTTGATCGGATGCCTTTGAAAGCACCCTGAACATCGGCCATTGTTAGTGCTGAATCGTCAGATACAAGTAGAATTCTATTGTTTCTACCCGTTTATCTGACGATTCAGCTCTACACGTGTGTGTTGAAACGAACGATCTTTCTTGGAAAGATCTTTTCCGAGAAAGATCGTAATTGTTACGTCTATGGCCAGCTTTATGGTGGATTTGTAAAAATTCTTTTCTATCCCTGTGCCAAAAGGTTGGGATTAAGGCAAGGCGTTTCTATGAAAGTGACAGAGTAATGTGCTTTGGTGCTGTGCTCACAGAAAAAGGTGCCAGACCTGTGAGATAAGGCACCCCAGGGTGAAAATCCTGCGGCACAATAAAAGCTCCAGCTACAAAGCCTCCAGACTCGTGGCCACTATCAAGTGGTTTTCTTTTCTCTCAGTGGGGTGCATTCTCTCCAATGGTAAATTGATAAGAAGAGATACTACACTTGGGGGTTATTTACTAAATTAATTGACTCATTTATCTCATATTTTATTAAAAAAAAAAAAAGACGTCCATACTCCCATGCCTGATTTTATCTTATTTATTAATAAAAAAAACTCAATTTAATCGGAAAAACTCAATAAAATCAAGCAAAACCCCAAATCATTTGAATTTTTCTGGCTTTTTCCTTACTCCTTAATTATTTTCAGTTTTTGCCCAAATCCCCCCACCAAAAAAAAAGTCATTTTTTTTAGGCTAAACCCAGCGCAGACCATGAAAACTTCAAAATAAGATAGGTGCCTCTCCCATTGACTTATACAGGACCTTGACAGGTCTGAGATGACGGATTTTCAGATTTGGGCTTCTTGCAGCATCAGGGTATAATAAATCTCAAAAAATGTTAGTTTTTTCCCTCAAAAAAGCTGTGTTTTCCAGTGAAAAAAACTAATTTTTTTTAGATATTAACAATCAGATTTTAATAAATTGTGGTCAGCCTATTTTTTGCATCTTTTACTTAGAATTGCACCAAAAACAGTACAGACTCACTGCTCCTAATAAAGTATAAACAGTGCAAGGCTGTAGCCTTAAAAATACAATTACTAAAAATGAAAAGGCACAGGGGGACAGGATGAGAAGGATAGTATAGCACCTGGATAGTAGCCCAGAATGCCAGTATTGAATTTCAAAGTGCACAGAGATAGGGGAAAAGGTAGTATGAGTAAGAAGTCTCTACTCCCATTGTTTTCATCTGCCAACCCCACACCCCATCACCCAATTCTACCTGTCTGTGCCTTTTTGTTTTTAGTAATTGTATTTTTAAGGCTACAGTCCTGCACTGCTTATACTTTATTAGGAGCAGTGAGTCTGCACTGTTTTTGGAGTACTTTGCTGTGTGGGCATGGCCCCCTGTGTGTTTGACAGCCATTGACTGCTGTTTTAATTATGAGCATTAAAGGTGAAGTTTTAGGCGTCAATTATTTATATAGTATTAGCACTGTCTTTGCCTGAACTGGTTGTAGGGTTGCCACCTGGCCGGTATTTTTGATGGTTGAGCCCAATGTTATTAATAGGAAAAAAAGATAAATATATAGGAAGGCCGGTATTTTTTTCAAGAAAAGGTGTCAACCCTAACTGGGCACTGTTTGATTGTATCCTGAAGAAGGGAGGTTTTTTCCCCCCGAAACGTTGATATAAAGGTGGCATGATTAAAAGGGGTACACTCCCCAACTGCTAAAATTGTGTGTGCGGACCGTCATTTTCACGAACCCTAACTGGTTGGCATGAGGTACACTGAAGGAGGTGGCAGCATATCCATCTCTTGGATCCCTCAAATATATTTTTTTGAGTGTGATTTCTGGTAGGAACATATGTTTTTATGGTTTTACCCCAGGTAAAATGCAGTATATGTGTTGATTTGGAAAAACTGAAATGATAGACCATAAGGCAGTAGTTTAATTTTGAGTCCCCTACATGACACATACTTAGGTAAACCTATGCATATTGGGCATTAAAATGTTAATTAGACCCCTGGTATTCATATTTAGGATGTTTAAAGTTGGTACCTAATTAAATGTGGGCAATACAATGTTTTTATTTTTATAAAAAAAATATTAATTTAGGAAAGAATTGCAGCTTGATATTTTGGATTAGAAATATACATTTACCATTTTGGATTGCCCATTGGGATTTCTAGGGCAAACCTACTGTTAGTGGAATTTTGTTAGTTCACCTTTAAATTAACTTTTATTATGATGTAGACTCTGAAATTCTGAGATGGTTTGAAATCAGTTTCCATTTTCTATTTTTGTATGTTTTTCCTGTTATATTTTTTTTATCATCAGTTTGGTATTTGGTAGCTATCTGGTTGCTAGTGTCTTGTTTTCCATAGTAATCAGGCAGTGGTTTGTGGAATAAGAATAGGGTGGGTCTGAATAGGAAGATATGTAATAAAATGTAATAAAAAAAAAGTGTAATATAAAGTAGTTTTGTGCCTGCTTGGGTCAGTGAAGAAATAATGAAGACCAACTGCAAAGTTGCTAAGAACAGGACAATCTGTAACAAAACGAAAGTTAAAGGCAAACCAACTCTTTCAATGTAAAGTATACAGCTTTCTGGAGCAGTAATGAAATGTATGAGATGTGGAATTGAACAGTTCCAGCATATAGTGCAAATTTAGGTAGCCTTGAAATAAATTATATATAGTTTTCCTTGTTAAACTAAAAGTCCCCCTAGGAAAGGCCTCTAAAGTGAAAGAGCAGGGCACAGAATATTCACAAGCTGTGTCAGGCGATATAAGTACCCTCAAAACGGGAATGGGTTAAATCCTGGCCAGCCAACCGTTACAACTTCCGTCATCCCTGTTCTCGTCCAATCAACTGTGCGCTCCAAGGCGTGCTGGGACAATGACGCGCATGCCGCTGTTTGATTTGTGATTGGGTGAGTGTAAGTAAGGGTGGGGCGTCGCAAGCGTTTCGGATGCAAGGTAACCTGAAGCTGCTGTGGTTATCTGATCGCTGCAGGCTTGTTCACAAGTAAACGATATTCCCGGTCGGTGTGGAACGTGTACGGAGGCGCCATGATCCCAGAAGATGGAAGTTAACCAGGATGTGTCTGTTAGAGAGCAGATTTTCCACGACTGGGTCCGGGAATGCATAGTGAGTTTGGTCCCTGGGGGAGGGGGAGTGTTCACGCTTACATTGCCAGCATAACCCGTAAGCGCTGACCTGCGAGTGATTAACCGCATAGAGCCAGGGGCACTATCAGCTCATACAGGTTTTCTTACAGTGCAAGTAACAGGGGGAATAACTAGCACAGATACATGGGTGCATTCTGGGGCTTCAGCTGGGGTTTCCCCTCCCTTACACTGCAGCTCCCAGGCTTCTCACAGCTGCCGGGGCAATGTCTTGTGCTTTCATGAGTGGAATTAGCATATGGGGTTTCGTGGCGGATTTGCCCATTGGACACCCACCCCCCATGCTTTCATGTCACTGGCCACCTGCCTCCACCTTCACTTTCATTGTCTCAATTAATTGTCATTTAAATTCATTGTACTGACTGTCCCAAAGCACCCCCTATCCTTCCAAGGTCCCTTGGCTATTACTGTCCCAAATCAAGTAACCCCCTATCCTTCAAAGGTCCCCTGGGTATTACTGTCCTAACACAAGTAACCCCCCTTTTCTTCCAAGCACCCCTGGCTATTACTGTCCTAAAACAAGTAACCCCCTATCCTTCCAAGATTCCCTGGCTATTACTGTCCCAAAACAAGTAACTCCCTATCCTTCCAAGGTACTCTGGCTATTACTGTCCCAAAACACCCTCTATCCTTCCAAGGTCCCCTGGCTATTACTGTCCTAAAACAAGTAACCCCTTATCCTTCCAAGGTCCCCTGGCTATTACAGTCCCAAAACAAGTAACCCCCTTTTCCTCCAAGCACCCCTGGCTATTACTTTCCCAAAACAAGTAACCCCCTATCCTTCCAAGGTCCCCTGGCTATTACTGTCCCAAAACAAGTAACCCCCTATCCTTCCAAGGTCCCCTGGCTATTACTTTCCCAAAACAAGTAACCCCCTATCCTTCCAAAGTTCCCTAGCTATTACTGTCCCAAAACAAGTAACCCACTATCCTTCCAAGGTCCCCTGGCTATTACTGTCCCAAAACAAGTAACCCACTATCCTTCCAAGGACCCCTGGCTTACTGTCCCAAGCAGCTAATTCCTTCAATAATCCCAGGTAGTCCTATTGCACTGAAACTACTCTAGGTGATTGTTATAGCAGCCAATAGCATTGTTTCTTGACTTTTTCAGGTCAGTTCGTTTCAGATAGTTCACCAGAATTATACTTTTTCCAATTGCTTTCTATTTTCTATTTGTGACTGTTTTTCTAATAGTGAAGCGTAAAGCTTCATTTGTAACCCTCTAAAGCAGGAATCCTCAGCCTCTTTTGGTCCGGGACTGGTGTAGCAGCAAAATTTTTTGCAAGGACTGTGGGGGTCTGAAGGGTGGTCTGCTTCCAACGCAGGAGCGCCGACGTCCAATTCGGTGCACTGCATTAATTTTGGCGGCACAGTTCAGGACTGTCCGTGGCCCGGCGGTTGGGGACCCCTGCTCTAAAGGAGCTCTGGAAGGGGTGTCACTGACTCTGTAAACAGTTCTAAATTGATACATTTACCTGATACATTTCTTATCTTTGTCCCTGCTGAGTAGCATCTCTGGGTTTTCAATTAAAGGCAGCTGTTAGAATTGATACAATAGTTGCTAATACTCCAGATATGCTACTTCGAAATGAATCCACTAAATGTGGAATCCACTAAATGTCTGCACCTGAATTACTGAGCTGCAAGACTGAAACACCAGTGACGAGTCAACCCCAAAATAAAATTTGCCTATAACCTAATTCTAAGCAACTTCCCAATATGCATTTATAAAAATGCTCTTGCTTTTCAAGTTATTTGTAAAAACAATTGCTATCCAAAGCAGCAGTTTCTTAACTCCTGGTTGTTACTTTTTAAACAATGTTTCAAAACACTGACTTCCCCAGCAGCAAAGACAGGTCTGTTAATTAGCTGCCTTGTCTTACATTGTATCAACTGTCTGATCCACCAGGGCAGAGAATAGAAAGGGACAGTCAAATGCTGCTTTCGAAAGTAATACATATACAAATAACTTCTAAACCATAGAAACATTGTATTGAATTTATATTGCAACATTGCTTAGAACTGTGTTTTCTTTTATTAGGAAAAATTTCATTTGGGGGTTTGACTTGACCTTTAAAGCTAGATTTAAAAAAAAAAAAACAGTTAAAAAAAATAATGAAAGTAATTTATTAAGTCTTTATTTCTGGGGAGCAATCTGAAAACAATTGAACTGAAAAGAAGTGTTTGGAAGGTGAACAACCCCTTTAAAAACAACTGTCCCATATATTTTGTATGGTAGACTCTCTTCTAATTCTTTATAATGTTCCAAGATGTTTCCAAGTTCTGGGGTTATCAAATTGTTGGTTGATTAAGGGCAATGTAATATGTACTGTACATTTCTGAAGGTTTAAAAGTGAAAGCTTGGTATGAGCCCTTTTATCTTCGTTGTTCTGCACTTTCCACTGTTTGTCCCTGTGTGCTTGACTTACTTGCTTTGTTCCATTGTGTGTCATTGCTTATGTCACTAGTGCTTGTAACAGACCTGGGCAGATCTAGTGACGCTGCAGCTCTGCGTGGTGGAAAGCCTAACACCGCGAATGCTGTAGGTGTGGGAGAATGCTGGGTCCTTGTGTGTATGGAAGCAGCTGTAGTTTGTGGACTTGTGGATATAGTGATTCAGTTATTATATTATCCCACGGCAACCCACTATGTTGGGAGTGCAGCCTTAAAACGGTTTCTTCATAAAATATAGATCATGGGTTCTCAGTTTGTCATCACTGGTTGCAGTCTGATCCAGCGAATACTAAGACTGAAGAAAGCATGTTGCAAATCGAGGTATTAACATTAGTTGTAGGACTGCATTAGAACAGGTGGCAGTTGAAATGCGTGAGATGACAGTCTGACTTCTATGTTGTGCCGAGTCCACCTGGATGGAGGGAGCACACGTCTATGCATGAGGTGGAGGAATCAAATAAAGAGTTCCAATTGGGGTGAATGGTAATTTCTTAGCAGCCCAGCTGTGATTCCAAGGGTATCCATTACATATGGTATGGTGGCTCAGCCAGATGGTGTCCTTATCCCAAATGTTTGGTAAAATTGAGCAGTCTGGCCATGGCTAATTCATTTCACAAATGATTAGCACACAATGTGTGCTATTTTGGGCCCAGTAACAAGTCCCTAATCCCCAAATCCACATCTTTATTTAAAGGGGTAGTTCACCTTCAAATTAACTTTTAGTATATTGTAGAAGCGCCAATTCTAAGAAACTTTTCAATTGGTCTTCATTATTTATTTTTCATAGTTTTTTAATGATTTGCAATTTTCTTCAGTTTCTTTGCAGCTTTCAAATGGGGGTCACTGACACCATCTGAAAACAAATGCTCTGTAAGGCTACAAATGTATTGTTATTGTTACTTTTTATTACTTATCATTCTATTCAGTCCATCTCCTATTCATATTCCAGTCTCTTATTCAAATCAATGCAGGGTTGCTAGGGTAATTTGTACCCTAGAAACCAAATTACTGACACTGCAAACTAGAGAGCTGCTGAATAAAAAGCTAAATAACTATAAAACTACAAACAATAAAAAATGAAAACCAATTGCAAATTTTCTCAGAATATCACTCTCTACATTATACTAAAAGTTAACTCAAAGGTGAACAACCCCTTTAACTGGAACCTTTTCATGTAAATCAGACCGAGAAACCTGTTGTACTCTATCGACTTGCTCTCTCTAGTTCTTACCATGATATTGGAAAACCTGTTGCACTCTATCCTCTTGCTCTTTCTAGTTCTGACCGTGCTTATCACTGCATGCTTTTTTCTCTGGGGTGCTGCTGTATTTTTTCCTACTAGCTGTGCACACGGACTACATTCTGATACCAGTAGGCCATGCATAAGGTGTCATCTTCATTTCAGTATGTTGGGAATGTTCCTTGTGCGTCATCCGTGCTAGATATTTAAGTAACAGGACACTGCAGTTAGCTCTTTACTTTATCCGTATAATTGTTTCAAAAGTTCTACAGCAGTCATTCTAGAATTTATCCCTTTGAATCAGTTTGCATTAAAATATACACATTAAATTTAGATAGATATGTTGACTGTTAATGTTGACAGTTGATGTCTATGTTGACCGTATAAATGTTTATGAAACTACTATTTTGAACATGTATAACATGTTCTGATAAGGAGAATATATCCAGTTTGCCAAAAGTTGACCAACCAACCAAATAACCTTTTGTTGGATGAGAGTGGGTTGATCCAATCATTTAGATCCCAGGGCAAGAACTAGACAACAATTGGATCAGTAGGGGAATCGTTTGGAATGACTCTGTCTTTGCTTGATGAGATACACAAGTCGGTAAGCTGCTGAGTCAGTTGGCTGCCAGTATTATGTGTATGGTCCATCATGTCTACCATGTGTTCCACTATTTGCGGAAATAGTAATTCAGATAACATGTAGTTCTAAAGCAATTCAACCTGTTGGAATTTTCTTTTGGAATTTTAATAATATTTAATATGATAATATTGTTCATGCTTTGCAATGACCGTTTTAATTGTACTTCTCTACTAATTGATACCGTACTTTACTTACTGCTAAAAAGGCAATAGTTTCCAAGCAACAATAATACTTAATTTTGTTTCTACATATACATTTTACATTGCCTTTTTTAAGGGAATATACTCTGTTTACTTTACATTTACTTAAAGGGATACTGTCATGGCAATCCGTGTCACTGAAATCCATTTCTCAAAAGAGCAAACAGATTTTTTTAGATTCAGTTTTGAAATCTGACATGGGGCTAGCCATTTTGTCAATTTCCCAGCTGCCCGGTCATGTGACTTGTGCCAGCACTTTAGGAGGGAACTGCTTTCTGGCAGGCTATTGTTTTTCCTTCTCAATGTAACTGAATAGTACGCAGTGGGACATGGGTTTTTACTATTGAGTGTTGTACTTATATCTACCAGAGAGCTGTTATCCTGTGTTAGGAAGCTGTTATTTGGTTACCTTCCCATTGTTCTGTTGTTAGGCTGATGGGTTGGGAGGAAGGGAGGTGGTGATATCACTCCAACTTGCAGTACAGCAGTAAAGAGTGATTGATGTTTATCAGAGCACAAGTCACATGACTTGGGGCAGCTGGGAAATTGACAATATGTCTAGCCTCATGTCAGATATTTAAAATGTAATAAAAAAAATCTGTTTGCTCTTTTGAGAAATGGATTTCAGTGCACAATTCTGATGGAGCAGCACTATTAATTCACGCATTAAAAAAAAAAAATTCCCATGACTGTATCCCTTTAATATCAAAGCTCACTGCAACATATTGGCATTATTCTACACTGAGCTTGTCACTGCATGTTTTGTTTATTTTTGTAAGTGGGAGCATGCTGACCTCTTTAGTTAGTTTCATGGGAAAAAAATAGATCAATGCCAATGTTTCCTCTAAAGCTGCCAATTGGGACCATACTACCTGATCACCATGGCATGTATACATAGTCCTGCAAAACACCTTTGTTTTTTTATCTCTGTGATTAAGCTTTGTTTGTAATAATGTCAACGAACAAAATTTCTACTAAATAATTAAGATTCTTTGCTGAGCGATTTGCAAAATCATGTAAAATTTCCTTCTCTGCAATGTAAATAAAGTGCTTGTGTTGGCCTATGCTGACCTGTAACTTGAACCCACCCACACGTTCGAATTTGTAGACGCCAACATTTTTAAAGAATGATGAGTCTCTGACTAGTCGTTACAGTGCTGAATATGAGATTTAAAAATTGGAAGTTACATTAAAACTAGCATTTTCACGTGGCATAACTATAGAGGAAGCAGACCCAGTTGTTCGGGTGGGCGGTATTTGCTTCCTCTATAATTGTTACAATCCCCGCCCTTCCCAGCAGCTCCTAATTACACTGGTGGGAGAGGGGGCCTGATGGTGGTTGATACACTACTGGTAACTTCTAACTTCTCTGAAAAGGTTTCCATTGCCTTTCTGAACATTAGAAAGGATATGTGGTCAATACAGTAAACCTTGTTCAATTTTGCTCTTTTCTGCCTCTTAATCTCACCTTTTTATTTGACAAGGTAAAACATAAAGACAAAGTCCTTTATTCTAAGCAACTTTCAAATATACATTTAACAATTTCTATGGCTTTAACGTTATTTGTAAATGTAAACAAATACAGTTTACCCCTTTCATGTTCTCTGGTTCTAACTCTACTACATTGTTTCATGAGTCCCAGCAAGTAGTGCAGAAAATAGTAACAGCCAGACAGATACTGCTTTCAGTTGCAGTGACTATCACATACAATTGCTGAACATGAAGAAGGTTGCTCCCAGGTAAAGGCACGTTTCAATGGTTACACTTGATAAGTTAAATTATCTTTTTGCTACCTTGTTTTCATATTTCTGACTAGGTTTACTGATTGTAGTCTGTGGTGCTTTTGGACTGAAAAAAGTCCTACTATTGCACTTTTGGCAAGGTAGGCAAAATCATGATTTAAAAAGATTTGCATCCGTTGTGGAAATAGCTTTCCGCAAGTGTATAATGGGCCATGTTGGCACCTACACAAGTACCTTGAACTTGGAGATGCATTTACCAGTTTCTCCTGGGCACTTGTTAAATAGTACTGTCTGTCTGCAAGAATGTCTGATTTATTCTAAGCAGCAGCACATGCCTGTAAGTGAAAGGAAGCAAAGAGCTCACTCAGCAAGACACCATCAGTAAGGCATAAGGCAGTGGGGCAAGCGGCTTTTCCCTTTAAGCCTACTTGTGACCTCTTGTCTTCCCTTGCCATATGTCTCCCTACATCTGCTCACTTAACTGAACCAAAGTAACCTTTCATAATGTTATATTGGGCTTATGTCAACTTAGCTTTACAGCCCTTTGGTTTGTATAGAACTGAAATGTTATTTTTTCCGTTCTGATCCTCTTCTGATTCCTCTTGGCTGCATCAGAAAGTGTAATCCTTGCAACAGCAATGATGCAGAAATAAGTCCATTCCAGTAATGTTGCTTCTGTATGCAAGCAAGTCTGTAGTAACCACAATTCCAATAAGCAAACTTTGGCTTTTTCCAGGCTGCAGTAGGCAAAGTTATAGAAATAAAGA
>CM044433.1:139426356-139446661 GCA_024363595.1 Xenopus borealis | reverse complement strand
AACACACGCAGCACTTTAATCATGCCATAGCCAATGTCCCTTCTCTTTACGTGGGCCTACCATACATTCCTCGCAGCCCAATGGAATGGTAGACATTTCAAGGATTCTGAAGTGTTATTTATTTTTTTCTTTTTATGGGTGATAAACTCTAGGTGACCTAGCAGCACTCCTTGAACTCACAATGTGCCACCCCCTAAGAAAATACTGACCCCCCCCTCCACACCACCTTCTATTCTCTTGCTCTAGGTACGCACCTTGATCTCTCTCCACCCCTTCCAGCTATCTGCACAGTCCAAGGAGGACAGAGAGACCTGGGGGGCTGGGAAGATATTCTGCAGTCTCTTTTCCAACACCTTTCTTTCCCAGCATTGTGCATTCTTCATGAACTCTACTCAATGATACAATTGCTCTTCTAAACAGGTCATTGTCAATATACACATCAAAACAATAGGTGGGGTAGTAAGAATGCTAAAAAAATAACAATCAATCTGGGGTTTTCAGCTGAACCAAAATAAGTCCCTATACTGTGTATACCTCTGTGATCCCCCTTAAAATAAATACTGTACAATTTTTGTAATGGTAGTTAATGGGGATCTTGTACTACCTTAGTCGGCTGCTTCTGCTACACCATTCTAGCAGTTAAAGAATAAGGCTAGAAATGTTGTATTCTGTATACTAAACATAAGCATGAACTTACTGCACCACAAGCCTAATCAAACAAATGATTTATGCTTTCAAAATTGGCCCCAGGGGGCTGTCATCTTGTAACTTTGTTATACATCTTTGCAAGACCAAGACTGTGCACATGCTCAGTGTGGCTTGGGCTGCTTAGGGATTGTCAATAATTATCAAAACAGCACAAGTCAAATAATATCTGCCAGAAGCTGATACAGCAAGACTGATTAATAATCAGAATATACAGACTGCACTGGGTCCTGTGTTGTCATGTAATCTAATGTGGATTTTATAGTTTTTGTATTGTTTAATAGAAACTTTCTCCAACTCTGCAGAACCAGTGGCTGTAGCAAAATAACCTTTCAAATAGAATCCCAGTTTATCTGTTTGCTTAAATCTGGCTCCATGATCTTTGTCCCTGCAGCTGGAGTTGGACACCTTAAAGCGGATTTAAAGGCAAAAATAAAATCCAATACAAATCTCTACACAGTTGCCGACTGCAAGCTGCTGGAGTTCTGCATGGCTGGGACGTAAGGGGGGCCCTGCTGTTCATAAGTATGATTGTTTCCCTGCCCAGCAGTTAGGATCCGTCTGACAATTCCTATTCAGAGCAGTACATTTAGGGAGAATTTCACTGAATACAGTCAGGTTTCTTATAAAAATGGTAGACATGGTTTCCCCCCCCCTCAAGCTACAGTACTACAGAGCCGTAATGCACTTCATGTGCATTGTCCTGAAAACATAGGTAACCCAACTGTATGGCTGGCTCTCTTAGGAGGCACTACATAGGTCCTTAAAGTGTATGACCTATAACATTAATATTTGAATATATTTGTAACCTTATTTTAAGATAACAGGGCTCTGAATAAATGCTGGACTATAAATGCAGAGCTTTGACAGAAATCTACTCAAAATGAGTGGACTGAAGAATATTTTTTCAGTACAGATGACGTTTAGACTAATGATTGCTTGCCATTATATGGCACAGGTAAGCCTTTTCCTGCTACAATCGCTTGAAACCATTCACAACTGTTGTATTCCAGCAGGGCTACACTGATAAAGTACAAAGAGTGGGACTAAAGTGCAGATACCTGAATTTATGCCAATAAAGTGCAAAGTGATGCATATGTAACACTGAAATTCCCATGCATAATACAGATTGAATGGTAATTTTCAGTCAACAATAGCAGAGCACAAGTAGGAGTCAGAATTGAAAGCAATCAAGCAGTGTTGTAAACCCATGGGAAAAGCAAACACAACACCATGTTGTATAGGAAGTGGTATTACCAGCAGAAAGAGGGAGGTTATATTGCCATTTTATAGGTGAGACCTCACCTTTAGTATTGTATTCTTTCTACACACCTTAAACAGTAGCCACTAAAATGGTCTTAACAGCCAAATAGATCAGGAAGAAGTTCAGAGCCATAATAGTGCAGCTTGGGAAAACAAACAGGGAAAGGTGACACAACAAAAACTTTTAGTTATAGGAAATGATTTGTTTGATCCTCAGATATAAGATTATTAGACTTCAGAGCAGGAGTCTCTTCCTTGTGCTTTCCTTTTTGGGAGTTACAAAGCCACACTTTAACATTCATGAATTCTGTGCTGTTTCTGCTGCACTCACCTTTTGCAAAATAGGTCTGTTCAAACTCTATGATCTTTTGCTCCTTCCACTACAGGGTTGGCACTAGGCCTGGATAACTTGATGCCAACCTGATGAAAGGATAAGAAGGATAACAGTGGTCAATAAATACTCACTGCATATGCTACCCTAAAAAGATGTGTGTATAAACAGACTATATCACTAAAAGTCTTTTCAATATCTCATTAGTGTAGCCTCCTTTTACAAATGCAACAGCTTCTAGACGCCTCCTATAGCCTTCGATGAGTGTCTGGATTCTGGATGATGCTATTTTTTTACCAAATGTCCATACAAAATCTCTCCAGTTCAGTTAAATTTGATGGCTGCCAAGCATGGACAGCCTGCTTCAAATCATCCCATAGATTTTCAGGGGGACTGCGATGGCCATTCCACAATATTGTACTTCTCCCTCTGCATAGTAGATAGGAGATTTTAAAGTGTGTTTAAGGTCATTGTCTTGTTATAATATCCAACCCCTGCTTAACTTCAACTTTGTAACTGATGCTTGAACATTATCCTGAAGAATTTGTTGATACTGGGTTGCACTTGTGCAAAACTGCGTTGAATTGTAGAATGATGTACAGATACACCATCTGAAGCAAGATGTTCTTGCAGGTCTTGGAAGGTGATGCCACTCCTGTATTTTCCTTATCCTGCCAGACCTGGGTTTTAGAGCAAATGTGCCTGTGACCTTCCATTGCCTGATTACATTCCTTACAGTTGAAACTGACAGTTTATACCTGAGGTAGCTTTTTGTAGCCTTCCCCTAAGGGCAGGGGCACATGGCCAGATTCTGGGAGATTTAGTCGACTGACAACTAATTGCCTCTTCTTCGAGGTGACAATTTCCCCGAACTGCCTCCTCACTGCCTTTCACCTGTGGCAATGCACTTGCGGTGCTTTTGATTCCCTCATGAAGAAACTTCAGGTGACTTTGAAAATCAAAGCACACAGAGAGCCATTGCGCTGGCTTTTTCTCATTATAGCAGGCAGAAGGCAGTGGGAAGTCAGTTCGGGAGATTGTCGCCAGGCGAATAAATCTCCCCGAATCTTCCCGTGTGACCTAACCATGATACTGAACAATCTTTGTTTTCAGACCTTTTGACGTTGCTTTGAGGATCCCATGCTGCCACTCTTCAGAGGAGAGTCAAACAGAAGCAAAACTTGCCATTGGCCACCTTAATTACCTTTTCTCATGATTGGACACACCTGCCTATGAAGTTTAAGGCTAAAGGCCCTTACACAGGGGCGTTTTTGACCAGGTCTAGATGCGCCTCATTCTTTTCGATGAGGTTGTACCCACGAGACGCGTGTAAGTCCCGAACGCAGGTTCAGACGGAACGCAGGGGAGCGCTGGTCAAAAACGCCCGTGTGTAAGGGCCCTTCACATGCTAATCCAACCAATTTAGTGTTGCCAGTAATCAGTATAGAGCAGTAACATGCATTCATATTAGCAAAATTACAAGGGTACCCAAATTCTTGCACAGCCAGTTTTTCACATTTGATTTAATTTCATACAACTGAATACTGCTTCACTAAAAATATTTGTTCATAAAACACCCCAGTACTCAGATGTTCCTGGGAAATGAAAGACACAACACTTATCTTTTTTATTGAAAGTGGAGTAAATTATTATGCAGGCTGAGAGGGGTTCCCAAACCTTTTCATTGTCTTATTCTTGTAGGCACAGTAATCTGTGGATTGTGGCAAATGGCAGAGGGGCTGCTGTAAGGCTAAGGCCAGACTGGGAGATTCGGGGCATTTTGTCGCCTGGGGACTTCTCGCCGCGACTTGTAGCCCCCGAACCTCCCCGAATAGCCAAGTCCTGAGGCGCACCGGTGTTACTTGAAAACGCCGGCGCCTATTCACACGGAGCGGTGCGATTTTTGAAATCGCTCCAAATTGCCTCGCGAGTCAATTTGGAGCGATTTCAAAAATCGCGCCGCTCCGTGTGAATAGGCGCCGGCGTTTTCAAGTAACGCCGGTGCGCCTCAGGACTTGGCTATTCGGGGAGGTTCGGGGGCTACAAGTCGCGGCGAGAAGTCGCCAGGCGACAAAATGCCCCCGAATCTCCCCGTCTGCCCTAGCCCTAAGATTGCATAGACAGTGACTATTTTGTTGGCTGGTGGGCCTCTATGTGCTTGAAATCCTAGGCTTATTTTGAATCGCAGTCCAAGCCTGTGTGCTTGTCAGATATTCCTGTGCAATCCTGATTGGCAAGTTATGTGTTGATATGCTCTGAGTTGACTAGTGTTGTGGGCATTTAGGATGATGCTGCATTTTCCCAGGGTGAGGAAGTTCAGGTTAGCGACGGAGATTCATCCCACAAGGAATCATTTGTGCCTGTTGAGGAGTAAGGGGAGAGGATGCACATAGGGCACAGAAATCTTTCCAGTCCCACGTTGCCCTTTTCTTGTTTGCCCCCATTCCTAACAGCAGTGATGTCTCTGAAAAGCTCCTTTGTGGGCAGGCTAGAGAGCTTGCTGCTATGTTGCTTCTGAACTCTGTGCTGGCAAATTCTCACCCTGTTAAGTCATTTGGAGGATGGAAAATGGTTATTGTTTGGGCTTGGCAACAAGTCCAAGGACCATTCCACATGTAGACCTTTTTCCTACATCAACATTCTTAAAGGTACAGTTTAACATTAGAAACTGTTAATTCAATACAGCTCTGAACATAGGCTATTACTGGGATTAGTTCGCTGGTGCCATTTCTCATCTCACATGTCCCCTTTTCCATTGTAGTGAATGCCTCCTCAGTTTCAGAGTCCTGAGATTTGTCTTTCTGTTTTTATGGGCCTTGGCATTGGGGGGGGGCAGAGGGTCAGCATACGCATCACTGAGTGCACAAGGGAGGGAGGGAGAGAATGTGTGAAACACTGCTAAGAACCCAAAGGACAAAACCTGAGGCTTGTGCAGAAAGTCACAGATTAGCACAAAGACCATTATTGTGCAACACAATAATGCTGAAAAATCAACATCAACCAGTGTTCTGCACTTATGCCTTACTCTGCACTGAAGGCAAATTCATCTTTAGGAGAAAGGAACTGAAGCAGCAGAGGGTGGGAGGAATTATATCCCGTAATTCTTTTCTCAGTTCACCAATAGGTTGTACCATTTTTTTTTAAACTACATTTCTGCAGCAGATATCTCTAGGAATAACTACCCCCTAGTTGTCTGATGAGTACTAGATTTTCATGTACTTTTTAGTCATTCGTAAATCTTGAGTTTTTGGAGTCAATGGATTTCCCTGGAAAAACAGACAGACGTATATTTTTTCATATATATTAGATTTAAATCTAATCACATGTAGCATAAGTACCGACCACAATTAGCACCACCAGCAGCGCCATTCCCCTACCTTTTCCCCAGCTTCCCCCTGACATTTGTCATGTTGTTGACCCAAAACATCAAATGCTTTCCATTGCCTCCACCCAGGCCCTACCTCTGTGAAACAACATTACTACCCAAATTAGAAAATGGCTTACAGGTGTCTGCAAACATTACCATTATATACATATTTACATTTTGTCCATAGAAAAAGGTCATAGCCAGAACAGTGGAAAGCAGTATTGTGCCACTTTCAATGCTATGTTGAAGTAGTGGCGGCTTCTATTTTAGAAAACGTCGCAAATAAAGCTCTTAAATGTCTTTGCATGCAAATTGTTGTGACCGATGATACCAAATGCATGGTGAATAATTCTATTCTCTTATGGGCTGGATTGGAAAGTAGTCCCTTTATTAGCTATGATTTGCAGCTCTTACAGTGCTGTGCTATGCTGTAACTACAGTCAGTCTTGTATAAGAACTGGAATAATAGATCTCCTTTAAAGGAAGAAGCTTCTTATTTTTATTTAGGGAGTTTGTTCCCCTTATATACATGTCTTATTGATTCATATGCATATGATATACACGTAGAGCAACCTTTGTGCTTTTCTTCCATAAACAGCTCATAAACCATTACCATAGACTCATAAACTTTAATGCACTTACATATCTTTTTTAGGATACATTCATAGAAACGCTATGGCTAACTGACTCAAGTCAGCAATATGATGCTCTATAGCAGTGATCCCCAAAAGTGGCCAGTGTTAGACTGAGGGGCAACTGGAGAAGCTACTTCAGGGCCCCCTGCTGCAAAGGCATCCTCTGGCACCCTTCCTGAATGAGAGGCCCCTTGTGCGCACCTTTTTCTTCTTGCCATCACGGCAGGGGCCAGGTAGGGAGGTCATAAGCAGTGGCAGTGTCTTGGTGCACGGGGCCCACAAAGGCTGTTCCACACCAGGACTTTGCCTGGTGTCCAATTGGCCCAGTCCAATCCTGCCGATGGCTCTTGAGCAACATGTTGCTCACCAAACCCTTGCATGTTGCTGTCAGTGGGCTCAAAGCAGGTGCTTATTTTTCAATTCCAGACTTGAAGCAAGTTTTGTTGCGTAAAAACCAGGTGAACTGCCAAAAAGTGTCTCCTCACAGACCATATTTGGCATTCCCAGGAATGTCTCTCATTCTTGTGTTTCTCAACTCTCCTTATTGGAGCAGGACCCCTGTGTATGCTTATAGCATTTTAAACATTCTATAAATTGCAACTTATAATAAGAGCATGAAAACTATACCCTGCTTTATCCCTACCCAAAGAACTAAAGAACTTGTCTTCTTTTAGGGCAGGGGTCTACCAGTAGACCTTAAACTGGTGATCAGTAGCTCTCAAGACACTGTCAACCAACAGCTTGTCTATATCACCCTACTATTTCAAGCTTTTCATTTGGACATGTATTATGTTAAGGTTACAGAAATAGTTGTAAAATATAACAATATATGTTTTCTCATAAATCAGTATGTAAGTAATATTGACCATGGAACGGAATGCTAATACTTTTATGGCTATAGATCATATTGGGACATCATCACTAAAAGTAGACCTCACATTAGTAAAGTATGGACACTCATGTTTTAGGGTAATGGTGGATGAGGAGATTAGTTGGCCCCAACAAATCAGTGAAGATTTCATGTTTTGTTGAGACTGGCCACTGGCTGAGGTTTTTCAGAGTCTCTGAGAGCCAGGCTGTCTGCCCTTGGCACAGGGCACTAGCTGGGGTAAGATAACAGACGCAGCATATGTGTGGGGTGTCTCAGGAAGAGTGCCAGCAGTGGGAGAGCAGCAGGAAGCAGCATTTGAAAGTTCTGAATTTTTTGCATTCCAAACTATAAATTTGCATGAAAATCTGGTTAATTAATTACCAGCTATTAAAGTGAAATCATTCAGCCATGCACTATAGGCTGATGGGAATGACAGAGCTAGGAGCATGGATTACTCTCTGCATGTACAACTGTGTATTTCTGCACACCCATGGCTAAGCGTACCAAGCAAATATGCAAGCTTGTTCCCATTAACCAGTGACAAGATTATGCTCCTGGCTAAATGTCTGGGAGTTATAGTTTGTAGTGCAACGGATTTAAAAAACCTACAGCATTGTACATGCTTATTAAATCACACATAACTAGAATTCCTCACGTTTGCATACCAACAGATAAATATAACAAGGGTCCTTAAACACTGTGAGTGTGAATTCAAACTAGGTGACCAGTGTATAAAAATGAGTAGCCATTTACAAATAACTCCATGGAGAGTTGCTGCTAGTGGTGATTATCTGGTTGAAGTGCTAGGTGATTTCCAGTATTAGCACTGATTAGCAGAATAATTAACCTTGTGCTTTATTGACTGATGCAACTTGTGCAACTTCCCTGTATAAAGGCTACATTGGTTCTGGGAGGTGCAGCATTGCTCAGCAAGGGATAAAGGTGGCCATAGACGTGCAGATTTGCCTTCATATTGAACGAATGATGGTTCGGTGCCGATCTCCCGACCTACCACTAACCATTCAGATCAAATAAAGTAGTAAAAGAACAAATCAGACAATGTTTTGCCCCTAACAGTAATTGTAAGAAAGTTTATGTCCAACAAAAGCTGGTGACAGTCTCCCACTGATATCATCAGGCAATACATACAGAGATATTATCGGTAGCTGACGGAAATTTTCTAACCTGTCCGATCAACTGAACAAGCCATCTCACGAAAAATCTTACGAAACGGAGATTTGTACAATCAAATCTTTTTGTCTACGGTCAGCTTAAAGCTTGCCATAGACATAACAATTACGATCTTTCTCGGAAAAGATCTTTCCAAGAAAGATCGTTGTTTCAACACACACGTGTAGAGCTGAATCGTCAAATATACAGGTAGAAACAATAGAATTCTACTTGTATCTGACGATTCAGCACTAACAATGGTCAATGTCAGGGTGCTTTCAAAGGCATCCGATCAAAATTTTCCGACCAGTCCGATCAACCAGCCGACCGATATCTTAATCTTCTGACGATGTCGGTCGGCTTATTTCCCACCATACACGCACCGAATATCGTACGAAAATTAGTTTCGTACGATATTATCTGTGCGTCTATGGCCACCTTAAGGGACCACAGCAATGATACCCAATCAGAATGTTGGAGGCCTCCATCTGCAGCAACATTTGATGAGATGCATTCCTCTAGAGTTTTGTTGGTGCCAGGTTTTAACCCCCTTCATTTGGTTCAATGGCTCAGTACTTCCAGACGGAGTAGTGACTAGCACAGTTCAGCATCAGTGCTACACCTAAAGGCTTCAATTACAGATTTTATACTTCATTCTAATCAACTATGCCTGCATAGTCTCACCTGTTCATGTGTCTACCAGCTTCGCAGAACTTTCAATGTCTATGTAAACCAAGGTCCTGGTAATGTGCCAAGGCATGGATAACTTTTCATGAAAGGAAATATGGAGGAGAGGAATAAAAAGAAACATCATGTGTATCTATTAATTTCATGTTAAACAAAGTTATCTCTAGCAGATACAAAGTGTAGCAATTCAGGGGCACAGCAATTACAGCCTCTGCTTTGTGTGTTGAAAATGTCTTTGAAAACAAAACCCCACAAACAGTTCTATGTAAAGTCAAATACACAATAAAATGTTCTTGGTTTACAGGCAGGGGTTTCCTTCATTATATAACTGGAGACCATAAATGGCAAGAAACTGTATCCATAGTTCTTGTTAAGTTAGTTACTGACTCTGCTTGCAGTTTCAGACTTGTGTGAGACTCCACTATTTATTGGCAAATTTTGACATTGTTTTTTAGCTACATTTTTACGTGACTGGCTTTAATTATAGCACACAGTATTGGATTTGTGATTGACTGGATGCAAACCAGTTGTGTGTTTTGTAACCCGAAAAGAGAACTCAGGAAGTAACACCTATTCAAGGCATTTTAGCACCTTGTGTGCAGTTCATTAAAGCAGGTTGAATTGTCATATTGACGCTTGTTTAAGATGTTAAGTAGCAAGTACCCGTGGGTTTGTAAATGAGCCCTGTGTTGCAGAAGCAAGGGGGATATGAACTCAACAAGATAATGTGTAGTGTATATTTGTCATTTTTGCACCTAAAGGTGGCTGCTTTAATTACTGTTTAAGGGATATACAGCATAATTGAAACTACCTCCCCTATTTTGTAGGCAATTATGAATAATATTTGGTGTCTCTTTCAATCTGGTATACAAATTATCATTATCTTTAAAAATGATCCCTTTATTGGAACTCCCCCAGCTCAGTCATAAAGTGAAGTCTAGCAGAGCACGTCACATGACTGACGGCACTTGGGAAACTAGCAACATGTCTAGCCCCATGTCAGATTTCAAAACTACCCCCCCCCCTATTTTGTAGGCAATTATGAATATTTGGTGTCTCTTTCAATCTGGTATACAAATTATCATTATCTTTAAAAATGCACCCTTTATTGGAGCTCCCCCAGCTGAAGTCTAGCAGAGCACATCACATGGCTGAGGGCACGTGGGAAACTAGCAACATGTCTAGCCCCAAAAATCTGTTTGGTCAGATTTCAATGCAGGTTTATGCCGGAGGAGCACTGATGCATTTTGTAAAAAAAAAAAAAAACGTTTTCCCACAACAGAATCCCTTTAATTCCCCATCCAGTCTGTCTAGCTGCCGATAGGGGTTTTGGAGCATTTTCCAATAAATCTAGAAAAACTCTAGAAAAAAGTCTGAAGCACATATTTTCTCAGCACATATTTTCTATATTTCTGTGAGTATAATGCATTGGCACATTTTTTTCAAATTGTCCACTTTTATATATCCCACTAGAGAAAGAGCAGTTATAACATTTTATCCCCTAAACCACAAGACCATTTTAGCATATCCATTTATTTGAGAGTTGCAGTTTACTGTGCTGCAGACTGGATAAGACATTGCAAGGCAACATGGAGGGCTCTGGACTCACTGTGGCTCAGAAGAATTGTGCACAATCCAGTTCTCATGAAATCTCACTGTGGCTCAGAAGAATTGTGCACAATCCAGTTCTCATGAAATCTCTCAGTGCCAGCGGATGGATTCAGAAAAACACTGGAATGTCCCAGGGCACTGCCTGCCGAGCTGGCATACCAGAGATAATTGGCTGTGCCCGTGGGTGATGTGTGGGGAGGAGAGGGAATGAAGGGATTTGGGCACAATATTTTCTAAAACTGGATATAGCTATAAAATGTAACCACCTAGCAGATGGCTAGATAAAACAAGCATTGTCTGAAGGAAAGAAACACGAGGGGTGGAGGGAAATAAACCATGGGGGCATTAGAGGACTGGTGAGAAATGGCATTTTTATGAATAACATTTGATTCAATATTTAATTGTGCTCCTACCCAGTTTGGTCTTTAGGATAAGCTGTTTAGTAGTGTTTATTATATAAGACATTACAGTGGACATATTCAGAGCATGATAGATGATATTTGGAAGCAATCTTGGTGGGTCGTTGGGGCTTGATCATAAAATATGTTCTTGTCTTCACTGCAGCAAGACTGGTTCACTTAAAATAAGGAACAAGTAAACTCCAGTATACAGGTTAAATTGCCTGTGTGACCTGATAAAGGGGCATGCCCTGTGCTGGAATTTTCTAAGTCTGTATCTGTGGGGTCTCATCCCCCTATACTTCTGTAGCACCAAGCTTTTCAAAAGCAGAGAGGCCAGGAGTGCATGTGAATTAACTTTGGACTTAAAATAAACAACCCATGTCACACAACATTGAAACTGCCTTCTCATACAGAAAAATGTGACCATGTTGCATTAAAATGAGCGTTACTGTGAAGTCTGATTATTTTTGGGTAAAAGCAGGGTTTCCATAAGTATAGTGTAAACTAGCAGGCTGTGGGTCAGTTGGCACTGGTTTAGAATTAAGCCCAAGTCAGTGCAATCATTATTTTGAAAGCTTATTTCAGTACCCATTCTGGTTTTCCCATAAGAAACTATGTAATAACCGTCTTGTGAGCAAAACAAGGATTCTTTAATCTTTAGGCGTTTTAATTCAAAAGATAGCACTTGGTTTAGCCAAGTATACTTTCCACTGATCCGTGTGATGCTCTGGCCACAGTGTGCACTGTTTCATTGCTGAGTAGAGTTCATGTAAGCTATACATAGAATAGTAGCACCCACACTGATAACTAATAAAATAGTATAGTGCAGAGTAATCTATGTCCATATGTTTTAGCCCTGGTTATACGGTTTATTTTCAGAATCCGGTTAGAAACAGTAGACGGTGTGCTGTCAGTTCCCAGTGTTGGTCTCAAACAGTTCCATTAGGTTATCTTTTTGTGTATGTGTAATAAAGTCACATTTTCTATGAGTCTGGTAGAACTTAAATAAAAATTAAAGCCTACATTTTCCTACCATGTAAATAAGTTGGGCATATCTTCCCCACCCAAGCCACATCATTTGCACTGCATATACCCCTCCATTTGCCAGTGCCATCACATGTTCCAAAAACAAACAGCAGATTTCACCCAGTGACCATTTTCCCTCTCATAATCAGTAACATTGGGACATATAGGCTGGAAAGTTCATTGAATGCAAAATGCAGGTTTACAAAAGTACAACATACTTTCATAAAATGTTCTGCTGGGGCTGAGCACTGTAATGGTTAAGCTGAGCTCAGGAGAGGTGGTTAGAAGTAAAAAATAGGATCAGAAAGCTAGAGTTTCTATTAGGACCAGCAATGCTATCTCTTCATTGGCTGTTATACTGGAGGGTGTGTTTAGTGAGCTCAGCTGAGAATAACTGAGCATACTCGTGAGCCAACATCCAAAGTAAATTCCTGAGGGAAGGGGCTGAGGGGAAGAGAAGGATTTCTAAGTGATTAAGGAGATGCTGCAGCCTTCCTGTTAACCTTTTCACAACCGGAGTGTCCTCAAAGAGGCTGTTCACTTATTAAATTTTTAGGAATGGGGGTTATATGTCCTTTAATGTGATAACTAACTCACTACATCCCTGACTGTGTTGTTACAGCGCTGTAAAGATAGAGTCAATGCGTTGGCTATCTCTGTGATGAACATGTGGCCAGGTGTGAAGCTACGGGTTACCGAGGGCTGGGATGAGGACGGACACCACGCTCACGACTCTCTGCATTATGAAGGGCGCGCACTGGACATTACTACATCTGACCGAGACAGGAACAAATACGGCATGTTGGCTCGTCTGGCAGTGGAAGCTGGTTTTGACTGGGTGTATTATGAATCCAAAGCACACATCCATGCCTCTGTGAAAGCAGGTACAATAGTACGAGGAACACAGTATTAATATTAAGTGTTAATCAGAGCCACTCCTTTCAGAGCCAATATTTCTATTATCACTGCCACTACAATACATATGGCTCCCTTCTTGCACAGTTCATTTTTATATCTTATCCTGCTCTGGTTCTTAAAGTGTAACTGGTTGCTATAGTCAGACATAGTCCGAACTATTTGTAATTAGCTGTTACTAAGTTACAGTATATTTTAGGTCAACCTCCTCCATGTTTTATGTAGATTGTTGCCTGCTGATCCAAAATATGGTGATTTAAGTAGTGTTACTGAAACTACGTGCTATACCTTTGTTTAGTTTATTGCCTATATGTGTGTGGTAAGGAAGACATGGCAGGGCAGCCATTGGGCGGTCCAAGGGTTACAGATGTAAGAAGCCCTAGGATAGCACACAATATTTAGTCACATGGGGCCCAAAATGTTTTACTTGTAATGTTCCTGAAAGCAAAAAAGTCTTCTGATGGCATCCCAGGAGGGCAACCTGTCATTGACTACTCATTGAGGCTTATATAAGAGATGCAAAGGGTCAGTGTCCATTAAAAGTCTAAACAATATGGTTATTATCTTTTCCAGATAACTCCCTGGGTGTCCGGTCTGGTGGCTGTTTTCCTGGAACAGCTATGGTTATGATGGAGACTGGTGAGAAAAAAACACTGTCTGAACTAAAGATTGGTGACACTGTCTTCACTACTGATGAAACAGGCCAGTTGATAACTTCAGTGGTTCTGCTCTTCTTGCACAGGAACCCACATAAAACAGCTACATTTGTGCTTATTGAAGCTGAGGGACACCCTTCCAAGCTCCTTGTTACACCCAATCATCTTTTGTTTAGAAAAAGCAGCTCATCCGCAGGATTTCTACCAACTTTTGCTTATAGGGTTCAGATAGGAGACCTGGTTCAAATCTATGTGAATGGCACTCAGGTGCAATCTTCTAAGGTTGTGAGGGTATCCATAGAGGAACAAACTGGAGTATATGCTCCCATGACTGAACATGGAACCCTACTTGTGGATGGGGTGCTAACATCCTGCTATGCTACTGTGGAGTCACACACACTGGCACATGTATCTTTGGCCCCAGTTAGACTGTTGCAAGGCATAGCTTCAATGCTCCCAGATTTAGACATGAGTGAAGGGGTGCACTGGTACTGTCACATACTCTACGTACTGGCCAAGTATGTTCTTTGGTGGGATATGCCTTAATTTAAGTACCAATTAAGGTGGTATGTTTCTGAATGCTGCTGAAAATGAGAAGAATCACAGACACAAGGAGAAATATGGTGAACTGCTTCCTCCCACTGATATACATAAAGAAGATGCCTTTCTTTAAAATGTGTACTGGGCAAGAGATTTCGGCAGTCTACTCATAATGTCTCCCATTGACTGGAACCCAACGCACCCCACTTATAAAGCTTATGGTTAGATGCAAGTTAAGGCTTGGTTAACATATATTGAGCATATGAAGAAAGTAGCCTCTCTAGCCTTATACACCACAATCTAATCTATATGTGATATAATGACAAATATGGTGTAAAAGACAGAGACATGGGCTCACACCAAGAATACTAAAAATGCAGGTTGAATGACTGCACATGGGGAATAGGGCTTGCGACTCTGTGATGTCCCAAGTGGAAAAGCACTGAAGACATCAGATCACATCCAAAGAAGTAACACATTTTACTGTTTTAGCCAAAGATGTCAATATTAAGAGTGGGACTTGGGAAGGCTCATGATTGTGAAGCTCTTTGATGCTGCTAGAGATTGCATGCTCAGTTGGTCATGCCTAAGTGGTGTGTGTCATGCTATCTGCCCATACACCACATCTGAACTCCCTCCACAACTACTGTTCATCTGGGAATTCAACCATTCATGTCCCTGATGGGCAATATACATGCAACTCCAAACCTAAAAAACACTGGATCCTAAAGCTAGGAGGGCCTGCAAGGCACTATGCACTGGTTATTTATTTTTTTATTTCAAAACTGCTAGTTTAGTGGGCCAAAACTAGAATTACAAAAGAAGCAAAAGATCCTACTGAGTCCTACCTGCTGCTGTAAAAAACATGCATACGCTCTGCTCCACTAATACAAAGGTTATCCAAGAAACTTATGATATTGTATTGAAGTCAGCTATTCTATAGACGCAGATGTATTCTATGTTGCTGTATTTGTCCCAGGTGCATAAACATAGCACCAAACAAAAATAAAGAATGCAACGTGCCAAAGTCCTTTCTAAACGAACCAAACCAAACTGAAAGGAATCTGAATCAATTGTGTTCAACAGCAGGGCGTGTAAAGAAACGACACTAATGGAAATACATATACGGAGATTTGCTTACACCCCAAAAAGAGTGCATTTTTAAAATAGTCAACATTTTTGCAACCATTACCATTTCCCATATGCACAACAATCAATATATTTCTCACCCTAAAACAAACATCTCCAACCACTACAAGTACTATCTGTGAATAAAAAAAAAATATACGAATTGATTAAAGCTGGTCATAAACAGACAGATCCACTGTTGTGCCAGATATGGGGCCATTTAGCCACCCACGTGGTGGAACAAACCAAGCCTAAAGTCCAGGCCAACAATTAGATCACATGGGGGCCACTGCCTAATGTCTGACTGAGCTCTGATCAGATAGTCTGAAATAGCATTATTTTGGCCACATATACTGATACACCCAAATGCATGCTGACTTGGTCAAGAGTAAATGAGTTGACTGCCAGTGTCAGCCTGTACATGACCAGATTAACTGGAAGTGAGAGTTGAACTCTGGTCCCTCTTACTATGAAAGGGTCCAAGAGGTGGGAGCAAGTTCAAAAAGAAAACCTTTCTTAGTTGCACCATTTTTCGTACTTATTGATGCAACTAATAACTGCCGATTAGAACTATATGCATAACACAAGCAGTGTTCAGTGAAATCATGTTGGGCGAAATAATACATCTCTAAATAAACTCAACTGAGAAAAAACTACACAGGTGCCATGAATTATTCAACTCATTCCATATCCTACTTCCAGAGACAGGTGGGTGCTCCAATTAGGAGGGGGTGTTTTGGCTTAATAATGTGTTTTGCCCATCTAGTGCAAGACTCCTGGTCATTCTCCATAATATCCATCAGACATCATAATCCAGCCACATTGTTTGTGTTATTCCTGAGTATGATCCCCATCTACTATAGGAGTTGCCCTAATACTTCGCTTCTTTTTTTAACTTTGCTATACACTCGTTTATCACTCAGTGTATGAAATCCGTTCTTGCTACATATGTGTTCAAGTCAATCCCGTTTACATCATGAACGATAGGGGAAACCCTACAACCATTGTGGCCTGGGGGTTAGAGCACCCATTCATGACGATGCAGCGAAGCGTAATGTAAATACATTTTCTTGAAAAAGGGTCATGTTCACAAAGTTTCAGGGGCCCTAAAAGAATCTGTGGTGGGTTAGACAATGCTGCATCTGGAACTTGCGGCCAGTACACTTCAGTTGAATTGTGGAAGGGCTCGTCATGCAGGTGTTGGGGTAAACCTTTGTTATCTTATTATTGAATGTAAAAATAATATGAACAAATAGAGCAGAGAGTTGTGCCTCATTTGGCAGCACTGTCCATAGAGTGACAACAGGAGGTGAGTGGAACATGGGCATCACACATGCATGCAAGTGGCCAGAGAGATTCCCTTGTGCTCTGCATCATGTGCTGCATTTTTTATCCAGTGCATGTTGTACCTGCCCACGGCACAGGAGCAAGTGCTACCTGTATAGGCCCCATGGACACTATTTATTAGTCAATGGTACTACAGCACTTGTGCCTATAGCATTGCAATAAGCCCTGGGATAAACCACTGTGGGGTGAGTTCTCTGTTCACAGATGGTTAGAAGAACTTTTGTTTGGAGACACAGGAAAGACATAGAACTATCTGATTCCACTTTTCACAATTAGTGGCATCTTCCCAAGACCGATCTGCTTGGCTGAATATTGCAGATTGTTGAATATTATAGATTGTAGTCAGGCAAAATCAAAGACTTTTTATACAGGCCCGGATTTGTGGAGAGGCCACCTAGGCCTGGGGCAGCAGGATTTTAGGGGGGCGGCATGCTGCCCAACCACACCCACATTGGCTCAGAAATTTAAATATCCAGTGTACCAAATCCCATTGCTCCATCCCGATGATGAAAATGTGAGCAAATAAAAGGGAGGTGATGGGACAAAAAACGACAGCGGGCCTAGGGGCGCCCGCTAGGTAAATCCGGCCCTGTTTTTATAGGCTGATTGAATTCATACATTCCTGAAAATGAACTTTTGACAGACAAAAAGAAGAGGTAAAAAGCAAGAGAGAGACAGAGGCCACTACATGTCACATTTGGCATTAGGTCTATACAAAGTTGAGACAGTAATGAAAACGTCCTATTAGCTTTCTGCCTTGTGGAAAAAAAACAGTAGCGCTACCGTTACTTCACCAGGCAAAGCGCATTTACGCTAGCGACGCCTAATTTGCATACGGCGCAAACTTAAGCATATAATAGAAGTGTATGTTACAGCCACTACATTCCACTACACAAGCCCAGGAAACCTTTAATAAATAAAATAAAGTTGTCCTATTGCCCTACATGTGCCCCCTGTATAGTTGAGTTGCCATATGTTAGGAAATGTAGGGGGGAAGGAGGGTAACCCTAAAAAAATTTTCCCTGTTTTTCAGACTATCACCCAACAAAAGGTAAAAGACACCAGCGTTTTTTGGGACTTAGAAAAAATTTCAAGTTTTTTTTTTTTTCAAACTCCTATCTATTGTATTGAACTTCACCAGGTCTGACCTGGCGAAGTAACGTCTAGCGTAAGAGGTAACGTTCACAAAAATATTCATCTTCGTGAATAAACGTAGTTACGTCCCTTCGTCATTGCGCAACTTCGCCTGGCGTAAGGGTGCGAAGTTGCGCAAGTCGATCTCCTTCGCTAGCGAATTTTCGCCAAGGACACTGTAAGTGAATCGGCGAAGTTGCAAATTGACGTTTCCAGGGCAGTTATTCAATTTCTTTTCCAGAAAATCTAGGTACCATCAACTGGCCTGCCCAATTATGCCCCATCTCAATCGAAACCTGATAATTCTCCCTACCCCCACCACCTTTACATCACCACCCTGTGCAATTTATGTCACCACTGGTAATATTAAGTAAGGGTGGCAACGCTACTGAGCAATGCCACACACTAACAGGGTTCTGTGGCTAAATCCTGAGATGCCAATATCCTTGAATAAAATATCTATGTTTTAGATAAGGTGTTGCTTTAATTTTCAGAATGAAATCTGCTTTAACACTGCTGCTGCAAAATCAGTCTTAGAGTATATTTTTCTACTTATAAATTGTAATTTAATTTTTTTTTTTTTAAACTGTTTGAGCTTCCTGTAGATGTGAAACAATGAATGTTACAGACAGAACTTAATACCATTTTAACAAATAATCTTATTTAAAGTGTTTTCTTAAATAATAAAACTGGTTTTAATGGCTCTGTAATGTTGAATTTCTTTTTCTGAAAGATTCAGAATGAATGTTTATGCATTTTTAGCTGCAGGAGGAATTTGTTGCCCTCAGATTTCCTAAATAGGTCTTCTTGACCAAGTCAACATATGCTCACCTCCACAATAGGCATAAATTAGTAGTATAGTATTATGGGAACCTAATTTCTGCTGGTAAATCCTGAGCACTAGCCTAGAAAAGTACTTCCCATTATACACAGCTGTCAGTTCTTGACCACATGAGGTCTATTTATTAAAGGGAAACTGTCATGGGAAAACATGTTTTTTTCAAAACACATCAGTTAATAGTGCTGCTCCAGTAGACTTCTGCACTGAAATCCGTTTCTCATAAGTGCAAACAGATTTTTTTATACTCAGTTTTGAACTACATATGACATGGGGGCTAGACATTTTGTCAATTTCCCAGCTGCCCCTGGTCATGTGACTTGTGCCAACACTTTAGGAGGGAACTGCTTTCTGACAGGCCTTTTCATGAAAAAAATACCAGCCTTCCTATATGTTTATCTTTTTTGCCTATTAATAACATTGGGATCAACCATCAAAAACACCGGCCAGGTGGCAACCCTAGCTATTGTTTTTCCTTCTCAATGTAACTGAATGGAACTCAGCGGGACATGGGATTTTACTATTGAGTGTTGTCCTTAGATCTACCAGGCAGCTGTTATCTTGTGTTAGGGAGCTGTTATCTGGTTACCTTCTCATTGTTCTGTTGTTAGGCTGCTGGGTGGGGGAAAGGGAGGGGGTGATATCACTCCAACTTGCAGTACAGCAGTAAAGAGTGATTGAAGTTTATCAGATCACAAGTCACATTACTTGGGGCAGCTGGGAAATTGACAATATGTTTAGCCCCATGTCAGATTTCAAAATGAAACCATTTGCAGATTTTCTGGTCGTTTGGGAGTCTAAGACGGAGTTTGTAAAAAGTTGCACAATTCGAATTTAACGCACAAAACGTTTGGACTCTCAATTTTCTCGCTGTTTTTTTTCCTCTGCGACTTTGGAATTATTGTTATATGACCCAAATTTGTGGATGGGATTTAGGATTATGTTTAATTAATAAAAAAAATTGGAAAAAGTCAACCTTTAGTAAATAACCCCCTTGGTAAAGATAAAAAAAACTCTGCATACAAAAGCCTTGGATTCAATAGTGAATACGGGTTGGCAAACAAAGGTCAGGTATCCGTTGAGAAAGAGAATCATTAACTGGGTAACAATCATAAACTGTTAGCAAATATTACATATAGATAGCTGAAGGCTTGGCCCACTGCCTTCCCTGGACTCACAGCCTTGGATACAGCTTTAGCGTGACTCCATTCAGACACCCATACAACTTCAGACAAGCCTCAATACACACAAATAATTATATATATATATATATATACTGTATTATTTAGGTACGCACTGTATGTAAGAATACATTAACACTCCTTCAAGAGACTGAAGATATGCAGGGACTGTAAATGCAGTTTAGCACCCATATATACATAGAGCAGAGAGCAGATATGGATTTCTGACTAGAATGGGCATTAATATAATAATATGGAATCCAAACAGTCCCCTTTGTTGCAGAAAGGGTCTTTGGGAGAGGTGGACTCTCCAGTTTAGCACTATTATATTTCACCATCACTATTTAATTTTCTGGAAAATCAGTGTTTAGTATCTTGTAGATAAATGTAACAAAACAATTTTGATAGTTTGTATATGTATTTATGGGGTTGAAATTATTCACATATTTATTTATGGGGTTGAAATGATTTGCCTGTCCAACCTGGAATTAATCTGTTG
>CM044433.1:139389526-139411866 GCA_024363595.1 Xenopus borealis | reverse complement strand
GAACTTTTCACTGCCAACACGTAGCTGCTACGTGCTTGGCAGTGAAAGGGTTAAACCTTGTGCCCTGAGTGTGAGCATGCTCTGTTTGTACCTCCCCCCCCTTCTCTGATGAAATCTGAGCCCAGAGCTCTAAATGAGCAGGGGGAGACTCAGGCAGGAAGTGATGTCACACCAAGCTAATACTGCAGCTGCTATCCTAAACAAACAGAGCTTCTAGAGCTTTTTACTCAGGTATGGTAAAACATTCTACAGAATAAATATAGCATTCTAGCTTGCACTATTGCAGCTAATCTATTGGTAATAAAATGCCTCCGTAGCTTTACTTCTCCTTTAACAAAAGGAAAAGGCAAACAATTATTTTGTTTGGTACTATATAAGTTCAATATTGAAAATATGTGCATAATGTATATATATATTTTTCTTTTTAATAGTGTTGTTTATTAAATCTTGAGTTATACAGAATAGACATCAAAATAAAGCATTTAAGCAAAAGTATCTCTGACCAAGATTAGGTCCACACATTAAAAATAAAAGCTACAGAGCACATTTTTTTTCTTTTTTGATAAATGATAGGTCTACATTTAACATGGGGGTATTTGGGCACATTTTAACCAGAACTGGCTGCATAAATAAAATGCTACAATAAAAGTTCTACTAAATCGATTAATGGTTGCCGATGACTCTTACCCTACCATCCTCAAAAGGAAAACTAAAGACAATTCTAGTGAATGTGTTGGACAGGCAGAACACAATTGTGACTGATGTATTTGTACACACCAGCAGAGGGCAGTCACAACCATGCATTTTTTTTTTTTTTTTTTTACATTAAATACTTTTCATTTCTGAATACTGCATTGCTTTATCTGGTTATATTCCTCTTTAAAGTTTGTTGAGTTTCATTAAAAATGTACATATAATTTGAAAAGAGAGATTATTTTCACTTTATCAAAAATAAAGGTAATAGAACATAGGCCATTCCCTGGCTTGACCCAGTGAAATTGCCTTCAACAATGAAAGTCTGATGTATGAGCTGGTTGCTCGTGCAACTGTTGCCTATCAACATGGACATCGGTGTGTTGAGGGGACAGTCACCTTGTGACGGGCAATAGCCATTTCCCTCCCCAATCACGAATTGGCTTCTCCCTGATCCTGTCAGCCTTGCTGTCAGACAGTTTTGTTGCTGTGACTTTTTCCTAGGAAACCGCTTGAGAATTAAAACCTAGGAAATCCTAACATAGGTTTTTTCTCACTTCCCTCCCTGCCCCAGAGGTAGTAAATGAACCCTCTTCTTCTTGAACTCCAGTCATATCTATTAAAACACAGCATTCTTCCTCTTTGATACAAAATCCAATTCTACATGTAAACCGAGTTTTGTTCATTCAGGGGGTATTTACTACACTCCAAATTTATCTTTTTTTTTAAACCACAACCACACTCCCATGATCAATTTGTCACTATTTATTAATAAGATCAATTATAAAATCAAGTGAAAACCCAAATCGCTCAGTTTTTTTTTTTTTAAGTTTTTGCCTTATAAAGTTGGATTTTTGGGCTACAACCAGCACGGACCACAAAGTGAGATAGGTGCCCCTCCCGTTGACATACAGAAATCGACAGGTTTTTCGGATTTGGGCTTTTTGCAGTATAATAAATATAATATATACACATTTATATTATTTATTAAATATTTATATAAATATAATAGCATAATAAATCTTGAAAAATTTTAGGGTATTTTTTTTCCCAAGAAAAATTTTAGTTTTTGCCCACATTTTAAGTAAATAACCCCTTTGGTGTCTACTCTTCCTTCTGATGAAATCCGTAGCAAGGAGATTGGATATTGCTGTGCTTTTTCTCATTGTCCCTCAGTTTCCTTTGATCAACTGATAGAACTGTGGGATACTATTGTATTATCTTAGGAAATCCTTTTCTTTTAAATACCAGAATTACAGGGGAAAAAAGAACCTTTAAACAAGAAAAAGTGCATCAGAAAAGCAATTTTATCCTGAGCTCTGGTAGGAAGCCGAAAAAGGCAACTATGGCTATATCCAACCTCTGTGTATGTTTCACCTTGATCTAATATTATGGATTAGCATTTATGTGTGTTTATAGCATTATAATACACAAGAGCCATGAATATCCTGTAAACGATATACTTATAAATGGTGCTCAGGGATGTCATTATTATTAACGTGTATTTATATAGCGCCAACATATTTCATCATTAGTTATAATCGGAGCTTAGTGATGTCATCAGCTATAATCAGATCACAGTGTGTCCTATTTGTCACATGACTCACTGAAACTTGTGTATAATAATAAATAAAGTAACCCCTGTTGCAAAATATGAGGCTTTTAGAAGTCACCTTGGAGTTCTATGACCTGTATAAACGCCTTCAGTCTTGTGTTTTTTATGGTCAGGAAACTCCTCGGTAATTTAGAATATACTTATATTTTTCAATAGGGGTTACTTTATTCACTATGTCAATGGAAGTTCCTGCATCAAAGCAGATGAATTATGATCTACAAAAAGCTATGCCCATGACAGCAACATAACAGATACAATGAAGTGCTTTAACTCACAAGCCTTTCTTGATTCTAATTCCTGCCCTGACACAGTGTGTTGGGCCACCAAATTTCTTCTAAAACCTCAAAAAAAAAAAAAAAAATTAACCAAGTTAATAACAAAAAACTAAGGTTAGAAATAAATTTTTTATAGATATAGATTAAATATTATACAACATGAAACCTTAGGATCGGTTTCTCTAGCCAGTTGGGTAACATGCTGCCCATGTGTTTTTTTTTTTCCTAAAAACCTCTTCCTTTTCCTTAAAATTCTTGGAATTACATGATAAATGCTCCAAGTTCCTTCTGCCACCCCACCCCCAACAGCTTCATTTAGTAACTGCCTGAAACATTCCATGGTCAGTTTAAAAGGCAATAATGTTAATCCATCCTAAGTTGGGACATCCCCTCCCCACCACCCACACACACACACCCGGGGACACCACTCAAGACAAAGACAGGAGACTGAGGTCAGGCCTCCCTCCCCCCCAACTAGGAAGTCAGTTACTAGGTGGCTGGTAGAAATACATTTGTTTACTAACAGAGACACTGCTATGTTTGTGTCTGCATTGGTGTCTGGTTAAAAATGAACGACTTATGGCCATAAACTGTGCAGGTGCACTCTGCTACCAACTTTAGTGTTGCTGATGCTTTGGAAATCTGACCCCTCTCAAACCATCTACCTGTATTAAAGCCCTAATTACGTTATTAGCATTTGCTCATCACTTAACACTATCATACATTCAGAGGTATTATTATTATTAGCATGTATTTCTATAGCACCAACATATTTCGTAGCACTGTAAAGTAAAGCTGGCCATAGACGTAAAGATATTTGAAAGATCCAATGATTATCGTGAGACCACGATTGTCTCAAAACGATCTGATGTGTCCATCAACTAAAAAGACCATTTCAGGTGATATTGCAGCAAAACTGAAGGATCGCAGCCTGCTTGCGCTGCAAACATATGTAGATTGCATGGGGAGCGATAAAGATTTTCTAACCTGGCCGATCAATCAACAGACCAATGTCGGACGAAAAATCGTGAGACGAACGATCGTTTGTATCCCACTAACCGCATGATAATTTGAAAGATTGGTCGGACTTCCCTTAGATCGGTCGTTCGGCAGGGAACGATCGTTGCGTCTATGGGGAGCTTAAATGTGATTATACAACTAAATCACATGAATTACATACATAGAACATATGGAGTTACATACGTCACAATAAATACTGGTACAAAAGGCGAGGAAGGCCCTGTGCAGAAAGAGCTTACAATCTAAAGGGAAGGGAATGATACACAAGTTGTGGGAGTGGGTGAGAGATGTGGTACCGTTAGTGGTATTGCATTGGGTAGTTATGAGTGAAGGTAGGATTTTCTAAAAAAAAGTGTGTTTTAAGAGATTTCTTGAATGCAAACATGTTGGGAAAACATCAGACAGACCGTGTGAGAGAATTCCAGAGGAGGGGTGCAGTCCTTGCAAAATCTTGAATGCGAGCATGTGAGGAGGTAAGGAGAAAAGAGTTGAGTGGCAGGTCGGTAGAGGAGCATAGTAAGCGGTTGGGTGAGTATATAGCGAGGAGTTCAGAGATGTAGGGAGGGGCAGAGTTATGAAGTTATTTGAATGTCAGGGTCATTAATTTGAATTGAATTGTGACAGGCAGTGGAAGCCAGTGCAGGAACTGGCAGAATGGCATGGCAGAGGAGGAGCGGTTGCTGAGGTGTATAAGCCCAACAGCAGTGTTCATTATGGACTGGAGAGGTGACGGTCTCTGGAGGGGAAGGCCAAATAAAAGAGAGTTACAGTAGCCTAGACGTGATAGGACGACCAGATTGTAGGGGGTGCAGCAGGTTATTATCAGAGAGGAATGAGGTTAGTCGGTTGTAGATTTGGTGCTCAAGTAGTTTAGAGATGAAAAGTAGCAGAGAGATAGGTCAGAGGTTGTGAAGATTGGAGGGATCCCAAGAGGGATGGGGGTGACAAGAGCATGTTTTAGTTGAGAAGGAAATAGTCCACTTGAGAGTGAGCGATTAAATAGATGAGTTAAGGCTTTGATTAGACAAGGGTTGGTATTGCAGTGAAGTTTTGAAGGAATAGGATCAAGCAGGCAGGTGGTAAGGAGAAAAGAGGCAAAAAGTTTTGAGACTTCCTCATCAGTAACAGGGGTGAAGGAAAGACTGGGGAGTGTGGAGGGAGGGTAGTGGAAGCGTTGGGGGTTGAGTAGTGTAATGTCCTTTCTGATCAATTTTGTTTTTGAAGCGCTCAGCAATGTCTTGAACAGAGACAGATATGCAATGGAGGAGGTGGAGAAGGGGAAAGGAGAGCGTTATAGGTGGAGAAAAGTTGTGCTGGTTTTTTGGAAAATTAATAAGTAAAGTATGTTTGTTTGGCTTGGGAAAGGCTGGTGTTGTAGGAGCGCAGGGCAGTTTTGTAGCTCCAAAAGTGTGATTGTGAGTGGGATTTGCACCAGCGATGCTCAAGTGCACGTGAGTGTCTTTGGAGTGCTTTTGTATGAGCAGTGTGCCAAGGTTGAATTGGTTTGTGTCTAGCACATTTAGTTTTTACAGGAGCAACCTCATTTGGACAGTGGTGAGTGTGCTATAGTAGACAGAGGTAGCCACATTAGGTCAAGAGATAGCTGAGATATTAGAGTCAAAGGAAGAAGAGAGATGCAACACATCCAGAGATTGCAAGTCATGGGAGCTACGTGTTTGGGGATTAGCAGGAGGTGAGAAGGGAGTTGAAATGTGAGCATATTGTGATCAGAGAGGATTAGTTAAATTGGTGGTTGAACAGAGTCTGGTAAATATGAGATCCAAAGCATTACCATTGGTGTGAGAGGGGAAGTCTGAGCACAAAGATAAGCCTAGAGAGGATTTTAGCGAAAGAAGTTTAGAGACTAACTTTTTGGCCTCAACCATAAATGCTACATTTGGAGAGGAGTCAACAAGGCCTGATGAAAGGTACACCATTCGTACTTTGAAACATGGTGGTGGATCGCTGATGTTTTGGGGATGTGTGAGCAACAAAGGCACAGGAAATTTGATCAGAATTGAAGGCAAAATGAATGCAGTAAGTTAACAAAAATGGGAGAAAAATTGTGCTCTGATAAACTTCAATCACTCTTTACTGCTGTACTGCAAGTTGGAGTGATATCATCCCTCCCCCCCAGCAGCCTAACAACAGAACAATGGGAAGGTAACCAGATAACAGCTCCCTAACACAAGATAACAGCCAACTGGTAGAGCTAAGAACAACACTCAATAGTAAAAACCCCATGTCCCACTGTGTACTATTCAGTTACATTGAGAAGGAAAAAAACAGACTGCAAGAAAGCAGTTCCCTCCTAAAGTGCTGGCAAAAGTCACATGACCAGGGGCAGCTGAGAAATTGGCAATGTCTAGCCCCATGTCATATTTCAAAACTGAATATAAAAAAAAAAATATCTGTTTGCTCTTTTGCGAAATGGATTTCAGTGTAGAAGTCTTCTGAACACAATTTGAATGATTTTGGTTTATCATTATTTGCAAGTTTCAATGGCTGATAGATTGCAACTCGCAGCAAATAATGACAGCCACATTACTATGTAAAGGTGAAATATTCACCTTTTCAGGCCCTAAATGATCTGGTAGAGGGCAGATTCAGCACAAACCAGAAGCCTTATGGAAGGGGAGGTGCCCATATCTGTTATTTCTTTCCGCTAAAAGGAATACTCCATAATCTGTCTTGTTTTGCCAGTTTGGCTGGGAGATATGCTTACAACAAAGTCCAAAAACACATTCTGACCGCTGGTAACAAGTGACCTTTCTTGAGGTTATGCAAGTATGACGACACTTGTCCTTAGGCTTATTAGTTCTGTGTTTATGGAACTTTTTTTAAGCTACAGACTCGCACTGAATATATTGGGTTAACGCAATATAGAGCATTTGTGTGGATATCTGTGTTAATGTGATTAACACAGTAACACAAGTGCTGATAAAGGGATAAAGTATGTAATTTTTTTCCCATTAAAATAGTTTATAGGTTATCTAATTCTTCACCTTCCAAAACACTTTTTTTTCCAGTTGTTTTCAGATTGTTCCCCAGAAATAGACTTTTTCAATTACTTTCCATTATTTATTTTTTTACTGTTTTTCCAAAGTTGATAAAGTTGAATGTTCGTGTCTCTGGTGTTTCAGTCTGGCAACATTTAGTGGATACATTTTTCAGCAGTATCTCTGGAGTATTAGCAACTATTGTATCAACTCTAACAGCTGCCTGTAATGAAATCCAGGGATTCTGCTCAGCAGGGACAAAGATAAGAAATGTATCCATTAAGGCTAGGGACAGACAGGGAGATTCGGTCGCCTGGCGTTTAATAGCAGGCGACAATCTCCCCGAACGTCCTTCTCCCTGTCCGTCGCTAGTTGAAATGTAAAAGCGCCGGCTCTGTGCACACGCGGTGCGTCGATTTCCGGAATCGCCCGAAGTTTCCTCCCAGAGCTGCTTTAGAAGGTGAAAAAACAACACTTTACACTTCAATATTAGAAAAATTGTCACAAATAGAAAAAAGTAGTTATTTCTGGTGATCCATCTGAAAACAACTAGTTGTTTGAAGGTGAACAACCTCTTTAAAATGACAAGATCTGCCACTTTGGGAAGATCCTTATTCATATAAAATAATAATGAAGATGACCAAACAAAGTTTTTTTCATTAGAAAGTGGACGATGCACCAGATTCCCAAATAAAACATAGGGCAAGCATTTAGGGCATTTTTTATTTGTGGGACATTGTGAACACTTATGTATCCACTGGCTGGCTTGCAATGCTTAGTCTTGCAATGTGCTAGTTGCATATAGTACTCCCTCCCCCATGTCAGCAATGTGAATAAACTGCTAGTCAGGTCTCTCTGTCAGTAAAGGGAACTACCTGGAATTTTCATTGCTTTCCCCTCTGCTCAGTTTACATTCCAGGTCCTGGGAATTCCTGTCTTTCTGCTATTAGCATCACACCAGCAGCAATTAGGTACTGTAAAAACAGCTACTGGCAAACACATCAATAAATGCACTCACTCCATATTCAGTATAATTTCTCAATTAACTGAGAGATGGAACCACAACAAGCTACTCCATCAGAAAATTAACTGAGCCGAGTGCCGGAAACCCTTGCACATCTTTAATCAATGTAAAAGCCCACAGCTCCTTGACTCTCACAGGCCCACACCTCTTAGCTTGGGAATGTGTCTATTTTTCATTTGGAAATTAGTTGGCAAAGCACTATTCAATCACAACACACATCCAAAAGCATTCGAACAAATACAATCAGCTTTTTTTTGTTTGTATTACTCAACATAACAATGTGGTCATGCAGTGCTACATATGAATTGGCACTTAGATGGTACTCACCCAAGTTCTAATAACCAGATATTGTAGAACAGTCTGTACACCCAAAATTGATATTATGTATGGCTTCCAGTGAAAACCTTTCATCTTTAAAATGCACTTGCATTTAGTTAACCAATCTCCCATCCACAAATTGAACTCCTTTATCAAGAATTCTCCTCAAAAAAAAAAAACCATTGCAACAAAATCAAGTGTCAATTCAAATCATACGATCCGCGCTGCGAAAACAACTTTATCGAACTGTCGATGTGAAGACTCGACTATCAGATTTTGAGTTTTCCCCTTTAAAAACTCAACCATATAGATTTGAGGTTTAATAAATGGGCTCCCTAGAGTCCCTTGGGCAGTAGCTTAAATCATTTTTGGGGACCAAAAAGTACAAAATGATGATAACAGCATATACTTGTTATCTAGAAAGCTCTGAATTATGACAGGGCCATTTCCCATAGAGTAAATAAATTAAAAGTGATTTCCTTTTTGACCCTAACAAATATATAATTAATCCGCATTGAATACAAAACAATCCTGCTGGGATTATTTCATGTTTAGTGTCAAGTATATTAATCCAAATTACAGAAAGACTCCTTATCCGGAAGACTTCAGGTCCCGAGTATTCAGCATAAAAGCTCCCCATACATATACTGTATTGCATGATCATTCTAAGCAACTTGCCATTATTACTTAAAAAAAATGTCAATGGATTTAGTTATGTAATTGCAACGGAAACCAGCATCGGTCTGTGCAGATTCAGACAATGGTACATTAGGTAAAATGTAACTGCCTTGGGGTTCAGGAGCTTGAATGTTCCACACACAGAGGTTCTGACTAATGAGCAATTGCAATAAGGTGTTATTGTTTTGTAGTTTTTGGGCTTAAACTGGCCAAGGCACCCCAAGTGTAATTTCTTGAGTCTCTCTGAGACCAGAATAAAAATTAATGTTGCATATTCACTGTCCAAATATATATTTCTCAACTGATATCTGTTAAAGGTTAAAAACCCACTGGCAAAAAAAACAGAAAATTGTGAGTTGTTCCTCCAAAAAATTATGACTAATTGTAATTTAAAAATCAATTGCTTTATTGGGACATACAAAGAGATGGCATAACGCGTTTTGTGCCTGTTGGGGCACTTACTGATAGGCTCCCACTGGCCCAAAATGAGTTTTGGGATGTACCCTAAAGTTGAACAAATGAATTCCCTTCCCCTATGACACGACCTAACATCTGGAAGCCCTGGGCTAGTATTTATCTCATTTCAATGTATTCTAATTACTTTTGTTTTCATTTGCAACAAGCTCCCACCAAGCGCTTTTGTGCAAAACCCTCATTATCCTGTCCCTATTGTTTGCAACACCTGTTATGCTCTCTTCCATTTACAGTTTCAAAACAGGCACAAATCAGCAGAGTAATGCCAAGAACTGGCCTTGTAATGCTAACAGCTAAACTGGTGAAAAGTTCAAGAAAGTGTTGTGAAGCCTATAGAATTGGGGGACATTCAAGGTTCTTTGTAATTATGTGAATGTGAAAAAGATGAGTTTGTATTAAAGGTATAGTACAAGGGCATCCTGTCCATCCAGCAGAAAATAGTCGTGGCCAAAACACCTATGTCTGTGTGTCATTGCTGTTTATTGCAGAGAAGGAAATGCAACTATGTATGTATAACTTTATTTGTAAAGCATTGTTAAGGAGCCACAGCTCTGCACAGTGCATAAAAGTACACTATATATAAAAGTATACACAGGGTCCTGCCCGGGTCCATTTTTTGGGACCCGTGCCCGACCCGTACCCCGGACCCGCGACCATCAAGAATCAGGAAGTGCTGTCATTGAAAACCGGAAGGGACATCATCGGAAGTAGCCGTGATCAGAAAAAAAGGAGTAAAACAGGAAGTGCTGTCAATGTAAACCAGATGTGACATAATCAGAAGTAGAAATGCTGAGAAAAAGGAGTAAAAATCGTTATAGCAAGGATCCGCGACCCGACCCTCAACCCGCCAACCTGCAGAACCACCGGCCCGCTTCTATACCCACACCCAGAAATTCTACGAGCAACCCGCGGGATATTGCGGGTAACCCGCGGGTACCCGACCCGCTGCAGGACTCTAACACAAGGAGACAAATGTGTTAATGTGCTATGGTGAGTCATGTTGCCCACAGTAGCTCATATTTAACAGTGGGCACAAATTAATATTAACATTGTATCTTGAATCTCCATGACCATTATCCCCTAAGTAGCAATGTTCTTTCCTACTGTACCCTTCCAGTAACACATACCTGCTTCCATATGTCACCCTCAGACAAACATGGAAGTGTACAATGGCACAGGTCATTGTTAGAATAAATCGCTGGTCTATTTCACAGGTCTATTGCCATCATACCCTCTGATTGATTGGTTCCCCATAGCTTACAGTTTTTAATGAGATATTTAAACCTATCTTTTTCAAATGAAAAGGTAGGCCAATTCTGCTTGTACGCCTCTGGCTGGCCATAGTAAATATCAAAAGAAATCAGACGTTGTCCAGATCATGGTCACTTTTCTTTTTAAAAAACAAAGATTGCCAGTAAATTACTGCTACCTTTAAACTAGGGCTTCATCTCAAGGCATACAGAAGAATGAAAGACATTTGGCTTTCCTTTGAGAACAGAAACCTTCATGACCCTAGGTGAAATTAAAAGAATGTTATGTCTTCAACTATCTTGATAAACAAACAAAAGTATCCCTGCATACCAGATCAGATTATCCCATGCACACACAATACAAGGCTTCCTAGACCAAATGCTCCTCAGTGATGGGGCTTGGCAACAGATCTGCTATGTTGCAAACAGTTTTACTATAGGCATTAGTCAAATAATTCAAATAATAATTCAAATAAGAATATCTTTGTGGACAACTACAAGCTGCTGTTTTATTATTACAGAGAAAAAGGAATAATTTTTTTAAAAATTGGATGGGAGTCTATGGGAGACAGTCTTTCCATAACTGGGATCTTATACTTGTGTAGCATGAAATGATCAGCTGCATACTTACAGATTAAACAAAACTAGATTGCCTAGGTCAAGGTTAATGAAAATTACATTAGCCAAATAAAAGTCAGGTGTTCTTACCAAAACGGTTATGTCATTTGTAGTAGCAAATCTGCATCCCATATAGGGTTGCCACCTGGCCGGTATTTTACCGGCCTGGCCGGTATTTTTGATGGCTGATCCCAATGTTATTAATAGGAAAATAAGATAAATATATAGGAAGGCCGGTATTTTTTTCAAGAAAAGGTGGCAACCCTAATCCCATATGAATTGGCCTTAAGTACACAACAACATAATATTCAGATTCAGATTAAATCTGTTAGAAACATTACATTTTACAAAACAGATGACTACTGGCTAATAGATTTCTAGGCTTTCCCCAGTTAATTCAGACATTTGGTCAACATCTCCAATTGGTGTGGTTAGAGCTCAAAATGCTGCTTGTATCTACTGCCAGTTTAAGAATGGCACATGGGCATTTGGTAATTTTTTATTTTAACAAAGCAAGTTGCAGGGAGTATAATTAATGTGCTATGAAATATGTTGGCACTATAGAAATACATGTTAATAAATAAAAAGGCAGCATACAAGCCCCAACTACACCATGCTCCTCTGGACTTCCAAGTGACTTATTCCAAGGACAGCAGGGTCATTAAATCCTGTGGGTACAAACACAAGTGCCCCTCTCGAGTATGTGAGTGGGGTGGAGATGGTTTATATGGATTAACAAACCATTACCTCTATGCAGATGTTTTGGGGACAAAGTATATCTTGTGGACAAATGAAAAAAAGAAAGCAAGCAAAATGTTTTACCATTTCAGTAGTGTCAGATAAGATTTGTATTGTGCTTATGGTGTTAATGCTACAAACACAGATACTTGGTTACAGATGTTATTTAATATTGATAGGCGTTGAAGACCCTATATTAATTTCTATGTGTGTTTTAAGCAAAAGATAAGCTTAAAATAGGGGTATGTGTGGCCCTTTAAATGCTAATCGGAGTCCAAGTGTCCCTTTAAGGACCTAGATAATGTAAGATTACACCTTTCTTTTTAACATGACTAGCTACAAATGTGCAAGTAAAGGTGGCCATACACCTAGAGATCCGCTCGTTTGTCAATGTCGCCAAACAAGCAGATCTCTCCCCAATATGCCCACCTTGAGGTGGGCGATATCAGGCTGATCCGATCGTGGGCCAAGGCCATATGGGCAGTCGGATCACGGGACCGCATCAACAAACAGATGCAGCCACGATCCGATGGGATTCTTAGTCCCGCCCGATCGGCCAGATATCAATCGGGAAAGCCCGTCAGAGGGCTGCATACACAGGCCAATAAGCTGCCAACTTGGTCTGTCGGCAACTTTTATCGGCCCGTGTATGGCCACCTTAACACTTCATTTATTCACAGCCCACATGGAAGCTTATACAAGAATGCAAAAGAAACCACAAGGAAGTTAGACTTCAGCCTAAGTTCCCATCATCCAATTTTAAGACACAGAAATGGGATATAGGAACTCTTGGTAAAGGTCAACAGTGCAGATTCTAATAGCAGCCAATGAGATATTTTCTTTCGTTTGATAACTTGCAGTCAGCTGATCTTAGCTAGCTGCCATTTGGATGTAACTGCACTGGTGCAGCCCATGTTACTAAGCCATCCCTATGATCAGAAAGGAAATAGGTTGATAGTCGTAGCAGTTTATTCATTAGAACAACACTCTGGTACTATGCACACCTCATTTCCCAGAATTGAATACAAAAACAAGTTCATAGTAATAAAAACTATATACCTGTCATTTTTTAAGCCAAGATGGAAGATCACAAGAGAAACACACACACAGCTTTGTATTTTAAAGGGAAAAAAATTCTACCATGTGGAGGTTGCTCTGATTCAAAATGTGACTTCTCCTCCCCCATACTAATGGCACAGGCTCTGATGGTGGTGTCACTGTGGGAGGTAAACAAAGGGAATTCTTATCTAAGTCTGTATGAGGCAGTCTCCTCAACCCTTGCCACTTGTGGGAGGTAAGAGCTCATTATCTTTCATTGTCTGCGCAGCAGCTCTAACCCCTGGGCAATGTCTTAGGATCAGGATCCCTGCTGTATGTGCCCCATATCATCTTAATTTCCATAAAACACACCTGAAAGTCAAAGAAGTGCTGCCCAGAACATTTGAGGGTGGGGGAAATTCTTGTTAATCACAGTTGCACTTTCATAACTAAAGCACAAAGTAAATCTTGAAATTTTCTGAACTAAAAAAATAAATAAATGTTGGAATGTTTAAGATCCAGTTCCATTTATTGGCATCTTGCAACAGACATGCGTGAAACAGGCCAATTCAAATGAATAAGTACAATAAATATAATGATCCAAAAACCACTGCTTAGTAATGGTGTTGGTAGTGATAAAGGCTGGAATCTACATAGTAAAACTGCTGGAGAAGAGTTATACAATAGACATTTGTACTGCATGTACCATTTTTGATCTGGACATCACCTCCAGCATGCCAGACTTTCCTAATAACTGTTATGCTTGCCACTTAACCAGTAAGTTGGAACTATTGTTACAATCAATTGTTTGTGTGCATTTATTTTTAATTATGCCAAAAGTATACTTGTCAGATGCAATATTTGTCACAATTGGGAAGCTAGGCTGTATTGGACTGGCTGCAGCCTAGAAAAGTTAATTAGCACAATTTCTAAACAATTAGCCCAAGTTAAATACTAATAGAACTTTAAAGGTCACAGCCTGTGTTTTCATTAAGGTTTCCACTTAGATTGTACCCACCAGAGCTTAAGCCCATGTTGAACCCCCTGCAAATGTGCTAGTTTTGACTGAAAATACCCCTTTGTGCAAATGTTTAGTTTGATATGAGGCCTTTAATTGCCTTTGCATAAGTGTGGAAACATACAGAACAATGGCTTTGGATACAGGACAGTAAGAGTTCCACCTTAATGGAATTCTGCAACTTCCCAGAAATGCAATTCCCAATTCTGCAAATCGTATTGACTTCCCATCTGCTCAGATAGCAGGTAGACCTGCTGTGTTTAAGGAAGATATTAGCAAGAAATTCTGTTTGGTCATTGTTTCTGTATGATCAAACAACTGTACAATCACAGAAAATAAAAATACAATGAAACCAGACAACCACTTCGTTCTAATTGGCCAAATACAAGAATTTATACAGGGTTCCACTTAACATCCTGTCCAGTTGAACCTTTTGGAGAAGGTTCTGTTATGGGTCAGATCCAAAAGAAAAGTGTCTATAAATCTGAGTTACAATAAATGTTTTGATGGTACATTAAGATATTTAGTAAACAAGTGGTTTAGACCACCGGTACATTAGAAGGAAAACATACCCTATGGATAAGTGAGGTTTAGCATTTTGTAAAAATAGGACCTAAAGCTTTTACATTGCAAGACAATCAGATCTCAAAGCGAAGATCGTGGTCAGCTAAAGACTGTTGAAAGATTTTGCAGCCACTATTGCACACCACTAGCCAAGACAAATACTTATAGGCCTGTCCTGTAATTTCTACTACACTGCAAGAGAACTACAAATTAATAAGACTACTTATGGGAGGCAACAATGGCAAAAAAGGTTATTTAGTCTATACTAAAAGAATGGGCTAGGAGGGAAAGTAATTTACTTAGGAAATGGTGCATCATGTTTAACAATATAATGAGATAAGAGCCACTTCTGTAAAGACTAAGCATCAATATAGTTTCAGCTCAATGGCACACTGTAACTTTGGGCATTTTGCTGCTCAGATTTGAGGAATGGGCCACAAAAGGCATGCTTGTGGAGCGAGTGTTATTGATCATAAAGGAGGACTGTCATGTTTCCAATTTCTCAAATTGGCCATACAACCAAAAATCCATGAATTAATGCAGTCTTTGTCTAGAGGAGATTTTTTTTGAGCCAGGGAGGACTCCTATACAGGCAGTTAAAGCTGCCAGTTATTGTGTCGATAGCTTACCTGCCCTATATAGCCAGCTTAAGATCAAGCAATGGGGGATAATCTAGGTCGGGAGTGACCATACTTTACTAATGCAGCGTCTACTTTTAGTTATCCTATTATGGTCTACATCCATAATATCACTGTTAGCATTCTGTTACTTGGAAATGTTTACTTAAATATTGTATTCTACAAGAGAATTTTTATTACTATATTTAAAAGAAAAAAAAGGAAAAAAAAACGACTTGTGTAACCTTAACATAATAAATATCTTAATGAAAATAAAACAGAAGGGCAATTAAGTCAAGCAGTTTGTTGACAGTGTCTTGTGATCTACAGATCACCAACTAAAGGTCTAATGGCAGATCCCGATCTACTTTTTGGGCACCCCTGTTGTCTCTTGTCTAGCCAGGGAGCCATTTAAACCTTCACCAGCTTCTTAGTACATACTCTGCTCCTGTATTTTTTTGCCCATATTTAAGAGCAGCTATAGCCAAAAGAAAACATCTGGCAGGATTGCAACACAGCAGATGATATACAACAGCCAAGGCTCCTAGGCAGTTGCCTCTAATTTCAGGTTGTGGGCAATGTTAAACAAGCATATGTGCATAGCTCGACCTACGGGTACTGGGGCCACAGACTGCCCACTCTAAACCCCCTGCATGATCCACTATTGCGGTTATTTGCCACTTCCTGCAGTATTCAATGGCCAAAGAGGCTATCACTTCGATTTCCTCTACCTCCACAGGGAAGTGGCTCCTAATGTCCAAAAACCAAACGAAGAACAGGAAATTACCAACTGCATGATGAAATTACTTCTCTCCCACCCCCACCCCCCTTGACAACCTCTTATCCTGTCCCCAGACATTTCCCAAGGGCCCTTTGAAGAGTGCAGAATGTCCCCTCAATGCCATTAGTCAGATTTTGCCAGCATTTTAGCTTTACAGTCAATAATACACATTACAATAGATTATGGCTGTGAGTTCTTGCAGACATTCACACTCAGAATCAAGGGGGCAAGTTTACAGTGTATACCTTCATATATTAGCTGCATTGACCTTGCCACTTATATTGTGAATAGCCCCACTACATGTTGAGTGGGGGGGGGGATTTATTATATGCTCGATGGATTATATGTATTTAAAATCGTACATCCTTGAGAGATACTGTAAAACCAGGCAGAATCTAGACTTGGAAGTTAACTGCAGAATGGTTTTGTTGTTTAGACACTGGAACAAAGACATGCCTTTAAAACATAAGAGCTTGTTTCCCAATTTGCAGGTTGCTGGCTATTGCGACCTAAACAAGATCAAATCATCAGTATTAAAAAAATCAGGGGAAAAGCCACTGCATAACACCAAAGGGAAAGAAATAAAATCCTACATGAATAAAGATTTGCTTAAAGGAACAGTTCAGGGTAAAAATAAAAACTGGGTAAATAGATAGGCTGTGCAAAATAAAAAATGTTTCTAATATAGTTAGTTAGCCAAAAATGTAATGTATAAAAGCTGGAGTGAGTAGATGTCTCACAAAACAGAATACAACACAACATCCTGCTTTTCAGCTCTCTAAATCTGAGTAAGTCAGCGACTTGAGGGGGCCACATGGGACATAACTGTTCAGTGAGTTTGCAATTGATCCTGAGCATTCAGCTCAGATTCAAAAGCAACAGTTATGACCCGTGTGGCCCTCCCTCAAGTAATTGATTGGTTACTGCCTGGTAACCAAGGTAACCAGTCAGTGTAAACAAAAGAGAGCTGAAAAGCAAGAAGTAGTGTTCTGTTTTGTTAGGTTACACTTGCAGTCTCTCCAGCCGTTATACATTACATTTTTGCCTAACTAACTATATTGAAAACATGTTTTATTTTGCACAGCCTGTCTGTTTACCCAGTTTTTACTTTTATACTGAACAATTCCTTTAAGAATGCAAAGGCACATAGACAAGGTAAGCCCTTCAATAAAGCCTGATCTGTTCAAGAGCAGTTCTGAGTACACAGGGGGGAAAAAAAAGTCCAAGTGCAACCGGATTAAAATAAATGCAGACCCTGCATTAAATAGGTGCATGATCTTGAGCTGGTGATAAGTTAGGTACTATATAAAAAGTGTTCATGGGGGTATGCTCTAGAACAGGGATCTGTAGTTGGGGAGCAACACTAGCATAAAAAATGTTACTAGCGTTCCAAATAAAAGCTATGATTGGCTATAAGTTAGCCGCTATGTGGACTGTCAATCTACATTGAGGCTCTGTTTAGCAGTACACCCGTTTTTTTATGCAACCAAAACTTGCCTCCAAGCCTAAAATCCAAGAATAAGCACCTGCTTTGAAGCCACTGGAAGCAACATCCAAGGGGTTGGAGAGAAACTTGTTGCTCACGAGTTACTGGTTGGGGATCACTGCTCTAGAACTTCAAGAAACTCCACCTGGCACAGGAATAATTCAAATCGCAGAATTGTTGACTAGTCTTTAAAACTTGTTAGAGACCATTACACAAGAAATTAAAAGCTGGCTGGTACCAGCAATGCTACACCTTCACAAAGTTATTGGAGGACCAAGTCCAAGTGCAACTGGATTAAAATAAATGCAGACCCTGCATTAAATAGGTGCATGCTCATGATAAGTTAGGCACTATATAAAAAGGGTTCATGGGGTATGCTCTACAACTTCAAGAAACTCCACCTGGCACAGGAATAATTCAAATAACAGAATTGTTGGCTAGTCTTTAAAACTTGTTAAAGACCATTTCACACGAAATTAAAAGCTGGATGGTCCCAGCAAGGCTGCACCTTCACAAAGTTATTGGAGGACTCCCCTGACAGCCATTCGAATGTGACTCAGGAAACATGAAGGATAATCAGGCAGGTTATACTTGCTTTAAAACATAAGAGCCCATTGAAAACCATAATACTTTTTTTTTTTTAATTCATATTCTACGGGTCAGAAGCCAAACATGGGTTGTAACGGCGAGACCAGGGAGGTTTAAATCCAAAAGGCACGTGTAACTTTCAGAGTCTGCTCCAAAGTGGTGCACACCTATTAACCTGCACAGGTAAAGGTTTATTGGCAACCCAAACACACAGATTTTTGCATCACTACATGGATATCTAAATGATGTTTAAAGATACCAGGAGCTTGCCCAATTATTCATTACAAAATCATGAGTGGGGTATTATTGGTTCTCTAAGAATCCAGCAACTACAACCAAACAAAATGTAAACACCCCAATTAAATAGCAGCATGGAAGACCTGCCAGGCCTTAATTACTCACCTGCAGGCTTCCATAGCAACAAATTGGTTCTAGTCAGTCTAATGCTTGAAGGCAAGTATGGACGGATGTAACTCATCACACTCAAGGCAGTGTGACACCCACAGATTAAAGAGGCCCAACATAAACTTTGAATTGTATTTAGAAACAATTGTTCGTGGTGGTGAAACAAATGGAGGGCAAGGGGATAGCAAGGAGTGGCATTTAAAATAATCCCTGGCATTTCAACTGAACTACACAGAAGCCAAAACAACCAACCCCCCACCTCCACAAATCGTGAACGTCTACATCATTACAGCTGCCCTTTGGCATTACCCACAATCTGCCAGTCCGAGCCTGGTATTACCCATTTTAGTGCTGCACAGCCAGTAAAACATTTCCCCCTTTCGCCTCAGAACACACAGCCCCTGTTTTGCAGCACAACATCAAGCACGCCCTCCCTTTCGGTATTTGCCTCGTTTTAAGAACTGGTCACTGCACACAAGGAACTACTCTAAACCCTTACACGTCCGCGTAGTCTAAGCCGACACCCCACAACAACTACCAGACGCCAGCGAATCGCAACACGTGAGTTTGTTTGCATCTTTCCTGCCTGCTAAAGCCCAACCCCGTCCGAAATAGCAAGCGCCAATGAGAAGAGCCGAGTTCTCCACATTCCTCCGTCGCAACCCAAACAATGAATAAACGCGCCTCGGAATCCCCTCGCCTTTCATTGGAACTCCTCCGAGAAACACAGCCAATCCGCATCACGTACCTGTTTTTCCAGGACGCTGATTGGCCAAGAGTAAGGGCGGGCGGGGCTGTCCCGCTGCAACCTTTGTATTTGATCTGTGTGCGGAGTATTAGACTATATTCCAAGGGGTCGCAGTGTGCAGGATTTTGTTTTGGTTTCCTTAAAGTGGGAGCTCGGATTTCTGTTTTGGTGTTCTTCTGCCGTGATCGCAATGGCGCCTGTCAAGCACCGCAAGATCGTGATGTTAGGTTACCCTTCAGTTGGTAAGTGCGAGCCACTTCCACTGGTAGCAGCTGATTTCAGTGCGAGTGCCTGGCAGCCACGGGCGGGGAGAGTTTGCCTGGCAGGGCGAGTGCAGACAGTGAAATGCTGCTGCAGCCTGACTACATCACAGTTTGGGAAAATCTCCGAACTGTAGTTCCCACCACCCCCCACGGAACCAGTGTCCTAATATCCAGTACATTGCTGGTTGTGTTGGGGGCTACAAGTGCCACAGTGTGAGGCGTTAGTAGTGTGGCTATGGCAATGCTGTGTATCTAAGGGGAAGATTTAGCATTAATAACTGTGCATGTATTAGAAATGAATTGTGTTGCTTGCTGCCCATGTAATTGTAGGATTTTCCTACCTAAATGGCAGTGTGCGTGCTGATCATTGTGTGTAGACAGTAGTAGTAATATAAGTAGTAGTAGAAGCAGGTCTGCACTGGGAGTCAAAATAGGCCCTGGCATTCCAAGTACATAGAGGTCCAAATAGTCCTCCACCAGCCCACTGAATAGTGACTGTCTATTGTATCTTACAGCTGCCCCTCTGGCATTTGCCAGAATCCACAGAGTGGCAGTCTGGGCCAGAGTATTAGTAGTAATTGTAGTAGAAGTAGTAGTAGTAGAAGTAGTAATACAAGTAGTAGTAGTGCTTCCTTGGGCAGAGGGGGAGGGTGGGTTTCTGTGGATGAGCTGTCTGACATGTTTTGTTAATGGGTGGGGGTGGGTAGTAGGCAGGATTATTCCAGGCACATGGCTCTGTTTCCTGATGACTCTGCACAACGTCTATCAGGCCCAGCAGTGATTTGGGTGCAGTAGTAGTAGGGCTATCTCCATGCACAGTGCACCTGGCCAAACACAGCTGCCAGTCCTGTTTCTCACTCTCTATCAGCTCTGTGATCACATGGGGGGTTGGAGAGAAAGGAGTTCACTGAGTTGTCTGTGTAAAGTGGATTTTCTGCTCAGCTTGTGCTTTTTAATCCCTGTGATTGTGCTGCTCATTCCCATGGGTGTCACCAGATGACTTTAAAGATAATGGCACAGCTATACCTGTATATGTATGTAATACCTTCTTCTAATGTTTTTGTTTCGTAAAGGTAAATCCTCCCTCGCGCTTCAGTTTATTAAAGGAGATTTTCCTAAGGACTATGAGCCTACCATTGAGAACAGTAAGTAAAAGTCTGTGCTGAGATCCCTAACTGGCTGCCTGTGTATTCTATTCCCATAATAATTATTATTATGTTATCCCTCTTCCTGCAGCTTGGAGCAAGACCTTTGTTATGGGCAGTGAAGAGTTTGAGTTAGATGTGGTGGACACTGCAGGGCAGGTGAGTTGTTTTTCAGCTTTTTCAGCTTTCTCGCATGCTGTTGTTCAAAGGGCAAACTAACCTTTTGTCACTTCTGTGTTAAGGATGAATACTCTCTGCTTCCTCAGTCATTCATTTTTGGAATCCATGGATACATTGTAGTATACTCTGTGGCATGCTCCAGAAGGTGAGCTCCTTTTGTTTGGGATTGACTGTTATATGTTGAGAGAGTGCGCCACCTATTGATTATTTAAGGTAATTGCCAGATCAACCAGTGGGTTACAGGGATGTCAAACCTTACCATAATCTGTTGCACTTTAACGGACATTAAAGGGGAACTATCTCGAGTTGGGTGTCAGATATTCATTGACAGTTATATCGAATATAGCGTATAGGAGGGCTCCTTTTGCCTAGAAGATGTTTTAGAGATCTCTATTAAAATCACCTTATATCATGTCTCTCTACATGCAGAATTAGTGCAAAAGGCAGTAAATTTGTTAGATTTTGTTTCTACTGGAATCCGTTATTTGAATGAACTATAATACATCTGCTAGGAAAGGGAGCCCCCCTATAAGATATATTGGATCATTCATCTGATACCCAACTCCTGCATGAGGAGAAACAGATACTGAGAGAGGAATAGCGAACATTAATTTGATTATTTCAGAAACAATGCAGAATATTTGATTGAATTAAGAAAGCTTCTTATTTCAATATGATGAAGCTTATATTAAAAGAGAATTCAACCCTTTAGGAAAAATCCCCCCACCCCATATAGATCCTCCTCCTCCCAGTCTAACTGCCCCCCCGGGGGAGAAATGCCCCTAACTTTTTACTTACCACTTGGCTCAGATTCAGGCACTGGTCTTTGTGTCTTCTTCTGGCACACCGACGATTTCCATCCATTTAGGCACATGCACAGCTGTTGCAAAACGGTAAACATCTCCAACTGTGCATGTGCCAATATGCCGGTCTCCGTCACAGCTTACCGAAGACCCTGAAGTTGGCTGGGTGGAACTCCGATGCTTGAATCTGTGCCAAAGTGTAAGTAAAAAGACAGGGGCAGTTGGGCAGGAGGGAGGGGGGTCTATGTGGGGTGGGGGACGGGTTTTTTGCTAAAGGGTTGAATTCACCTTTAAGTTATGATTTTAGCGATAGCTCCCCTTTAAGGAAAGAACATTCTAAAAACAAACTATATTATCATTGTATATTATATATTCCAGGAGAACTTTTGTTTTATCTTTTTTGATAATTTTTTTTATTTATCTTGTTCATAAATCTACACCTAAACATTTTAGCATTTCCTTTATTAAGGTGTTTGATGATTTGATTGACTTCTTGAGTGTTATTAAACTTCTGTTCCCCTCAGCTTCCAGATAGCCCGTGCCATTCACAGCATACTCGTGGACAGGCGGGGAAAATGTCTGTAAGTATTTTTTTTTCTTAAATCACATCCCATTTACCTAATTGTACCATACATACCGTGAAATAAAAGGGGTTATACATTGAACTTATAGGTTACATGCAAAAATAAATTCATTAGCCGATAGAAGAGATAAAGAAGGCCCAAGTCAACATCCCATAAAATCTAAAAAAAAAAAAAGTAATATAAAATATGTGTATGGCAGTATTTTCTCAACATCACAGATTACCCTTCTGACACCAAATGCCTTGTGATACCAGTCACAGTGTGGAAGCTTGGGTTGCAATAGTATGATATGTATTTTAAAACAACAAGTTTCTAGTTTCCTGCATCACCTGAAAAATGTAGATGAAATGGGATGGACTATATGTCTATTAAAACTTACTAGTTTTACTAGTTATGTTTTTTTTTTTTTTTTTTTTTT
>CM044433.1:139357760-139389404 GCA_024363595.1 Xenopus borealis | reverse complement strand
TTTTTTTTTTTTTTTTTTTTTTTTAAATACCTATTGTCTTTTTACTTTTCAGTATGCCTATAGTCCTTGTTGGGAATAAGAATGATCTGCCAACTCACTGGTATGTTTCCAGCTCGCTCATTTATTTTAAATATTCTTCTTTTAGATTTTTTTTCCAATACTCCCACTCATGTATTTTGCTCATGTGATTGTATACATATAAAAAATTATTATTACATATATTCTGATTAGCCTTCATAAAGCACCTAAATATTTGCAGCACTGTCTAATAAATGGGTTTATACAATTAAATAATTGTATAAATGAATTACATTCATAGCGACCAATAACACATATAAGAGGTGAAGAGGGCTCTAATGTCTAAGGTCTGTCCTGGCAGCATCTATTATTTGCTTTGCATGCTGCCGCTAATTTAATTAACCCTTTGCCTGCCACTGACTTTGATCCTGCTGCGCTATTTGTTGCTAGACAACAACACACTGTATGGTTTACATTAAAGAGAAACCTGGAAATGTATAATCTGTTCTGGCAGTTAGGTAGTTGACCACAAAATGCTGTAGAATTTATGATCTATGGCAGATAAGTGGTTAACAACCCCTGCAGCCACTGTATTACAGCAAATTGAATACAGCCTTCCTATTGGTGATAAGATTTATGCCAGTTAAGTGTGCTTCAGATACTGTCATAAATGTATAAAATGTGATGAAGGTGGCAACACTAGTCTAGCCCAACTTATAGCTGTACAACAGTACTCCTAAACCAAATACAAGTGCTAACTATACTACATGGCATGTCACATAGTAAAGCTGCATTGGTCACAAAAGCAAACTCTCTCTGCTTGAATTACTGTGAATACTGATGTTTGCCCTTTTCCCTCAGAAGAGCTTATATAAATTGTGCTATTTTTATTTGAACTATTTTTGAGCAGCCGTGAAGTGAAACCAGAAGATGGGAAAAAGCTAGCAGAGTCTTGGGGAGCTGCATTCCTGGAAGTTTCAGCAAAAGACCCTGAGGTAGATTTATCATCCTTATTTTCGTAATGGTCGACTTTAAAATTAATAGGTATACAATATTGATTTATCTGTGATTCTTGCTTCATATCTCCAATATATGCACTTTATCTGTGATTCTTGCTTCATATCTCCAATATATGCACAATTTAAATGAACAGTTCAGGGTAAAAATAAAACTGGGTAAATAGATAGGCTGTACAAAATAAAAGATGTTTCTAATATAGTTAGTTAGCCAAAAATGTAATGTATAAAAGCTGGAGTGAGTAGATGTCTAACATAACAGAATACAACAACACAACATCCTGCTTTTCAGCTCTCTAAATCTGAGTAGGTCAGCAACTTGAAGGGGGGGGCATATGGGACATAACTGTTCAGTGAGTTTGCAATTGATCCTCAGCATTCAGCTCAGATTCAAAAGCAACTGTTATGACCCATGTGGCCCTCCCTCAAGACACTGATTGGTTACTGCCTGGTAATCAAGGTAACCAGTCAGTATAAATCAAGAGAGCTGAAAAGCAAGGAGTGTTCTGTTCTGTTAGATTACAGTACCTCCAGCCTTTATACATTGCAGTTTTGGCTAACTAACTATATTAGAAACATATTTTATTTTTCTATTTACCCAGTTTTTACTTTTATACTGAACAGTTCCTTTAAAGGGGTTGTTCACCTTTGAGATAACTTTTAATATGATGTAGAGAGTGATATTCTGAGACAATTTGCAATTGGTTTTCATTTTTTATTAATTGTGGTTTTTGAGATATTTAGCTTTTTATTCAGAAGCTATTTAATTTGCATTTCAAGCAATCTGGTAACTAGGGCCAAAATTACCCTAGCAACCATGCATTGATTTGAATAAGAGATTGGAATATGAATAGGAGATAGTCTGAATAGAAGGATCAGCAATAAAATATAGCAATAACTATACATTTGTAGCCTTACAGAGCATTTGTTTTTTTAGAAAGGGACAGCGACGCCCATTTGAAAGCTGCAAAGAACCAGATGAAAAAGACAAATTACTATAAAACTATAAAAAATAAATAATGAAAACCAATTGAAAAGTTGCTTAGAATTGATTGTTCTATAACATAATAAAAGTTACCCTAAAGGTGAACCACCCCTTTAATGCCATTCTTCGATAAATCGATATAGATAAAGTAGTAAACACTGTTTTGCAACAATGTGTGGGATTATTAAAAATAATTGTATAAAAGCGTTAGATATCCTCTCTGATATAGACTGCTCCACTAATGCATATCCTAAATGAGTTGGCACTGGGGAGATCCCTGTGATGCTTATTTTCCAGGTAGACTTGTGAATTAGTGTGTACAAACATATATATTATGTATATTATAGGTTTGTTTGTGTCTAAAATTGCCACAGAAAGAGCATTTTTCTGGTCTAAATAACCATGCATTTGGCTACATACAGCTAGAATAGTTGTGTGCAAAAGCTGTTTATTAAAAATCTGGTAAGATATGGTTTTGATCTACTTTCATTTTAGTTTACAAGGCATTTCTTACACTTACTTAATTTATGTGTTCTTGTCTGTTATAGAGGAGCAAGCTGATCTTTACCAAAATGATTGAGGAAATTGACCGTGTCGAGCGATCCTTTGATGAAGAGAAGAAATGCTGCGTCATGTGAAATTAATTTGATCCTCCTCCACCATTAACTAGAGGAGCAGCAGTAGTAGTGAAGCCAGGCCAATGCGACAGACCCTCTGCCTAGCGATGTTACTGCAGCAGACCAATGCACCGATCAATGCAATTTTTATTGGCCCAGCAAGCAGGTTCCTTGCTGTTTCTTTTGCTGGGTCAGAGGACACCTTTACTACATTTTGATGCTTTCACTATGGAATATGATTTAATTAGTGTTGAACTGAGTTGTCGCCTTTTGCTGTAGCTATGTCACGGACAAGCACAGATTGCAACATTAGTTGCATTTACAGTATCAACCCATTTTAATGGATGTGTATTATGCAGTTTGCACTAACTTGCAGCAGTGGACTGTGTAACCTGTTACAGAGCCTATTTATGTTGTTGGAAAAAAATCTTGTATTTGTCAAGGGGTGGGGGTAGGAAAGGGAGGGGATTAGAGTATTTATATGTTTATTTTCATTAGTACCTCTCTGATGAGGAGGGTTCTTTTTTGCAGTAATGTGAAGTCGACTTTTTCAGAAAATCGGGTATCTGAGTATAATCCCTGGAAATGCTGCACCGTCTGCTCCTTTCAAGATTAGAAGGGCAGATGCATTTATGAACTGTTTACACTAGGTGCCTGATCTGCCTGGCAGGCCCCTAAGGCTGTAGTTAGAAGACTGATCAAGAAACTCAAAGTGAAACAATGCAGTTGGCAACCCCTAAACATTGCACACTTGTCTGGAGATGCGCCTATTGGAAGTCTCTATTGGCCATGGGGCCAGTGGCAGATATTGTGCAGATGGAACAAGTTAACAGCAACGGGTTGCATCAGGAGACTTTGGTGACTTTGGTGCCTTTATAGCAAGTTCTTTACCTGTGCAGACAACCTAGCTGCCCACGTGGCTCCTGGTCTATGTGCGGACAAATTTACTTGCTGTTTAGTGAGAAACTAAGTGGCTTGATCTTTGACTATTTATGTGCCTTTCATTATTCTGGCCAGCAGTGAATGGCCAGAAGATAACCTCTATCTGACAGAAAGAATGTAAATGTGTAAGTTATTATTATTACTATTAATATTGTTCTGGCACAAAACTGATTTTGACTTTTTTTGTTTTGAATTGTTTCTATAATGAATTTCAGTTTTGTGTATTTATATTGTGTTAAAATTGTGCTTCTTTTTTTTTTTTCTTATAAACCTTATTTGCTGTTGTTTTTTCAGCCCTGTCTCAGATTAATAAAAGGGAAAGTTAAAAGTGAGCCAAACTTTCTGTCAGATGCTTTGCATGGATGGTCAATAATTAAAAGGGAATTTATTTGATGTTTCTAAGTAGTGCTCATTCTGCTTCTTTTTTTTTTCTTCCACCTTTAATGTAAAAATCGTTGTAGACATCAATATTTTTGCAATATTTCTAATATTTGCAGCTTTTCAGTTCCACTTATCAGAGAAAACTGGCAGTGGTTTGAATGACAGAGAGTTACATGATTAGCAGAGGGCCACCAAAAAAAGAAATATAAATGGTGGCCCCCATGCTGCTTGCCTTGCCAGAAGTATTTTCCTTATGTAACAGGCTGGTACATCTAGTTCTTATCACATGGTCGTGATTGAGATTCTGTTCAGAATACCTGAGAATGCAGCATTTGCATCACATACATACCACATGCACATTAATACTTTAATATAAATGCACTCTTTTAAAGAGCTATTATAAAGGTAACAATTATGATTTTTTTTAGTAATTGAAACCATTTCATTTGTGCATTCTAGTGCTTTTCCATACTTTTGTTTACATTTGAATAAATCTATTATGTGCATATATGGAAAAAGTAAATTTGGAAAAGTATTTCTGTCATACAATAAGCACAGTGTTTTTTCTAGGCATGGATGATTTATATTTGAATGTTTTGGTTTTCTCTTGATTTAAATTTTACTGTTGATGGATTGAATTGAAGCAACTCCCATGTGGCTTTGTTTTTGTATTGTAACTTCTGCTAATAAAGATTGTTAAATACTTTTAATAAATCTATGGCACAGCATCAGATTGTTTGCTATTTGAATATTTTGTGTTATTTTTCAATATAGTTACTCTGACCTTCCCTTTAAAATGTCAGTTACTTTGGAACAAGCCTTGTTGTGAATATTGGTCAATAATACTTGGTTTAGTTCAATGCTTCCTCCTCAAGTGCTCACTTTCCATATTAGGCCACACCAGCAGACCTTTTGTGTATATCTTTCAAATTGCAGTTGGATGGAGCACACGATGAGCAGGCTGTGCTGCAAAAAAACTTTATTGTATCACATGTTTCGGACCATCATGGATCCATGATGGTCTGAAACATGTTGTGATAAAATTAAGTTTTTTTGCAGCACAGCCTGCTTATCTTGTGTGCTCCATCCAACTGCAACTTGTTGTGAATATGTCCATGCTAGATCTCTGAAGGAAACTGGAAATTACTTACAAGGGCACATAAAATGGTTCTGTAATTTCAGATGCAGTGACTTGCTCCCTTTGTTAGCCACGGGTAAAAAAAAGGAAAACTTTTATTTCCAAATACACATTAAAAGCATGAACAGGCATCTTACTTGAGATATAATACAGAACTGTCACATGTCTAGTAATCTGACGCGTTTCGTGCCTCACTCTGGCACTTCATCAGTGGTGGAGTCTAGCTCAGACTCTAAGCCTTATATAGTGCATGCAATTAAAAACATATGTTAATTAAAATATACATATCACAGTTACAATTTATTTCAGGATGATATTAAACTATTTAGTTTAATTATACTATATATATATATATATATAGTTTTAAGATGCAGGATCTCGCCACAATGAGTATTTGTTTAGAGCTTTATAGAGCATTATCAAAAATAGCAGGAGACTTCCCAATCACTATTTAACCCCTGTGGGTAATGGGTTTTTTAGAGTAAATATCCAATATACTTCCCTCTGATCTATATTTTTTTGCAAATCTCCTCCTCTCACTCCCAAATTTTATATGCTCAATGCCCTGATTATTAATTAAAGTTGCAGATAAAGCTTTATCAAGGCAGTCTTGATAAAGCTAAATTGCGAAACGCATGTCAGCGTGCTTTTCTCTGAATTCTCCTTATTTCAACTAGATATTTTATACCTGACATTTTAAATTACAGTTGCCTTTAGTTATTGCTTTTTCACACAAGGTGGGGGATTTGTGGTTTTTTAGGCAAGGTAGAATTGATTTGAGTTAGGGAAGGTAAATACAAGACCACAGTCCTCCTCTCTCTGCCTTCTTCGCTTGTGGTAATCCCAAATCTTAGAAAAAATACAGCTAGTTTTCTATGGGATGACTCCACCACTTTCTCTTTTTTCCTGTTTTCTAAATTGTTTCAAATCCATTTTAAATGGGATGTTTTGAAGCCTGGACAAGTTGATACAAAGCTAAATTGCTACATTGCTGATAAGGATTGATACATGGTAAAACCACACAGCAAGTTCTTCCACAAGGAATTGCAGGTTTTTATTAGGTATTGGGTGTAATTTTTAATTGTCACATGCTATCACTTATATAAATGTTTTTAAGGGGAGATTAATTCTATAGAAAGAAATTCCTTCTTAAATCATGGTTATCACCTATTTAATGGATTAATGAATTGTAATACATTTTTACATGAGAAATTAATTGAATTTCATTTCATAATTTTAATTAACTGTGGAAGTTCACAATTAGGTGATTGACTGATTAGACACATCAGAGAGTCATAATTTTGCACTTAAACTGTTGTTAGTTAAGATAACAACAACAATGCACTAGCACTTTATTTCAAATATCACAAGCAATAGATAATTGAAGCAATTAAGAGATTCCTGGCCTCTATAATTGTTTTAAAGTATAATAATTTATTAGTGAATAAAGACATATGGGGTTTTCCTTTCCTTTTTTTCTTTTAATAAACTTCCTTTATTTGTCAACCACACACTGCCATCTTTCTTTGTTTTTTTAGGGGAATATAAACTCGGAGAGACACACTACTTGCAATAGTTCTAGTGCGCTTAAAGACAAATTTCCCATCTTCCAAGTCCAACAACAGGTCCATATGAAGGCCCTCCGGTCTATTCCTGATTATTTTCTCAATATGATAGGCTTGAGCACAGAATTTATACCTCGATGTTTATTAAAATTATTTTTCTCTCTCTCTTACTACCTTTTATCTCCATTTTGATTGGTATTTGCTTTCATTACTAGCTCTTGTCTAGAGGTGGCCACCACTCTTTCATACACTTCCATGATTACTATTGTATCATATTTCCTGATTAACAGTCGATCCCAGAGTGCCATAGCTTGGTTCTGGAAGACATCCCAAGTGGTGCAAATGCGTCTAAGAACTTTGCATATTCAGGCTGAAATGGAGTACAGCCGAACGGATAGTAGTCACGTGGTAACTACAAACCACCGATATGTAAGTTCTCTTTTTGCAAACCAAAGTGACTTGCTGCCTTTGACCATGTACAAGTATGGGACTTATTATCCAGAATGCTCGGAACCTGGGGTTTTCTGGATAATGGATCTTTCTATAATTTGTATCTTCATACTTGTAGAAAATCATGTAAACATTGTAAACCCACTAGTTGGGATCAAATACAAGTTACTGTTTTATAATTACAGAGAAAAAGGAAATGATTTTTAAAAATTTGGATAAAATGGAGTCTAAGGTTTCCAGGTACCAGATCCATACCTGTACAGCAACAAAATGTATATGTGTGTGCTAAATGATGGATTTGTACATAGGTTTTTTGTTTAATGCTAGAACTACTAGTTGAACAAACCTTCAGCCAGTCCACTACTCACTGGAGTTCTCCATTTAATTCTAGCCAGGGAACTCTCTGCAAGGTGTTTGTATATTCCCCTTGCATTTTTATTTTGATTACCTCCCACATTCCAAAACGTTTTAGGCATGTTACAGTAATTTTTTAACCCAGTTCATTTATCACTGAATTTAATATATAGTGTGAGTATACCATTTAAGTTCAAATAATAGGTCTGAAAAGATTCCAGGTTATATTTTAGCAGCTCTTTCATAGAATTATTTTTTATAGAGGAGCAAACATGCAGTCAGTCAGTCAGTGTTGTCAGGGGAAATAACAGTCTTTACCAAAAATACTTTCCTTTAGCCGCTGATACCATGGTAATATAGTAGTGACAGATGGTTCCTTAAGCTTGAGGCTCTAAACCCTATTTCAGTGTTTTCTAAAACAAGGTTTTTTTTAATCTCTATAAACATGATGCTGCTGTCATTAATACTGCTGCTGTTTATTGTTACTGGGTGTTTAGAAACAATACACACTTTAAAGGAAATATTATATATGATAGTGGGATTGTTAAGCCACAATGCACGACACATCATATATACAATACATTATAACTACATTATGATAAACAATATATATCCTTGAGAAAAGTCCCCAACGCCAGATAAAGATATAAATTTGTGTAAAATAAAAGAAATTGATTCACAAACAACAGTGAGTGCTGATCCTTCATTTACGTATTAGAACAAAATTGATCTTGCACCTCTGGCTTTATCAGTTCAAGTGCGGGCACTGTGGGCTATTTCTATATATATATATATATATATATATATATATATATATATAAACTGTGATTATAAGTCTTTTAAAGGAATAACTAGCAAAGAAATAAATCAGGTTTTACATGTACCAGTACAGGTATGGATCTGTTATCTGGAAACCCATGATCCAGAAAGCTCACAATTATAGAAAGTCATTCTCCTATAGAATTAATTTTATCCAAATAACCCAAAGTTTTCAAAATTTCAAAAGCCTATTGCATTTATTCAATGTTTACATGATTTTCTAGTAGATTAAAGGCACGAAGATCCATATTACAGAAAGATCTGTTATCCAGAAAAGACCAAGTTCTGTACTTTAATTTGACTCTATGCATTGCTTAATATTCCTGCTTTTATCATTGTACAGAATATAAGAGGCACTACAGTGGTGAGGTGTTGACCACATTGCTGGAGTTCTCCATTTAATACTAGCCAGGGAACTCTCTGCAAGGTGTTTGTATATTCCCCTTGCATTTTTATTTTGATTACCTCCCACATTCCAAAACGTTTTAGGCATGTTACAGTTTATTGAACTTTTTACATAACATAAGGATAAATATTTATTATGGACTGAGCAATCATCCCCTGCATATTGATGAGGCGGGGTTCTTGTTGCATTTAAACACTGGAGGGTCTAATCACTGATTATCACCTGACAAAGGGGCATGACTCTGAAACATTGTATGTTCTTTTTGCATAATAAAACATAGGGACTAGTCTCTGCTTAGAAGAACAGTGTGCCTTGTATACTTTTATTATTTATTAAATGTGACTGGGACCTTATTCTTTAAACTCCACTGAGGCAGAGTATTTTGCATAATTTCTTTAAAGTTCTGCAGAATATAAAAGTTACAGCAGGCCCTCACAGATCCCATGACTAGCCATAATAAAGTTCAACACATAAGGTACAGTATGGGATAATGTGTTTAAAACGGTGCTTAACCTGCACTTATGTCTCTACTCATAATACATTTACTTCCTGTGATTATAACAATAAATTCACTGTGACTTACATTTAGCCAATGAGGACATGCCATGCATACTTAATACTTACGTCTATGTTGTACCTTATATGTATTTTGTTTTCCTTTATGAGGTACAGCCATTCGCTAGGACAACACAAATTTACTAAAATGCTAAATTTCGTCCTGACCAACAAACACTAGCGTTACTTCAGCAATGTGAGCAACTCAAAGAGAAGATGCATTAGCGTTCAATTCTGCCTAGCGCAACTTCGTTTAAGGTCTTCGCTCAAGCTAATTTGCATACGGTGGGAAATTTAAAGTTGAATGCACCTATTTATGTTAAATGTTGCATCAAATAAATAACATTTACACTGATAACTATACATACCAAGGGAACCTTAATACAGTCAATATTGTTGTTTTAATGTCCTGCACATGAGCCCACTCTAAAATAATGTTCTATATGTAAAAAAAAATGTATGGGGGAAACCGGTTACTGAAGCCTATCACCCTGAAAAGTCGCCAGCGCTTTTTTGAACTTAGAAGACATTTCCACTCAGAATATGAAGTAAGTAACTGAAGATTGAGGAAGTTCTATGCCTGGCACATCTTCGCATCTTCTGAGATGACGAAGGCAAGTGTGGCGACAGAGGTAACATTCAGTAAAATATGCATCTTAGTGAATTTGTGTAATATCCATTCGCAGAGCGAAAAGTCGCGTGGTGATAGAATGCAAATCACAGCTAACGTCTATCTCCTTCACTAGCAAAGTGACGCCTACTCCCGTTAGTAAATTGGTGAAGTCCCTGAAAGTGGTAATGCCAGTACAATTAGTTCAGGTCTGCTTCAGAAGTGGACAAGGCTCAATGCAGCCCCGGGTGCAAGCTGTACCCCCTGGCAGGGAAAAATTCAGGCTTTAGCCTAAAACATTTTAGTAAAGTTTTTCACTTTTTTCACCACTACCGGAGTGCTGCTGTTTTCATTTGGATTTATGAAAGTGGTAACGCGGCCCAAACCTCGTCAGCGTTAGTCACTTCGCCCTTTAGTAAATCTGTCCCTATGTTTCCTGGTTATTATGGTTGGTTCTGTTATTTGTGAGTGCCTGCTGTAACATTTTGATTTGGATCACTTTCCCATACTGTATACCTGGTGCATGTGCACTCAGGCCTCTCATTGCTACTGGTGAGCTTTTGATTGTGGCTTTATCACCAGTGTATTATTTTGTTTGTCCTACTAATATAAATTCCTAGACAGCATCACCTCCCAATTTGCCATGCAGGGGAAGGCTGGTTCTGAACACATGGGTTTAATGGTCCCAGGGCAAGTGACATTCCATGAATAAGTGCCACCAGGTTCTGCAAGCACACTTTTACAGCAGGCAGGGGCCATGAGTACTGTGATGAAAGCTACTGGTGCTGTAATGTAATTGTCCTGCAGCTTATGCTACTTCCAGAGTAAATTGATGAATTCATAAATTCACAAGCAGGCAAATTCACAGTCACAAATTGTCACAGTATTGCTGCAAACATTCCCATTGCATCAAACTCTTTTTATTAAGAAATGTAATTAGTTATCTTAACCTCTATATCATATCAGGCACAGCATGTCTAATAACTAATTACTGCATAGGTAATCAAGGTATAAACCAGGCTATATGTGCTTATAACACAGGACCACAACTATTTGTTTTCTAATTTAGTATTGATTGGGTTAGTAAATCTGAACTGAAATATTTAATGTGCTCTTGATATCAAACCTGCCCCATTCACAACTGATGCTTACCTCTATTGTATCAAAGCAGGTTGAGGTGTGGCCCCAATGCTAGTGCAGACAGCACAAATTTTATTAAAAATAAATACATATCGTTAACATTTAAGCTACCTGCTGCACAGTGCTGCCTGAGGTAAAAATGATTACCTTGTTTCATAGTCAGAGAGTTCCTGGTTTAATTTAGGTCTAAACAGCAACCCTTTTGTATTTAGAATATGCTGTTTTTAATTAATTCTCCTTTAAGACTAATTTTTTAAGGAAACTCTACAGAGTTGCCATCACAAGAGGAGCAACCAAAGCTCTAGAATTAACATTTGCTTTAGTTCAAACTGAGACTCACTATGACTATTTCAACATACCATAACCACTAGTCTAGCCATATAACATCTATGACAAGTAGAAGTAAGCACTGTTATCAGTGTAGAACATAGAACTGGCTACCGATTTTTATACTTCCTCCTTCGCTAGCTGATATTTTTCCGGCCTTAGAAAAACACTAGGCAGCATTCTTGCAAAACTCAATGAATCATTGGTAGATGTCTGAGAGTTTTACAGCCTTGCGTGGAATTGTGAACAAGAAGTTCAGTCTTGAAAGCATTAGGGAGTGATTATTAAACATTTTAATTTTTTTCTTCTTGGGGGTCCAAATTTTGGTCAGTCTACCCTCCTAAACTACAGCAGGTGTACACAGTGGCAAATATTAAGCCAAATGTCATCCTAACTGCCACGCCAGGCTGGAACCTCCTCCCAACCAGTGGCTCACAAGTAACATGTTGCTCAGCAAACCCTTGGATATTGCTCTCAGAAGCCTCAAACAAGTGCTTATATTTGAATTCCTGGCTTTGATACATGTTTTGGTTGCATAAAAACAAAGGGGCAAATTCACTAAAGAGTGCAACTTTGTCAGCGTCTGCTTTGCAGCCTTCACAACACTTCGCAAGGCGACAATTTGTTCAGACAACGACAATTCACTAAAGTGTGTTGTTGTGTCCAGGGCGCCGAACGGTGGCGAAGTTGCGCTAGCGTTACTTCGTCAAGCAAAGTGAAGTTGCACTAGTGTTGCCTAATTTGAATACTGCAGGAAGTTAAAGATCAATGGACGTATATGTTGCAGCAAAGACATTAAATTACACAAGCCCCGGAAAATAAAAGAAAATAGAGTTGTTATATTACGTTCCACATGTTAGGAAATGTAGGTGGGAAGCTGGGTACCCTAAAAAAAAATTTTCAATCTTTTGCAGCCTATAACCCTGTAAATATGAAAAGACGCTAGCCTTTTTTTGGGACTTGTTCAACTTTTTTTTCATGAACTCCTATCTACTCTATTGCACTTTTCCTTGTCTGAGCTGGCGAACGTTCAGTAAAATCCGTATCTTAGTGAACTGGTGTAGTTCTGCTCTTTCACCAGAGCGAACATTCGTCTGGCATTAGAGTGTGAAGCAACGCTAGGTTACCTCTCCTTTGCTAACAGGAGCCTACGCTCATTAGTAAATTGGCAAAGTAACAAAATTACGTCACACTGGTGAATTTTCACTAGAATTGGTCACTTCCCCCTTTAGTGAATCTGTCCCAAAGTATTCTGCCAAACAGAGCCTCCTGTACACTGCTAGTCTACATAGAGGCGACCAATTGTCAATCACAGCCAGGGTAGTCTGTATTAAATGTATTTGCTAGTTGCATGATATAATGTGAGATGTGAGATATAATGTGAGACTAGAGTGACATATACCAAAATATCAGCTGAGCTTTTATAAAGTATCTATAGTCTATATAATAAGCCCCACTATATTCTTACATTATCACTATATTTTAAATATTAACTACTAGGATATCTGTTGTTGCAGCTGTGCAAAGTTTCACCTAATTGTGCAGTGCAGCTAATCCATTGTTGGTTAGTTTTATTTACATGTGTGTGTTTGTGTATATATCCACACAGAATAACGAAATGGTGTTTTCAAGATATCAGTGGATCTAAACAAACTATTGTTGAAATCCCCTACTGATTGTACCTTGCTATCTGTGCAGGATGCACATTCTGTACATTCACTACCCTTTCTGAACAGAAATACTTCCTGTTATTGCGGCCCTTATCTCCCCCACTTTCTAACTTCCTAGCATGATGACTAGTTTTCCCAATAATAATCATTTATTCAATTTAATACTAACCAGTTAGGCTGGGGACAGACAGGGAGATTCGGGGAGATTCTGTCGCCTGGCGTTTATTAGCAGGCGACAATCTCCCCGAACTTCCTTCTCCCTGTCCGTCGGCAGCTTTTATCGGCCCGTGTATGGGGGCCTTTAAAGAGCTGCAAGGTAAGAAAGTCCAACGGCACACAGAGCTGTAGAAAGCAAGGAAGCCCTTGCACATTTAATGCAGTATAGCAGTGCAACGTTTCGGGGTGATCATGCTTGATAAAGGGGATCACCCCGAAACGTTGCACTGCTATACTGCATTAAATGTGCAAGGGCTTCCTTGCTTTCTACGCTCTGTGTGCCGTTGGACTTTCTTACCTTGCAGTGTGTTGGAGGTTGCCGGACCTCCGTCCTGGAGCACCAGACGATATTTGAGTATTTGATTCAATTAAGGGTGTGCGGGTCCCTATTCTATATTGGCCTTTAAAGAGCTAACATATTACAAGGTATCTATATATTGTAAACAATATTCCAACTAAAATATAGCCTGTTTATAAAAGAAGTTTAAATTTACTGTTCCAATCCCATTATAAAAAATTAAAAGCTCTAGTCCAGTGGTTCTCAACCTTCCTAACGCCGCAACCCTTTAATACAGTTCCTCATGTTGTGGTGACCCCCAATCATAAAATAATTTTCATTGCTACTTCATCACTTTAATTTTGCTACTGTTATGCGGTAAAATACACAAACAGCTGAGGTGAAGTACGTATTGCCTCATCAGTCAGGGGTGTCCAAACTTCAGCCTGCGATCCATTTTTAATTGGCCTGCAGGCTCCGATTCAAGACCTCCTGCCTGTGGTAAATTGGCCCCCATGAAGCGATGATTGCACTGCGCATTCCTGGAATTGTCAGCTACTGCGCATTCCCTTAATATCAAATGGCAGCCGCAACACTATCCTTTAACCCACCCTGTCCAGACAATGGTTTTGTAGTTTGGACACCCCTTAGGCGACCCCTGTAAAAGGGTAGTTCGACCCCCAAAGGGGTCCCGACCCCCAGGTTGAGAACCACTGCTCTAGTCAAAACGTCATCATTCAAATGGGGGTTATAATTTATTTCGGTATAGTTTATGATCCCCAGGACAACAACTGGATCAGCCTAATTTGGCCCAGTGTGTTGCTCCCCAAATAGGGCAGAAGATGTATTTATCTGCATTTGTATGAGAGTAAGGTAAGCATTATAAAAAGAAACAAAACCTCTGCTGTTGATATTGCAGTCTACAGTAAAAATTACCTTAGCAAAACCAGTGTATAATGTGTGATATTTCCCAGTCATATACTATATAAATATGTAGAGAATCTGCACCACAATTATACATGACTTTGGGGATCCCCATATTGTTACAGGGCTACAATATTTGGCTGCTTGTAGCTTTTGGGGATGACCATTCTGTTACAGAGCTACAATATTTGGGTACTTGGAGTTTTGCAGCATCCTTTGCCGACATGTTAATAAGTAATGAATAAGAATACATTACTGTATGTGTTGTATTGATGCATATTGATGTATTCTGCACAGGTAGTCTCTGAGCACATTTGTGATTATTCTTATGAGCCTGCATCTTGGCAATTTAATAAAATCTCAGACTTTAATAAGAGTTCCCTCTAGTGGCTAGTTTGTTATAAAACATTTTTCAAAGCACCTCAAGTGTTTCTTGTTTGATCAGCGCCCGGTGACAAAACGCATGCGACAAATCAGATGGAGTTGCACGTTTCAAAATATAATTGGCCTGAATGAAGGTAACAACTACACGGTTCAACTATCGGATGAAGACCCTGCTTACTGCGTCCACAGTCGGATCTAATGTAGTTATTACTTGTGACTTTTCATTCAGTCCAATTAGAATTTTGACGCCTGCGTCTCCATCCGATTTGCCGCATTTTATCGGCGGGCATCGATCAGATGAAAAACGCTTGTGTAGTTGTACCCATGAGGCTAAACTCCACTGGGGATTTTGTAGGATGTTGTCAGATCTGCAAAATGCATACTACAAGTTGGATATAAATGCACGGATTAAAATATAACAAGACTGCATCACTCTCAACTGGTTACAACTTATTACAACTATACCAGAGACTCAATCATATTCTTAACATGTCCCACAGCCTGGCTAGATGATTTATCAGACAACTACTATGAGACGTGGTCTTCCTGGGAAACATCTGTCTTACCTTATACTACTTACACTAGTGTCTGGGGCATGGCACTAGTGCTCACTAGCGCTCACACTTCCTAAGACTATATCCTACAGCTCTCACTTGCTTATTTCTGATCTTGCCCACTCCCAAACCTTGGAGCAGATTTAGTAACCAGAGAATTTTCACCATCGTCCGATTCACACCCATCGCAACACTTCACCAGGCGCAAATGCGCTCAGATTACACCAATTCACTAAAATGTGTTGTTTCATCCTGGGCACCAAATGCTTGCGAATTTTCACTAGTGTCACAAATGAGAGCATTTGAGTGAAGATGTGTTGCATCTCTGCCTAACGAAAATTCGCTAGTGATCTTGCTCTCAGGTCAATTAGCATAGGGAAAAACATTTAAAGTTGTATGGATGTCTTTATGTTAAATGTTGGTCCACTTTTTAAAATACATGTCCAGGGAACATTAACACAGACAAGAGAGTTATTATAATGTCCTTCACAAGCCCACTGTAAAATGAATGTTCCATATGTTTGAAAATATATGGGGAAACCGGTTACCAAAAAAAATTTATCAGGAATTTTGCAGGCAATCACACTGAAAAAAGGAAAAGTAGCCAGCTTTTTTTGGACTTTGATGCATTTACGGCAGACAACATATGATATAAGTGACAAGATTGAGGCAGATCTAGCTACTTTTTTGCACTTCGCCTGGTCTGAGGTGGCCAAGGCAACTCTGGCAAAAGAGTAAAAAGTCACCTGGTGATAGAGTGCGAATCACCGCTAGCGACAGTCTCTTTTGCTAGTGAATTGGCACCAGCCCCTGTTAGTAAATCGACGATGTCCCTGCGGGTGGCAATGCTAGCAATCTGATGCCAGAGTTAGTCATTTCGCACCGTAAATCTCGTAAGTCTCATTACCTTCCCCTTTTAGATTGTAAGCTGTTTTGCTCAGGGCATTCCTCACCTTTTGTACCAGTAATGGACGTTATGTATGTAACTCTGTATGTTCTATGTATGCAATTCATGTGATTTCTTTTATGTTGGCGCTGTAAAAATACATGTTATTATTATTATTATTAATAATAATAATAATAACTTGATTGGTCTCTAGATTTTGCTCCTTCTTAGTAGAAACTGCGGTCAATACTACTTTGATTTATTTATGTTTTCATATTTGTGTTTGTTTTATTTCTTAATTTCCTTTTTTTTTTTTTTTTACTTATTGATAGATAATGCATGATAATGCATGATATTGCAAAATCATAAATAAAACAATATTAAAAAATATTCAGCAGGATTGATACAAACATCTGATGCAAATAAAAGTTAAATGCCAATTATAAATAGTGGATATTCCGACACTGATGTTTCACTGCATCTCATAGAAAATAATATAAACATTAAATAAACCCAACAGGCTGGATTAATTATATCTTAGTTTGGATCAAGTACAAGGTGCTGTTTAATTATTACAGAAAACAACTAAATCGTTATTACAAATTTGGATTATTTTGGTAAAATGGAGTCTATGGGAGATGGCCTTTCTGTAATTTAGAGATTTCTGGATAAAGGGTTTCCAGATAACGGATCCCATATCTGTATATTGGGTTCTGTGATTTGGGACTGTTCAGTGGACACCATTACGCATACCTCCCAACTGTCCTGTTTTTATAGGGACAGTCCCTCTTTTGACAGCTCAACCTGCAGTCCCTCATTTGTACTGGAAAGTCCCATTTTATTCTGCACTGAACAGCTAGAAAAAGAAACAAAGTCTCTAACTTAATTGGCTTTTGCCAGAGAGCCCAGAACAGCCACAGTGAAAGATAATATACTTTTGTAACAATTTCTAGATTTCTAACAGGTCCCTTGGGAAAAGTCATTAGCAAAACTGTAATAACTGAAAAAAACACAGAAATATGTTCAAACTTCCATAACCTGGCAAATTTTGTAAAATGAACATGGTAATTAGGGGGTGTGGTCACAAAAATGGGTGTGGTCAAACACTTTTTTGGCCCTCTTTTTATTTGTTGACCCTTGTACAAATATTTAGAGGGAGACATCTATTTTGGAACCTGCAAATGGTGCTTTAACTGGACAGGCAGCTAGTGGGTTGAAAGTGGTCTATCTAGCTATACACTATCTAAGGGGGGTTATTAACTAAAACTCAAATTTTTCTGGTCGATTTCTGGTCGATTATATTAGACCCCGATGCTGCAAAATACCCAAATTAAAAAAACCTGTCAAGGTCAATGGGAGATGTTCCTTTCCAAATTTGAAGATATTGTGGTCTGCACTGGGTTTAGCCTGATTATCCGAAAAATCTGGGGGTTTCGAGCAAGAACCCCAAAAAAAATGTGTGATACTGGAGAAAAGTCCAAAAAAAATCATATGGTTCTGTTTTTTTTTTTTTTGTGATCCGATTAATTTGAGTTATTTTAATGATAAATAAGACAAGATCATGGATAGGAGTTTGGGTGAGCATTGTATAGTAAAAAAAAAATCTATTGTAGTAAAAAACATTTCAGTTGTTCACATATTTTCAAGATCTCTCCTTGGTTCTGATAAGGAAAATAATAAGGAGGCACTATACTCAGTGATTCTTATTTCCTTCTGTTGATTCTGCATCTTAACTGAACCTGGTATTTGGTGCATACTTTTCTTTTTAATGTCATATAAAGGCAGTATTATGCCTGCAAAATGATTCCTTGGAGCTCTATCTCCTGTTAAAAAAAAATAATAATATTTTTTTTTAAAAAATGCATCACTTAATAGTGCTGCTCCAGTAGATTTCTGCACTGAAAGATTGTTTTATATTCAGTTTTGAAATCTGACATGGGGCTAGACATATTGTCAATTTCCCAGCTGCCTCCAGTCATGTCATGTGACTTGTGCCAGCACTTTAGGAGGGAACTGCTTTCTGGCAGGCTATTGCTTTTCCTTCTCAATGTAACTGAATGGAACGCAGTGGGACATGGGTTTTTTCTATTGAGTGCTGTTCTTAAGCTGGCCATAGGTGAACGAACCACTCATTTGTCGACATCGCCAAACGAGTGGATCTTTCCCCGATATGCCACTAACTGGCATAGCGCAATAGACTTCCGTCAGAAGCCCCCCATACACGGGTAGATAAGCTATCAAATCGGTCTAAATGTCTGATATCGGCAGCTTTATCTGCCAGGCAGCTGTTATCTTGTGTTAGGGAGCTGTTATCTAGTTACCTTCCCATTGTTCTGTTATTAGGCTGCTGGGTGGGGGGGAAGGAAAATATAAAAAAAATATGTTTGTTCTTTTGAGAAATGTATTTCAATGCAGAATTCTGCTGGGGCAGCACTATTAACTGATGCATTTTGAAAAATGTTTCCTTTCCATGACAGTATCCCTTTAAAGCTACGTTTAACAGGAAGTTTGGCTTTTTGCTGCCCCAATTAAAATGCCACCTGAGGCACTGTTTGGTTCTTACGTTGCCTTTAGGTAGACGCACCCACACCTCCTATATATCTGAAATGCAAAATAACAAAATACAAATCACCTGTTTATAGGTATAGTAACTACACAAAAACATTTAAAAAATGTTTGGCTGCAAATATATGTTCAGCTCCTGACTCTCTGTAACAGAACATATAGCATTCAAAATGTCTTGTGCCATTAGCCCAAAAATCTAAGCCTTGTGAAGGGGTAACTTTAGAGACATGGGACAACACCTCGGAAAAAATTTCCAGATCCCCTCTGCACAAAATCATGCGTAACCAACAGGAGAAAAAGTTTCTTTCATACATTTTAAATTTGTGGCAGAAATATAATCACTTTCATACAAAAATATACCCTATTTATAAAAGGATTTTACTTCCATTGTTTCATTATGTTTAATGTAGAAATGGAGATATTATGTTATATTAGATACATATGTAGATACTGGGGAACACAAACACATCTTATTATATTCACAGAATAGTTATCTAAATGTTCTGGCTTTGGAATCCTTGGAATAGTTCAGTAAATCTGTGCAATCTTTTATGTCACCACCAGATGTTGCTATATTTTAAAAGAGAAAGGTACAAGTTTACTAACACAGGTGCCAATTTACACCAGTGTCTTTACCCACAGCAACCAATCAGACCTTTGCTTTCACTTTCTATTATGTATTAGACTGATCAAATTAATTATGTGTTGTTAAATGCTCTAGTTTAATTTAACGCCTAGGTTAGTACATTAGCTTTAGATTTTGCACAGGAAGTGAACACAGCAGCTGCCACTTACAGAAATTGTAAATTTAATTGTAAATATGATCAAGAAGTAATGTTCTTGTTACAGCTCATCAGTGTAGTGAAAGGCTGATTGATGTTAAATATATGATAGCATGTTATGCATGTTATGCGGTTTGGAACAATATATACATCTAATAATGGGTTGCAAGAGCTGACAATGTACACGTCTGGGGCACAGTGATTATTTATTATGGTATTCTCTTTTTGGAGAATCCAGGCTTTTACACAAACATTTGCCCAGTCACAGGAATAATAGTCATGAGGAGGGGGGACAGAAGTACAGGTGTAGGGGGGAAAAGAGTACAGGTGTGGGGAGGAACTGGAGTACAGGTGTAGGGGGAACAGGAGTACAGGTGTAGGGAGGAACAGGAGTACAGGTGTAGGGAGGAACAGGAGTACAGGTGTAGGGAGGAACAGGAGTACAGGTGTAGGCAGATCAGGAGTACAGGTGTAGGGAGGAATAGGAGTACAGGTGTAGGGGGGGATAGGAGTACAGGTGTAGGGGGGAACAGGAGTACAGGTGTAGTGGGAGCAGGAGTACAGGTGTAGTGGGAACAGTAGTACAGGTGTAGGGGTACAGGTGTAGGAGGAACATGAGTACAGGTGTAGCGGGAACAGTAGTACAGGTGTAGGGGGAACAGGAGTACAGGTGTAGGGAGGATCAGGAGTACAGGTGTAGGCGGATCAGGAGTACAGGTGTAGGGAGGAACAGGAGTACAGGTGTAGTGGGAACAGGAGTACAGGTTTAGGGTGCCCAGTCATTGTCAGGGCTCTAAAAGCACAGGACCAATCAATATGTCACAACTGTCTCTAAATTTTAGACCTGGACACAGGTTTAGGAGGAAGCTGGTAACAAACTTTTATTGACCAATGAGACTGAGATTCAAAATAATCCCCAGCATTTAGTTACACAGAGCCCCTCCCCCCACAGGCCCAAGAAATAGTGACTGTATATGGCATCTTACAGTAGCCCTCTGGCAGAATCTACAACATGTCTTACCACCCTGCCCAGCAGAGACATTTTCAGCTGCTGCTGAACAGTATTTGTAAAATCTACCAGTTTATTCAAATGCCACCCACAGTCCAACAAGATATGGTTTTACATTCCAGAATGCAGACCAAGCTCATTTCCAAACGTACATTTTCAGTACATCGTTCTAATGTTGGCCATACATAGGTCGGCCACCCAAGATATATGACCTGATGGCTTGAGGGCCGAACAGAAAACTGGACATAATCACAAATGCCCAGTTTGTGTTTGTATTTTCTTTTGTAGGCTGATTGAAGTAGAGCTACCTCCCTCCCCAGCTCTGCTGATATGTACTGAAGAGTGTAGCTTCTTGCATGCATGCACATGCACACACAGTAGAGCAGAAATTGGGCCAAAAACACAAAAATTAACAGAGCTGGGGCACAGAGCAAACCTGCTTCTCTCAGCCTGCAAAACAAAATCAAGTTGAGAGCAGCTGAGCTAATGCTCTGTGTGCCCTTAGCCTATCATTTGTTTGTGCAGAAAGCCTAAATAATTGCAAATGGAGGAACTGGGGGCAGAAGATGTGGTCCAGTCTTATTTTTTAATCTGCTGATGCACTGTACCATCATCCAGTGACAATGGTTTGGCAACTTACATTTTGTGATTAATTCCCGTTTGCCAAAACATCATTACAGCAACTAAAAATATTTCAGTAAAAAGATGTTCTATGGCACAGCCAATATAATATATGTATAAGAAAAACAACACAGACTGTTAAATAACATTTTAAAGTTATCCAATTCCTAAAATCCACAGCATCTCAGCCACACATAAAAAATGAACACAAGCAGCAAATTGTTTCAGAATATGACTACATATGATCTGCTTCATGCCCAATGTTAATTTTAAGGTTTTTGTGCCAAGATGTATCTAGAATTCTGGGCCCTGGAAATATACAGACCTGTGAAGTTCTCAGAAGTTACAGTGAGATTGATAACCAGGTAAATGCTTGCATGTAGTTCACATTTTATAATAAAGACACTGGAAAAGGCTGATGACTGGCAATCCAAGTGACCTGTTTATTAGCTCCATCTGTCTTGCTCCACACAGACTCACAAGATCTAGCGTGTTTCCATTAACATCCTCACACCCTACATCACAAGCAGACTCTCTCCTGATAAATAGATACACATTCTGCTCTTGGGATTGAAGCTGTCTCTCCTTGTCAAACAAAACACCTCTCTGTAGATTGACAATGGCTACAAACTAACTGTTTCACATAATGTTTTATTTGTTTACGAAATGCTATTTATGTTATTCAGCGCTTGTAACAAATTTATTCTGTGCTTCATGCATATGTATTTACTCAGAATGCTGCATTTTGTGTACCACAACAAAAATAATGGTGTTCCAGGCCATGGTAGGCTCTAAATGATGGTTAATAAGAATGGCATTATATGTGTGGATTAGAGCAAAAATCTTTAAACTCTAGTCTTTCTTCATAGTAGAGTTCTAAGGCTTTATTTATGTTTGTATGTTTCACTCATTGTATTTGCTAAATGTATGTCTTCTATTTCTATCCTTTAAAGCTGACACAGACCACTGTGAAACCTTGCCGATCTGTTCTGTTTTAACCACCTGTGTACTGGGCCAACAACTGGATCATACTGTGACCTAGGGAGATACAGCAGGCAAGAACTGCATCAATGTACCAGTGTATTTCTTGCTGACAGAATTTTCAAACCTGCCCAACAGATATGTGAAATTATTTATTTAAATATAGAAATATTTTTATTGGTGTAACTTGGCCTCATGGAGCCTTTCCACATAAAAATCTACTGAGGGGGCCTGGTGCGAACAGTCCCTCCTCCCTTGAACTCCCCCTCCTGGGCCATTTGCAGCACACATCCTGGCTTTCACAGCACCGCTATTTTAAAGGTACGAGTAGGGTTGCCACCTTTTCCAGAAAAAATGCTGGGCTTCCAATACATTTATCTTTTTCCCCTATTAATAACATTGAGATCAATCAACATTTTTACCAGCCAGGCAGGTAAAATACTGGCTGGGTGGCAACCCTAGGTATGAGAGAAGCTGGGGAAGGGGGAACTGAGACACAGCAGACCTTGCAGCATGGGCCCCCCAGTGACTATGGGGTCTGCTGTATAACTAGTTACGCCACTGATTTTTAGTAGCTTACAGCAGGTCTGGACTGGGAGTCAAAATAGGGCCTGGCATTAGAAGTACACAGAGGCCCGAATAGTCCTCCACCAGCCCACTAAATAGTGACTCTCTATGGGATCTTCCTGCAGCCCCTATGGCATTTGCCAGAACCCACAGATTGCCAGTCCAGGCCTTGCTTACAGCTGACCATACTTGCCCAGGTTTGGTTGGGCTGTTGGGCCAATTCCAACCATATCATCCAAGTATATATGGTCAGTCTGGAGGGCCATTTAGAAAATTACTTGGGTCAATCTTGTCAATTGAGGCTTATTGGTTCTGATGTGAAAAGGTCAATGGTAAGCTCAAGTGAAGCGAAGACACAACTCATACTTCTGCACTGGGACTCTCTTATGGTATTCCCCCCTATATTTTAGGCGCACAGGTTGACCTTTACAGAATTGTTCTCCAAGTTAGATGATTACCCCATTTAAAAAAACCTCCAATCCTAAGAATTCTAGATAATAGATCCTATGCCTGTATCTGCCAACTAAACCATGTGCACCAACTACACCACTGGGGAATGTTGTATGAGGGGCCCTTTTTGTGTGGATCCATAACCTTTGTATGGATTTTATAGGCCATAAACTAAGAGTTACAAAATCAATAGTATCAAAAGACATGACATATCACAAGGGGCAATTCACTTGAAACTATGATAATGGTGTAACACGGTGGTATTATGAGACAAGCTTCAATTCGTGTGGCTATTTCTTGTATTACTAAATTGTTGTGTTTTGCTGCTGTCACTGTCAGCTCCACTGGGACAAGGACTGGTGCGAATGATGCCTAAGGCCAAGGGCACATACAACAGATCAACCACTTTCCTATGCCTGTGAAAGCATTATCTTGCCAATATACACTCAGTGTAACTCCACACAGGCTGATGCTGTGCCTAGCAATGGACCAACTAATAATATTTTACTGTATGTGCCTTTGGCCTAGCTGTGCTATATAAATTAAAATAAAATAAATCATACGTTCGAAATTCGATCGAATTCGTTCGAACTTCGAATCCTTCACGTGAATATAGTAAATCGGCCCATTGGTGTTTGTTTCACATTGTGATAAAAATTATACTATCATTAAAGATTAGCCCCTTTATTTGAGCTCCTTATAGATGTTCACTGGTCCCTGTTTTAAATGAAGGGTGGGCGTGTAATAAAAGTTCCTGCACAAAGCACAATAGGAAGGGGACAGCCAATCACAACCTTGCAGTCACACAAACAAAGACAGACTTCAGTTCTCTATCAGGCCAGCCTAGCTGCTAATCCTAGCCTAACCTACAGTGCAGAGAGCTGATGGCTCCCCTGCACAGCCTGGGAAAGGAGGCAGTAGGAAGTGGAAAAGATGAGCAGGACTAGTAGGGATTTTGCAGACATTTTCTACAAAATAACCACAAAACAAGCTTTTCAAGCACATTCCTTCTATATCTAAAAGAGTAAAATGCACTGGTACATTCTTGTTTTTTTTTACATAAAATGTTTCCTTTATAAATCAGCAAGTTTAGGTTCCTCTGCCAGTGTCCAGCTCCTTCTCTCAACTGCTTTGTAATCACTCAGGTTAAAAGTGCAAAGCTGTCCCTGCATTCTATGGCTGCCAGTTGTTCTTTTGAGAAAACAAGAGAAGTGAGGCAAGGTGCACTTCCAGTTCAGCACCAGCTGAGTGGAGAGGGTCCAATAGTAAAATGAGCACATGGTTCTATGGAGGTGGCACCTGAATTCATAGCTCCAGAGCCCTGTTTGTAATTCACAGCTGCAGAGCATACATTACTCACTGAAAGCATAAAATAAGACTACAGCCTTGGCTCCATACAAAAAGCCCTCAACAAATTCATTTGGGAAGGGAGCATGCATAAACTTTCTTCCAGCTACCAGACATAGAAATAAAGGAGGACAGGGGGTAACCAATTTAAAGAACTATTTCATAGCAGTTCAACGTATGGAACAAAAAAGCAGCCAACAAAATTGGCAACAACCCTGTTATCTTACATTCACTTAAAACCTGGAGTGTACTCCCCACTAATTAGTTATGTGTGGGCCGGCACGATTCCCACAGGTCAGGTGGGCTTAGGCCGACCTCACACCCCTATTTGCGGGTGGTGGGCGGGTCCAGGTAGTGCTCTTCTGCCTGCTCTCCCCACACACCACCTTACACTACCAGCTTCCAACTTCCGCTTTTATAGTCGTGTGGCAGCTCGCCCCCCCGCCCCTTTTGTGATGTTGTTGGTGGGGTGGCACGGGTCTATAAAAGGAACCTGGAAGTTGGGCACGGGCGGGTGGAAGGAGGGCAGCTGCGGATTGGGTTTACCCAACCCACACATCATTGCACAGCGCTACAAAATATGTTGGCGATATATATATACATGTTAATAATAATACCACACATACCAGTAGCAAACTTTGAGGCAAACAACGACTTTCACTCAGGAACAAAGAAAGGTTCTTTTTTAACGGTGGCAGAAAACAATTTGCACTTTATTCTTTAACTAAAACTGAACATATATATTAGCATTGCAACAGCTCCAGGAAAAATTCAACATTCCACAATGCAAATTTCTACGATACCACAAAATAAGACATTATATAAACACTTTGTGGAAAGAGAAAAAGTTTCCAAACCCAACAGTACATGAATGCATGTGCCTACAAGACTTCCCACAACAGCATGCTATATCAATAATATATGACCAGTTTACTCACGTGACCCCCATGAAGGAGCTGAGATTTGTCTCACTGTAGCAGAAAAATACATGCATATGTATGGAGAATGATTACTGGTCAGATATCATCAAAGACACTGCTCCATAAACGTAGCTACACAGGAAACACCCCAAAAAATTCCGGTATGCTCTTCTTTATACTTTAGGACCCTTACACATGGGTGTTTGTACCTGCGCTCCCCTGCGTTCTGTTTTGTTCCCTCCAGCCGCAGGGGAGCGCAGGCCTAGACGCACTCAATTCTTCCTGCGTCCCAACCTGCGTTCTGCGCTTACACACGTCTGAGTGGGTACAACCTCATTCAGATGAATTGAGTGTGTCTAGGCCTCCGCTCCCCTGCGGCTGAACTGAACAAAACGGAACACAGGGGAGAGCAGGTACAAATGCCCATGTGTAAGGGCCCTTAGAAATTGTCCTAAAGCCATTTGATTTTGGATTCACATTTACACACTAATAACAAATGTTCCCAGTTTAACTCTAGGGAAAAACCCTGCGGAAGCATGAATACATAAGATAATTTCAGGAGGCACCTAACACCTCAGAAAACTGATACACATCTTTTCAGCCTCTAAACAGGTCATAGCCACTGCCTGGAAATCCCCAAATCCTAGACTTTAATCTGGTAAAAACTAAAATGGACAATGTTCTGAAAAAACTGACTAGCCTGAAAACTGACTACCAGAAATCCTTTTACAAAGTTTGGACTCCATGGATGACATACAGAAACGTGTCACTCAGTTGACCTACCAGCACCAGGCTTACCCAATATAGAGAAAATATTATGGGCAGGGAGAAACCCATATAAAAATCCCTAACCTCTTACCGACCCTGATACCAAACCCAATTCTGAAAAATAACAGTAACCATAAAGCTGGTTTGTATTTGTTTATTGTTACTTTGTTTAACAGTTCAGGATAACAGAATTGTCCAGATCTTACAGTCCCTGGACTATGATTGTTTTTAAAAATAAAAAGCTTATTTTGTTTCTTTTGGATAAAAGGAATCTTGGCAAGATCGTTCATGCATTATTGCATGCCACTCTATCCATCTGGCCACTGCAACCCAAGGCAAATAAACCATGCACAAACCATTTCAACATCACATTTGCAATTTCTCAAACCATTCTGTGCTGCTCTTGGTGGTCACTAAGAGTGCCAATGTCAGATACCTCATTTTTCAGCATCACCAACCAATCTGGGCTTTTGGGAAAGCTTATTCCACCTCCCAATTTGTTATAAAGTGCAGCTGCATCTCATGCTATCTCAGAAGTGGTTTCATCCCTCCAGTTGAACAACAGCCGGTAAAAACGATGGTTGATGCCAATGTTATTAATAGGGGAAAAAGATAAATATATAGGAAGGCCGGTATTTTTTTTCCAAAAAGGTGGCAACCCTAATGGGAACAGGGTCAGACTGGGCCGGCAGTACACTGGGAAATAAAACAGTGGGCTCTGCCAACACAGACCAGCTCCCTGGCTGAAGCCTTGTGAGGTGCCTCTTGACCTCCAGCCAGGCCCTGAGTGAGAGGGGTTGCCAGCTTTTCTGGAAAGAAATACTGTCCTTCCTATATTTTTATGGTTTTTCCCTATAAATAACATTGGAATCAAGCAACATTTTTACCAGCCAGTCTGGTAAAATGGCTGGTATTTTTAGTGGTTGATCCCAATGTTGTTAATAGGAAAAAAGATATAAATATATAGGAAGTCCTATAGGAAGGCCGGTATTTTTTTCAAGAAAAGGTGGCAACCCTACCCACAAAGCAGCAGTCCTGGTGAGGCCCATACCTAGGGTTACCACCTGGCCGGTATTTTACCAGCCTGGCTGGTATTTTTGATGGTTGAGCCCAATGTTATTAATAGGAAAAAAAAGATAAATATGTAGGAAGGCCGGCATTTTTTTTTTTAAAGAAAAGGTGGCAACCCTACCCATACCTCCGGACTTCAGCAGGCCTGTCCGCCACTATGGTTGTTCCCGGAGTTATTAATTGGGAAAAAAATATATAGGAAGGCTACTATTTTTTTCCAGAAAAGGTGGCAACCCTAGCAAAAGCAGACCATTCTATTACAGATTTCTTTGGGGCTCACAAATAAAATCATTGCTGGGTTGCTTAGGAATTGGGCAAACCACACTGGAGAGTATTGTCCTGGTCAAGCTATACTGATGATATGAACGTTATTAGGAAACGTGTGTTGAAGAATATGTGTGTATGTTGGCAGGATACCCGATATAAGATTGAATTCTTTCCAATTTAACACGGGACCGCACATATTGCGTGGTGACCAGCTGTGTGCTCTGCCGAGCAAGCCAGGCTTTTATATAAGACCAGAAATAAAAACAAAGGAACAAGAATACAATAAACGTGCGACGTGAGACAATTACGCGCCTACAAGCTCTGCGCACAAGCAAAACCGAATTAAAACCAACAAGCATCGTTGCTAATTGTTTTAGTATTAACTAGTCTCACTCCCAGCGCTAAACCAGCCCTGTAACCGTAACATTAATTCCCAGATGACTGCGGAAATGTAGGGAGAACTAGAAACGTCTAACTGTGCACCTATATTCGGGGGGCGCTTTGAGGCTAGGCCTTATGCCCCAACTAGATCCGCAAGCATTGCCCCAACCCCTCCTGAGGACACCTTTCCCTCCCACGTGCTTTCATCAAGAGCAGCGCGGCACTGAACTGGTTAATCTCGCGGCGGAAGCATCCTGTGCGGAGCCGCGTCACTGCAGAGTCACATCCCGAGCGGTCGCGCGTATCCCTCCTCCTCCGCTGCCGCCGCAGCGCTAATAAATCCCCGGTGGTGATTGCTTGTCTAAAAACCCGGTACGGAATATCTGGTGAACGTCGCTTGGTCGTAGGAATTGGATATTTGCGGCGGTTTACCCGGACTTTTCGTCAGGGGCTGGAAGTGGGGGCCTGCGGCCTGAGCGCTCGGATCGGAGATATTCTCCCGGCTCAGCTGGACTACTTTTTCTCCGGGCAGGGAAGATGGCGGCCGTTCCCTGAGATAAGCGGCGGCGGGTAGGCCTAGAGAGGCGATACCGACAACAAGAGAACGACTTTAGAGACACCAGAGCGGACTAAGCCAGGGCATGGACTGAAAGAGGCCGGGAGCACAGCTTGGGGTGCCCAGGTTCCCCCTACCTCTCTTTCCCGGACTCTGTATCGGGTGACGGGGGTGAAATGCTACCCCGGTGGGGGTCCTGGCTGCCCCGGCAATTGTAAAGGTGAGCGCGGGAGAGCTGGGTGGGACCCCTCGGAGATATGGAGGAGGCGGTGGCTCAGGTCGGCCTGCTGGCTCTCGGGAGGCTGTGGCTTTGTGCGGCCCCTGGAACTGTGGCCTACCGGCTGCCTGAGCTTCCCTCTCCCGCTGTAGCCCGGCTAGCCAACCCCGAGCCCACTATGTGGCCTGTTGTTAAGCAGCCCTGTTACTCCATGCCTATGTCTCCTGCTGCAACCTGCGAGCCGACCCTCCTGCAGTTGTGTAACTGCGCCTCCCTTATACCATGTTGGCTGTTTTGGGAAAGAGGAGTATTGTCAGCAGCTGGAGGCTCCCTAGGAAAAGCCCATCGCTACACACTAGCCTCAGCCCTATTTTGAAATCTTTGTTTTCGTGGTCGGTGGACTGGGCACACTCAGTTTCTGTCATTATGGTTGGGAAAGTTGCTCTGTCTGACTACTGTACTTATTTGTATGTGAGGGGCCCACTGGCTCTTTCAGTAGCCGGGGACTGTTTGGTGTAGGAAGGTACCAGCCATATATGTCCATAATGGTAGGGGCTATCCAGGCCTGAGCACCCCCTGCTATTGTTCTAGGAGATCACTAATACATACACAATCTGATAGCAAATGCCAGTGTTGGCTGAGATGTGCTTTGCTTAAATGTGATTTTTACCAGGCACTAATAACTATGTATCCCTTTACCTAGAATAACATGCTATATGTTTAATGCAAATTAAAGGGGGGGGGGGCTAAATTGGCCCTTTAAAATAAATGTGCCTCCTAGTTCTGTGCATCTCTGCATTATCTTGGATACTTGACCATGCATATAGGGTAGGTAGGCACAGTTTATTAAAATACATGCCAGGCTGACAGATGGCATTCAGTGACCCTGGTTGCAGACAGCAGTGCAGTAAAGGACCGTGGCCACAAAATCCCAAACATAGCATTTGCCTGTTTTGTAGTTATTTCTAGGAGGCCTTTGTGCTTCCCTCCCCTCTGAATATAGAATGCCATGACAAAATATCAAAATAATCTTCAGCACCATCTGGAGGGTCACAGATTTGGCAAAAAAAAAAAAAGATACAATCCTAGGCTGTTTGTAAGTGCTTATTCTTTTTGGGAAACAATGTATCCCTATTGTTTGTTACAGTGCAGACTTTTCATATGAGACTTATGTTTCAAGTGTTAGTCTATTTTAATGCAACATTGTCTTTTTCCTTGGAATGCTACATTCTTGAGTTTTGTAGCTATAACTTCAATATTTCCAATGCTAAGTCAAATATTGACTTTCTGCTTGTATTGTCAAAAAAGGGGAACTTAATTTGCTGGTCTCCCATGTGGTCCTTTAGTATCTTTTGTGTTCTTGGATAATGTAAGTCCTCTGGCCTACTGAACAAATATATATTCTTCTCCCCATGGATCTCTGAAGCACCCATAATACCTTACTTTATAAATTGACTTTGATTCCACCTTTTTTGCTGTAGATGTCATTGTGATGGTTTATATCTTCCCTGTTCTGCAGTAATTCACATCTTAAAACTCACTAGGGCCTGTTTATCAAGCTGTGTAAAATAATGAATAGGTCTGGTTTAAAAAAGTGTATTTATAAAGCAGTGTATTTTTCCTTCATGTGATTGTACACCATTGTGATATGGAAAATCATCCGCTAAAAAGAAATATTAACTGTATTTACTTTACTAGAGCCCAATAGTTTACACCATTATTTTACATAATCTTGGACATCATAACCCTTTAAAGTCTGTGGTGTAAGGAGCAGTATAAAATATGATGTAAAAACAAGTTTGATGGTTTATCCAAAGCTTTTTATTAAGCAACAGCTGTTTTTATGCTGTGAGTTTTACATTTAACTAAATGTGATACCTAGCACATGCCATTTTGTTTACACAGCATGATAAATAGACCCATATATATTTGCCAACTTTGTAATTGCCTGAACACCACTTTAGTTTTTGGTGCTTTTCAGAATTTGATCACTTTTTGTGCTTATTTTTGAGATTTGAATTGAAAGGGTACGTCATTTTTAATGTTACTTGTATATTATAGAATATCATATTTTCTATTAATCTTTTCTAATGAAGGGGGGCAAAACCTATTTCTCTGTGAGGCTGAACTTTTTTTTTTTTTTCTTTCCTAATTTATATTCAGGCTTTGCGCCTGTTCATCCGAAAAGCTATGTGTGCACATGCTCTGCTCATGAAGAACATTATTTTCGATTTGGCAATTGGCATTGCAGCCTCTTTAAAAGGTGGTAAATAGGCCGCATCTTCGCTGTTATTGAGAAGAACAGCAAGGTTTTGGGGGCTTCTGTTGCAGAATTGCCTGCTTAGTGACACCTCCATCAATTTGGGGTTCACACTTTGGTTAGCTTCACCCAGACCCTCAACCTCTTAAGACTGCTTTAATGGAGATGATGTGTTGATCTCCTGTGGATAGAAACGTGTTGATGTGAATATGGAGGAATACTTTTTTTTTGCCACTTTGTGGCACAAACTTATTTGCCGTGGGTGCTTTCTGCTTTTGGACTATATATACAGCTTGACTGTAAACCAGGAAAGTATATATTTTTTCAGTGTTCTACATCATAAATAGCATTTGGCTGCAGTCTCCCCAAGAAGCATTATTTTTTTTTTCATTTTGTGAAGTCCAGTCTGCTTTGATTTGCTGTATGAAGACGAGTTATGCACAGTTATGAAGTGTTTTTTAGTCTCCAGCTGAACTGATGCTTGTACTCTATTTGCAGTTCTGACCTCTTAGTGCCAATATGGATGGTTATAGAGCACTTTGACAGATGCTGTCCTCATTAGTCCATGCTCCAGTAGAGCTTAAAGACTAAAGCTGGCCATAGACGTAACAATTACGATCTTTCTCCGAAAAGATCTTTCCAAGAAAG
>CM044433.1:139319557-139332492 GCA_024363595.1 Xenopus borealis | reverse complement strand
CAAAAGGCTTAGAATGGCTATTAAAGGTAACCATCTTCACCTCTGATCTGTTTGCTTGTAGTTAGTGGATGTGTAGAAAAGATCAATGACTTTCTGGACTCCTGACTTGCGTCTTTCATCGCGGTGCTGCACTGATGTTTTTTGCATGCTTGGTCATGGGGAAAGCAAAAGAATTGTCAAGGGATCTGCGGGAAAAGGTAGTTGAACTCTATAAAACAGGAAAGGTATATAAGAAAATATCAAAGGAATTGAGAATGCCAATCAGCAGTGTTCAAACTAATAAAGAAGTGGAAAATTAGGGGTTCTGTTGAAACGAAACCAAATAAAACTAAAATTTCAACCACAACTGCCTGAAAAATTGTTCAGGATGCAAGGAAAAACCCACAAATAACTTCAGTTGAAATACAGGACTCTGAAAAAATGTGGTTTGGCTGTTTCAAGATGCACAATAAGGAGGCACTTGAAGAAAGACGGACTGCATGGTCAAGTTGCCAGAAGAAAGCCATTACTACGCAAATGCCACAAATTATCCTGCTTACAATATGCCAAACAGCACAGAGTCAAGCCTCAAACCTGGCACAAAGTCATTTTGAGTGATGAGTAAAACTGAACTTTTTGGCCATAGCCATAAATACTACATTTGGAGAGGAGTCAACAAGACCTATGATGAAAGTTACTCCATTTCTACTGTGAAACATGGTGGTGGATCGCTGATGTTTTGGGGATGTGTGAGCTCCTGTGAGCAGGAAATTTGGTCAGAATTGATAGAAAAAGGAATGCAGTAAATTATCAAAAAATACTGGAGGAAAATATGCACCCATAAGCCCGGAAGCTGTGCATAGGACGTACTTGGACATTCCGACATGACAATGGTCCAAAACACAAGGCCATGTCGACCTGTCATTGGCTACAGCAAAATAAAATGATGGTTCTGGAGTGGCCATCTCTGTCTCCTCAATATGATTGGGCCACTCTGGGAAGACCTCAAACATGCAGTTCATGCAAGACAGCCCGAGAATTTATGGGAACTGGAGGCTTTTTGCCAGGAAGAATGGGCAGTTTTACCATCTGAGAAGATCAAGAGCCTCATCCACAACTACCACAAAAGACTTCAAGCTTTATTTGATGTTAAAGCGGACAATGCATGGGATTAAGAACTGGGGTATGTACATTTTTGCTCAGATCATTTGGGTAGTTTGTGTAGTGATTGTGATTTAAAAAGAGTAAACACAGTTGTCTGACAATACATGGCTTCAGCCAACCACTAACCATGAGTGAAAGAAAGGTTTTTGTGTTGTTCATATTCTCTGAAAAGATTTTAAGAAATCATAAATTCTGCCAACTTGTAAACTTGTGAGCACAACTGCATGGGGCAGATTTTCTAAGGGCCAAATCTTAGAAGTAAAAAAAGTTGAAATTTGACCCTCGAAGTATTTTTAAAGGGATTTTTTGATCGAAAATTGACCTATTGCGATCGAATAGGTCCATTTTGGATCATATAAAAAATAGTTTGAATCGTTTCATTCGATATTATGATTCGAACGATTCTTTGCAAAATCCTTTGAAAATTTTTCAGGACCGGTTCTAAGAGGTCCACCATAGGCTAAAATGGCAATTCGGCAGCTTTAAGCTGGCGAATAGTCGAAGGATTTTTAAAGAGCAAGTACTTCGAAATACAATTTTTTTTCAGTTCTAATCAAAATTTTGGTCTATTAGATAGTCGAAGTAGCCCAAAATGACTTCAAAATCCGAATTTTAAAAGTTAAAGCTAAATTTTATTCAAATTTTCTCTTCGACCTTTAGTAAATGTGCCTCTTGTGGCTGTGTGCATATGTGCATGCTAGTGATGTGTGGGCCAGCCTGAAACCTGCGGGTCTGGGTGAGTTTGGGCTGGCTACTGCAGAAATCTTCGTGTTACAGGTAGGGTTGCCACCTGGCCGGTATTTTACCGGCCTGGCCGGTATTTTACCGGCCTGGCCGGTATTTTTGATGGTTGATCCCAATGTTATTAATAGGAAAAAAAGATAAATACATAGGAAGGCCGGTATTTTTTTTCAAGGAAAGGTGGCAACCCTAGTTACAGGAGGTCTGGGTTGAGCTCCTCTCCTTGTTAAATAATGAACATTGGTTGATAGCAGTTAAATTTAAGTTATTGAGTCTCAATAATATAAGACTCGCCAATTATGAGAAGAGGTCCAGGTGCTCCACCCTGAACTTTCAGCTGAAGGAGCGGATAACGTATTGGAAAAAAAAGAGCAGGCACTTCCAAAGACCAATCTTCCACACAAGGTTACAGCCTCAGATTGTGTCTGAATAAGAGACCATAAATTAAAAAATTTATTTTGAGATATAGATAAAAATGTATTCTTTTTAAGAGTTTGCTTCAACAAAGATCTTTAATTTAAAAAAAAAAATCATTTTTGTTTTTGACATAGTTTAAATAACACAATACTTTTTAATTTTAAATGTACGTGTAATATATGTTTTATGTCTGTATTCTATCTCCTGGCAAGCACTGATACAAACACTTGTCAGGTGATGCACATTCAAGTTTATGAATGAGTGAGTCAAACCTGCTTTTATTACATTTTTTTACGATTACATTACTTTTTATTTGTTATGTTTTATATATTACCTTTTGCAGGCAGCCAGGGGAAGACACAATGATGCTTGTATGTGATGCCTGTGATAAGGGATATCACACCTTTTGTTTGAAACCAGCTATTGAGTGCTTGCCCACTGACTCATGGAAGTGCAATGTAAGTATGTGCCAACCAATAGTCATGTTGCTTAAGAAACATTAATGTACTGTGAGACATTTAATAAAAGGTCATTAAAATAACGAAAAGGGGCTTTTTTTTTTTTACTTGAAACATTATTTAGTTTGCCCATTCATTAGTTAAAATTAATTTAAACTTGCTATCTGTTGCTATTGTGAATTAAGAGATCTAAACTGTTGATTTTATCTGAGAGTGATGTGTAAACCTGATTAATTACAGGACTGTACGTTTTTAACCTGACCTAAAAAGGTGCATTCTGCTCCCAATACCGACCTGCTTACACTAAGGGCTGGGGCAGACAGGGAGATTCTGTCGCCTGGCGATTAATTGCTGGCAACAATCTCCCCAAACTGTACTGCCTTATCAGCTTTCTTATCTCCATCTCTAATGTGGAACTGCACCTATCAATTCCACTTTGCACCTCACATCACACACTTTTCAATATGGGCGTTGGTTACGGCAGTCACTCCCTCTTAAAAGCTGCATAAGCAGTCAGTGGGGGAGGATTTAGCACACATGTTGAAACCAGGGCACAGGAGATGTTTACTTAAAGGGCACCTATCGTCAAACACAGTTACCCCCAACTAAATGTGTGGGCTGATACAGCCCGCATTCCGGTTGGGGGTACGGATGTTTTTATTTTTATTTTTTTAAAATACCCCTCACCAGTGCGAGCCGCCATGACAGTCTCGGCACATGCGCATTTGCATGCGCGTGACATCAGGCGCATACGCGTCAACACTGACTGCTTTTCTGAATGCTAATGCGCCTGACGTCACGTGCGCACAAATGCGCTGAGACTGTCATGGCGGCTCGCACCGGGAGCTCCCTCCTGGTGCTAGCGGTGGCGAGGGGCATTTAAAAAAAAACAAAACACCAGTACCCCAACAGGAATGCGGGCTCTATCACCCCGCAAATTTGGTTGGGGCTAAATGTTTTTGATGATAGGTGCCCTTTAAAGTAATGCTATTAAGCATACCAGTAAGATACCATTTAAATTGTGATTAGAGGTAACCAAGTTAGGGACCACCATGTGGGGTTTACCTTGATGTGGTATGGTGGCTTATCAATTTTATGATCATAACCGTGTAACAAAAAACAGTTTTTCTAAATTTACATGCATTTGCTTATTTACTTGAATGATTAGACAGGGTTTTAAATATTTAAATACAAGTATTTTGAAATTTGCCTTAGGTGTGTATCCACAACCTCCCTCTCTTTTTTTGTATTTCAACTGATGCACCGCTTCACTAAGCATCGTGCCAACCAGAATTAACATCTCACATGACTATTGTGACATCACATGTCTATTTTTTTATTTTTTTTTACATTGTAAAAAGAATTGCAATTGTTTCAACCTTTAGCTGCAGTGGGGTTATAGGTGGCCAATTAAAGGATACCCGCAGGCCACTAATGCAATGGGGTCATTAAATATATTTTCCTGAGCAATTTGCAGGTATTCCATGGGTATGCAACCCACTGCAGAACTCTAACATGGGGGTAAGATAGGAATTTAAATCATCGGCACATGCTTTAATTTTAAAAAAACAAGCAATGACAAATTTCTTGTGTCCATTTCTCTTTGAGAACCCTTCACATTTATCAGACAATTTAATGCTGAATATACTGTTTTGTTATTCCATTGTTGATTTCTCTAATAACCTATAGTGCTTCTGAGGTCTGTTTCCCATGTTTGTGCCTCTTGCTGATTTTGTAATTCAACCTCCCTAAAAAAGGAGCAGTAATGTCACAGTATCGTTTCGTTATGTTCTTAATAACCTCTTCACATTACTATGCGCTTGTTTTTGCATTACTCAGACCTGCCGTGTTTGTCGCCTTTGTGGCTCTCGGACAGCACAGATGAAACCCGGTAGTCAGTGGTATGACAATTATTCAGTGTGTTCAAAATGCCAAGAGAAGAGGAATCCGGCAGAAACTTGTGTCTTGTGTAGTCACACTCTGCCAAAAGAGAAGTGTTGCAATTGTATCAAGTAAGTACTGAATTAACCTTCTTTAAAAGGGTAGTTACCTTTAAAAACGTGATAAGAAGTAATACACAGAACAATCCAGTATCTACTCGCACTCCCTGGCCCTTCAAATAGAGAAGCTGGTGCACAAAAAATTGGGGAAACGGCAACCCCAAAATCCAGTAGCAGCAAAAAGAATTTTTCCGGCACACAGATAATGCAAGCAGGTAGAAACCTTGCTAATATTTATTGCAGCATGCAACGTTTCGGGGTTACCCCCTTTATCAAGCATAAACATACAAACTGCACAAAACAATTTATAGGTTACAACCATCACATGATCAAAAAAATTGGGCGTGTGAACAGGTGCAATGAATACACATTAATTGTAAACATTACTAAAATCCATATATATAATTTATACACACACTGATAGTTTAATTAATATTTGTGCAGAAGCCGATTTTTCAATGAGAAAAATGTCTTTAGTGTAAAACATTGGTCATAGAAAAATCTCCAATGGTGTAATATAGTATCTGAAAGAAATTCAATATGATACTTAATGGTTAAAAACTGTGTCAAAAAGTGATATACAAAAAGTATCAAATAAGTTAAAACGTATCAACAGTGATCCTGATAGTAAAAAAGTATCAAACTAGCCAATCTAAAGAATCGATACAGTAAAAAATTAAAAGACAGGTAATGGATTAAAGGCAGAAACTATCTTACCCTAAACGGGAATTGAAATCTATCCCTGAGGCAACTCCAGAACCAAATTGTTTATCTGAAAAATGGAAAAGAGAACCATATTAGCATAATTATAGAAAGCAGGACATATTGAATTCTTCATTTAACCCTTTCGGGTAACGGGATTGTAACAGCCACATCCAATAGCATTCCCTTTGTAATAGATGCTTTTTCCTGTCTACTCCTGGTTTAAAATGGACCTTTTCTAAAATCTGCCACCTCAATTGGGACAATTGATGTCCTTGCGAGAAAAAATGTTTTGGCAGCAATGATTCGACTCTAACTTTATCAGATTTTTCTCCAAGTTTTTTGGTGGAATTTTGTGGCATGGGGGGCAATGGCCGATATGTCCGAATATTCGATTTATGCTCATTTAATCTTAATTTAATTGGCCGGCTAGTTTGTCGGATATAAACTAAACCACTTGGGCACTTAATACAATAGATTACATCCTTAGTATCACATGTAAAAAAACCTTTAATATCATGTTTCGTGCCGAGATGTGGGTGAGTGACAAAACGTCCAGGAGTAATGGCATTGCAATGGCCACAATTCCTGCAAGGAAAAGTGCCAGTGCTTTGCGTCCCTAGGATATTGAGTCTCCCCTTGCTGGGTGGCAATTTTCGTTTAATCAGTTCGCCTACATTTCTGCCCCGTCTGTAAGAAAAAAGTGGAGGGGCTTTAAAAAGATGACCATATTTAGTATCAGTGCTCAAAATCCGCCAATGTTTACGTACAATCTTACAATAGAACTTTGAATTCGTATCAAAGGATGTAACAAAGGGAATTCTCGGTAATTTATCTCTTTTACTCTTTGGTTTCCTGGATAGGGCCACCTGCCTGGGGACCTTTGCTACATCGTGTTGTGCGTCCTCCAAACTAGTTTTGTCATAACCTCTCGTCTGGAATTTATTGACCATTTTCTGCGATTCCATTTCATATAACTCGGGTGTAGATGTAATTCGTTTCACCCTCATTAATTGACTGCGTGGAAGGCCTTTAAATACCCCTGGTGGATGAAAACTTGAGGGTCTGAGTATATTGTTCCTATCCGTAGGTTTACTATACAGGGATGTAACAAAAGTAGACCCCACAATTTGGATATTAACATCAAGAAAATGTAACTCAGAGGGGTCGGCCTCAAATGTGAATTTGATAGTTGGATGTACACTGTTAAGATGTTTGACACAATCCTCTAACAACTCCCTGGTACCAGACCAGATAAAAAATGTATCATCCACATGTCTCATGTACCCATGTATATGAGGGTAGAATTCCGAATTAGAAAAAAGATACTTTTTCGAAATGGTCCATAAATATGTTGGCATATGCCGGTGCCATGTTGGCACCCATGGCACAGCCTTGTAGCTGTAAAAAATATTCATCATTATATACAAAGTAATTGTTAGCCAAAACCAGCTCAAGTAGTTGCCAAATGAAGGTGACCTTGTGCAATGGTAATTCAGATTCCCATAAGTACTGATGTATACAATCAATACCCTCCTTGTGGGGTATAGATGTATAAAGATCCTTAACATCTAAGGAACATAGAAGAAAATTTTCTGTTGGCAGTACTAACTTATTCAATTTATCCAAAAATTCTGTGGTATCTGTTAAACATGGTGTTAAGGTAGGCAGAATTTCTTGCAAATGCATATCTATATAGATCGCAGGGGGTTGCCAAATAAACCCCACATTGGAAACAATCGGTCTCCCTGGTGGTTTATCGAGACTTTTATGAATTTTTGGTAAAAAATATATATAGGGTACTGTGGGATTTTTTTTCCACCAACAGTTGTGCAGTTTCCTCGGGCAGAATCCCTTCCATAACGGCCCCATTAAGAAAGATATTTAACTCGTTTTTAAATTTAATTGTAGGGTCCCCCTTTAATCGTAAATAATGAGATGTGTTATTTAACTGCCGTAATGCCTCAATGTCATAATCCGTTCTGTTCATAATGACAGTGCCACCACCCTTATCTGCCTTGGTAATGAAGATGTCCGTATTAGCTTGTAAAGATTTCAATGCATCACGTTCTGCCTTCGAAATGTTATGGCGTGAGCCAACATGTTTGTGTTTTACCAACATTAGAAGAACTGACATCTGCCATGACCATTGCCTCAAAGGTGTCAATGGTGGGGAAATTACCAGGGGGCACAAAAGTACTTCTAGAACCCAGTTTACATTTAAGTTGCTTAATGGAACAATCCCTGTGTTCACTTTCTTTATCCTGAAAAAATGCCTTCAATTTCAAAGATCTGACAAACTTAAATAAATCGATTACAAAATTGAAAGGTGCTGCTGTAAACGTAGGGACAAAGTTCAGTCCTTTATCTAGCACAGATAATTCATTCTGCCCCAGTTCGTGACATGATAGATTAATGACCGTATTTACCTGCGGTAAGTCCGCCCTGTCCGAGTCTTTGTGTATGGTCTTCGTTCTGCGGCCTCTCCTGATCTTTCGTGGCCTTTTATCCGATCCTGTCCTAAAAAAGAGACCGCGGAACTCTGTGATGATGTAGGCGAAGAGAGATCCGAATCTGTAGGCAATGCCGCTGGTTTTCTTGAAGAGCCCGTAGTGGAATGAAACCGGTGTCTGTAAGAGCGCCTGTTGTCCCTCCACGTGTATACTTCGCCAGTCTCGTAGTCCCGCGTGTCTCTCTTGAATTTGCGGAGCTTGAGTTGAAGGAGTTCCTGTTGTAGTTTTTCGATTCTTGTCTCGAGATCCTGTATGGCAGCGTTGCTCGTCGGTCCAGCCTTTGACTTGTACTCTTCCTCTGTCTATCAGGATCACTGTTGATACGTTTTAACTTATTTGATACTTTTTGTATATCACTTTTTGGCACAGTTTTTAACCATTAAGTATCATTGAATTTCTTTCAGATACTATATTACACCATTGGAGATTTTTCTATGACCACTGTTTTACACTAAAGACATTTTTCTCATTGAAAAATCGGCTTCTGCACAAATATTAATTAAACTATCAGTGTGTGTATAAATTATATATATATAGATTTTAGTAATGTTTACAATTAATGTGTATTCATTGCACCTGTTCACACGCCCACTTTTTTTGATCATGTGATGGTTGTAACCTATAAATTGTTTTGTGCAGTTTGTATGTTTATGCTTGATAAAGGGGGTAACCCTGAAACGTTGCATGCTGCAATAAATATTAGCAAGGTTTCTACCTGCTTGCATTAGCTGTGTGCCGGAAAAAGAAGTAATACACCACATATATCTTCTTTTCAGTTGCTTCCTATATGTTAAACTTTTCCTTTATATATACTTAAAATTTTATTTAAACATTTCTTCTTGTCACTGTTGCAGTTAGTTGCTAAACTGTTAAAATTTTATAGTTTTGCTGTTCTTTCTGAGTGGTGGCTTTGTAGCTACTAAAGGATCTATTATTCAGGCTTCTTGTGACCCGTGCTTTTTCACATAAGGGGTATTTCCATATTTTTCAAGCCAAGAGGACAAAAAGACTCAAGTTTACACACCAACTTATCAGCCGTATCAAATACAATGAATTTAGTCCTTGCACAGGAAAAGCTTGAATGCCTTTCATGACTGTAAAAAGAAAACCTTACATATAAAACTGGAAGTTTGTTGCTCAAAAATAACTTATTTGTACATGCTTTATTAATGGATACAAACTTTGTATTTTTTTTTTTTAACATATAATAATTGTTGACCCTTTTGCTCCGCTGTGCCATGCCTGAAGCCCCTGAAATTTACCTGTTGTCTGTCACTGATTTGGCAGCAGCCAACTGTATTGACCTTTATGAAATTGGTCTGTGACCAGGCTCTGCTTCTAATATGTCAAATATTTATTTTTTATATTAAAAAAGGAACATTTTTGGTGTGCTGTTAGAAATGTTTTTTCATGCAGCTACTTAGACCATATTTTCAAATTCCATTTTGTTGGAGGAGGGAGTTTCATCCTAGATATCCAGCATGTGTTTTACATGCACATTGTATTTGTATGGACTAATTTGCAACATTCTCCCTTTGTGCTTTGCAAATTTGGAGAGATTTTCAGAATCCTTTCTGTGCCTTTGTTGTTTGTATCTATCTTTTTGTAGTAGAGTTTCCCTCGCTTGTTATTGAACAGAAGGGGTAGTTAAATATGAAAAAAAAAATCTTATATGAATATTTAGCTGCAGATTTCCATTTATTCGCAGTGCCCATCAAACAGTTTGTACACAAGCTGATGACTCTACACCATGCAGTACTGGTTGCCCATTAACTGATCAACAATTGATGCTGGAAAATGGCAGTAAGATCTCCAACACAAAGCGGTCTGAATGTGAAGCCAAACCACTAGGTATAGTGAACCTTTTCTGAACTGTGGCTACATAGCTGCATAGAATTTATGGTGTTGAAAGAAGACCAGAAGTTTACAATTGTCCTGTGTTTGTAGGGATGTCGGAGATGAATCTCGATCCCCTTCAAAAGAAAGTTTCATCTGAAACAATGATGGAGCCTATATCACATTCTATGTCTCTGGAGGGTAAGTTGATCCTATTAGAAATAGTACTCTGTTTACTTTTTAAGTGCACCATTGCATTCTCTTCCAGTAAGATCCCTCACAGTATTTCTGGCTGTTGTTTGTTCAGATGAGTTGCAGATTTTAATGAACAATATCCGTTATTGAAGGGTGAGAAGTTTGCACTAAATATGGCCAAACAGGGGCCTTGCCTATACATTTAAATGAACTGGTGCCATAGGTGAATAAATTTGTATTTTCGTTCGGGCTGAAGCAGCTGTTCAATTTATCTTCCAATGTGTACTTTTTGTGCTGCAAAACCACATTCAATGAATGTTACTGCTCTTGTCTGAAAGTGCTTTAGCTAGACGACTAAATTGAGCCAGTGTATTACATTAATTTAGCAACAGATGCGTATTTGTGGCTGCAGCAGCAGATAGGCATATATATATATATATATATGCCTAACTACAGATTTGCAATCCTACAAAAAAAAAAAAAAAAATCTATAACTTTAATAAGGTTAATATAATCCGCTTTTGTGTCTTTAGATCTTGTAACAACAGAAGAAGATGGTCCTTCCACTTCAGACAATGAAGCTGCTGAGGCACCTCCTGTAGTCACAGAGCAGTTAAGGGAAAAAAGCCCACCCCCTTTGAAAGCTGAACTACCACCCCTAGAAACCACATCTGATGCCTGTGATTTACTTGATGAGGCTCCTGTGCTTGTCACTGTGGAAGATGAAGATATGGAAACTGAAGATACAGAGACTGGGATTCAGGAGGTGCGAAAGGAAGTGACTGGTTCTGTGCTTGTTCACTCCAACAAGAAGACAGCTTCCCCTCCTTTAGTATCTGATGCATCCCAGGCATGTGCCTCCGTAACTGAGGGCTCTGACAAAAGGCTTACAGACACCATTCATCTAGCTAGTGAGTCTCGTCAGAGTCCTTCGAAGACAACTAGCTGCTCTCAGCAACTATCTCTATCAGACTCTGAAATGACTGTTGAGTCCGAGGATCCTCCCTGCCACGCTAATACAGAGATGTTAAATGCTGACAATTCATTCTATCAAGATACAATTGGGGGCTACTCTACTCGCAAAGAGCAAGGGTCACTCGGATCTGTTCTTATAAAGTCTGACATTGTAAATGAGATCTCTAATTTGAGCCAGGGGGACACCACAAGTAGCTATCATGGCTCTGATGCACTAGGTTCCCCTGACCCTGAGGGCGGGTCCCTCTCTATGGAGATGTGTTTGCATAAAGAGGATGGATCCTTGCAGTTGTGCAATGACTCTATAACTGAGACAGATGATTCTCTGCTCTATGATCCCTCTTGTGGAAAACTAGATGCAGAAAAGACTAGTCGAAAAAGCTCACCAGGGCGCTCAAGGGTTAAACAAGTAAGTATTAATACATTTGGTGACCCATTGATATCTGCAAATGAGAGCCTTTTTGTTTTAACATGTAAGTGACTATGGGCATTGGATGAGTGAATTTATAAACTTGACATAAGAAGGGAAAAAATGCTGTCCTTTGCTTGATATGAATTTGCTTACAGTGTTTCCCCACATACAAAGGGATTAATCTGTGACTGATCTGTTTCCATTGGTCCTAGTTACATTGTTAGTTTTGTTTAAATATTTGTAATCGTTTTCTCTTTCTAACAAAGGGTCGAAGTAGCAGCTTTCCTGGAAGAAGACGACCCCGTGGGGGAAGTGGTTCTGGAACTAGTCGAGGTAGAGGAAGATCACGACTAAAATCTACAGCATCTTCCATAGAAACTCTTCCGGTAAGAAGAGGTTTGGGAAATCTGTACTGTAATATTTGAGGGTTTTTGTTTGTGCTCAGTCAGCTCATCAACAGTTTCATAATTGCCTAATCAAGTTAAAATATCCCTTTTATTTCCAAGATTAAAAGGATCAGGATTTACAATTATGTTGTACTACTGATCCATCTAACTGCATTAAAAAAAAAGTAAATTGTGGTTTTAGGTGCTAGAGGCTACGAAGTAGTAACATAGTGGCTACGTAGTGGTAAAGCAGCTAAAGGGTATCCTTTTTCTGCCTCTTGCTGTTGGTGGGGAGCGGACATTTTTTGCAGCACCTGCTAGCTCCCTTTCCAGGTGGATTAGAGCGTTGTGCAAGTTAGCCAATTGATACATAGATTGCATATCCATTAATACCTCCTGTATACATATTCTTCAACCATACAGTCACATCAGTTGGGAAGATTGCTGCTAAAGGGTTTCCCTGCTGTGTCGAGGTCCTCTTTGTCACAACAACCCTCATCTCTTCATCTTAATGGGATGGCTTTTGAAGCACAATTCTTGAGGAAAATTATTTCTCCACACATTTTCAGTCACTATCTCCTTAGTGTATCATTCTTTCTAACCAGCAGACCCTTTTTTTCTGTGAAGAACCTTTACAAAATTATAGAGTACTTTGCACGATACCCGGCTTCTGCCCCCCAAGGTGGTACCTTTGTTCCACATGTGGAAATCATACTCCATTATTTCTGTAACAATTTCAATAATTAGAAGGAAGCTAAAACTAAAGGAACAGTAACACCACACCAGTTAAGTATATTAAAGTTAAAAAGAAAAAAGTAATAAGTATATTAACCCTTTCCCTGCCAAAAACTTAGCTCCTACGTTCTTTGAAAAAAAGGCTGTAAGTGCCAAGAACGTAGGAGCTACGTTCTTTGTTTAAAGAGCTGCCTCTCTGCACTTCTGCAAAAATCAAAGTGCAGAGAGGCTCTCCTGGCTGCTAAACCCCCTAGACAAGGAGTCTAGGGGGCTGCCAAATGGGTCCTGCGATGCGATCCAGCGTGTTCTCTGCTGCTCCCCTGTGCTGTTTCTTCCTGGACTCGATCTGGTGTTAAGCTCCCCCCACACACTTCCTGCTGCTGCTGTTTGCCATGCTGGAGTCTGCAGATCTGATTGTGACC
>CM044433.1:139258065-139315821 GCA_024363595.1 Xenopus borealis | reverse complement strand
CAAAATGTCTAAAAACTGCTTGGCAGTAGATGTTCGCATTTAGGACTAAATGGCTGGCAGCGAAAGGGTTAAAGTTATTAAAATAGAACATACTGCTTCCCTGCATTGGTACAGATGTGTTTGCTTTAGAAGCACAGCTATAGTATTATAAACAAGCTTCCATGTAACCAAGCGGGCAGCTGTTTAAGGCACAGGTTACGTAGCAGAAAACTGATTTTCTCTGTAAAATGCCATTGTATTCTATAACATAGCTTGCCTGTTTTTTTTTTCTAAGTAACCTGTGTCTTTTCTACTTGCACCCTTTTTATAAAAACTAAAGTAGCCTTTCTAAAACAAATACCTAACTTTTACTAATGCAGAGCAACAGTACATAGTAGGATGTTTGTTACTCACCGTTAAATACATTTCTCTGTGGTCACAAGGGGACACAGGGAACTTATGGGGTTAAGCTCTTACTTTTTACAGGTTGGGAAGCCCTGTGTCCCCATTTTGATCAGAGAGAAATGGATTTAACGGCAAGTAACAAAAATCCTGGTTTCGTTCTCTAAAGGGGGACACAGGGAACGTATGGGGACTTAACAAAGCAGTCCCAGATCCAGTAGGGTGGATTACCATAGAGATATCTGCCTTATTGCACAACTGCATTCAGAACCTTTTGACTAAAGGTGGCCTCAGCTGATGAGAAGGTATCCAGATTGTAAAATTTGTGCACAGAGGACCAGGTGGCCGCCCTGCAGATCAGATCCAGAGGAGTCGCTGCATGCCCATGATGCTCCCATCGCTCTTGTTGAATGTGATTTACCTTTTGAAAAGTAGGCATGCCGTATCGTCTCCCTAATCCATCTTTCAATGGAAGTCTTGGGTGCTGCCTGACCCTTCCTGGGCCTCAAAGGAATTACAAATAAGGCCTGGGTTCGATGAAAGGGCTTGAATCGTTCCAAATATTTGTGTATGGCGCTGACCACGTTCAGAGTGTTGAGCCTGCATTCCTTCTGATTTTTGGAATCTGGACAGAGAGATGGTACTATAATTTCTTTGTTCATGTGAAAGGCAGAGACAACTTTGGGCAGAAAGGATGGAACTGTGTGCAACACTGCTTTGTCTTTGTGGAAAGTCAAGAATGTGGGGGGGTCACATGATAAGGCCCATGATAAGTCAGACAACCATCTAGCTGATTATATTGCTACTAGGAATACTACCTTCCATGTTAGCCATGTGTTTGAGATTGAATCCAGGGGTTCAAACTGTGTTTCAAGGAGAGCCTCTAGAACCTGGAACTGGTGGGTGGAAAGGAGAAGCCAGGTGAGCCACTCCAGTAAGAATGTTCCAATGGAGTCGTCCACTGCCAGCCATGATTGAAGGAGAACTGAAAGTGATGAAACTTGGACCTTGATGGAACTGAGTTTTGAGTCTGTGCTGAATGCCCTGTTGAAGAAACATCAGCACCCCTGGGATGTCAAGTTGCTGGAAGGGTACATGGGATTCTCCACCAATTCCAGTAGGAATACCAGACACTATGATAAGATTTGGATGAAGTAGTCTTGTGAGCCTCGATCATATTCTCTATAACCCTCTCGGAAAGTCCTTTGCATCTCCAAATGGCTGCTTCAACAGCCATTCCATCAATATAAAAAGTCCTGGGTTGCGTTGGACAATGAGTCCCTGTAGTAGAAGATCCTGCCTGGGGGTTAAGCGAATCGGTGGTTATACTGACTGCTGGTCCGAAAGCCATGTCCTCCTGGGCCAGTAGGGTGCTACCACTATCACTGTAATGTTGGCTTGCCTGTTCTTCTTGAGAACTCAAGGTAGCATTGGAAGTGGGGGGAATATGTAGGATAGATTGAGGTGCCAATGTTGGGCATGGCAAGTTAGTATGTTTATGTGAAGTCTGGATTCCACTGGAAACCAAACTCCCTGTGGGATCAGATTTTGCAATGTGGCCCCCAGCCCTGTTTGCTGGCATCTGTAGTTACCATCTTTCAGATTGGTGTTGCCCAGGACAGTCCCTTGGCTAAAGTGGCCAGCTGTAACCACCAGTGGAGAAAGAGACCTTCAATCTTTGAGCAAGACAGAACGTCCTTGAGAATGGGCCTCCCTTTCCAGACTCTGAGAATCCTAGCCTGGAGAAGGCAAAGGTGGATCTGTGCAAATGGCACTGCTTCTATGGAGTTCTGGTTGATTATTGGGGGATCCTGGATATGATGAACTTCCTGGAGAGGAGAAGAAGTGAAGTTGAGGTGATATCCCTCTGTGATAATTACTTTGACCCAGGCATCCATAGAATATTGGGTCCACACCTCACGGAATCTTAACAGCCCCCTGTCAGATCTGAAGACTCCGAAGGGCATGCCCCCTCAGTCTGAGGCTGTCTTATCTGTAGGAGGCATGTTGTGGGACTTGTTAGGCTTCTATATGGGCCAATTTTTGTCTCCTTGTCTGTTTTTGAATCTGGATTGGTGTGGAGAGGTATTACATCTGTGAAAGCTGCTGGTTTGACCACAAATATATTTTTTCCACATGGCCGTGTGAGTCCTGGTTTGAGGAAGATGGGTACTTTTCCCGCCTGTGAGAATTTTTTCAGCTCTTCTCTGAATAGTCGACCCCCTTTGAATGGGACCAATTTGAGTGACTTTTTTTTGGAGCTTATGTCTGCTGACTAGTTCTTTAGCCAGAGTATTCTACGTGGCGCCACTGAGAGTACTGATGATCGAGCAATAATTTGTGCTGCATCTAAAATGGCTTTGCACAGGTAGCCTGATGCCTCCAACATTGATCTTGCTGTTGATAGGTCTGATAACCATCCTGTATGTCAGGGGTCCCCACCCTTTTGTGCTCATGAGCCACATTTAAATTTAAAAAGGAGTTGGAGAGCAACACAAGCATGAAAAAGTCCATGTGGACTGGCAGCCTACAGGAGAGAATGTTTGGCAGGACATCTGTTTTTTATGCAACCAAAACTTGCCTCTAAGCCAGTAATTCAAAAATAAGCACCTACTTTAAGGCCACTGGGAGCAACATCCAAGGGGTAGGACATGTTGCTCGCGAGCTACTGGTTTGGGATCACTGCTGTATTTTGATAACCTGTAGACTGGTGCATCCACTGAAGGTGTTTTGCTCCATTTTGTTGTCACTTCTGTGGGGAATGGGTAGTATTTTGAGAAATTTTGTGAAGGAAAATAGGCTGCCGACTTGTGTTGTCTCTTGAAAAGGCCCGGACCTGATGATGTCCAGGGTCCATGGTAATGGTAAGGACCTCTTTGATTTGTTTGATGTACACCATGATATCGAGGGTATCATCTTTGGTTGTGTGTTGCACCTCCTCGTCCTCTGAAGAGGAGTTGGAAGCTGGAAGTTCCCCCTCTTGCTTGTGGAAGGGTCTCTGGGAAAAGCTATGGCTTTTCCCAGAGAGTCCGCGAAAGAGGGGGAGGACCCTGTCCTCAGTGGGGCTGGGAATTCCTCAGAGTTGTCAGTAGCCAGAGTCTGTGAACTACCCTCTGCTGGAAGGTCCTTCTGCTATGTTGTATTAGGCAAGGTGTTGGCTTTGCTCCCTGAAGCAGGTGTAGACTTCTGTCCTCTGGAGCATGATCTACAGAGAGGTTCTGTTTGCCCTCCTTGGGTTTTTGAATGATACCTAGTGCAGGCCAGGTATTTTACCTGCACTACTGGTGCGGGCCCAGGCGTGTAAGAATGCGGGTCCGGGTTGCTCATTGCAGGTTGCGGGTACGGGTCACAAAAAATGGACCCGTGCAGGACTGTAGTGTATGAGTAAACCGCATGGAAAGTGCACTGGGAGTGGTTATACTCTCCTGTCCCCTGCTGTCTCTGGTGCTTAGCTCTTGCCTTCACAGCTTGTAGAGCGACACTTATGCACCCTGGGCTTCCGGTAGAGTGGTTAGGAAATCACCCCGGGTGTCAGTGCTAACCACTCGCAGAAAATTCCTCTTCCATCTCTCTAGAAACCTGTTGGGCTCCAACCTCCTAGGAGCAGGACACTTGAAAAACTGAAGGTAGGAGGAGCTAGGTGTATGGATTGGCCGGAGTGGACTGGCATATCCCCCTTTTCAATTTAGAATCAAGTGTACTGCCTCCTGGAGGATGGAACTTAACCCCATATGTTCCCTGAGTCCCCCTTTAGACGGCAGAGAAATGTTGATTACTTTAAAAAGGCTGCTTTTTGACGTTGCTGTTCCTTTTAACTCCCTAGTTATGACTGGAACTCTTAGGACTTCCATGGCTTGCAGAGCCCGTCGGACAGTCAAGGGAAAATTATTTTGTCCCCTTTACAACTGAAGACAAAAGTATTTTAACAGCAAGTACATACATTGTTATTTACTGAATCTAAAAAATGGTATAAACAATTGAGACTCCTATAGTCTCCATTCTGCGACAGCATTAGTTCAGCTGTGTCCCTTGTATAACGGATTATGTTAATGCAAATATTTAACATATAAGGAAACGCTTAATGTACTTATGTCTCCTTTTGTGTCACCTGGAAAATTTCTAATGCTCTACTATAGAGTTCAATCATTCTTTGTTCACTTTCCTATTTGGCCATGCATGCTTTATCATGTATTCTCTTTTTGTTCCTCTTTTGTCAGGTGGTAGATTTGGAAAGCTCTCCCAGCAAGGAGGAGGAGGAGGAGGAAGAAGATGATACCATGCAGAACACAGTTGTGCTTTTTTCCAACACTGATAAGTTTGTTCTTATGCAGGTAGGCTTTTTCAATAAAAATATTTTACATTTTTTTTATGTATTTACACTTGGAAAAGAACGTACATTTTTTGTTCCTCTAGGACATGTGTGTGGTATGTGGCAGCTTTGGTCGAGGTTCAGAAGGGCATCTACTAGCGTGTTCTCAGTGTTCTCAGTGTTATCATCCATACTGTGTAAATAGCAAGGTAAGAACAGATATAGATCTAACTGATTAACATATTGATACCTGATACAGAGACAAATCAATTTAATTTTAGTTTAGTGCCAGGAAAATTGAATGTCAAATATCTGACCATGCAAGTTTTGGTGCAGACAAGCCGAAAACATTAAATAAACTGTGTTTGTCAGAAAAGTAGTAGTTCTGGTACAGTATAGTGAAGTTCCTGCAAAAGCCTGTAATGTCAGTATGACTAAATCAAAGTTGCTTATCTTTTTATATTGAGTGTTTGTTTTGATGCAAATGCAATAAAGCTTTCCCATCTACCTAAACTGGTATTCACATGTATCTCTTACAAACGTATGTTAGAAGTATAATTGGCTGTATGCTTAAAAGATAAAGTTGTTGTAGATCGGCTAAAGACCTGTTGAAATGCTAGGCATGACTTCTATACTCATAGTAGATCCAGGTGCTAACTTCCTTTTATGCTTTGTATTTGCTTCTCTCATTCTGCTTTCAAATTATGGCACAGCTACCCTCCATCATGTTTGCATCATACAAGCGCTATTCTTGAGTCTGGTCTTCATTCACTGTTTCTTGTCAGACGGCTAAAAAAAGCACCCTGCTCCTTTTATTTTTTTATTTTTTTTTTAACAAGTCTACTCTAGTGACTACTAGAGAAGTGTTTGTTTTTCAATACTTTGTTCTGCTTACAGATATCTACATACATTATTTGTTAATGGTCCTTTCTTGCTTATAATTTAACTAGGATGCTCTTAATGGTGGATTATTTAACTCTTCACAGATCACCAAAGTGATGCTTCTAAAAGGTTGGAGATGTGTGGAGTGCATTGTCTGTGAAGTTTGTGGGAAAGCTACAGACCCTTCTCGCTTACTGCTCTGCGATGACTGTGACATCAGTTACCACACATATTGCCTAGATCCACCACTACATACAGTGCCCAAGGGTGGCTGGAAATGCAGATGGTTAGTGTTTAATTGAAATGGAACCAGAGTTTAAGGTTCATGGTAATTTTTCTATAAAAAGTTTGTCTTCAGAAAATTTATTTTTACGTATATGTTCACTTCTGCCTTCCCTTATGTGTTTGCTACAGGTGTGTGAGCTGTATGCAGTGTGGTGCGGTTAGTCCTGGATTTCGTTCAGAGTGGCAAAATAACTACACACATTGTGCGCCATGTGCCAGTCTTGTTAACTGTCCTGTTTGTCACCTTAAGTACTTGGAGGGAGATCTTCTTATCCAGTGTCGTCACTGTGAGAGGTAAAGACTTCGTCAAATTAAAGGAAAATAGGCACGCCACCTTCTTTAAACTTTCCTGGCATGAACACTTTTCTTTGTATTCGATAGGTGGCTCCATGCTGTGTGTGAAAATTTGTTCACAGAAGAAGAGGTTGAGCAAGCTGCAGATGAGGGGTTTGACTGCTCATCTTGTCAGCCATTCATCCCTAAACCAGTGGGTAAGTGGTGATCATTCTGTTCTATTAAACTGTTGCCATTTAATAATAATAAAGCACATTCTGCTACGGGGTTTGCTGCTGATTCCCAGTGTTGCATAGCTAAAACTAAAAAAAAAAAATAGCAAGAGCACTGTTAATGACAGATGTCTCAGCACTGTGAATGCAGTGGTAAGCTCTAAATAAACCCAATGAGCAAAATTTGTCTGGTTGGACCTGGGGGCTAAGACAAACTGCAGGGTAGGCTTTTTGACAATTTTTGAGAATGTATGGTGGGAGCGCTGTAAAGTTGATACATGTTTGTGATACATCTGTTTAAAAGCAGGCCCGGATTTGTGGAAAGCCCACCCAGGCCTAGGGTGGCAGGATTTTAGGGGGTGGCATGCTGCCCAGCCACACCCACATTGGTTCAGAAACACTGGGGTTATGAAGGAGATACTTTTTTCAATTTCCCATGCGCCAATCCCCATAGGCCAGAGTATGGGGGCGACAAACGGCAGTGGGCCTAGGGGCACCCGCTATGTAAATCCAGCTCTGTTTAAAAGACTGTCCTAGCTTATGGCTAGCCATGCAACAATGACTGCTTAAGGAAGCAATCATAGTGTTTGTTGCTTTTGCTACTGGTTTAAAATAATATATGCAATAACCTTGGTCTGTTCTGTTCAGCCACAGGTACAAAATTTATGCATTTTAAATGTATTTGCACGGATCCTAATTTTTGTGTATCTGTGCATTTTTTTTTAAATATATTTTGTTCTTCCTCAGTTCCAGTTGTCATTCCAGAAAGTCCTTTAAGGCTTAAGGAACCAGGTAAACCTATACCTATACCTATTTTGTGTTTTTGTTTTTTTTACACCTTACACTGTTTGTTAGGTGATGAATTTGAAGTTAAACATAAAAGTTAATGTTATTGGGAATTTATGCATTATTTTTAGCCATTATTAGCAATTCTATGCTGGCTATTTTTAATTTTGAAATTGAAAATTTTAATGAATAATTCATTAAAATGTAATTAGTAAGTAAACTGTCCTTTTAATATTTGTGCAAGCAGAAACTTGGCGCCACAAAGCCTGTCTTACCTTTTTTTTTTGGCTTTGGAATATATTGCTAGTACAACATTGTTTACTATTGGCCACTTCTTTTGCAGAACCGCAGTACTTCCGTTTTGATGGGGTTTGGTTAACTGAGGCAGGCATGGCAGTGTTACGAAGTCTTTCTCTGTCTCCAATTCAAAAAAAGAAGCCCAGACGATCACGGTTATGCACAGGTGGAGAGGTTTTTATTGATTGCCCTGAAACGATGGGGGCTGAGGAACGGAAAGAAGGGGAAGTTGAGTATGAAGATCATAAAGCTGAGGACCGTAAGTTCGGTGTCTTGTATGTTATTCAGAAGTTTGAAAAACCTAGTTCTATCAGTTGCTTTTTATAGACCAGTATAGAATTATTTAAAATATTTCTTCCAATACTCTCATTCCAGACTGCAATGCGGAGCCCATGGAGTGTGATATAAAGACTGAGGCAGTGGGCAGCCCCGAACATGAAGCATGTGCAGAAACAGAACCAGTAAAATGTATGGAAGATGTGGAGGATGTTAAGAAAAAGAAAAGAAAACCCTACAGACCAGGTTGATATTTTCATTAAGCAAAATGCTGTTTTTATATGTGCTTGGGGCTTCAAAGCAACTAATGACCATATTGTCCTGATATTGGTCCCCCCCCCAGGTATTGGAGGTTTCATGATCAGGCAGAGAAAAACTCATACAAGGACAAAGAAGGGACATGCTGCTTTTCTTGAGGCCTGTAGAGAAAGCCAGAATCAAGATATTCATCAAGATGATGGTATGTATATACCTAATCGGCATGAGAGCAGTGGAGCCTTCACTCCATCTGCCTGTCACCTAAGTACAGAGGATATGCTTCCTTATGCAGAGTAAATAACATACAATAAAATGCAGTTCATCCCTTTTTATTGGGTGCACGTGGGTGAGGCTTGATAAACAAATTACACAAAGTTTACCCCAGCACTCCAACATAAAACCCCTAGGAAAACCTATTTTACTAGTCACCCCTGGCAGCATTCACCAATGGTTTAATCTCCCTCCAGGCCTCTGGACAGGACCTCCCGAGCGCGCGCTCGCTCTCTCTCGCTCTCTCTTCTCTCTCTCTCTCTCTCTCTCTCTCCATTTTGCTGCACGCATTATGCAGCATAATAAAGAAACACTGAAGTGTGTTCTGTTGGCGCCAAAACTTGAACAGTATGGCATGGGAGGCCCGGAACAAGTATATTTTAACAACTGGGCTTTATAAGAGAGGGTATTGTATCGCATGTCTGCAATATGCATCTCCTTTGTGAGGAAGTAACTACTTCCTGTTGAGGTCATTTGTTGCTGTGATCCGGTCACTGTAAGATACTGTTCCAGAGAGTATCCCAAGCATGGATCCTGGTATACCGGCAAAACACCTCACCCCAAGGGGAGGAGGATGCAAAGTTTTGGGATGCCCTCCTAAGGTAGATGCAGCCATGGTTAGGCTTGCTAAGAAAACAACTCTGCCTGTGGATGATGCAGCAGTTTTTAGGGAGCATATAGGAAAAAAATTGAATTTAATCTAAAGAAATTTTTTGCGGTAGCAGGAGCAGCATGCAGAGCAGCAGTAGCTCTTCTGTTTCTGTTTTCTAAGACCGGTATTAGACATAAGAAGACTGAACAAGTTCTTAGAGAAGAAAAAATTCAAGATGGAGTTCTTAGCATCCATCGTTCATGCCATCTGAATTGGAGATTGGCTCACAAATATAGATCTAAAGGATGCATATTTCCATATGCCAGTCTGCATAGAGCACATAAAATATCTATGCTTTGCAGTAGGGGAAGTTCAAGGGCAATTCGGATGTCTACTCAGGGCCGCTCCGGCCATGAGGCAAGGTGAGACCCTTGCCTCAGGCGGCACGGAGCGGCCTGTTACCAGGGGCGGCAAAAAGCTGCCTCTGGTAACATTAACAGCCGAATTTCCGTTTTTTAAAATGGAAATTCTGCTCTCCTAGTGCAAGCGCAACAGCGCTCGCTGCACTAGCGATGCTGCCCCTCCTCCATCCGCTCCGACGTTAGAAGATAGAAGCGCTGACCGGGAGGGGGGACGGCATTGGGGCAGCAGCCCCTGAAACGCCCCTGTGTCTACTGTTAAGGTTGTCACAATCCCCCAGGGAGTGTATTTTCAAACACAGGAAAACTGGATAAGTCTTCCAGTCCAGAAACAATAAGACATACCTCAGGCAATAGAAGACTTCAGAAGCCAAGCTGTAGTAACAGTTCATCACTGTTTAAAAATTATAGGTTTAATGTCTTCGACTATACAGGTAGTGAAATGGGCAAGATGGCATCTAAGAGACCTGCAGATTTTCCTATTAAGGAAAGTAAGGAAGCCACAACTAAATATGTGTAAAACGCTAAGATTGCCTCAGGGGATAAAAAGCCTAGACTGGTGGTGTGTACAAGAACATTTGAAGAAAGGGATGCATCTTGAAGAGCTTAACTACAGCTCAGGTACTAAGCGCAATCGAAAAAACACAGCCAGGGGTGAATCTACCACCCAGACTTTGAGAGGAGTCCAGTGATGAGCAGACCTCCTCTCACTCAGAATGCAAAATCCCTTACTCTGACGGATCCTCTGGTGAAGAGGAAGAAGTCACAGAGCAGTATCAGGAAAGGGAACCTGTAGACGATGTTGACAGCATTATCAAGGGAGTCCTTGAACATCTCTCAGAATACTCAGAAGCAAGGGGATTCTCAGGCACTGTTTAAGACACCGTAAGCCGTCGGCCTGTTTTCCAGAGCATGAGCAACTGCTTAGTCTTATTCAGGATGAATGGGATGTGCCTGAACGCAAATTTTAAGCCACTAAGAAATTCAGTCGCTTGTATCCCTTTCCCAAGGGTTCAACCAAAAAATGGTCTAACCCTCCACTGGTAGACGCACCAGTCTCACGCCTGTCTAAATCTACCACACTACCAGTGACCGACGCAGCAGCATTTAAGGACCCTTCAGACAGAAGATCAGAAGGTTTCCTGAAAGCTATTTTCTCCTCGGCAGGGTCGACGTTGCGGCCTTGTCTGTCGTCAGCATGGGTGGCCAGGGCAATTCAATCTTGGTCTGAGACGCTCTTTAAGGAGATCCAAGAGGGCACTCCTAGGGAAGAGTTGCTGACAACTGTACAAGCAATCACAGAGGCATCCAGTTATCTCTGTGACGCCACAATAGATGCGTTTCAAATGACCGCACGTACTTCAGCGTTATCCATAGCAGCTCGCTGAACTCTTTGGCTGAAGAACTGGACAGCGGATACTAGTTCCAAGAAAACCTTAACTTCTCTCCCATTCAAGGGACAAAAGTTATTCGGCGACGTGCTCGAAAAGATCATTAAACAAGCAACAGGTGGAAAAAGTACATTTTTACCACAAGCTAGAGGGCGATCCTCAACTTACAACAGAAGAGGAAAAAATTTTCGTGGCCAAAGCGGAAAATTCAGGAGGTGACACAATTCGCCACAACAATTCTCACTTCCGCCAAATGGATCTGACAAGAATCGGCCCACCTGGAATAACACGAAGTCTTACAACATATCTCCCTCCGACAAACAAGCGTCAGCATGAAGCGGCACTCCCTCCGGAATTGTCAGAGCAAATCGGAGGAAAAATTTTACAACTCCGCGAGTCATGGATTCGTTACTCAACAGACGCTTGGGTCAACGAAATTGTGTCGGAAGGTTACCATCTGGATTTCACAACTCTGCCACCCAGAAAATTTATCATGTCCAGGGTACCTTCAAACCGCACAAGAGCAAAACTTTTTCTAGAATGCATAGAGAAGATGGAGAGATTAGGGGTGATCACCGCAGTTCCGACTACAGAGATATTCTCTGGGTTTTACTCAAACCTCGTTACGGTTCCAAAAAAAGGATGGAACAGTCAGACCGGTACTGGATCTCAAGGGTCTGAACAAATATATCCGATCAGTGCTCTTCAATATGGAGATCCATCTCCGCCCACTTCAAGCCAACATTCTCTCCTCCTGGATAGGGGGATCACTAGACCGACCACTTCGATTGTCGAACACGACAAAGACCGCTCTTCGTTGGTGGCTGGTTTCAAACAACCTAGCCGTAGGACAATCGTGGGCAACCCCGGAGTGGAATGTAATAGCCACAGATGCCAGCCTCTAGGGCTGGAGGGCTACATCGGACAACCAATCGGCACAGGCACAATGGTGTCTAGAGGAGTCCAAACTGTCCATAAACGTTCTTGAAGTCAGGGCGGTGAAACTAGCGCTTTGGCACTGGACAGAAGCTCTTCGGGCAAAACCAGTCAGAATCCAAGGCGACAACGTCACAACTGTGGCGTACATAAACCGCCAGGGAGGAACTCGGAGTCAAAGAGCAGTGACAGAGGCCAGTCATATTCTCCACTGGGCGGAACACAACTTGGTAAAGTTGTCAGCCATACATATCCCAGGGATATTGAACACCAAGGCAGACTTCCTATGCCGGAATCAGCTAGACCCAGGAGAGTGGGAACTACATCCTGTTGAATTCGTCCAACTAGTCAGCTGTTGGGGACGGCCAAGTATAGATCTGATGGCGTCCAGAATCAATCGAAAGGTTCCAGAGTTCTTCGCTCGCCATCGAGATCCTCTGGATAGATGCCATGTCTCAACAATGCCAGTTCGACCTAGCCTACGTATTTCCACCTCTTCCCTTACTGCCACGAGTGCTAAAGAAGATCAAGCAATCCCCAGTTACGGCGATAGTAGTAGCACCCTTCTGGCCCCGGAGAACCTGGTTCTCCGATCTACAAGAAATGTCCGTAGCAAGCCCAATTCTGTTACAACCCAGGAAAGACCTACTACGTCAGGGTCCAATAGTTCATCACAACCCAGGACTGTTAGCTTTGACGGGTTGGCTGTTCAGACATCCATCTGGCGGAGTAAGGGACTAGAGGAAGAAGTCATTCAAACTATGCTGAGGGCACGAAAGGCTTCATTCTCTAAGTCCTATCATAGAGCGTGGGGCTCTTACTTCAACTGGTGCCAGGAGACAGATTCTTATCCAACAGAAGTCAGTCTACCTAGAGTTTTAACCTTTCTTCAGAACGGATTAGATCTGGGACTAAAGCTCAGCTCCCTTAAAGCACAGGTGTCTGTATTATCCATACTTTTACAGCACAAGTTAGCTAATGAAGACATCATACACACCTTTCTCCAAGGGGTAGCTCACTTGGCTCCGCCGTATCCCCCCCCCCCCCCACCAGTGGCGGGATGGGATCTAAACCTGGTGCTGGAAGCACTACTGGAACCGCCATTCGAGCCGCTTCATTCAGTGTCGGACACCTGGGTGACCTGGAAGACTGTGTTTCTTGAGCCTTGTCCTGTGACCATCCTTATCTAACATTCCATAAGGATAAAGCAGTACTTCGCACTATGCCTACATTTCTTCCCAAGGTGGTATCTCCATTCCACATTAACCAAGACATTGTGGTGCCTTCCTTGTGTCTGGAACTAAAGAATCATAAGGAACGGAAATTACACAGACTTGATGTGGTCAGAGCCCTTCAGTGGTACATAGACCGATCCAAACGATTCAGATCTTCTCAGTCTCTGTTTGTAATTCCGTCCGGACCCCACAGGGGCCAAGCAGCTTCAAAAACGTCGATATCCAGATGGATCAGAGAAACTATCAAGAATGCATACATTGCAAAAGGAAAGACACCGCCCCAAGGAATTTGGGCGCATTCTACGAGAGCTGTGGGAGACTCCTGGGCATGGCGTAACTCTGTTCCCTTGGAGCAGATTTGCAAGGCGGCTACCAGGTCGTCTACACACACATTCTCAAAATTCTACAATGTTGACCCCTTTGCTTCGGCTGAGGCTTCACTTGGACGTAGAGTGCTGCAATCAGTGATAAAATAACTGAGCCACTCTCTACAGGCTCGCTCCCACCCTGCTGTTTTGGGACTGCTTTGGTAAGTTCCTGTGTCCCCCTCTTGTGAGCATATCCAGTACACATGGCAAGTCCCAGGGGGTGAAAACAGGATTTTTATACTTACCGTTAAATCTGTTTCTCTGTAGTCGAAAGGGGGACACAGGGCTTCCCGCCCATTGGCGAGCCTTCATTCGTTGACCATGTTGGTCTTAGTGAACACTTCCTTGTTTTACAATTCTGTCTGTTATTGGGTTTTTGTGTTATAATAATAAAGTTCCGTTAGCAGCTTTGGAACCAACTGAATAGGATTGTATTGTGGGTGGGGTTAAGCCTGACCCGGCACGCCCACTCAATTCTTTCAAGTGTCCTGCCTCCTGGAGGGTGGAGCTTAACCCATCAGTCCCTGTGTCCCCCTTTCGACTACAGAGAAACAGATTTAACGGTAAGTATAAAAATCCTGTTTTCACCCCCTGGGGCTTCTGTGTACTGGATATGCTCACAAGAGCTCATTTTGAACCACTGGAAAAGTCTTCTTTATGGAACCTTACTTTAACAGTGATATTATTGGTGGCAGTTACGTCAGCCTGCAGAGTTGGAGAATTGGCTGCCTTATGCGCATCAGAACCATATACGGTCATCTTTAAAGATCTCGAAATCTGGAAATGTCACTTCCGTCCTTCTATCCATCTCCAAAGTCAGATAGAGAGAGATGCTAGCACACTATAGATCTGGTCAGAGCCATAAAGATTTACCTGGAAAGAACTAGAACATACTGGAAATCGGATCATTTATTTGTAATACCCTGTGGTTTCAGAAAAGGTCTAGCTCCTTCAAAGAAGACGTTGAGCTCCTGAATTGTTTCTGCGATTGTAAAGATTCACAGTATAGCAGGCAGGAAGGTTCCCCATGGATTAAAATCCCATTCCACCAGGGCGTTGGTGAGTTCCTGGGCGATGGAAGCCAAAGCATCGCCAGAAGCTATCTGTAGAGCAGCAAGGTGGTCATCGGTTAACACATTTGTTAAACATGATGTCCTTACCTCCCAAGAAGCAGGATTTGGGAGGAAGGTCTTGCAGTCAATTGTGCATAGCTGAATAAAGCATATAGTATATTTCTATTCTGCAAAATTATGGGGTCTCTCCCTTCTTTGTAGCTTTGAAGATCCGATTGGTAAATGCTGCCAGGGGTGACTAGGAAAACCAGATCCTGGTCACATTCCTTGGCAGCATTCACCAGGGAGTTACCCACCCTATGAGGTCAGGCAAGATGAGTGAATGGGGGTGTGGCTCTCATTTTTAACTTGTTAAGGGGAGGTCCTGTCCAGAGGCCTGGAGGGAGATTAACCCATTGGTGAATGCTGCAATGGAATGTGACCAGGAAACAGAAATTACGGTGAGTATAAACAATTTCCTGTTTTTGCACAGCTGAACTGTAACTAGTACAAAAGAGACACAAAGTTTGTACAAAATATGCATAAATTACATACAAATTACACAAAGTTTACCCCAGCACTCCCAACATAAAACCCCTAGAAAAACCTATTTTTGCACAGTGTAAATAATGTTTTTTTTGTTTTCAAAGTAACTGCCCCTTCTGAGACCCCTACAGAAACTGGGCCAGAAGCAGGAATTACAGAGTCTGATGACAAAAAGAAACGAAGAGGCAGAAAAAAGAGCAAATTGGAGGATATGTTTCCAGCATATCTTCAGGTCAGACACTGTCCATAAATATCTGTTAATAATACTGATTATCTTTATTTTGGTATGCTATACTGTTATTTGCTTTTTGTAAACTGTATAAAGGTGGCACCTATGTCTTAAAGTTGCTTCTCAATCATTACCGATATGCAAGCCAACTGTCATCGTTGAAATTGGCATCCTAAGTTGCATGCTGTTCAGGGGTGGGTTTTCATTAAAGGGGTTGTTCACCTTCGAGTTAACTTTTAGTTTGATGTAGCAATTGATATTCTGAGACAATTTGGGATTGGTTTTCATTTTTTATTACTTGTGGTTTTATAGTTATTTAGCTTTGCAGTGTCAGCAATTTGGTTTCTTTGGTACAAATTACCCTAGCAACCCTGCATTGATTTGAATAAGAGACTGGAATATGAATAGGAGATGGACGGAATAGAATTATGAGTAAGGGGCAATAACAATACATTTGTAGTCTTACAGAGCATTTGTTTTTAGATGGTGTCAGTGACCCCCATTTGAAAGCTGCAAAGAAAGAGAAGAAAATTGCAAATCATTAAAAAACTATGAAAAATAAATAATGAAGTCTAATTGAAAAGTTTCTTAGAATTGGCCCTTCTACAATATACTAAAAGTTAACTTGAAGGTGAACCACCCCTTTAAGGCTAGCAATGTGGATGAATGAAACTTTTTCTGTAATTTTGATAAGACTATGCTTATGCATGTTATTTTCAAAATAGCTAGGACTTGATGATTATAATGTGGAACTTAATCAGCAGTGGAAAATCACTGGTGAAGAAACTGTTGATGTAACATTACATAGCATATGCAAACAAAAAGAAAAGCACCCTCCACCTATGATGCTGTTCATGGCCTAACTGTGTAGACTATGAAGAGACTTTCTGTGAATTCAGTTGGATGTTGACGGATAACCAGCCAAGTTGAATTGATGTTGAATTGGTGTTTAGACTAATAAACAATACCATTTTTATACAGGAAGCCTTTTTTGGAAAGGAACTGATAGATCTTGGCAAGCAGGCCCTTTTGGCAGCCCGTCCAGTTGCTCAGAAACCAAAACCAGTGCAGGGTGCTACCTTGCCATCACAGAGCTCAGTTCAAACCTCATTGCAAAGCACAGGTAAGACCAGTTAAATTTTTTTTATTTATGGTTTAATTAATCTATGTTCTGTAAACACTGCTAGGAATGTCTTTACTTTTTTAAAATACAGCTGGGGAAAATAATTATTGAACACATCAATGCTTTTTTCAGTAAATATATTTCTGATGGCGCTATTAACATGAAATTTCACCCTAAACCGGCCATGACCAGGTGCTCCTTGCAAGATTTCTGTCAGATGAGTCAAAATAATAATCAGAAGAATTATCCACGAGTCAAGGATCACTCACAGAGAGTTTTAAAAATACCCTGAATTAGCATGTACAATTGTTTCAAAGAAAACAAGTAATGCACTCAACTAACTTGGCCTCCACTTCCACTGCTGAAAAGTTGAAGCTTGTTTAAAGTTTGCTGCACAAAATTTGGACAAACCAATGAAATTCTGGGAGAATGTTTAGTCAGATGAGACCATAATTGAACTCTTTGGATTTCATTGCACACACCATGTTTGGGCGTGAAATGGCACTGCACATCACCCCAAAAACACCATACCAATGTAGGTGGAAACCTCATGGTGTAGGGCTGTTTTTTAGCATAGTGTACTGGCAGACTTCGTGTAACTGAAGGTAGGATGAATGGGGAAATGTACCAGGACATTCTTGATAAGAATCTGCTGCCATCTACCAGGATGCTGAAGATGAAACAAGGGTGGACATTTCAGCAAGACAATGTTCCCAAACACACGGCCAAGGGAACTCTCAGTTGGTTTCAAAGAGAGAAAATAAAGCTGCTAGAATGGCCCAGTCAATCACCCAATTTGAAGCCAATTGAAAATCTATGGAATTAAGATTAGAGTTCAAGAAGAGGCCCCTGGAACCTTAAACATTTGAAGACTGTTTGTATGGAAGATTGGCCAAAATCACACCTGAGCAATGCATGCGACTAGTTCATGACGACGTGTTCAATTCTTACTTCCCCTTCTGTATAGAAGTGCTACATTGTTTTGCCATTTTGGGCTTTTGGATAATTTCATTTTTTTTTTTTTTTTTTTTTTTTTTTTTTTTTTTTCTTTTAGCTCCTTCAGGAGAGCCTGTAATTGTATCGACTCCTGCAGCACCACTGGAAGAGTTAGACAGCAATAAAATGAAGACAGAGAATACAGGTTGGAAAAAAGATTCTTGCGAGTGCCTTCTTCTGTTATGTTTTGCCATTAGCCTGTTCATTATGAGAAAAATATCATAAACCCATGCTTAAGCATTCATTAGGAACTGAATTACAGCAAAGGAAAGCTGTGGGACAAAGGAGCTAGCAATGCTCTGGTCATTGAGAGGGCCAGTGGTGGAGTTGTCCATCTTGCCTGGCTTCTTAAGATGGCCATACACGGGCTGATAAAAGCTACCAACAGACCGAGTCAGTAACTTATTGGCCCGTGTGTGGGGCCATCCGATGGGCTTCTCTGACCGATATCTGGCTGAAAGTCGGCCAGATGTTGATCGGACAGGGTTAAAAATCCTGATGGCTCATGGCCGCATCTGTGGTCAGACTGCCCATATTGCCTGAATTATGATCTGATCTTTGGACCCTAGGACCCACGATCGGATCATCCCGATATCGCCCACCTCAATGTGGGCATATTGGCGAGAGATCCACTTGTTTGGTGCCAAACTAGTGGATCTCTGTGTATGGCCACCTTTACCACTTCCTTTAACTATTTACAATTTTTATTTAACATTTTTTGTGTAAACAAAAGAAATCCTTAAATTAGAATTTGCTTGAAGTTTTGGTTCTCCTCTGTGGGAAGCCTGTTTGGGTAGAAAATTAGTCTTAAGCTACTACAAATAAGTAGTCTCTTCCTTGATTTAAAGTAATTGAATATAAAGTGGCCTCCGTGATTTACATGGCACTCCACTCCCTGCAGAGGTTGCATCCGAGGCAAAGGTCCTGAATGTTTCTGCAGTTCCTCACACTGAAGAGAGAATTACAGTGCTGCTCCCAGAGGGAGCCCTCGGGTCGGATCTGGATAAAATCTCCACGGAGGGTTGGTCTCTCCTTTTCCCCACCCTTACCTTTTCTGTTCTGTGTTGGATATAGAGAAGTATAGATTTTTCTTCTGCATCAGTTCTCTAAAAGCTCGTTGCTAATCTTCAGTTGTATCTCTTTTCCAATGTGCTGTAATGTAATGCTTCATCTTGGCAAATGCGTATAGCAGTTTAAGGTTTTTTTCTTGGTGTTGTAATCTTAAGTACACTATTCAGGTAATGCTTATGTTTGTCTGTTGCAGACATTGTTTATCCTGGTCCTTCATGAGAGATCGAGAGAGAGAGTGTGTGTTCTTGTCTCACTGTATTATCATGTTAAATTACATTGTATACATCCAATACTTTTATACAGTTTGCTCAACTGATTGTGATATAATGTTTGGCACACTTTTGTATGCAGTACTTTTTGGCTTAAAGGGGTTGTTCACCTGTAAGTTAACTTTTACTATGTTATAGAATGGCTATTTGTAAGCATCTTTTCAATTTGCTTTTTTTTATTTTTTTTTATTCGTTTTTGAATTGTTTACCTTCTGACTCTTTACAGCTTTCAAATGGGTGTCACTGATCCCATCTAAAAATCCCATCCAATCCCTCTTCTATTCATATTCCAGTCTGTGTTTTAGATCAATGCATGTGATTGCTAAATAAAAAGTAAAATAGCTCAAAAACCACAAATAATAAAAAATGAAAACCAGTTGCAAATTGCCTCAGAATATCCCCCTGTATGATATTAAGTTTATTTAAAGGTGAACAACCCCTTTAAGATCAAATTGCTCCTCATTTGAGTAGTTTGCTTTGGTGTGTATCCTATTCATGCGTAAATCATTTGAGTTTTCAGCCAATTTCCATGCCCAATGTGTTGAGATTACAAGAGAGAGGTGTTTCTTAACTTCACTACAAATATGATTCTTTAGGTTCAAAACTATGGAGAACTGATGTGCTCTCTTATTTGTATACATTTATATGCATTGCAAAGTTGCTGGTTTTCACAGTAATGTACTAGTGCAGCTAAACCTGGAGTTCACAGGCAGTTAAAAATATGCTAGTATATATTTACTGCCTATGAACTCCCACCTGCCTGACTTACCAACAACAGCAACAACACAGAAAGCAAATGTGGTGTTTTAGTGAAGGAAAAGACTTGCCTTAACTGAAGAACTTTTTTGGGGGATCTCAATTCTATGTTTTATTGATTATAATTCAGCAGCATTGGACAGTGCGATTACAGATAATCATTCATTCGGATATCTGCACAAAAAAAGAAAAACCACATGTACCTGCAAGAAACAGTATTCATGAAACTAATCAAAATGGAGAATTTCTAAACGATGTCTATTTACTTAATTCAAAAGAAAATAAGACTGGGGAGGGGGGGTGGTGGTGTTATATATGCCGTTGGGAAACCACTGGGGCAGGAGAAGTGCAGGAATGTTAAAGGAAAACTATACCCCCTGGACAATGTAGGTCTCTATAAAAAGATATTGCATAAAACAGCTCGTATGTAAAACCCTGCTTCATGTAAATAAACCATTTTTATAATATACTTTTTTTAGTAGCATGTGCCAATGGGTAATCATAAATAGAAAATTGCCATTTTAAAAAAAAATGACAGCCTCTTGGGATAGTATGGTTCAACGGTGCACACAAACATACCAAACAAACTATAAAGTTAGGTCACATGAGCCAATTAACATAGAGTTCTGTCTCTTGCTTCCACACGTCTTCCTGTTAGAGTTGAAATATTTCTGGTCAGGTGATCTGAGTCAGCACACAGACCATCACTAAATGGTGGTTCAAGGCAAGAGATGTAAAAGAACAATATGTACTTAAATATGTATTCCAGTTTGATAAGATTATTTAATATGCCGATTAATATGATATAAACTACCTGTTGCTCAAGTATTCATTTCTCCAGGTCTGCTTGGGGGACACGGGGACTATGGGGTATAGCTGGTACATCCAGTAGGCTGGACACAACAAAGAAAAAACTGACTCCTCCTCCACTGGCTATACCCCCAGTGGGCGGAGCTACTATCAGTTTTAGTTGTGTCCTCAGGAGATAGGACGTGGGACCTCCTCTCTAGGTCTGGAGTGCTGTAGCACAGACCAGCCAGCCTGTCACACCTTATCCTCCTCTTCAGGATAAAAGTAAAGGGAGCTGCAGGCTCACAGGCAGAGGCACACTATGCAAGCAGCTACATAGCTAATTGCCACAAGGCAGCACTCTCTCCAGCCTCCCCCCCCCCCCCCCCCTCCGGCAAATCCCGTAGTGTCTCTCTCCCCAGACCCGCTTCCAGTTCCGTAGGGGATTGGTGAGGCGGCGATCTATTGCGCAATCACGCTCTTGCCATTTCTCATGGTGGCAGATTGCCACAGAGCAGTTTCGCGTGCTTTTCTGTTCTGCTTCCTGGAGAGCTGCCATTTCTTTTTAGCCTGCGCTAAGATCAGAAGCTCTACTCCTGCACTCCTGACAGAGCCTCCAGCGATCTTGGGGATACACCTTCCTGCCTAAGTCCATATCTGCCTGGTTACTCCATTCCAGCAGGGCACACTCAGAGCTGCGCTCCTCCTTCCCTGCCTCCCTCCTGCAGGTTAGTGTGGGGTTTGTACAGAGACTGCCAAAGTCTCTTTAGGGTTTCCCTCACCATTTAACTATTCAGACAACTATGTCTGAAGGCAAAGGGGATTACCTCTTTTCCAGGTCACTTTCTGCTTCTGTTAAATACTTAGCGTGTGCCAATTGCCGCAAACGTTTACCATCTGGGCATAAAGAGTCTCTATGCATTAGATGTAAGCCTGTTGAGCGTGATTCTGATTCCCCAGGACCCATAATCCCTCAGCCAGACCAGGCCATTCAAGGAAAATCCTCATCCTTGACCAGGGGCTCTCCCCCTCCAAAGGGCCTCCCTCCCCTCCAGAATGGGCTTTCCAACTGGCTACGGGTATTCCAAAGTTAGCTCAGTCGCTCAACAAATTATTGGCAAGCTTAGAAAATCCCAAGGGAAGGAACGCTAAATGCAGAGCTCCGTTACCTTCTGAAGATGATAGTGATTCCCCCTCCACGGTAGCCTCAGCAAACACTATTTATTCTGAGGACGAAGACGAACGCTCTGAGGGTGAGCTTTCATCCACTTCAGACCAAGACCGAGAAGAGTCTCTCAAACACTCTTTGTCGGTTGAAGCACTAATTACTTCCGTTCTGGAGACTCTCCACTTTCAACAAACAGAAGTCACTCCAGACTCCGCTAAGGCACTTTTTAAAGAGATGCTGACACCTGAAATTAAACTCTTTTTTTTTACATCTATTATAATATTGCCTTTGAAAGCTACTTCTAACTTTGCCATAAAGTATTTGCATGATGCTTTTACATTACCTGTCTGATCCCCCATGTTCCTGTATGAGGGGGCTGCCATATTTGTGCAGCAGGCATCTGTTATCATTAGAAACTGTAACTAACAGACTGAGATGAGACAGTCAGGTTGGCAAAGTTAGTGTCAGACAGTTAGACTTAGACATTTCAGCTAACAGTTATAAACAAAAACAAACCTCTCAGCAAACAAATGATGAACATGAACTATAGGTAACATTTAATGTACATTCCTATGTTAAAATTCATTTTTTACTTTCGGTATCACTTTAAGTGTCACCGTAAGAATCCTCTTGTTTTTCCCGCCCACTCGCAGCTGGACCAGATCATCCAACAGGAGTGGGACAAACCTGAAAGGCGTTTCCAAACAAGCCGCTGTTTGCAAAAGCTCTACCCATTTCCAAATGAGGTCACTGAAAGGTGGTATCTTCCACCCTCTGTGGACGCGCCAGTATCTTGCCTTTCCAAGAACACTGCCCTTCCTTTCCTGACGCTTTCTCATTTAAGGATTCCTTGGACAAGAAAATAGCCTCCTGCGGTCTCTCTTTACAGCCTCAGACACCCTGCTCACGAACTATCTGAATGGGCCTACCAGATAAAGGAGGCAAACGACTATATCTCCGAGGCCTCCTTAGATGCAGTACAAGTCATTAGTAGATCCTCAGCACTTGCAGTGGCGGCCCACAGGCCCCTATGGATGAAACTATGGTCCGCAGACTTTTCTTCCAAAAGTCCCTGACTTCTATACCCTTCAAAGGTAAACTCCTCTTTGGTCCTGATCTAGGCAAGATTATCAGCCAAGCTACGGGGGGTGGGGGGGGGGGAAGAGTACACTCCTGCCTCAACCCAGGACACGGTCTACCTTTCGCAGGGGTAGATCCTTTTATGGCCCCCAAACCAAAACATCAAGATCCTCCCCTCCAAGACGGTCATTCACAGCACGCGGACGTTTCGCAAGTAAGCAAAGACCTTCCTGCACGCCAGGAAGCACACACCGAAGCCAGGGGATAAGTCTACCTCAGCATGACGGTGTCCCCACCCCCTCCAAGTCATCACCAATTGGAGGAAGACTGAGTCTGTTCACAGATGCCTGGCTCGCTCTCATAATGGATTCCTGGGTCCTCGAAGTGGTTTCTCGAGGTTATCGCCTAGAGTTTGCTTCACCCCCTCCTCATCGTTTTTTCATGTCCAGAATCCCAAGCGAGCAGCCTTCCAAAAAGTAATTTCAAACCTCCTCCATTCCAACAAACTTCCATAACAAACTTATCCGGCCCAGACACTTCAAGATGGAGTCTCTCAGATCGTTAATTTCCTGCGGGACAATTCCTAATTTCCCTGGACATAAGACTCCTAAATGCATGTCCCCATTTTCCATCACCATCAGAAATTTTTGAGATTTCATCACTTCCAGTTTACGAGTCTACCCTTCGGGCTCACCTCAGCCCCCTGAGTCTTCACCAAAATCATGGCAGCTGCCACAGCAGAGGCTCATCGATCACTCTAGACAAGTTACAGAAATTGGGTTGGGTTCTCAACCTAGAAAAATCCTCCTTAATACCCAGTCAATCGATGGTGTTTCTCGGCATGCATTTCAACACGCAAACCCAGAGAATCTCTCTCCCGCAAGAGAAGGCTCCAACTTCTAGTATGGTTGCTATTAAAGAAACGGCAACACACTGTAAAAAAATTGCATGAAAGTCTTGGGAGTAATGGTTTCCACAATAGAAGCAGTATCATTCGCTCAATTTCACCTTCGAGAGCTTCAATGGAACATCTTGACATTATGGAACAACGATCCCTTCTACAAGAGATTACTCTATCTCACCAGACTAGAGTATCCCTCCGTTGGTGGTTGAACACCAACCACCTGACAGTAGGCAGACAACTAGGAAATCCTCACTGGCGGGTTTTCACTACAGACGCAAGTCTGTCAGGTTTGGGGACCGTCCTCGAGGGGAAGCCAGTTCAAGGACTCTGAAACTCAGAGGAAAGGAAATGACTGATCCGAGCCATCCACCTGGATCTCCTTCATTGGCAAAGAACTCTCACCAATCAAGCAATGAAGATTCAGACAGACAATGCCACGGCGGTGGCTTACATCAACCACCAAGGGGGCACAAGAAGCAGAAAGGCCCTAAACGATGTAAAGCTAATCTTCCAGTGGCAGAAAAACATCAGACCATGCTGTCAGCCATTTACATCCCAGGTCTTCTCAACTGGGAAGCAGATTTCCTAAGCAGACAGTCCATAGACCTGGGCGAGTGGTCTCAAAACAATGAGGTTTTTCTCGAGCTAACACACACAAGTGGGGTACCCCGGAGGTGGACCTCCTGGCGACTCGTCACAATCGGAAGGTGGAAGACTTTCTAGCTCGCTACAGAGATCCTCTGGCCTTAGACATCAACGCACTCACAGTGGCCTGTACGTTTCACCTAGCTTAAGCCTTTCCACCGCTACCCCTTCTCCAAAGACAGCCCTCATTCTCGTAGCACCAAGGTGGCCGCGATGGTCCTGGTTCACAGACCACATCAACTTATCAATAGCAGATCACTGGATGCTGCCCCCTCAGCGGGACCTTGTAGTGCAAGGCCCAATCCAACACCAAAAACCATCCCACATGAATTTGACAGCTTGAGACACAGATCCTGACCCAGAAGGGGCTCTCTTAGGCTGTAGCTCTTACCAGGTGCGCCGCCAGAAAACCGTTTCAGCCAAGTATTACCATCAAGTCTGGTCAATTTACCACCAATGGTGCATTCGGAACAAGGTGGCATTCAAGGTCTTCTCAGTTCCGAACGTACTAGAGTTCCTCCAGAAAGGATTATCCAAGGGGTTGTCTCTTGGTTCCCTAAAATCACAGATTTCCGCACTCTCCATTCTCTTCCAAGAGCGGTTAGCGCTATTACCTGACGTAGAAACCTTTCTGCAAGGAGTCGCACACGTGGCCCCTCCCATCCGGCCAGCAGCTCCTCTCTGGGACCTTACCCTAGTATTGCAAGTGCTACAACATCCGCCATTCGAACCACTGTCTCACTTGGAAGCCAGTTTTTCTTTTGGCAATAGCCACAGGAAGACGAGTTTCTGAGCTCAATGCCTTGTCCTGTAGGCCGCCCTACCTTGTTTTCCATCACGATAGAGCAGTTCTTCGAACCATCCCTTCATTCCTGCCCAAGGTTGTCTCAGAATTTCTTTTGAACCAAGAAATTATAGTTCCAACCTTCTGCCCTTCACCGTCCAATCCCAAGGAGGCTGCTCTACATTCTCTAGATCCCATTTGAACGTTAAAATTCTACCTTAATAGAGTCAAGGGCATCCATAAGACTGACGCTTTGTTCATACTACCTTTGGGACCTCAGACCTTCTCCCGTTGGATCAAGCAAACCATCCAGCGAACCTACACGGCTTGGGATCTGTCACCTCCTACCAGGATTACTGCCCACTCTACTAGAGGGAGGAGTACATCCTGGGCCTTCTGAAATCCGGCTTCGGCAAAAAAGCTGTGTAAAGCAGCTATGTGGACCTCCGTCAACTCCTTTTGCAAATGTTACCACTTTGATATCTATGTGGCTTCTGACACTCGCCTCGGCAGAAAGGTGCTCCAAGCTGCAGTGGTGGTTTCCACATAGGCCTCACTCTCCCACCAGGGAATTTGGGGACTGCTTTGGTATGTCCCCCATAGTCCCTGTGTCCCTCAAGCAGACCTGGAGAAAAGGAGATTTTGTGTACTCACTGTTAAATCTTTCTCTTCTTTCGCTTGGGGGACACAGGGTTTCCCGCCCTGGAACATCAGACATGTTATCTTGTATTTCTTATGTTTGAGTTATAGAATTTATTCTTCCTGTTGACTTTATTACAAGCTGATAGTAGCTCCGCCCGCTGGGGGTATAACTGGTGGAGGAGGAGTTGGCTTTTTCTTTGTTGTGTCCTGCCTCCTGGATGTACCAGCTATACCCCATAGTCCCTGTCCCCCAAGCGACTGAAGAGAAAGAGATTTAACAGCGAGTACACAATCTCCCTTTTGGGGGTATAGTTTCCTTTTAAGGCTATTTGTCTAGTGAGTCCATAGAAATGTACTAGGAAATAGGTATTCATAGTAACATAGTAAGTTAGGCTGAAAAAAGACACACATCCATCAAGTTCTTTTTTTTTTTTTTTTTAAACTGCCTAACTGCTAGTTGATCCAGGGGAAGGCAAAAACCCCATCTGAAGCCTCTCCAGACTCCAAAATGGCAATCGGACTAGTCCCTAGATCAACTTGTACTATGAGCTATCTTCCATAACCCCCTGTTTTCCCTCACTTGCTAAAAAGCCTTCCAACCCCTTTTTAAAGCTATCTAATGTATCAGCCTGTACAACTGAATCAAGGAGAGAATTCCACATCTTTGCGGCTCTCACTGTAAAAACCCCCTTCGGAATATTTAGGTGGGTGAGCTTGTGTCAGCTGGAAAGACCTACTGGTGAATAAAGCATTAGAGAAATTATTATATGATCTTCTTGCATCTTAACTGAACTTCAGGTTCCCCCTTCTTCCCTAGATGAAGCTAACCTCACGGTTTTGATCCACTGGCGTAGACCGAACATTGGACCATTTGTTCCAGTGCTAGCAACTGAACTGTGAAACGCATTGTTTAAACAATTCTTTCCATGCTTAGTGGTCTCTCATCTTTAAGCTTCTAAATGTCTACTACAGCAGTTTGTTAGTTGAAATAACATTTTTAGTGGCTGTCCTGATGTTCGGTATAGGTGCTAGCTGGTGTTATATGTATTCTTTTCTTCACTTTCATGCTGTATGTGACCTTTCATTTTTGCTTTATTACCAATACGATTATAACACATGACACAGATGTCCTTTCTGTTTACATGGCAGAACTCCCTAAGATGGAGAACACAGATATACAGCAAATGTTAAAGGATGTGCTAGGGCCAACAGAACATGAGCAAACTCTAAACAACATCAGTGGAAGGATTGATAGTTCAAATTCAGGAGCAACTAACCAGTCCCCACTATCCTTTCTTCAAGGTAAACTTTACTAATAAACTTATTCAGAGCATGCAATGTACATATACAAATATAGGTGAAAGATAATGGATGACAGAACCTGCCAGTGATGATTTTAATTTTCATTGAAATCTCTGTTTACAGGGCTAAAGCAGACCAACTTTCTAGCTTGCATCTCCTAACAAGTGTTGCTCCGTGAAAACTTTAGCCTAGATGTCTAAGCTAATGAAAGTGTATGTAACATGAAAGTATGAATTGACAGTGCTGCCTTATATCTGCATGTGAAGTGACCTACTCCTTTGTTATCTATTTATTTGTAGAAGCAAGCCATTCCATAACCCCACGGATTTGTTGATGAACATTACTTATTGTCAGTAGCATTTGTGACATCACTGCTATAATCACACATGCAATTAATTGGTGTGACCATTAAGCAGAAGTTAGTTTAGATGCCTGGACAGAATACCTTTTGTGTTGAGAAAGAGAGGCATTAATGAGTTATTACTTAAATATAAGTGAATTGTTCTGACATATGGCTTATGGTTTACTGTATTTTTTAAAGTATATATAAACATATATGTTTATCTTATTCTAGGTGTGTCCCATCCAACTTCTTTTGTAGAATCATTCTCACAGTCTGGATTCATGGAGAACAGGTACATATATATATATATATATATATAAACTTCGAGTTATGACATCAGGAAAACAAAGTAGGAATTTTTTTAAGTATTAAAATATTGGTTATATTTGTGTTATGTGTACTCCTGACATACATATCTGTGGAGATACAATGGACTAGTGTAATTTTCCAAAGTAATCTGATCCATGCTTTGGTATTCTTACTTGCGATGAGTGATTCCATAAGTAGAATTTTGTACCAAAGGTATTAAATTACCCTGGTGTATCCTGATACACATGTACAATTTGTTTTGTGGAATTGCAGCACACCAAGTGTTTTCCTTTAATTAAAATGCCAAACTAAATTACACATTTATTTTATTGTGAACAGGAATTCTGTATTCAGTCCTGAACACTGTGATACAGATGGCTCTTGGACTACAGCCTCCACTCCAACTACACCAACCGCCGAAGGGGAGACTGATGGCCTATCCTACAACCAGCGTAGCTTACAAAGGTGGGAGAAGGATGAAGAACTGGGTGAACTTTCAACTATATCACCTGTTCTCTATGCTAACAAGAACTTCCCTAATCTCAAACTGGAATATCCAGGTAAGAAATTTGTTTCAATGTTTGCATTTTCTGTTCAATCTTTTGTGGAATTTCAGTACTGTAGATTGATTGTTGAGGTCTGAGTTTGTACTGTAAGCATGAAAAGCATTGTTGGAAAATCGTGAAATATTCATATAAATGAACTGTATAGTATGAGCCACATTCTGGAGAACATTTTACTGTATAGTGCAAACATTTATCAAAGTACTTGTACTCTCCTGTGAATTATGAATAATCGCTACCAATCTAATTCACATAACTCATACATATACACAATAGGATGTGTTTGATCAGCCACCAAGTAAGCTGCGTGTATGGTTTTGGAGAGCGGAAGTAAACTTAGAGTTACTGTTGGAAACCCACACAAACACAGGTTCAACATACAAACTCTAGATAATGTACACTTCAGAATCTAGCTCTGGCCCACAGAATTGTCAGTAGTGAAAATGTCCTGCTTTCAAGTGATAGCTTACCTGTTCACCGATCTCTCAAATCTGAATTAGTTTAAAGAATTTTGATTCAACTCCATGGTACTTTCTAGCCAGACATGTTTCAAACCATTCTAGCCCTATTATTGCTCTACTTATTTTATGGTCTCAAATTATAAAACTTTGTTACAATGCTGCATCTACAGAATACATTTTTTTATTTGTTTTCAGTTACATCTGAGGTCTTTTGAGAATGCCTCTGCCAATGGGAGCAGTTTTACAGTTCCAATTTATATGTATACATTTGTGTAAAGTGAAATTAATGTTCTGTGTGTGTATCCTTGTTCCTTCATGTGTTACTGTCTTCCCAAAATTTCATTCAGGTGGTTCTAAATTTCTGATCAAGTTAAAGCTGCCTGTTGACAATAGTTAATATAACAAAAAAAGATAGCTTTACTTTTCATTGTTCCTTACTATTGCATTTTATATTGAGAAACCAACTGAAAAAAAATTAAAAATGAATTTCACTTAAGTCTCTTGTTTTAACACTGATCTGCTTTCCTTTAGATTGGACCAGCCGATGTAAGCAGATCATGAAGTTGTGGAGAAAAGTTCCAGCACCAGATAAAGCACCATATCTAGTGAGTCTTTGTATAACACTAAACAATGTTAGTTTGGTGTAAATTAATATATATAGCTTTAGCTGTAGTGGTGCAAAAAGTGTGGGTTGCCATCCTGAAAGATAGAAAGGATGTTCTCTTGCTTGTTATGCTAGGTATTGTTGCAACTAGAGTTGGACTGGTAGGGGTGTATAAGCCCTATAACATTTGTCTCTTTCCATTGTATTGTTAAGGTAGGCACTGTATCTCTGTTTCACTGGTTAACCCCAGGAGTTCTGATGTAACCCTGATTGCAACTATAGAAAGCTGTGACTGATGAAATTGTTGGGCTACAATGATTTCTGGCCAGGTCAACCTTTTCCCTAGACAGATGCAAAATTGATGCTTAAAAGACTTGCATATCTGATTACTACAACATATGATGGTTAAATTGCTAATTAATAACCCAGTAGGGACTTGTAATGTGATGATTTGTTATTCTTAATTAGTCTCATTTTCTTTTATACTACTATTCATCTTCCGTTTTAATTTCAGTACTGCATACTCATTGCTAGGGTAGTACATCCCTAGTAACCAGTTAACGATAATGTCCAAGCTTGAAAGCTGCAGAAGAGAGAGTATAAATAAAAAAAAAAGAAAATAATTTGCAAGTGGATCTTCCATTTTTATCTATTTCTTTGTTTTCATTTGTTGTTCCTGCTTGAGGGGGGGATAAGTATCTTATTACAAAATCATATTTTATCAAAATCAAACTCCTAAAATTCTCTCCCTAAATTTCTATGTATTGAAAACTGGTTTGTTTTTAGAAAATGTGTCTAGAATGTGCTCTGAATTCCAATGTTTCTATCTTCAATCCCTCAGCAAAAGGCCAAAGACAATCGTGCTGCACATCGAATTAGCAAGGTTCAGAGGGTAAGACCTCATTCATCTAGACTATCCATATTTATATCTCTATATACTTTGCCAGCCTTTCTATACAATTTGTGCTCTAGCTAGCTTGCAATTTCACTATATTTTTACGTTCAGTCCTATTTTATTAATCATATTTTATATTTGAATATTTTTTAAAAATATATTATAGCAACTGGAATTGTGGCACCTGACGTCGTTCAGACCCCAGGTCCAAATTATAAGGCAGTCTTCACTCCCTTCAAGCAGCTCTCATTGCTACTGTATATTAATAAGCTGCTGTGTAGTGATGGGAGAACCCATTCAAGTTGAATAGGGCAAAAGGCATTGCTAACACAGCAGGTAAGAGAGAAGCTGTGTCTCATACAATGAGTTTATGAAGATGAAAATGTCATTCATGGCAGCACTTCACCAATATGAGTATTCCCGCCCCCGCAGGCCACTGGACAGAAAAGGGTTAACCCCATCAGCGTAAAACATCCGCTCTGCTATCTTCCCCCTTTGTCTTTTTTCCTATCCATGCCACGGATGTACTTGCCAATTCCAGGGGTGTCCTCTTTCTCCCCTGATGCCTCCCTATAATGCCCCCCGGAGGAGATCGATGCGAAGAAAGACCAGTAGGCTGGGTCACATAAGTCGCCATACAAGGGCCGACAGCATTGCTAGCTGTAACATTGGTGAAGCATGGCGGCACCTCGGGTAGCACCGCTTAGGCTTCTTGCTGCATGGAGGAGTGGTGATAAAGTCTCAGAGGCGTTCAGTACCCAGAAGTGCACGCGGGAAGTCACTTTCCTAGAGCCAGGGCTAGAGAGCAATTTGCATTCCATTGAGAGACTTGCGTGTCATCGGTGACCTTATTTCTGGGCACAGCGTTTTTAAGCTGAAAGTTATGGGAAACTGATTGCACTCTGAATAGGACGTCACAGGAACAAGCTGATCGTTGGTAGCTGTTAATGAAGAGTAAACAGTACTCTTGGTAAGGTACATATATTAGCAGCAGTGGATTGATCAGCATCCATTAGGAACGTGCAGAATGGAACAGACTGACTCTGGTTCAGCCTAATGTCTCTGGGTAAGCATAAGGCAATGTGGGATGTTATGCCTATTGAAGAGAAAGGAAGGAGGCAAATTGGATTTATATTTCATTCTAGCCTCTCTGGGTCTCCTGAAATGTCTAAAGCTGAAAGTCATCATTCAAAGAAACCAGCTTCTACTGAGACTCAACCTTCTACAGTGGATTCTCAGGCTTCTCCACTTCCCAGTTGAATGCATTAGTTTCTATAGTAAAACAAGCAGTAGTACAAGGTGCCCAGGAAGCATCAATCTCTGGAGTAACTAGAAAACATAAGAGAGCAAGGAAAGTTATGACTCTTTTTCAGAAGTTTCGGAAGAGGAATTGTATGACCCTGCATATATCCAATCCGATTTGTCGGAGGAAGGGGAAGTTCTTACGGAAAAATAATCTGTTTTGATACAGCGGTAGTTGATGGCTTGATTGAAGCAGCGAGGAAAACTTAGTTTGACAGATGAAATGCCGAAAAGTTCTTCTGCTGACAAGCTATTTCCTTCGGTGTAAAATGGATGGCAACTTTTCCTGTTCATGATTCTATTAAAGAATTGATAATTTCCTAATGGAAAAAGACATAAAATAGTGGTAGTCCAGTGGAAATTTGCTAAGAAATATCCAGTGGACGAAGCAAATGCAAAGTTGTGGGATAATCCACCCAAAGTGGATGCTGCAGTCATTAGATTTGCTTGGAAGACTACTTTACCTGATGCAATAGCATTTAAAGAAAAAAGAAAGAAATGGAATTTGATTTGAAAAAATCTTTTGCTTCAGCTGGGGCCTCTTGTAAGCAGGCAGTGGCATTGACTTCAACTTCAAGGGCCATGAAAATATAGGTCAGTAATTTGGAGGAAGCAGTGGTTACGAACATTTAGAGATCATTTTACCCCTGGTTGGCAGATTCGGCTTCTAAGACAAATTTGTGTCAACTTCCATATGAAGGGGGAAGATTATTTGGAGAGAATCTACACATAAAAAAGGCATCAGGGGGCAAGAGTTTGTTCCTGCCACAGAAGAAAAGATTCAGATGACAAGGACCTAGGTCAGAATCTCCAGGGAATAGATCCTTTCGCAGCTCTAGGCATTATACACCTGGAAGGCCACAGAACAGACAAAGATCCTGGAGGAGTGCTAAAGGGGAATCCCGGCAAACTGCAAGAAAGAATACCTCCTTTGGAGCTCCCTCTAAAAGGAGATAAGGCCGACTCAAGCTACGAAGTGGGGGCGCATCTGTCAGTCTTCAGGGAGGTTTGGATCGAACGAATTCGAGACCATTGGGTCTTGGAAGTTATAAAGGAATGATACCGATTGGAGTTTTCAAGCACTCCCAATGCACAACGTGTGCAGTAAGTTCATGCTTATGTTTAGTATACTAAATACAGCATTTCTAGCCTTATTCTATTTTACACTTCCCTTGCCCTTTAATGACTATAACCACAGATGCCTTTCAAACAGTCTGGGGCGCAATGCTGGATGACGTGTCTGCCCAAGGGAAGTGGGACTTGGCTCAGCTTCCCTCCAATATTATGGAATTAAGGGCCATAAGAATGACTTTTCTAGCCATCGCAGAGAAAATGACTCACAGATGGGTAAAAGTTCGCTTGGACAACACCACCGCAGTAGCATATGTCCAGAAGCAAGGAGGAGCTAGAAGTGGTCAATTACTCAGAGACAACAATAATAATGTCTTGGGCAGGGTGAACCTAGAAGGGCTAACTGCCTTTTATGTACCAGGATGAGCGAATGTGCAGGCCGATTGTTTGAGACAAAATTTCATAGACCCAGGAAAATGGTGTCTAAATCCCTCTGTATTTCAAGAAATAATACAAGAGTGGGGCAATCTAGAAATCTATCTGATGGCCACAGACAAAAATTACAAATGCAGGAAATTCTTTTCAAAAGACCAGCAGAATGGATGCTTTGTGCCAGAGCTGGAGAGGGATATTTGGATATGTTTTTCCACCCTTTCCAATGATTTGGAGAGTGTTAAAAAAAAATAAACATAGAGGGGGCCTTAGAATTGCGGTAATCCCATTTTGGCCAAGACATCCTTGGTTCCCCCTACTGAAGCAAATGGCAGTACAGCCCCCGATGAGGTTGCCAGCTCTAGAAGATCTGTTAATGCATGGTCCAATATCCTTTCAGAATGTATGCCGTCTGTTTCTGATGGCATGGAAGTTGAGGCATTACAGAGGTGGAATGTGGAACAGATCTATTATTGAAATCAAGGAGAAAGTCCACTTCTAAACAGTACTATCGAGTCTGGGCTTGTTTTGCCAAATTTGCAGGATTTGATCCTAGAAACCCTTTTTCAATATCGCTGGTGGATTTCCTTTTTTGAGTTTTTAGTTTTTGAGTACCTTAAGAGGTCAAGTTTCGGCCCTTTCAGCACTAACCAACGAGGCGTGGTCTAAAGAGAGGTTTGTTATGCCTTTCTTCAATGCCATTAAAAGGGTAAAGCCTGCTTGGAAGTTAAGAAATTCCTATGTGTGATTTGCCTTTAGTATTAAAGGTGCTACCATTGGCTAGGGGTTCAAGAAAAGGAATGGAGCCTTCAGAGCAGACAAATAGTCATTGGATTGTTTGTTATATTGTGTTTTCATACTACAAGGCAGGCAGAGAGGTTCCTGGAGATAGGCACACTCTACCAGAGCGTCGGCTACTTCCTGGGCGGCAGAAGCCAGGGCTGATCCAGAAGCAATTTGTAAGGCAGCAAGATTCCTTACATAAATGTATAAGGCATTACAAGCTGAATATTTTGTCATCCCAAGAGGCTAGGTTTGGGAGAAAGTTTTTTACAGGCTATGTTACATTTATAATTAAAGACACTTAAGCATTACTGGTCCCTCCCTTCTTTCTAGCTATGGTAATTCTCATATTGGTGAAGTGCTGCCATTGGTGGCTTGGGAAGTAGAAACATTTTTTATACTTACCGTAATTTCTATTTTCAAGTCACTTTCCATGGCAGCATTCACCAATCCCTCCCTTCTGAAGCTTGGATACATAGACAAAGGGGAAAGATAGCAGGGAGGATGTTATAGTGTGAGTTAACCCTTTCCTGTCCAGTGGCCTGTGGGGCGGGAATGCTGCCATGGAAGGTGACTTGGAAATAGGGAAATTTTTTATACTTACCGTAATTTCTATTTCTCTACAGACTGAAAACCTCCAAGACATTTCTTGCCCAAATTTTTTTTATTTATAGTTGCCGGATGAACAGAAACTTTTTATTCAATGGGGTGGTTCACTTTTAAGTTACTTTTTAGTATGTTATAGAATGGCTAATGCTAAGCCACTTTTCAAATGACCTTCAATTTTGTTTGTTTTTTTTTTAATAGTTTTTGAATACCTTCTTTTGACTCTTTCCAGCTTTCAAATGCACCCCATCTAAAAATAGATGCTCTGTAAGGCTCCAAATGTATTATTGTTGCTACTTTTTATTACTAATCTTTCTATTCAGGCCCCCTCTCCTATTTATGTTCTAGTCTCTTATTCAAAGTGCATGGTTTCTAGGGTCATTTGGGCCCCAGCAACTGAAATTACAAACTGGAGAGTTGGATGGAAAAAAATCTAAACTTAAAAACCCACATGTTTAAGAAATTAAAACCATTTGCAAACAGTCTGTTAGTATAAATCTCTACATCAACTACTACTAAAAGTTAATTTTAATGTGAACAACCCCTTTAAGGTATAATAACTCAAATAACCAAAAGCACAGCATTCTCAGGAGTTGGATTGCCTGTGCAATTTGCTTTCCACAAATTGACTTGTTTGTGTCTATGAATAGTACTGAATTTGAGAAATTTGTATGTAATATAAAAGTAATGCTGTTAAGCCAATAGTAAATATTTTCCTATAATTTTCTTTTCTTTTCTGGACTGTACAGCAGGCAGAAAATCAGATCAACAAGCAGTCCAAAGTAGAAGTTGCACGAAAAATAGAACGTCCAGTGCTTCAGCTTCAGATCCCTCCGCATTCAGGATCTCAGCCTGGTGCATCCCCAGATTTTAGGACTGGTGTACCAACTGCACAAGATGCCTTCCTGTCTAGTGGCTCAGCTTTGTCTACCTCCTCAGACTTGTTTTTAAAGCCTTCACCAGCTGGCACACCAGGGGTGGAATCACCTGGTGATGTATTCTTTAAGTTGCCACCTCCTTCACCATCCCAGGAGCACGTTAACAGTTCTTCTGCTTACTCTTTGGAATCTCGATACCAGTCTTCCTTGGGACAGTCTCCAGCATCTTGTGGGCCCTTCCAGACAATGACTGGGACTGAGAATCACCCTGGACCCAATGCACAACATGCAACTCAGAACTTTGATTACCAGACCTCTCACCCAGCCAATACCCATCACCAACCTCTTACTCCAGAGCCCTTTATTAAACCACGTTACCCAGCTGGATCCCTTGATAACTTGTCATTGATAGGGAGCCCAGGTTCACGTTTAAACCAGCTGTCTGATAACTGTATCAAACCTGCTGAACCAATGATGTCTCCAACACGCTATGGCGATCAAAAGCGCCACTCTGATGGAATGATTTATCAAATAAAAAAGGAAGATCTTGGTTCTCCTGGCTACCCCTACAGTGTTGGGTCTGGTGATGGAACAGCTGAGATGAAATGTGATGTGTTCAAAGCACCTCTAACTCCCCGGACATCTCAAATTGAGCCTCATAGCCCTGCATCATCCCACAGAGATCCACACCTATATACACAAGTTGCATCACCTCAGCACCACTCTGACATGTACAGGCAATCCTCTTCTGCTTCATATACAGACCCTTACGCCCAGCCACCATTAACTCCTCGACCCCAGTCATCAGAAGGGAGCTGTACTTTGAATCCTAGATCTCTACCCTCTGATCCCTTCACTCGTGTCCCAACAAGCCCACAGTCTCAGGCCAGTTCCCAGTCCCCGTTAACTCCTAGGCCACTTTCGGCAGATGCATTTTGCCAATCTCCAGTGACCCCACGGTTTCAGTCTCCAGACCCATACTCACAACCTCCCTCACGTCCTCATTCTCGTGACCCTTTTGCACCACCACACAAACCTCCTCGACCACAGGTTGCAGAACAAGGTTTTAAACCTTCTGCTCCTCTCTTGCATACATCTCCTGTTGGATCAGGCTACCAGTCGTCCCAAGAGGTCCACCCTAAAGTACCAGTGAGTCAGCAGCAGAATTCTATGTTTGCTCGCTCTCCTGGTGCCAGTGTTTTTCCAAATGCTCAGAATCAGTTATGTTTTACTTTTCCCCATTCACCTGGGGATAGTGTTAAAAGTTCACCCTCACACCAGCCTAATCTCCCATCTTCCCATTCAATGAACACTTTCCATCCCAACAAGCCTCAGAGTTATGCCTCTCCCAACAGCAACACTCCGTCTTTCCATGCAGCCAGCAGCCCACATTCATCTGGAAATAGCACCTCTGATTTATATGCACAATCTCCTCACAGACCTCCTTCAGTTTTGCCACAAGAACCTACCTATCAGTCCCCTGCTACTAGCCAACGTCAAGGCCTTAATTCTCCAGCAGAAAAGCAGAGAGAAGAAATGAATGGAGCTGCTAATGCACTTGGTACTGCTTCCAAAGAAATGCCAGAACTTCAGAGCACTCCTGATCCGGCACTGAGTAATATGAGCCAGACAGAGCTGGAAAGACACCGACAGGTATAATGCACCTTGAAATATTCTTGTTGAGAAATCACAATTATATTGACACATTTAATTGTGATGCTTAAATGAGAACTAAAGCTTAACTGAAGAAATAGGGTAGAAAAAAGTAACAAAATATGTTTATTGTGCTGCAGTAATGTTTATTGCCAATACCATAATTTGGTCATGGATTCTGGATTCTGTCATGGGAATTTTAACAAAAAGGATCACTTAATAGTGTATTGAAATCCCACTGAAATCTGTTTTTCAAAAGAGCAAACTGTTATTTTTTTTTTTGGTTGTTTTTTTTTTTAAATCTGACATGAGGCTAGACTTGCTGTTAGTTTCCCTGGTCCCCTCAGCCATGTGACTTGAGCTGTGATAAATTTCAGTCTCACTTTATTGCTGCACTGCAAGTAATATCCTGACCCGCACGTGTGTGTGTGTGTGTGTGTGTGTGTACATAGTTATGTTGTACAAAGGCATAGTGGAGTTTTTGAGTGGGCTTAAAATTAATTTCCACAGCGAACTATTGGACAGGCCTCCACTAACATGCCAACTAAATATTTAAGCGAATTAGTTTGTCTTAAAGTGCCTGCAATCATGAATTCAACTATGCTTCGAAAATACAAGTAGGTCAGCACTGCAGATTTTGAAATCCAGGTTGTGCTCAACTACCCTAACTTTTTGTAAGTAATGTTTTTTGTCTCTTGCTTTTAATAATTTTAAGTTACTTTTTTTCCTCTCAGAGACAGAGATTACGAGAGCTTTTAATCAGACAGCAGATCCAGCGGAATACTCTACGTCAAGAGAAGGAAGCGGCTGCAGCTACACTGAGTGCATCACATCCAGGGTGGAGTGTTGAATTGAGTGGGCAAAGCTTTGATGCAGCAGGACGAGTTGCAATGTACCCTTCTGCACAGGTGTGATTGGTGCCTTTGTTCATAATGAAATACAGACGCTTCGTATTTGTAAATCTTTCTCTCTGATATGTTATTGTACATGAAATACAGTCTTTGTAGGTGTAGATCCTTTTGATCCATTTAGACCAAAACTAGGCTTTATGAACCGTAACAGTTTAGAGAGGAGGAGATTTACAAATACTTCTGTCTTAATGCATTTAACTGATCTGTTTTATCTTCAGTTGTAATGGAAAGGGTTATTTCCAACTAAAAAATTTTTATTTTTAGAAACAATGATTTTTATCATGTTTTTATTACAGGAAAAGGCTAATCTTTCGGTTGTACCTGCCTCTCCTGGAGCAAGTAAATCTTCTGGTCAGTCTTTTCCCCAAGATGATCGACTAAATATGCCAATGCTTAATGCATCTCCTGGGACTTCTGACAATTCTGGAAGGTGTGTGGTGTAAAAAGTGTTTGTACATTACCTCCAAAGGATTTTTCCTTTCCATTGCTAATTGCATTGAAAGATAGTTGGCTTCTCATCAGAGCTGTGGGGTTTGTACATAAATCCTTCTACCCCTCTATTTTTATAAGAACACCAAAATCTGAAAGTGTCACAGTAATTTATATATAATGTACTGTTGCTCTGCACTGGTAAAATCTATGTGCTTGCTTCAGAAAGACTACTATATAAACAAGCTGCTGTGTAGCCATGGGGGACACAATTCAAGCTGGAAAAAAGAACAGGTACAGGTTAAATAGCACATAATAGTCCAATACAATGGTGCTTTGTCTGCTATTTTTAACTTGTGTCATTTCTCCTTTTTTCCAGCTTTAATGGCTGCCCCATGGCTACACAGCAGCTTGTTTACATAAATTGTAGTAGTCTTTCTGAAGCAAACACACAACTTATTTTCTTTGCAAGCTAACCATATTTTACGCTAATTACTTTAAAATGCTTTAATTTTTTTGTGTTACTGATCCTTTAATATGCTAATGTATTTTTAATGTTGATTGAGAGAAGTTACGTACACAACATACAAGGAATTTTATCACTGCCAAAGCTCAAAATTATAAACCATATATTTTGGTAATTCTAAACAAAAATTAAAGTTAAATCCCATAAACCAAAAACAACTGGAAAACAAAAAAGATGTTTATTAATTGAACCTGGCATATAGCTGTGGAATAGGTAGCTGCTAAATACAACCATGAATCTGCCATATCACAAGTTGAAGGTGCACATATTCCCTTTGATTGTTCCCTCGATGCTCCGTCACTGACATCCTATTTATGCAGGTTGGGAAACACACACACACACACACACACACACACACACACACACACACACACACACACACACACACACACACACACACACACACACACACACACACACACACACACACACACACACTGCAATTAAACTTTTATTGTGCATCTGTGTGGACGCACAATAAAAGCTTAAATTGCGGTTATTCTGCTTATGCCATATTCTCACAGAAGCTCTTAAATCTGATCTGATTGTCTGTGCTTGCATTTAAAGTTATGAGGAGTCTGAGTCGGTACATTTTTGGCAACTCCAGGTAACCAAAATTGCTTCCGACTTCACAGCTCTGCTTGTAATACCTATATTAACAGAAGTAGTAGATGCTTTCTAAACTCATGGCTATCTTCAGTAGTTATTTACTGAGGGTTTATCCCAGAGGAGTTTACTGTTTAAGTTTCACATATGAACTAGGGTTGATGTCATTAAAAGCAAGTTTGGTTCTTTTAGTTTTGTTGCTTTTATGGCAACATAAAGAGTGTCTGCTGAATCTGAGTTTTCCCCATTATATTTAAATTTTCTGATTTATGACTGGTATGCATTTACACATTTACTTGCCTTATATCTGTCAAAACTGGTGTACTGCCTACCCTATATCAACATGTTCCAGGGTGTTTATATATTCTATTATATACATTGTCTATTACTAAAGTGCCTTAACAATCTGCATTGTAGCTGGTACTGAACAAACTCGGGTTAACATGCGTTTAAATGGTGTCTATGATTTTTATGGTGTTTTTATTTCTAAATAACACTGCAGATAACTCGCGCTACAATTCATTTATGAACAAGCAAGTGTGAAGGCAGCCATCTCAGGTCATTTTGCCTGGTCATGTGCTTTCAGAAAGAGACAGCACTTTAGGATGGCACTGCTTTCTGACAGGCTGTTGTTTTTTTGTGTAGTGGAACTTGGAACCTGCCAGGCAGCTGCTATCTTGTTAGGGACCCGTTATCTGGTTACCATTAGGGAGCTGTAATAGTTTCAAAATTAAATATAAAAAAAATATAAACAAATCTGTTTGCTCTTTTGAGAATTAATTTTCATTGTAGAATTCTCCTGGAGCAGCACTATTAACTGATGCATTTTGAAAAAAACACGTTTTTCCCATAATGTTTCAAAATGCATCAGTTAATCGTGCTTCCCCAGCAGAATTCTGCACTGAAATCCATTTTTCAAAAGCGCAAACAATTTTTTTAATTTCATTTTGAAATGTGACATGGGGCTAGACATATTGTCAATTTCTCTAAATCAGCTTGGGGGACACAGGGACGGTGGGGTAGAGTCCTGCGCGTGTCCTTTTTTTGCAAGCCGGACCTGCGGCCCTCATTCTTACCCACCTGGACCCGCTACCTGACCCCAACCCGCAAATACTTTATCCGCAACCTGGACCCGCTGACCATCAAGAATCAGGAAGTGCGGTCATTGTAACCGGAAGTGACCTCATCGGAAGTAGGTGTGATCAGAAAAAAAATCGCTATTGAGAAGACCCGTGGCGCGACCTGCAAACCCTCAGAACCACCAACCCCTGTCTATGCCCGCACCCTGAACTTTTACCCGCAACCTGCAGGGTACCGCAGGTTTTTGCGGGTAACCCGCGGCTACCCGACCCACTGCAGAACTCTACAGTGGGGTATAGACTCTTAACTTCTAAAGCAGAGCAAAGCTGCCAGCTTGAATGAAAACGCTGACGCATCACATAGCAATATTTGGTGCCGTTTCCTCAGTGCGAAGGCAGTTTTCGCCCGATCTCCAAGTGCTCTCCAGCTGCAGCCACCACTTTAGACTGGATCGCTCTGTACTTCGTGTTCTGCAGGGCCACTAAGCAGGGTAAGGGGCACAGGCAGGAAGGTTCTGTATTCAACAGACACCTCCAGGGGTGTGTCTATTTTTTCTCACCATTATCAACTCTGCCTCACGGTCCAGGAACTCTCTCAAAGAGGGTAGTGGGCTCACCGGCCACCATTTTGATGCGTCTGGTGGGATTTTCGCTCCTAAACCATTCCTGCTTCTGAATCAGCAGGAACAGTGTTCCGCAGCTCACAAGGCCACACGGTGCAGTTGATATTGCTGAATCAACACTACCTTCAAGACTTGGATGCACCTCCTTCCTGCTTATATCACGGCAGGTTAGTGAGTGGCTCATTAACTCAATAGGGGCAGTTCTCTGCGCTTGTACCCCTCTGCATCAGGTCTAGGGTTGCCACCTTTTCTGGGGGAAAAAAAATACCGGCCTTTCTATATATTTAACTTTTACCCTATTAATAACATTGGGATAAACCATCCTTTTTACTGGCCGGGCCAGTAAAATACGGGCCAGGTGGCAATCCTAATCAGGTCATGCAACCATATAATACCCGGCATACGCTAAATTGAGACGGTTCCCCCTTAGCACAAGTACTCTCAATGTAACATTTAAACCTCAGAGGTATGTGTACCCTTATCCGCACTGCATCGCTGTATCCAGCAGTTAAAAGGCAGCAGTCAGACCCGAGTCTGCAGGTCCAACAGCAGTAGTGCCCCACTAGAGGGAAGGGGATACCCTCTCAGCGCATTGCGCTACACTTCACCGGGTCCACTTTTCAGGTGCCGAGAAGAGCTTGACCGCACACTGAATAGACGGCTAGCAGCAGCACCATTTTGAAAATTGCCGCCACACTTCCCACCTTAACGCAGGCACTATCTGGCAACTGAGTGCGCATTCTATATGATGGTGCCCTTTTTGATACCGCAATAACATCAGCCCCAGAAGCCAATTGGCGAACCTTCTCCCATACAAGAGCAGCTACAGAGTTCCACAGACCAGGGCAAGAGGTAATAGCACAGTCCCAATGACTAGCCAAAATCCTCCCTTCTGGCATTGCTCTCTGCAGGTTAGTGACTGCTAAGGGGGGTTTAGTCCCTTGTTACTGTGTTCAGTTTTTCAGACTTGCACAAATTACTCACTACATCTGAAGGACAAGACGGCGGCATCTTGCCCAGGGGGCACAGAAGGTTTTAGCACAAGTCACCTATTGCTGAAAAGCGTCTCATTCCATATTTTTTCATAGACACTTTCTTTGGATATTACTGAAGGAAAAATTGGACTTCTGGACTTTTAAGGGTTACATTGCACGGTTTCAACCATTTGGGCGCTCTAAGCCAATTGATTATCCAAAGTATGTTAATTGGGTGCTGCATTTAATGTCTTCACTGTTGCTTTTGTGGTATGCTTGATAAAGGGGTTTACCCCAAAACGTTGCACGTTTGCACTAATAAACGGCAAGGGGGATCCCTGCCATTCACCTGCCTTGAGTGCCAGTGTCTATTTCCTGTTACTGAATCTCCAAGACCTGCTCCACCCCAGGTGGGCCAAGAGGAGTCATCAGCTACAGATACGGATGTAACACCGTCCACACAGTCCTTGAGTGGCCATCAGGGTTAGCATAAAGAATACCTAAGTTAGCACAGTCTCTTGACAAGCTCCTGTCATGACTCAATAATCCTAAATGAGACCCTCAAGCGCAAGGCCCCATGCCCATCTGAAGAGAACAGTAAGACCCCCCCCCCCCAGGCAGTTCTCAGATTCTTCCAGGGTTCTTTTTTAAACCGCACAGCAAGACATCACCATGTGTTTCCTTCTAACTCTCGGCTTCATTACAAATTTAGCAGGAGAGGGATAAGCCGCGGAGACTGTTCCAAACTAATCGTCTGGTTACATCCATTTCCTGCAAAGCTGACAGAGAAGTTCTCTTCTCCCCCCGCTAGGAAACACACCTGTATCCACAGGGCACCCTCTGCTTCGGTTAAGTACCAGGCGTGTGGCAATTGCCGCAAACGTTTACCATCGGGGCATGCACTAAATGTAGGCCTGTAGAACATTATTCTGAGTCCCCAGGACGCCTCCCCCCCAGGGGCCCTCCTTCTCCTCCAGAATGGGCTTCTCAACTTGCACATCCTTCCAAGAATATGACAAGTTCCACATGTATCTTCCTTCAGAGACTCCATATACATTAAGGGGCAAATTTACTAAGGGTCGAATTCGAGGGTTAAAAAACCCTCGAATTCGACCATGGGAATACTGTGGGAAGTAAAATCCTTTGAATTTGAGGATGTTGTATATAGACCAGAGAACACCACAGCTTCATTGTAATCAGCTTGAAAAAGGAACTAAAATGTTCTGAAAGCTTGCTATGATTATATTAGTTAGCCAATAAAGGTATCACCTTTATACCATTTTGTTATTTTTTATTTCAAAAGGGTTGCCCAATAAGGATATTACCGCAATTCGATTGGTCGAAAGATCGAATAAGAAATATTCGATCAATAAAATCATTCGATTGATTTGAACGATTTTAATCATTCGATCGAATATTTTTATTAGATCAAAAATAATGAAACCCAATTCGGTAGCTTTGATCTGGCGAACTAGGCAGTCAAATAAAAATTTAAGGGGAAGTACTTCGACAGTCCAATAGTCGAATATTCGAATAATTTTTATTCAAATCATTCGATCGAATTTTCAAAATTCACTGGTTCAAGTGGTCTTAATTAAAATCTTTTTGAAAATTCGATTGAACTTCGAATCCTAAGACTAGTGAGTCTTCTGCAATCTGTCTTCTCTGCATCCGACTCTTCCCTTCGTCTTGTTATAGCCATAGCATGGGCTAGCCGAGCTTTCCAGTCCTGGGCGGAATCGCTCCTTAACGCTATTGCTGCAGGGCCACCTCGTCAGGAGTTTTACCAATGGGTTTGCAAGATAAGGGAAGCAAATGACTATATGTGAGAGGCTTCATTCGATGTCACACAAGTCATCTGCAGATCCAGTAGCGTAACTACCAGGGGTGCAATTGCACAAGGGCCCCCACCCCCTTGGGGACCCACAAATGGTTATGGCAGGCGGTTACCTAGGGGGAGATTTTACAGCACACATGCAAGTAGCAGCTTGCATGTCTCTTGGATGAAGCTATAGTCCGCAGAATTTTCTTCCAAAATTCTTTGACATCTATTCCCTTCAAGGGGAAGCTCCGGTTTTGTCTAGACCAGGACAAGATCAGCCAGGTAACCGTAGGCAAAAGTACCCTACTACCTCAACATTAGAGAGATTATCACATACAGCTCTCATCACTTCCCCCTCATTGCTGCTTCTTGTCCAGGCTCCCTTAGGAGCCAAGCAGATGCACATTGTTCCAGGAAGTAATTTCCAGCCTTCTTCTCGTAGAGGTAATCGCACCTTTACCTCTCAGAGAATGATTCAGGGGTTACTAATCAAACCTTTTCATAGTATCCAAAAAGGACGGATCAGTCCGCCACATATTGGATCTCAAGGAGCTGAACAAAATTAGTCGACCAAGAAAATTCAAAATGGATTCCTTCCGATTAGTCGGGCCAAGCAGGAAAGATACAGTCCAAGAATTCCACAGCAGTTGTCTACTTCAATCACCAGGGGGGGCACATGAAGTAGAGGTGTGTTGAACGAAATAAAGTTAACCTTCCAAGGGGCAAAAGCCCACCAAGTCTTTTTGTCAGCCATTACTTACCGGGACTGCTAAATTGGGAAGCAGCTTCCTTAGCAGACAGTCCTTAGACCCGGGCGAGTGGTCACTGAAATTCTCTGAAAGTCTTCCAAGAAATAACGCAGATGTGGGGGATTCTGGAGGTGGATCTAATGGCAACTTTACCCAAAAAAGTTCGAAAATCGAAAAGTTCCTGATTTCTCAAGGGCTACAGGGACCCTCTGACCCTAGGCACAACGCTCTAACAACCAACTTGCAATTTCGTCTGCTCTACCCTTGCCACTAATGCCCGGGACCATCAAGAAGTTACAGCAAGAGCACACCACTGATAGCGCCAAAATTACCTCAGCAATCCTGGTTCACAGATTTTCTTAACCTTCCGTAGCGGAACCATTGACTTGCCTCCAATTCCAGAACAACTCGCACAAAAAGGCCAATACGCTACCCAAACGTAACAAACCTCAATTTTATGGTATGGCTGTGGCACACCCACAAGCCAGTTTCAGCAAAAGCTCCCTACAGTTTCCCAGTGGCGCACATGTCACAAAGTAAAATCTAAGGCACTTTCCGTACCTAGCACTCTGGGTTTCCTACAGGAGGGTCTGTCCATGGGCCTATTCCTAGGCTCACTCCAGTCACAAACCTCAGCATTGTCTATTTTCTTGCAAAAACGACTAGCACTACTTTCTGATGTCAATTCATTCATGCAGGGGGAAGCTAACATGGCTCCCTCTGTATGAGCACCTGTTCTCATTGGGGACCTTACAGCCCCCGTTTTTTTCATGACAGAGCAGTTCATAGCACAGTTGCCAAAGGTTGTTTCAGAATTCCCCTCAACCAAGAAATAGTTGTTAAAACCTTCTACCCTGCACCAGCCAACCCTAAAGAGGTGGTATTACACACTTAGAACCTTAGCGCTCGGACAGGGTCCATCTTCATAGGGTACACGATGTCCATAAGACAGAATCACTTCTGGTCCTTCCATCAGGATCACACCAGGGTGCTCCAGCTACCAAGTCACTGGATCAAACAAACTATTCAAAAAGCCTATACTGCACACGGCCAGAATCCAATGGACAGGATTACAGCTCACTCCACCAGAGGTTTGAGTACGTTCTGGGCATTTCGGAAGCAAGCATCAGCCCAAAAGATGTGCAAGACAGCTATGTGGATCTGGGTTTCCTTTTCCAAAATTCTACCATTTTGATACCTTGCGGCTTTTGACACTTGCCTTGGCAGGAAGGTGATTTAAGCTGCGGTGGTTACTTTCACATAGGCCTCATTCTCCCACCCGGGAGTTTTTAAGGGAGTCCCTACTGTCCCTGTGTCCCCCAAGCCGACTTGGAGAATAGAACAGAGAATTTTGTGCACTCGCCGTTAAATCTCTTTCACTTCAGTCACTTGGGGGACACAGGGCTTCCCTCCCCAGACTGAGGCTCTCGTTTTTTCCGTCACACTATACAGTTTTACAGATTGATAGTTCAAGGTCATTATTCCTGTTGACTTTGATACAAACTGAAGCTAAGCTCTGCCTGCTGGGGGTATAGCCAGTGGAGGGGGAGCCAGTTTCTTTCTTATTGTTGTGTACTGCCTCGTAGTGGTATCAGCTATACCCCACTGTCCGTGTGTCCCCTAAGTGACTGAAGAGAAAGAGATTTAACAGTGAGTACACAAAATCTCCTTTTCCCAGCTGCCCCAAGTCATGTGAATTGTGCTCTGATAAACTTCAGTCATTCTTCACTGCTGTACTGCAAGTTGATATCGCCCCGTCCCTCCCCCTCCCAGCAACCTAACAGAACAATGGGATGGTAACCAGATAACGGGTCTAACCCAAGATAACAGCTGCCTTGTAGACCTAAGAACAGCACTCAATAGTAAAAACCCATGCCCCACTGTGACTTCTTCAGTTACACTGAGAAGGAAATACAACAGCCTGCCAGAAAGCAGTTCCATACTAAAGTGCTGGCGCAAGTGCAGTTGGGAAATTGACAAAATTGAATATAAAAAATGTTTGCTCTTTTGAGCAATGAATTTCAGTGCAGAAGTCTGCTGGAGTAGCACTATTAACTGATGCCTTTTGAAATAAACATGTTTTCCATGACAGTATGCTGTTAAGGACTTCAGAGAATAAGTATTTCGCAATTACAGGACACAGATCTAATTTTAGGTAAAAGCTTAAAAATAACATTTAAATGGCAATCGGCACTTTATAGGCCTTTTAAGTAAAATGTTGATACTGGCAGGATACAATTATCCTGCTGTGTCAATTCTAGATGATAACTTTTTTATGTAAATAAAATTATTTTCAGCAATAACACTGCCAGAAATTCCAGGTTCTGCTCACTTGGTCCTCCTGGTAGTCCAGTAGCTGCCTACATTTCATTGTTCAAGTGGGCACTAACCTGACTGCAAGCTCCAATATATGACACATCACCTTTCAAAGCTCCAGATTTAAAAAGCCTTCATTTGAAGACATGGCTTTGTGATCTGTAACAAATCCAATGTTTCAGCAGGCCGGAAACATTGTGTTTGTTACAGATCACAAAGCCATGTCTTCAATAAAGAAAAAAAAATTTAAATCTGGAACTTTGAACAGTGTGTGTCATATATTGGCATTTAGGAAATCTGGTTGGAGAGTGGACCACTAGACACGTGCACCGCCTTGTAAAAAGAGGTGGAATAGTGGTAAGTGCTGACTGTATCCTAAGTGAGTTGGGCCAGAAACCACAGAAAATCGCCCCCTTTTAATAAAGTTTATTTCCAAGGAACTAGGTCTATAACTAGGGCTATAATTTCAGATTCTAGCTTATGCCTAAAAGCTAATCATGTTTAAATATCCCATCTTTTCTAGGCAATCTGCTGAACCCGCACAAACATTTTATGCAAGAGGACCCATTCCAGATCAAGCACAGGTGTGGCAATCACCAGTAGCATCTCAGAGGTCTCTGACTCCCAACCGGCCTTCACTCACACCTTCATTAACTAGTGGAGGAATTGTGCGATTGCCTTTTCCAGGAGAACAGATTACTTCATCTTCAGTTACTGTAGGCGGAGCACCTTACATTGAGCTGCGGCATCATGCACCAAAATTACCCATTGGTACTCCTTTTTCCCCCCAAATCTCACAAACCAGACCACGTTTTTATTTGGCAGGTGAAGGGGGAAATTCTCCATTGATACCTGGGGTTATTAGAACTGATGGAAGCAACATACAAGGGCCAGTGATGAGAAACCCATTGCTCCAAAATCAAAAATCATTAGCTTCCACCCCTTTGACTCTTTCTCATGCTGCAAATATGGTTGGTGTCCAACAGCAAATCCATGCAAAAGGGGATACAGAAATAACACCACATCAGTCCAATTTACAAGCTCCAGCTCTTTCTGGAGCCTCAAAGGAGGGAACATCTACTAGTCTGGAGGGTGGAAGAGCTCATTGTGACGATCACCCGGAACTTGATGTTGATTTTGACACACACAAAGACTTGGAAGATGATGATTTGGCAAATTTGAGTCTTGACGTGGCTAAAACAGATGATGATTTAGGCAATCTTGATAACCTTGAAACGAATGACCCGCACCTGGATGATCTCTTAAATGGCGACGAGTTTGACTTACTAGCTTACACTGATCCTGAATTAGATACTGGCGACAAAAAGGACATTTTTAATGAACACTTGCGTCTTGTTGAAGCAGAGGAGGAAGCATTGATGAAGATGGAACCTGATAGCAATGATGCCAAAACAGACTGCACTCCCAAAAAGCTGCCACATGATGCATCCGTAAATGCAGTTATAGAAACAACCAAAGACAGATTGACTGGGGATTTGGGACTTGAATTAAGCCACCTGCCTCATAGTGGAGAGGGAAAGGTGACCCAAATTCCATCTGCAGCTGAAACAAAACCAGCCATCAGTGGTAATTTTAAACCAAAAACAGAAGACGGTGGTCTGAAGACTAGCAATTGTCAGTTTAGTACAAATAATCAAGTGTCTGTTAAAATAGAATCTGGTCATGGCCATGATAAAAATTTGCTTTGCATTGGTTTGGTAAAGTCAGCAACTGGCCATAGTGTAAACACTACTCAAGCTATAAATCAAGCTGCTCCTATATTCTCAAACCAAGGCTCTGTAGTGTCTGCAGTTGCAGGACAGAGCAGCCTGGTACTTGGGAAGTTTGAGTTAGATGAAGGTGCTCTTAGTCTGCAGGGTACAAGGCAGTCTCCTAGTGATGATCTTGATAAAATGGAGAGCTCCCTAGTAGCCAGTGAACTTCCACTTCTTATAGAGGACCTTTTGGAACATGAGAAAAAAGAACAGCAGAAGAAGCTGATGTCAGGACAGCATACCGAGACTGTACCACAGCACCCTATGATTACTCATCCATCTCTGGCAGCTCAGTCAGGACCCCATATTCAACATCACCAAGACTCTCACCATGCAAATTTAGTAGGACTTGGGCTTGTACAAAGACAACAAGGGCTGAACTCTACTTCCCAACTTCTAAGTCCACAGCATCAGATGCAGCAGAGGATTGCTGGAGCACCAATCAGTTCTGTCATGGATTCATCTCTTTCTGGGGCTACAAATCAAGCTCACTTATTAGGTGGTCAGCACCTGGTGCAAACTGGTGTACCCCAAACTCATGGTCTCCCTCCAAAATCTATGATTGGGCAACAAATTGGAGTGAAGCCACAGCAGCTTGTTCTGCAGCAACAGCAACTGACTAACAACATATTTCCTGATACAGGTACAACCATTACATGTTTTATTTTTGCTTATTAAGAGAGTAGATCTAAAAACCAAATCTCACATAAGTGAAGATCATAGGTGGACATTAATCACGGAAAAGCCTGCACTTCTGCTAATGCGCATGCGTACTGTATATTAAAAGACTGTTGATCATAGGCACAATCCGTAATGGCTGTTACATTTACTCTATGATCAACTTGTGCATTGAAATTAACCGTTGAAAAACCTTTGGCAAATTAAAATGGGAATAGTTTAGGAGGGATCTCACCAGTAAAAAAAATTGGGGCCCCCAAGGAACTCATTTGGGTGATAGATTGAGCAATCTTGGAAAAGAGCTGCATGCAAAAAAATACATTTTCTAATAGAGGAGGAATAAATTGAACACAACTTTGGCTTTTGCTACTATTAAAATGTGGTTAGCACTGCTGCTTTGTCTGCAAGTAGTATGGTAATTTCATGTGGATTTCCTCTTGGTACTCTGGCTCCCTCACATACTCCAAAAACAAGTTATTTGGTTCCTGATTCAATTGACTGTAGCGAGAATGTCATAGGGAGCTCAGACTATAAGCTCCACTGAGGCAGGGTCTGATGTGAGTGCTTTATATATGTATGTATGTATCATACAGTACAAATGGAAATAGCTACTATAGAAACTAAATCGGAAGTTGGCACAAGAAGGCATCTAACAGGGAAATTCTAAAACCTGTGTTTTTGCCTGAAACACTGTAGATGGAATAAGTCCATATTCTCATTTAAAGAAAACTAGATTTACTTTAGTAAAAGTGTACGATCAATTTTAATAAAACCCTATGTGTTTGCTAATTATGCAGGGTTTTGGGGTGAAAAAAACTTGTCAGTCTTCCTGGCTTTTGTAACGAAGGAAAAACTTGGCAGCTATTAGGTGCTGAAGTTTTGTTTAAAAAGGCCCATTCAAGTAAACTAATGAAGATTGCCTGTTTTTTTTAACACAACACCCCGCATGATTAAAACACTTGTGCGGAGTTTCATTAAAGATTGCTCATGCCGTTAAGCCCCATAGTATCAAAAAGGAATGCTTTTACCAGGGAAACCATTTATACAAAAGTGTCTGAAACCTCTCTGACATTATTTCCCCCCAGAATACTCCTGTGTATTTTTTGTCCTTAAAACTATCCCTAGCCTTATCCACAACCCTGTTTCCTGATTTGTTTACAGATGATTAATGATGCTTTACCCATGCCTGTAAGGCATATATTTGTAATTTAGAAAAAGGCTGCAAATTTTTGCCTGACTTTCTGCTATTCAGAAAACTGAATTCCTTTTGCTATTCTCACGATTCACAATATTTTTATCTGTTTATCCAAATTACTGTTTTATACAAAGCTAAACTTGGTTTAAGAGTTAGTGGCATCACTGCAATTTAATATTTATGGCATTTAAAGTGTGTATGTCTCTGTTTCGCAGATCTGGACAAATTTGCAGCTGATGACATCACGGATCCCATTACAAAGGCAAAGATGGTTGCCTTAAAGGGAATAAAGAAGGTGATGGCACAGGGGAGCATTGGTGTCACCCCTGCCATGAACAGGTATGAATGAAATAGTCTTAGAACTTTATATGGGAAATACACCCTTAGATTTATGTGTTGGCAGTTTCAGTATGATTTTAAAAGATGGTTTGTAGTTTATTTATACTGTTTTATTTTCTGCAACACCATGTGTTAAGTGACAGAAGTCCTATATATTGAAGACTTTACTCTGGTGTAGCATTGTCACAGGGCTGATGTACCAGTCCTGCAATACAGCACCCTGGTCAAGTGAATATCATTTTTTTTTTTTTAATTTGGCCCCTTTTTATTCTCGTTTTGTGTAATTGTTGGCATACCACCTGATATTTATAAGCAGTACAGATCTAAGGTGGCCTATCTGACTCTGTGGCCTGTCATTCTCCTGCATCAGGCTGGAAAGAACAAAGGCAGAGACATCCCTTTAGGGTTACCATCTCACCCATTTAAAAGGAGATACTTGTTGAAAACACATGCTACAAGTTGGATGCGTGGGCCAAGGTTCTGTGTGTAGTCATTTATCCAAGTTGTAGGATGTTTATTTAATGTGTTCCCTTTTAACAGGGTGAGATGGTAACCTTACTGTATCATTAGGAAGAGAAAAAAGCATTTGTCTTCCAAGTTTCTTGTTTTTTTCTGTTCTGTGGTATTCAATTAAAAATTGCTATTGGGGTATCAAAAGTATTGCACAAATAACCATTGAAGCCGATATATTGATCATATCCATTACAGGCACGTCGTTTTAATGAACTGAAAGAGCTTTCCTATATATATCCCTTTATTTTTTTTTCTCCTAGTCTGCTTGGGGGACACAGGGACAATGGGGTATAGCTGGTACATCCAGGAGGCAGGACACAACTGATAAAAAACTGGCTCCTCCTCCACTGGCTATACCCCCAGCAGGCAGAGCTTCACTCAGTTTGAGTTTTCTCCTCAGGTGGTTGGGACTTCAACAAATTCTCTGCTCAGCTTTTGGCTGGCATTTGGGGTTGTTTGTCTTTTTACACTGCGTAAAGACTCTGTAGCACCCTACAATTTGTGATTTGCCGCCGGGGTCACTGGGTGCTTTGCACAGACCACCTAGCCACTATATCTCCTTCCCTCAGAAGACCAGGCTAGCCGGCAGGCAGTGGGAGAGAGAGACACCGTCTGCAGTAGGGACAGGTAAGCTGGAACAGGGGCTCCCTGGGCCTTTTCTCTATCTTTCTCTCTCCCCCCCCTCCTCTGCTGTGGAACATATATATTATTCCTTGGTTATTGTATAAATATATATATTTATACAACAACCAAGGAATATATATATTTCTCTGTCGTCTTAGTGGGACACAGGGACTGATGGGGTTAAGCTTCATCCTCCAGGCGTCAGGACACTTGAAAGTAATTAAGTGGGCGTGTATGGTCAGGCTTAACCCCACCCACATTACAATCCTATTCAGTTTAAGTGTCCTGCTACAGGGAGGATGGACTATCGTCTCATGGAGGAATATCTTTGGTCAGTCACAGACTGACACCCGGGGTGAGACCTAATGCAGGGTTCCCTGTTTTACCATGTTTAGCCCCCGACGAGGTGAAAACCACCGGGGTCCCTTCCTTGGGCATTTAGGAGCACTGTAAAGCTCTAATACTTCTACCTGCTTTCCTTCACATCCACAGTTCCAGCTATGGAATACCTCACAAAGAGGAAATTGGTCGCACAGCCTCTCTCACAGAAAGGAGCTAATTGTCAAGTGGTGTCAGAAACGGCTTTCAGGCTTAATCTCTCCCACATTCATGGCAGAAGGTAGGACAGGGGGACTGTTCACCAGGGCGGGGGGGGGGGGGGGGGGGGAAGAGTGCCCACTACAGCACAGGTCAAGTACCTAGCCTGTACCAAGTGCCGCTTTGCAAAGCCTGCTCTATGGGACAGGGCGCAGCTGCAGCCTGTGGGGGTATATCTGAGCAGTCAGAAGACCCTTTCCATGACACTCCCTTAGATCTGGGACAAGGGTCGGTGGCAGAACCGTCCCCTCCTACCTGGGCAGTTCATCTCTCTAAATCCCTGGCATCCCTACATGGTTTACCAACCATTGCAGAAAATTTGGGAAAGGCTCTGGAAAAGCTTAACTACAGGACTGGTAGTAAGCACAAGCTAATAGATAAAGCCAGAGGGGACTCTTCCACCCAGGCTATATCAGAGGAGTCGAGTTATGAGCAGACATCCTCACACTCGGAAGGCGAAATACCTTACTCTGATGGGTCCTCTGCTGAAGAGGAAGAGGTAAGCAAGCAGTGTCAGGAAAGGGACACTGTACATGATGTCAACAACATTATCAAAGGGGTCCTTGAAACCCTTAACATCTCTCAGAATACGAAGAAGCATGGGGAATCCCGGGCGCTGTTCAAAAGACACCATAAGGCTTCAGCCTGTTTTCCAGAGCATGAGCAACTTCTTAATCTTATTCAGGATGAATGGCATGTGCCGGAACGCAAGTTTCAAGCTTCAAAGAAATTCAGTTGCTTGTACCCTTTGTCTAAGGACTTAACCGACAAATGGTCTAAACCCGCCTCTGGTAGATGCACCAGTCTCATGCCTGTCTAAATCTACCACACTACCAGTGACTGATGCAGCAGCATTTAAGGATCCTTCAGAGAGAAGATCAGAAGGGTTCCGAAGAGCGTTTTTCTCTTCGGCAGGGTCAACGTTACGGCCGTGTCTGGCTTCAGCATGGATGGCCAGGGAGATTCAATCTTGGTCTGAAACACTCTTTAAGGAGATTCAAGAAGGTACTCCTAGGGAAGAGTTGTTGGCAACTGTACAGGCAGTTACAGAGGCATCTAGTTATCTCTGTGACACCACATTAGACTCATCCCAGATGACTGCACGCACATCAGCATTATCCATGGCAGCCCACTGAACCCTTTGGCTAAAGAACTGGTCAGCTGATATTAGCTCCAAGAAAACCTTAACTTCCCTTCCACTCAAGAGACAAAAGTTATTCGGAGACAAGCTTGAAAAGATTATTAAACAAGCAACAGGTGAAAAAAGTACATTTCTACCACAAACTAGAGGGCGATTCTCGACTTACAGTAGAATGGGAAAAAATTTTAGTGGCCAAAGCGGAAAATTTACAAGACGACACAATTCACCACAACGTTCTCACTTTTGACAAAAGGGAACCGACAAGAATCTGCCCCCCTGGAAGAACACTAAGTCCCCCTCTGACAAACTGGCGTCAGCATGGTACAGCACGCCCTCCGGAATCGTCAGAACAAATCGGAGGAAAACTACTATGGTTCCAGGAGGCATGGATTAGTTACTCAACAGATGCTTGGGTCAACGAAATTGTATCGGGGGATTACCATCTGGACTTCACTGCTCTGCCACCCAGGAAATTTATCATGTCCAGGGTTCCATCAATCTACACAAAAGCAAAGCTGTTCCTGGAATGCATAGAGAAGATGGAAAGAACAGGTGGGATTACCACAGTTCCGACTCCAGAGAAATTCTCCGGGTTTTATTCGAACCTCTTTACGGTCCCAAAAAAGGATGGAACAGTCAGGCTGGTATTAGACCTCAGGGGTCTGAACAAATATATCCGATCAGTGCACTTCAGGATGGAGACACTACGGTCTGTAATATGAAGAATGGAACAGGGACAGTGGTTGATGTCACTAGACATCAAGGAGGCTTATCTTCATGTCCCGATATGGCCACCTCATCATCGCTATCTTCGATTTGCATTCAAAAACAAGCATTACCAATTTGTTGCACTTCCATTCGGCCTATCGTCGGCTCCCAGGGTGTTCACCAAGCTAATGTCAATAACAGCAGTGACATTGAGACTACAAGGAATCTCTGTAACGCCATACCTCGACGATCTTCTAATCAAGGCCAGTTCAGCAGAGAATGCCAGAATGAGCCTAGACAAAGCAATCCCACTTCTTTAGGAATTTGGATGGACGATAAATTAGAGGAAATCCAACCTTCACCCAAGTCAGCAGATGACATTCTTGGGTCTCGACTTCAACACGGTGATACAGACTAAGTCTTCCCTGAGACAAACAGGACAAGATCAGGAATCAAGTCCAATCCCTGATAGTCAACCAAGCTACAACAATACGCAAGGCAATGCAAGTGTTAGGGATTGTGGTGTCTGCTATAGAAGCAGTCCCGTTTGCTCACATTCATCTCCGTCCACTTCAAGCCAACATCCTGTCCTTCTGGATAGGGGGATCGCTAGATCGACCACTTTGATTGTCGAACACAACAAAGTTAGCTCTCCATTGGTGGCTGGTCCCAAACAACCTAGCCATAGGTCAATCGTGGGCAACTCCGGAGTGGAACGTAATAGCCATGGATGCCAGCCTCCAGGGCTGGGGGGCTACATGGGACAACCAATCGGCACAAGGTCAATGGTGCCTAGAGGAGTCCAAACTGCCCATAAATGTCCTCGAACTCAAGGCGGTGAAACTAGCTCTCTGTATTCGGACGGGTTTTGTCTGAAGAGCTTCCATCCAGGGCCAAAGTGACAACGTCACAACAATGGCGTACATAAACCGCCAGGGAGGAACACTGAGTCAAAGGGCACTGGCAGAGGCCAGTCAGATTCTCCACTGGGCAGAACACAACTCTGTAAAGTTGTCGGCCATACATACTCCAGGGATATCCAACACGAAGGCAGACTTCCGAACCCAGAACCAGCTAGACCCAGAAGAGTGGGAACTACATCCTGTCAAATTCGTGCGACTAGTCAGCTGCTGGGGATGGCCAAACATAGATCTGATGGCGTCCAAGAACAATCGAAAGGTCTCAGAATTCTTCGCTCGCCATCGAGACCCACTGGCAGCAGGGGTAGATGACATGACACAACACTGGCAGTTCGACATAGCCTACGTGTTTCCGCCTCTTCCCTTACTTCCACCAGTAACAGTGATAATAATAGCACCTTTCTGGCCCCAGAGAACCTGGTTCTCCGACCTACAGGAGATGTCGGTAGCAAGTCCGATTCGGTTACACTCCAGAACAGACCTACTACGTCAGGGACCAATAGTACATTACAACCCAGGACTGTTCGCTTTGACGGGTTGGCTGTTGAGACATCCATCTGGCGGAGTAAGGGTCTAGTGGAAGAGGTCATCCCGACAATGCTGAGGGCACGTAAGGCATCTTCGTCTAAGTCCTACTACAGAGTGTGGCGCTCTTACTTCAACTGGTGCGGGGAGACAGATTCCTGGTATTCAGTTTACCTAGAATTTTGTCCTTTCTACAGCGCAGATTAGACCTGGGACTGAAACTCAGCTCTCTTAAAGTGCAGGTGTCTGTGTTATCTATTCTATTTCAACACAAGTTAGCTAATGAGGAACCAACTGAATAGGATTGTAATGTGGGTGGGGTTAAGCCTGACCCTACACGCCCACTTAATTACTTTCAAGTGTCCTGCCCCCTGGAGGATGGAGCTTAACCCCATCAGTCCCTGTGTCCCCCTTTCAACTACAGAGAAACAGATTTAACGGTGAGTACAAAAATCCTGTTATCTCCCTGGTTTGGTGATCTTATTGTGCAGCTCTCTCCCTCACAGCACAGGGAGTTCACGGGCAGGTCACAGCAGGGGGCACTGTTTTTTCCTGGGTCTGTAAGGTCCTGCGCAAAGTTTGTCCTGTCACCATCTCTATTACATATGCGCAGGTCACGCCGCCATTTTGACTGAATTCCACAGCATTTGCCCCCCTGCGGCAGCCATACCTCCTGCAATAGACAGACCGTCTCTGTCTGCACAGAGCTTCCTGCCTACAGCTCCAGACATATAGTGGGGTATCCTGCCTATTTTTTTCAGCTCCAGCAGGGCACATCCAGAACTGCTGATCTTCCTTCCCTGCTCTACCATCAGCAGGTTAGTGTTCAGCTGGGCATAGGGGCTACTAGGGACCCTCCACCCTGCCCTAATTACAAGCCCACTTGATTATTCTATTGTCATGTCTGAGGGTCAAAGTGACGGCCTTTTTTCCAGGGCAGCACCAACTGCTTCTGTTAAATGGTATTGCTTGTGCCACATGCTGCAAACATTTGCCTTTTGGGCACAAGGACCCATTATGCACAAATGTATGCCTATAGAACATAATTCTGAACAGGCCCTCTTATCCCTCAGGCAGACCAGGCTCAGGGTGAACCCTCATCTCTGAAAAGGGACCCCTCTCCACCCAGGGGCCCTCATTCTTCTCCAGAAGGGGCATCCCAACTAGCCACAGGGATTACAAAATTGGCATTATCATTAGACAAACTATTGTCACACCTTGATAATCCCAAAATGAGGCCCAACAAGCTTCATTTTCAGATGAAGATAGCAATTCAGGAAATTCTTCCTTTTGGACCTCATATTTAAGGGATAAAGGTGACTAATCTGAAGAAGAGCTTCCTCCAACTCTGAACAAGATGAGGATCACACCTTAAAACATTCCTCAGAGTCAGTGGACTCATTTATTTCCTCGGTTCTGGAGACTCTTCACCAGCAAGAACTGGAATCCTCTACCGATTCCTCAAAGACGTCACAGTAACATGTCTCCAGTTTTTCCCTTCCTAATGAGGCTACAGTAGAATGGTCTGCCATCTGTGGACGCTCCAGTGTTCCGGCTTTCCAAGAGCACTGCTCTACTAGTCCCCGATGCCTCCTCCTTCAAGGACTCCATGGACAAGAAGCTGGAAAGCTTCCTCCACTCTCTTTTTCGGCCTCATGCACTTCCCCGCGTCCTGTTTTAGCAACGGCCTGGGTGAGCAGAACCATTCAATCCTGGTCAGATTCTCTCCTCAACGCAATTGCTTCTGGGGCTCCTCGTCACAAACTTACTCAATGGGCCTCTCCGATAAAGGAGGCTAATGACTTTATTCTGAGGCTTTTTCCTAGACGCAGTCCAAGTAATCAGTAGATCTTTGGCAGTTGCAGCCTGCAGGTCTTTATGGATGAAGCTATGGTAAGCTGACTTTTCTTCCAAGAAGTTCTTGACTTCCATACCATTCAAGTGTAAACTCTCATTTGGCCCTGAGCTGGAAAGGATTATCAGCCAAGCCATAGGGGGAAAGCGCACCCTCCTACTGCAACCCAAGGCATGACCTACCTTTCAAAGGAGAGAGTTTTTTCACAGCTCCCAAACGAAGAACACAAGGTTCTCCACTCCTAGGCAATCTTTCATGGCACTGGGGCAGTTCACAAGTAAGCAAAGACCTGTCTGGCACAACAAGAGGGCACACTCCTAAGTCCAGGGACAAGTCTACCTCTGCATAAGTGTCATTACACCTCCAACTGAATCTCCGATAGGAGAGAGGTTAAATCTGTTCGC
>CM044433.1:139195184-139231643 GCA_024363595.1 Xenopus borealis | reverse complement strand
TCTAGTTATTTTGCATCAATATACATTGCCACACAAGCAATGAATGGTACATAGACTGACACCTTGTGGTGAAAGAAGATAAGGACACTTGTTGGAATGAAAGACTTTTTTTCACATGAACCTTTTTTTCACTTTGAACTTTATTTAGATTCATGACGTCATTGTGGTGCCAAATTCACTTGTGGCAAAGGGGGTATAAAGTTGTACACATTATGAATGCACAGTATCCTTGAAAAAGATCCCCGAGAGGGATCGAAACGTTGGATGTGAATTCAACAAATAAACACAGTTGAGAACTCAGAACAAGGAGTGTGCAGATCCTTCTTTCTCTATGTAGCCCTTGGTTGATCCAGCACCCCCGATTCGATGCAGAGTCAGATGTGCAGGCACTTTGGATAATATATATATATATATATATATATATATATATATTAGAAATTAAACAAGTCTTAACTTTGTTGTGTAGGAACTTTCTCTTTTACCACTTGTGGAGCCTTCAATCACAGCCAATTTCAGCCTTTTTGCTCCATTTGGTAGCAGCAGCCCTGTAAATGGTAAATGTACTCTTAAAGGATCATTTGGCAGTGGAGCTCTGGAGAGCATCCCAGACTATTACACACAGCTACTTAGTAAGGTAAGTTTTCTGATTTGCCGATCTTAATAAATATTTGTTGAAGGAGACCCATGTAAAAATTTTAGAATTCCTTCTGTTGACTTCATTTCCATCATGTTAATACGTTATTGTTTTGTTTTGAAGAATAACCTCAGTAACCCTCCTACACCTCCAAGCTCGCTGCCGCCAACTCCACCTCCCTCTGTGCAGCAGAAAATGGTCAATGGAGTTACAACAGCAGATGATCTGAGTGATGCAAAGAAAGAAACTGAAAGCAGTGCAGAAACAGAGGATAAGAAAGGTGAGCTTTTCAAAATGTTTTTGATTTCTGAAGATCCTTGTCTACTTCTCATTTATTCTTTATACTGGATTCTGGTTGTGGATTGCTTGAAAGCATGCCTACCTTTGCAGCTGTGCTCTAGTTCTATTGCATCCTAGCTTTAAATACTCCATAATAAACAATGTCTCTGCTCTTAAGGTACAGTTGAACGTAGCCTGGACCTGTTGGCAGCGTTACCTACCCCTCCACACAATCAATGTGAAGATGTCCGGTAAGAAAGCAATTTAATATTTACTGATACATTAGAAAGCAAGCTGTGTATTCTGTTTAAATTAAAAAAAAAAAAAAACTCATAAACTTCACCAAACTCAAATGTGACTCATTTATTAAAAAAAGTCTGCACTCTTAGTCACTTAAAGAACAAGTAAACGTTTTTTTTTTCTATCTCTAAATTTGCTCTAAACAGCCCCTCAAATTAATGTACCTTAGTCCATGCTGCAAGTCTGCTCTGGTTTCTGTGTTATCAGCAGCTTGATTCACCTTCTTCCTGGTGCAGAGTGAAGCCCAGCCCCTTAGCTTTCTGAGCTGACCTTATCTCTCAGACTAGTCTTGGAGATCATTTGCATAATGTGACATAGCAGAGAGCAGTGTGTGTAGCAGCTTTTGCTTGGGGAAACTAGCTTACTAATGAAACACTGGCTCCCTCTTCCTCTCTATTGTGGAACAGCAGCAAATGGACTGCTCAGTAAGCTAAGGGGCTGGGCTTCACTCTGCACCAGGAAGAAGGTGAAACCTGCTGCTGATAACACAGAAACCAGAGCAGACTTGCAGCAGGGACTAAGGTACATTAATCTGGGGGGCTGTTTAGAGCAAATTTACAGAAAGAAAAAGAAAAACATTTACTTTTCCTTTAAACATAAAAAAAAATTAAAAGCAATTTTTTGCATTCTACCATCATTTTCAACAAGTGCACAGAAAAACTCAAACTGAAAACATCACTTGAATTTTGCTTGGACAGCTCCTATTGACTTCTACATGAACTCACCAGATTTTAGGTGGCAAATTTTTACATCCCAAGAAGTATGTGCGTGCGCGTGTATGTTTTTAATAAATCTCAAATTCTAGTGCCCCAAACCAGAGTCTACAACTTGTTGGTCAGGATCAAATGACTTGCTTAAAATTCCTTCCCTGTCCCAGACAGCAGCATGCAGAGAATCCACATATCTGCAGTTAGTGTGCCATACTCACACCCCCTTTCTCCCACACTCCTCCCATTCCTGTATTACTTCAGCCCTCTGTCAACCAGAAATGGAATCCATTTTGTACACTGATATATACACAATTAAATTTTTTGTATGGATTGGCATTGTCAACATAATTATGCTTATTTCTGGTATACTGATTTGTAAATTCAGTATAGTACTGCTGTGTTTTTATCTATATACCAAGTAATGAATATATGTATTCGAATGTATAAAATTATACTTTATTTGTTATTGGCACACTCAAGGGACAGAAGGCTTCCCAAATTCATTGTAGTTTTGTGCAGATAAATGTATACTTAATTTTTCCACCAACTCTTTCTGTTAAGTGGATGCCTATAGGTTTATATTGCTGGAATGTTTTTTTCTGTACACATTTACTTACTTAAATGTGGCAATGATATTTACAGTTGGGAAGTCAAGATGAGGCAGGCACTGCTCCGGCACTCCAAAATCATAAAATTAATTAAATCCAGGAGCAAAAAATTATCAAAAATACAAAAATCTTTATTTTACATCATGTACAGAAAAAGCCTGACGCATTTCGTGTCTTAAGACACTTAATCATATGATTAAGTGTCTTAAGACACGAAACGCGTTAGGCTTTTTTTGTATATTTTTGATAATATTTTGCTCCTGGATTTAATAAATTTTATGATTTTGGAGTACCGGAGCAGTGCCTGCCTCATCTTGATTTCCCAAGTCTGTTGGTCCCCTCTGCTGAAGGTCTGGGGCATTAGCACCCGGACCCATCTGAAAAAGCGGTAAGCTTATCCAATATTAATGGTGAATCCATGTTCTTCACAGTTTTTTATATATAAGAATGATATTTACAGGATGGAGAGTGATGAGGAAAGCGATGTTCCTGATAGCATTGTGCCAGCTTCCTCCCCAGAGAGTGTCCTTGGAGAGGAAACTCCAAGGTTTCCTACACTCTGTGAAGTAAAGGAAGAAGAGGAGGAGAGATCCTTGTCACCAGTCATACCTCTTATTCCTCTTTGCTCCATACCAGGTTAGTGCTTAGATGTGCCTCTTCACATGGTGGTTGTGTGTGGTAATTCTAAGCCCACAGAAGTTTTTCCCCCAACAGTTTTCTAATATAATTGGATTTCAATTTATTTTTACACACAACTGCTTAAAAATAGTTCTATAGAACATAAACAGGTATTGGGCAGTAAAATGCCCACAGTTGTTGCTTTTTGTAAAAATAAATACTGTTATTTGCTGCAGCATTAATGTCAATCTCTTTTTGCGTACAACCCCTTTACTTGCGTGGTAATTGCTGGGAGGAGCAGCTGTAAGTCGCAGCTTAAGCTCTTCCTTTCTATCTTGGTGTAAAAAAAAAAATCCTGTTGTGGTCACAGGACCTAGAGACTGCATTGGGATTTTAAAATATGTTTAACATATCTGTATATATGTTTCACAATTGGTTTGCATTAATTAACGATAAAGCAATACCTGTAGATTCTAGTCATATGACCAATGCAGAGTGAATGTTTGAAAAAAACAAAAGAGGAGGGTTGAGGGTGCACTCCAAAGCTATGCAAAAATATGTTCAATTACAATAAAAGTGCTATTAATCTGGCCAGTTAATCAATGCACATTTCCTGGTCCCCTGTCTCATAAGTCATTCAGTATATATGCAAGGGCATGTATTTACAATAACTGGGGTTTTTAGTTACAAATTTATGATCATAAAACTGATCCACCATACCACGTCAAGTTAAACACCGTATGTTTACCTCCGGTCATAGTATTAAAAAGACTTGTACCTCCCTGCTTAGTAGCATTTCTATGGAGAAGTGTCTCCTGACCTTGGCGTTGGTTTCAGTCTGTGTGCTAGGTCCTTCCCCAACACTAGTTTTTGTGGTTTTTAAGAGAGAGAGACTGCCCAAACCAACACCCATTTTTAAATGCGTAGGACCACCACTTGTTGAAAGGGGAGTTCAACCCCTTCCGCGCTAACCCCCAAGACCTACCTCTCCCTGGGGGAAATGCCCCTAAGTTGCTACTTACCCCTCCATATAGGTCCCCTCCAGCCAGGTTCCTGGGCACCATCTTTTACAGCAATGTATTCTTCCTTCTTCCATCGGCGCTTGGAGGCGCATGCACAGTAGGATGCATTTGCTGGTTTTTACTACTGCGCATGCGCCCAAAGTTCATGAAGTTCAATCTGGCAAACTGTACAAACTGGCAAATGCGTCCTACTGAACATGAGCCACCAAGCGCCGATGGAAGAAGGAAGACTTAGGGGCTTTTGCCCCGGGGGAGAGGTAGGCCAGGGGATGGGGGGGTTAGCGCAGGAGGGGTTGAATTCTCCTTTAAAGGGGCAGTTGTGTGTGGGTGGTACAAACCACATGGAGCTTAGCTTGCAGCTTCTGGCTACAATACAGAAAACAAAAGAGGAGGGTTGTGGTTGCACTCCAAGGCTAAGTAATGTGTTTAAATACAATGCAAGTACTCCAGATCTGGCCAGTTAATCACTACGCATTCCCTGGCCACCTGTCTGATAAGTAATTCAGTATAAGTGCATATATTGAAAAAAATCAATGGGTTTTAGTTACATAGTTATGATCATAAAATTGATAAGCCACCAGAGTGAGTGTTTGGCCCATTTTCCTGTGTGATAGTGGAGAAAAGGAGCAGCATGGGGTGATCTGCATATATGTAGTTGACAGAAATTTGGTTGGTTACTCTAACACAATCTTTTGCAACAACAGTGTTCCCAGATGTGAAGCCTGCTGAGCCATTGGAAGCTATACCAGAGCATTCTGGGAAGGCACTTGAGACTTCTGCTGGGGGAACTCTTTCATGGGAAAAGTCAAAGGGCAGTGAAGTGTCAGTTATGCTCACCGTATCAGCGGCGGCAGCTAAGGTAAAAGTCACATTATTTAAACACTGCAGCGCTCCATTCATAAGTCTTTATCCGTTATTTAGCAATTCATTTTTGTGCTCTTCACCTGTAGAGTCTGAATGGTGTTGTTGCAGCAGTTGCTGATCTGCTGAGTATAAAGTTGCCTAGCTCCTGTGAGGTACTTTTTCCAGAGAGGGGTCTCAAAAGTACTGTAGAGGTAACGAAGCCTGAAGATTCATCCACAGATGGTAAGTACTGGTGTTGCTCAGCACTGTCTAGTCGTCCAGATGTCGATTGGGCAGGGTTAAAAATCCTGTTGGATTGCGGGTGCATCTGTTCGTCTATGCAGTCCCGTGATCCGACTCCCTGCATTGTGATCTGATCGTTCAGCCCTAGGGATCAACCCAGTATCACCCAACTCAATGTAGGCATATTGGGAAGAGATTCACTCGTTTGGTGACATTGCCAAAAAAGTGCATCTCCCTGCGTATGGCAGCGTTTAACCAATCCCTGTACAAGAGCCTATACCTGACAACAAAAATGAGCCATATATATCTCTTAGCAAAGTCTACTTTACTAACATAACATAGAGAATGATATATAGACTAACTCCTGCACCCTTCCCCTTCATCATTGATACCACTACCAATGTCTGCAATGACTAGACAAGAAAATAAAAATGTAACAGCCCAATTTAGAATAAAAATGCTAATAGTTAAATTTACTGTTTTTACCTAGTACTCATTGTGGGTCTTTACATACATTGGTGGGTGCCATGACCAGGAGTAGAACTTCTTTTTACCACAGAATATTCAAACCACACAGATTGGGAAAACTTTGCATTTAATGATGTGCTAGATATCTAGAATTTCACTCCTAGAGTAATGTCCGAGAGAAAGTAAACATTCTTAATGATCTTTGCCTGCCAGCAATTGCGTCTTTCGTTCTGTTATCCATTTAACATATCCCAGTGAAAATAATGGGGAAACGCATGCCAAAAGAATTTTGATCAATGGTTCTCCCTTGGAGGAAAGCAGCCGTCATGTTGGGCCGGTGCACATGAGGAATTAAAATAACTACAGGATAATGTACTAATTGATCTGAATATACAATAACACTTTGGGGCACATTTATTTATGATTAAATTGAAAATTCGAATGGTCAAAACTCTCAAATTCATTGTGAATTATCCAAACTCGATTTGAATTTTGAGATTCCTCAAACTCTCTTTAAAAATTCAGATTTTATTATTCGCCACCGGATACCTGCCGAGTTCATGTATAAGTCACTGGGAGAGGTCCAGGGGCCAATTTGGACAGTAGTTCGGCCTTTGATACATGTGCCTCCTAAATTGTGATCCTTTAGCCAAGAACCTGAAGTCCCCAGTATTCCAGATAATAAATCCTATACATGCTTAAAGGGATACTGTCATGGGAAAACATGTTTTTTTCAAAACATATCCTTTAACAGTGCTGCTCCAGCAGAATTCTGCACTGAAATCCGTTTCTCAAAAGAGCAAACAGATTTTTTTATATTTCATTTTAAAATCGACATGGGGCTAGACATAGTGTCAGTTTCCCTGCTGCCCCATGTCATGTGACTTGTGCCAGCACTTTAGGAGGAAACTGCTTTCTGGCAGGCTGTTGTTTTTCCTTCTCAATGTAACTGAAGGAATCTCGGTGGGACATGGGTTTTTTACTATTGAGTGCTGTTCTTAGATCTACCAGGCAGCTGTTATCTGGTTACCTTCCTATTGTTCTGTTGTTAGGCTGCTGGGGGGGAGGGGGTGATATCACTCCAACTTGCAGTACAGCAGTAAAGAGAGACTGAAGCTTATAAGAGCACAAGTCACATGACTGATTTTGGGAAAAAAAAACAAACATTTTTTCCCATGGCAATATCCCTTTAAAGTATTTAGTGAATTGATATAGGTCGTCTTTGTTCATTTTTAGGTGAGAAGGAAAAGTCACAAGTGGGGAAAACGGAAAACAGCACCGACTGGCTAAAGCAGCTTGATGCTGTACTTCCTGGTTATACACTAAAGAATGAGCTGGACATTCTTACTCTGTTATCACAGGTATGTATTGCTCTGCTATTAAAGATAATGTGGTAATTTATAAAGTTCACGCAGTGCATATTTATTTGCAAATGGATGTATTGCCAATGATTTTTCCTGAACGCTAATATATTGTGCTGCTCTGCCCTTCTTTCCGGTTTTTGGAAATTCGCATTGTGAATAAATTTTCGCAAATGAGACAGGTGTTTGCATGAGTGCGCCCACTGTGCAATATTGTGAGCGAAAAAAGCATTGACGGTAACTTAAAACATTCACAAAACAGTTTCACAAATTGCGAATTTGCTATTTTTTACATAGTTCAAAAGCTATTTTAGACATTCGCATTGTAAAACAAAATTTGCAATTCAGTTTGCACACTTATTCTCCATCATAATTGTAGCCATGCACAGGGCAAACATATTCATGTGCGAACCAATCTGCCCTGCACAAGTTTATAAATGAGCCCCAGTGTATTTGCAATATTCACATATGCCATCACGTCTTTTTTTAATTTTTTTTTTTTATACCAATTCCAGGAAGAGAATGTGATTGAGAATCCTGCACATCATTATTACATGAACAATGTGTCTAACCTAGATGTACGCCAGCTTCCAGTGTTACCTGATGTATCTTCCCCTCCACCATCTCCTTTTATTCCATCTCCTGCTACTCCTGCAGAGCCTTCTGCTGAACTAGATCCCCCAGTACCTCTTGAGCCATTACCTATGCCTCCGCCTATGTCTCCAGATAAAGAGGACTGTAAGGACATGGCCAAAATTAAGCAACGTGCGCGACCATCAGAGGATGTTATTGAGGAGCCTAAGCCACGAATCAAAAAATGGAAAGGTGTTCGCTGGAAGCGTCTGCATATACTCATCACGTTTCAGAAAATTGGCTCGCGGCATTGTGAAAAAGAAATATGTGAGGTAATAGAAAGACTAGGGACCACTTTAAGGCCGGAAACTTTACCTCCAGACCTTCGCAAATGCTGCTTCTGTCATGAAGAAGGTGATGGAACTACTGATGGACCAGGTCGGTTGCTTAATTTGGACCTTGATCTTTGGGTGCATCTTAACTGTGCACTGTGGTCTACAGAGGTGTATGAGACGCAAGGCGGAGCACTAATAAATGTGGAAGTTGCCCTTCATCGAGGCTTGCTTACCAAGTGTAGTCTGTGCCAGAAAACTGGAGCCACCAATAGCTGCAACCGCCTTCGCTGCCCATATGTGTATCATTTTGCCTGTGCCATCCGTGCAAAGTGTATGTTCTTTAAGGATAAGACTATGTTATGTCCGATGCACAAATTAAAGGGGCCATGTGAGCAGGAGTTGAGCTGTTTTACAGTCTTCCGACGTGTATACATAGAAAGAGATGAGATTAATCAAATTGCCAGTATTATCCAACGGGGTGATCGCATCAACATGTTTAGGGTTGGGGGACTTGTTTTTCATGCCATTGGTCAGCTTCTCCCTCATCAGATGCAGGATTTCCATAGTGTGACTGCCCTCTACCCAGTGGGATATGAGTCCACTCGAATTTATTGGAGTATGCGGCATAGTCATCGTCGTTGCTGCTATCGGTGCAGAGTGTGTGACAACAATGGAAGCCCTGAATTCACCGTCCAAGTTATTGAGTACGGCTATGAGGATGTAATACTCACTGACTCCTCCCCTCAAGGTGAGTGCCATGGAAGCTATTGCCTTAACGGACCATTTCAGGCTATTGCACAAATTACATTTTTTTTTGCCATTGTCTCTCAGCAGCATACAAGGACAGTTCCCTGCTATCACCTCAAGTATCTGCTGTATGCAGAGCAGTTTCCCATTTTTCTTTTAAAAGTGGTGGCAGGCACTGGAAATTTTAAAAAGAGCTACACCAAGTAGTATTTGCTCCTAAGGCAACCATAGACCCAGAGTCCTGCTTATACACACCTCCACCAGCTTGTTCTCCACTTACTTATCAATAGGACTTCAACGGCCTAACCCCTGCTACCCGGCGCTTTCTCTAATAGCAGCAGCTGCAGCAGAATGATTGACTTCTCATATGAATGATGCAGGTTTACTGGAACTTATGGGGTTAACTCAATTTGTTCTGTTGCAGGCAGGCTAAAATGTCAGAGCTAACTCGTAGAACAGTGCTTTGCATCCCATATGATGTCCACCCATTAGAATGTACTTGGCATGTGTTTTGTGTATGTTTATTACTACATGTAATACTAATCTGACTAGGCAGCCCAAAAAGGGGTTAATGTCCAGCTAGTTGTTAGAGCATGGGTTACATGCAACTCAAAACACTTAAGACTAGGGCCTTCGCTACATGGAAGATTCCCCAGTTTAACTACAACTCTCATGCTACTTTGCTTCCCCAAATAGAAATAATGGGTGCCAGGAGAGTCTTGTGATAAACCAAATTAATAATAATTTATTTGTACAAGACAAATGAGCCCAGGTTTTACTTACATAGGTACAAGGCATACACATTGCCACACAGCAGCTGAAACAGGTTACACAGCAGAGAACAGTGACTCCCATCAGGCAAGGTAGTTGAGTAGTACATCCATTTTCTTCTGCAATATACCTCAAAGTGGTCCAGCACTAACCCAGTCCCTCTAGGCGCATGGCTTAGCTGGGCCTTGCTGTACCCCAGGCTCCCCAGAGCACACCCAACTGAATCAGCTACCAGCTGGCAAAAAAGGAAATCCACCCCTTCTCTCTCACTATACTAGAGTGAGACGGATGTGGTCACAGCACTTCCTGGCCAATAGCACTGGATATGCAAATATGAAATGGCTTCATAGGCTGCTGCCTAGTAAATAGGGAGAAGGAAAGAGGGTAGGGCCTTAAAGCCATAGGGGAAGATTAACCTCTATGGTTCCCTACATACATATGATACTAATTCTTTAAACTACATTTAATTGGATCTAAAATGGGATTCCAATGTAGGGTAATAACTGAGTATTCAGTTAAGGTGAATATCTGTGAAGTGTGTGTGTGTATTTTGTGACTAACCAAATGAAGATAAGATGATCATACACCGGCCAATTTCCATATTAGGGGGATTGAGCATCAACATGAGAGCAGGGAGTGATATCACTTCAGTGTTGGGCAGTGACCTCTACGGTTGCTGATGGGAGTTTGCCTACTGCAGTGATCCCCAACCAGTAGCTCATGAGCAACATGTTGCTCTCCACCCCCTTGGATGTTGCTCTCATGGTCCTCAAAGCAGGTGCTTATTTTTGAATTCCAATCTTGAAAACAAGTTTTAATTGCATAAAAACTAAGTATAGTGCCAGGTAGAGCCTCTTGTAGACTGCCAGTCCACACATGGGCTACCAAATAGCCAATCACAGCCCCTATTTGGCACCATAAAGGACTTTTTCATGCTTGTGTTGCTCCCCGACTCTTTTTATATTTGAATGTGGCTCACGGGTAAAAAAGGTTGGGGACCCCTGGCCTACTGAGTTTTCTGTGCATGAATTGCAAGTCACAATGTTGCCTGAGGGCATTGCTACTGCATTGCTAGTGCAGAAAGCGCAATAATACTCTGCACAAGTAGAGATGAATTTTGGTTTTAGAAAAAAAAAAAAATTCAGCTTGAAGGTGGCTTTTTACCATCCCTGTTAACTAACCCATCACTGCCACCTGAGGTAAGTTCCTCACCTTGCCTCATGGGGGGAGATACCCTGTTTGCAAGGTAATGGGATTGTAGAGGGTTTGTCAAAACTGCACCCATGAGAGGATAACGGTCAGGCTGTATAGCACAAAACCATCACCTTTCCTTAAAGGGCAAGGAAAGTGTAAAACAGAATAAGGCTAGAAATGCTGTATTTAGTATACTAAACATAGACATGAACTTACTGCACCACAATCCTAACCAAACAAATTATTTATGCTTTCAAAGTTGGCCACAGGGGGCTGTCATCTTGTAACTTTGTTAAAAATATTTGTCTGCCTCTGGCCCTGCACATGCTCAGTGTGATCTGTGCTGCTTAGGGATCGTCATAAATTATCAAAAAACAAAGCTGATTGAGTTCTGCATGGCTGGTAAGTAAGGCAGGGGCTCCCCCTGCTGTTCATAAGTATGATTGTTTCCCTGTCAGAAGTTAGGGACCGTCTAACAATTCCTATTTTTTTCCTGATTTCACTGCATACAGTCAGGTTTCTTATACAAACGGTAGACATTTTTTAATTAAAGTATAATGGAGATATATTTCTTTTTCATTAAAGAATAGTAAAAATGGGATTTTATTTCTTTGCCTTTCCTTGCCCTTTAAACACGGCCTGTATCTCTAGTAATGGAAACAGTGCAGTATTTACCGTTTTAATCTCTGAACTACAAGTGAGTCAAGTTGCATAAGGTTTGATTATTTGTAATGTGGGAAAATTTTTGTAGAACCAGTATGGCCTCAAAAATATGTATACTTCTAATCAACAATCTTAACTTCCAGCTCTCTGGAATCGAGTTGCTGAACCTGTAGCACGAATGAGGAGAGAGACTGGAATGCTTCGGCTTTTCCCAGAGTATCTGAAAGGAGAAGAGATGTTTGGGCTGACATTGCATGCAGTGTTGCGCATTGCTGAATCTGTAAGTAAAAGGCAAAGACTTCCTTTCATTTTTTGCAAGATTTGAGATTTATTTAAAGGGATCCTGTCATGGGGAAAAAAAAACTCAAATTTCAAAAATTTCAGTTAATAGCGCTGTTCCAGAAGAATTCTGCACTGAAATTTATTTCTCAAAAGAGCAAACAGATTTTTTTTATATTTCATTTTGAAATATGACATGGGGCTAGACATTTTGTCAATATCCCAGCTGCCCCAAGTCATGTGATAAACTTCAGTCACTCTTTACTGCTGTACTGCAAGTTGGAGTGATATCACCCTCTCCCTTTCCCCCACCCAGCAGCCTAACAAAAGAACAATGGGAAGGTAACCAGATAATAGCTCCCTAACACAAGATAACAGCTGCCTGGTAGATCTAAGAACAACACTCAATAGTAAAAACCATGTCCCACTGCGTACTATTCAGTTACATTGAGAAGGAAAAACAACAGCCTGCCAGAAAGCAGATCCCTCCTAAAGTGCTGGCACAAGTCACATGACATGGGGCAGCTGGGAAATTGACAAAATGGCCCCATGTCAGATTTCAAAACCGAGTATAAAAAAATCTGTTGGCTCTTTTGAGAAATGGATTTCAGTGCAGAAGTCTACTTGGAGTAGTACTAATAACTGATGTGTTTAAATGACCGTTTCCCTTTAACCCATTTCCTACTTCTAGCCATTTCTTTTCTTATCAGGGTGTTAAGCATGTTTTTTTTTCTTGCCTCTTAGTTGCCAGGAGTAGAGAATTGCCAGAACTATCTCTTCCGTTATGGCAAACATCCTTTAATGGAGCTGCCCCTCATGATCAACCCAACTGGCTGTGCCAGATCTGAGCCGAAGATCATGACCCATTACAAACGGTGAGCCCTCAATGCTAATTTCTTTATTACCAAAAACACAAAGATAGCACAGTGAATTCATTTTCTTAGAATATCAAAAATTCTTTAAGAAAAAATCACCAGTAATACTATCTTCTACTGCAGTTTCCATGTTCCTCCAGCAAATGCAGCTGCCTTTTATTAGATTAATCACAAAAGCTTAGCTTGTGCAATCATGGAACAAACAATTTTTAACTTTTAAGTGGATTGAAGCTATTCCTGTTTTTGGTTTGCCCAAATTGCCCAACTAAAGGGCCCCATACCGGGGAAGATATAAACTGCCAGCAGATTAAGTTGGCAGCTTATTGGGCAGTGTGGGGCCCTCCAACGGGCTGCCCTGATCGATATCTGCCCAAAAGTTGACCAGATTTCTGTCGGCAGGTTTAAAAATCCTGTCTGATGCATCAGTTAGTTGATGCTGTCCTCGATCTGACTGTCCATATTCTCCTTGTTGTCTGATATTGCCCACCTCTCTGTATGTATGTCCAGCATAACAATGGATGTGAGCAGCCAACTTTTCATTGTTTTGTGTGACCATAATTGGTGCACTTGTGACACAGACACAAGTCATTACAGCAATACACACGAGAAGTTGTAGAGCACACAGAAAATATCAGTCCTACCCTGTGCATACATTTTCAGGACCTTCAGCTGAAAACCCAGCTATCCGTTATATTTAAATGTATTTTTTAATTAAAATGTTATGTTTATTAAATATGTTTTCTAGAAATGAGGCATCGTTTTCAGAGTTGTCATAATGATCATTTATATGTAAAAGCTTTTATGGGATTTTCCTTGTATTTTTTAACGTGAGAACGTTGGCAATAGATAAAGTAGATTTTGAAAGAAAGTTGTTCTAATAGTGTATTCTAAAGGCATTGTAAAATCTCAGTGAGAGGTAGAAAACCCGCTCTGGATTCTAGAGATCCTTTACACCAAATAGCATTCCACTTTTTTCATCTTAAAATTTGCATTTTTATTTGCATAATGTCCTGTTTGTCTCAGATCTTTTTGTCTCCACAGCAGTCAATTAATCTCACGAATAATCTGGAACAGGCTAATCCATGTGACCAGCTTTGGGTGGGCCTATTTGCACAAGAATTGAATTCGCTATATACAAAATTATAATGTACACAAGTATTAAAGAACTGGTATAAAAATGGGCCTAGAGATGGTATAAGAATCTCTGCCTGGTCACACATGCCAGATGTGAGCTGCTACTTTCATGCATGGAGTAACCTGTTTGCTAAAATATACAAACATGTAGAAATGTCATGTAATTCATAACTGACGATGCAATTTATTTTTGGTTATAATTATATATTTATGCCAGAATGTCTTGTGGTACAAAACAAGTGTGGCCTAGTGGGCCACTGGTTGAAATGTCAGGTATGTGAGTATGTACTGTACTGTATCATTCCTGGGCAATACCATGGTCCACGTCTCCCATCTGCTTGAACATAAGCTCCCTTGTTTCTGCTGTCCCTATATTACCCCCAACCCCCTCAAAAAAAAAAAAAAAAGGATTTATGTACTAACCGTTAAATCCGTTTCTCTGAGTCGACAGGGGGACACAGGAGACCGTTGGGGCAAAGCACCATTCCTTCAGAAAGCAGGACACTTGATTGACAGATGAAAAGAGGGCTTGCCAGTTCTCCAGCTTTACCCCTAGCACCTCCTCTTTTACCTCAGTTGGTATCAAAGAACTGGCCAAAAGGCATAAACAAGGTAGAACAGAAAAACTATTAATATGAACAATAACAACTGGGTGGGAAGTCCTGTGTCCCCCTGTCGACTCAGAGAAACGGATTTAACGGTTAGTACATAAATACTATTTTCTCTTTCGTCTCTGGGGGACACAGGAGACCGATGGGGACTTACCAAAGCAGCCCCAAAAACAGCAGGGTGGGCAAGGTATTGTGCATGTCTGCCCTTATGCTTGCACTGCAGGCATAGACCTTTAAACGGTAGTGCTATTAAGGACTTTTTGGAGCTGAGGTCTGCTGACCAGTTCTTGAGCCATAGAGCTCGACGAGCGGCTACTGCCAGAGCTGACGAACGTGCTATCAGTTGGGTAGTATCCAAGGCTGTCTCGCTGAGATATGTACTGACTTCTGCCATGTCTTGGGCAGTCTCTAGGAGAGTTGCCCTAGAAGTCCCATCTTGTAGCCCTGATATGAGGGACATTGTCCATGTTTCCATAGCTCTTCCAACCCATGCTGTGGCTAGTGCTGGCCGAAGTGCTGCGCCTGATACTGAAAACACTGCCTTCAGGAAACCCTCCATTCTCTTGCCGGTAGGATCTTTAAATGCAGCTGCATCTGTTACTGGCAGAGTTGTGTTTATGGATAGTCTAGAAACTGGGGCATCCACCATTGGAGGTGTTGCCTACTTGTCAACTTGCTCTTTTGAAAATGGATACAGCTTACTGAATTTTCGATTGGTTTAAAAATTTTTGTCTGGAGTATCCCATCCATCCTGAATAATTGTTTTGCGTTGTCTCTTAAACAAACCCCTGACCTGCGTCTGTTGATCAGCCGCTGGTTCGATTTTCAAGGTTGTTATGACTGCTTTTATGATACCCTCTACGTCATGATGAGTATCTCTTTCTGCCTCTCCCTCCTCTTCATCCTCCGAAGTGGAATTGGATGAGAACACTTCACCCTCTTGTTTCAGTCTCTGAGTCAGATGGTTGCTGGGACACAGCCCCAGAGGGGAGAGGTAGTGTGCGTTTGGAACCTGGCCCTTTACGCTTTTCTCCTGCACTTTCTTGTCTTTGTGACATAGATTTCCCTATTGACACTGCTATAGTGTTTGCTATTGTTTCTGCTAGAGATGCTATGTCTTGGAGTGAGGCTAGTGACTTGGATAATTGAACCGCCCATGAGGGAGTTGATATTTCAGAAAGTGGCCTAGCTGCCGCATCTTCATGAGGGGGGGTGACCCAGGCTGATCTCCTTGATCCCTTGGAGAGCCTGTTGGTGCCGGGAGTGACTCTTCCCCTGGCAGACAAGACCTGCAGAGTGGCTTTGTCCGGCCCCCTTGAAATTTGTAGTGGCACTTTGCGCAATTGTAAAAAGTTACCTGTGCCCCACCTGCTGCTGATGCAGCTCGTCCTCCTCCACGCCTTGCAAATAGTCCTAGCACCTCTGGCTATGGCAGAAGGTAGGACGGGGGGACTAAGGCCGGAGGCAGCCTGCCAAAAGGAAGTGTCTGCTGGACTGGGTGGGAGGTTGCAGTTCCCCTCTGAGGTATAGGCTGTGATGAGTATGCACTCCTAAAATGGCCGCCGCCAGATTCACCTTTAAACAGAAGGGAGATGACATCACCGAGCTACTCGAAAACTCAGCTGAACTTTTAAAATGGCCGCTGGAGTATCTGGGGATCTGGGATGTGCACCCTGTCGCAGATTCACAAAACGGAACTGCGTACTTCTGTTTCCAAATATATTAGTCATCCGTCAGGGTGGAAAACTCCTGAGCTCAGGGAGCTTAGCAACCATACGTGAGAGGAGGCATCCCCCGGCAATAGTTTGCCCCTGAACGTGCCGCTATTGCTACTGCCATTTTTACCTTACGGTCAGGCGCACTCCTCTTACCTCAATATTATGTTCCCGGCCAGAGTCCCTACTCCCCCCAGGCCACCCTTCCTTAGGGATTTAAGCCCCGAGTCCTTTATTCCCGCGTAGGGGTCAACTATAACTGGTACAGGGAACCCCTGCCCAAAGTCTTGCCCCGGTACTCAACGCTGAAGGAATGGTACTGTACCCCAATGGTGTCCTGTGTCCCCCGGAGACTAAAGAGAAAAAAAGTGTCACTTACTAGACCAAGGCAATGTAAGTAACAATGCTAGGCTTGCTCTCCATATTCTGCCCTGTTTGTGTGTTTTTGTTTACTCTCTTGTATTGCCATGCTAATAAAACTAACATTTGTGCTTTTTCTCCAGGCCACACACTCTGAACAGCACTAGTATGTCCAAAGCCTACCAGAGCACCTTTACAGGGGAAATCAACACGCCCTACAGTAAGCAGTTTGTGCACTCCAAATCATCCCAGTACAGAAGGCTCAAAACCGAGTGGAAAAATAATGTGTATCTAGCTCGCTCACGGATCCAAGGCTTGGGGCTGTACGCATCCAAAGACCTTGAGAAGCACACCATGGTCATTGAATATATAGGCACCATCATCAGGAATGAAGTGGCAAACAGACGGGAGAAGATTTATGAAGAACAGGTGGGCAAAAAGCAGTAACAAATACTCATCAATTTAGTGTTTAACAGTATTTGCTTTTTATCAGTGTTTGATCCTGTGCAAACCCTTTGTATGACATTAAGAAGACCTTTCTCCTATGTTCTATGGCACAGGGGCATTTGAGCACCTTCCTGAGAACAGTAACGATTTTAATGTTTTCTACAAACTGGTGTTGCCTTCTTGGTATTGGTTTATTAACCAGAACAAATAATGATCTAATAGTATGTATAAAGTTGTGTTGCTACATTTATAACTTCACCTATATAACTTAACCTAAATGAGAATGTTATGAAACTAATTGGTAAAATATGCTCAGCTACCAGAATGATAATTGGGTGTTGGAGAGGGCCAAGTATGGGTTGCTATTGCCAATGACTTTCAGGGTTCAGAGGAATGTGATAAATGTTATTCTCACTGCGAGGAGACAACCAATACAGAAGCATGCTGCTGGTTGTCTACCTTATACAAGCAGTATCAAACTTTTTATATATGCTTTAAAATGCAGTAATCTTTCTGCAGCTGGTCTGGCCTCACTTTCCTTTCCTTTATTCAGCGGCCAGCTAGCTGCATACATTTGCAACTGTCTCAAACTGCCACAAGGACTTGTTATTGTAAAAAGAGGATACATTTCACATATCATGCGTTTCAAGTATTAACTCTTAAATTTCCTTACAGTTACAGTGCACAGTAAAATAAGAGATATATTCATTACATAACACTGTTGAAGCTTCTACAAAAATATGGGACCCCTGGATTTCATTAAGAGTATCCTGCGTGGAGATGCAAAAAATTATTTTTGTTTATAATAAATCCCTAATGTATCAATAGAAGTTAATGGTCCTATCTAAAAACTACATATTTTAAAAATACTCACCAGACCTACATTCATGGATTTATTGTATAAGCAGATATGTTTTGGGATTATATCACTTCTATTCCCTGTGTTGTTCATTCTTAAAATAGCATACATATTAAGGATGCAATGCTCTTTAAAAAATAGGTGCGCAGTTTGTTAATGTGACATAATGAAAATATTAATCATTTATTTTCTGCCTAGAACCGAGGCATTTATATGTTTCGAATCAATAACGAACATGTCATTGATGCCACTCTTACTGGTGGGCCAGCCAGGTAAGGTTAATGTGTTAATGACGGCATGACTGCAAAACATTGCAGAGTATGGTGTGGGGTGTGAATTGTAATTTCTTAAATGTTCTCTTTCTCCTCAATTTAAGGTACATTAACCATTCATGTGCCCCCAACTGTGTTGCTGAGGTAGTCACTTTTGACAAAGAGGACAAGATCATTATCATCTCTAGTCGCCGGATTCCTAAAGGAGAGGAGGTATATTTGGAGATAATACAAATTGACTGACTTACTGTAGGACAAAAAAAGTTTCACCCTGTAGTCTTTTCTAAATGCAATTGTTTCTGCTTGCAGCTTACATATGACTACCAGTTTGACTTTGAGGATGATCAGCACAAGATCCCTTGTCACTGTGGAGCATGGAATTGCCGGAAATGGATGAACTGAATAGGAGTGAGATGTTCTGAATGCCTCTTAATCATCCTGAACATCTGCCCTTTTGCAGAGAACCTGGGGATAGAGCACAGGACACCTTCATGTGTCTCTGCCATCACCTCACCCCCATTTCTGCTATTTAAGCCTTTCTTGATATGGCTGCAGGACTCAGGTAACCCTCTGCCTCTTAATCAAGTAAGGAAAATACAGTGACGGCAGGAGAGCATTGCTACCAGTCTGATATCCTCTCCTATGATGAAAGGGATAAACCAGAAAAATGGACCGTTCACTGAATATGAACAACCAGATGTGTATGTGTAGCATCCTTCCTTCATCGAAGTTACAAGTGGTCTATGGAGTAAGGAACCAGTTTTGTTTTTTTTTTTTTTTAAATAAATAAATTCTGATGACTTCTCTAAGTTGAGACATTCAGAAATGTAAAGCGATAAAAAAAAAAAAAAAAAAAAAAAAAAATTCTTAGTTAACCAAGCAGTTTGACAATCCTAAATCTACTGGACCATCGGAGCGCAAGAGAGAGCACATGAGCCTGCAGACAAAGAGCACAGGAGATGCTTTCAGCAAGCGCCAAGAGACAGTCCCAAAGACTGTTACCTGTCACAGCTACCCAATCCCGGAGGCACCTGCCAGCACCTACCTCATCTGCCTGTTGGATAATATTGTGTATATGTGACACTCCCATGGCAAGCTATAATAGATGGCACCTCATGAACAGTGATACAGCTCACCTGGAGTTGTGCAATGAAAAGCTCTCCCACTGATAACTTTTTTGAAGCTTTGTGGCCTGTCTCATGGGCTTTGAATTGGGCTCTGAGCGGGCAGAAGTGCACTAAGGGACATGCTTTGTGCAAACCACCTGCTTTCCCTCCACAGCACATTTCTTCCCCCTATTCCATGCCCGATGATCTCCTCCTTCTCAATACATATAGCATGAGAGGTTATGAGCCTGCTGTGTATATGGGGTAGAGGATAATGCTATTACGGTAGAGTTGTGTGTGTGACTGTATGGATGTATGAATTAATAGCCTTTTGTAGCAGCTGTGTGCTCATGAAACTACTCCCCTACACGATATTGCTGTAAAGTCCAATATATAATTTACAGAACAGTTGATTTTTCTTTTTTTTAAATCCTGGTTTTTGAAATGTACTGCTGTCTATCCAAACCATCCTTCCATATGCTCCTCACATGCTGCTCCTTTTTTCTGGGTATATATACATAGACCCCCCCCCCCTTTTTTTTTCTTTTTTTTTTTTAAAGCACAGTGCTTGGGTGGGAACAGGTGAAAGGGAGTTATTTATTTATACATGTAATTATATTTATGAATTAAAGCATTGTGTGAGGGAAGTACAGGGTCAATTTTTATGACTGGCATGGTATTCCTGGGGTTTGCATACCTGAAATGTTCAGTTATCAACTTCCAGTAATAAAGCAATGGTATACATGTAATGATTAAGCACTAGTGATGTCCTGGGAAGTGTGGTGAGTCCACATACTGGTTCTACATAGAGTTAGGTCACAATCCTTTTGCCTTCCAAGCTAGAATTTTGTTTTAACCTGCTAGTGCTTTAAATGCAAGAATTATTTTTTTTTTTGTGTGTGTGTGTGTACCGGAGCAGTGTGAAATTAGTCTGGTCTCCGCAGCCACATGTCTGTGGATGTTACTTTAATAACAGACACAGCAATTATGTTTGAAGTGCACAGAAACAGATTGATGGCAAGAATAGGCCAAGGGCATTTAAAATCAAAAACGTGTGAATAGGAGAGGTAATTAAGTGCTGTTGCTTTTTAACACAAGCTGCTTCCACAACTGTTTTAAAAGCTGCAAACTTGTACAAATAAAAGGAAAAATAAGTGTAAATAAATGTAAGAAAATAAAAAAGAAGTTATTAAAAAAAAAAAAATCAGAATGGGGTGCATAGTCTGCACCCTTTTAGCAAGAAAAACCACTGGACACTACGAAAACCCTGCAAATTCCTAATGAAATGGCCCCTCTTTCTCTCCAGTTTCCCACGTCGTTCATCAGTGAATCATCTGGGAGGGCAACAGGCTCTTCGGTGGAAGCCGACAGAAAAGTGATTCTAGATTATCATAGCTATAAAATACAGTAATGTAGCTTTTACGTATACCCTATACAGGTTTTATTTTTTATATATATATAAAAAATATAAAATCCAGACCCAAGCTTGAAATACTTGATTTTTTTTTCTGCTTGTATAAAAAAAAAACTTAATTGCTGTGTTTGATTTTAATTTTGGTCTTCACTTGCAAATATTCGGTTTTCATTTTATAAATATATATATATATATATTTCCTTTTTTGCCATTTCCATTTTTTATTGACGAATCTATGAGGAGCTGTAATTTGCGTGGTGAGAATTCTGTACAGAAGATTTGTCCATGGTAGAAAATATAAAATTATTCCTTTTTAAAAAAAAAAAAAAAAAAATGAAAATAAATACTTGTACGTGGCATGTTTTGTATTGAATATAATTTTGAAATGTATATAATTTATGTGAAAGGGGGCAAGTAAGAGAAGTCTAATTTGCTTCTTTTTGGTTTGTTTTTAAAGGACAAATAAAATGCATTTTAAATACACAATGGCATGTTGCTTTACTTATTCATCAATCTGCGACTATACAATACAATATACAATGTGCTCATGGCAACCAATCAAATTGCAGCTATCTGAAAAAAGCCAAACTCTGAATGGTTGGTGTGGGGTACTAACCATGGGCAAACTCGCTTGGTATTGATAACTGAGCCCCTAGAGTATCTAATAGATAATGATGATAGAAAGCCAACTCTACATCATACTAAAAGTTAATTTTAAAGGTGAACCACCCTTTTAAAAGAGGGCTCTTGGCTTTTGAAGAGGTGCTGAACAAAAAACTACAAATAATTGAAATACAATTTCAAATTCTCTCAGAATATCACACTCTACATCTTACTAAGAGTTAATTTAAAGGTGAACAACCCTTTTAAACGGGGGCTCTAAACATGATCAATCTTTTCACCATGGAAATTGGTTTGTTTTCTAACTACTTTTGAAATAGCTTTTGAAGAGCTGCTGAATAAAAACTAAATAACCCAAAAAAAACAAATAATAATTGAAAGACAATTTCAAATTCTCTATCACACCACACTACATCTTACTACAAGTTAATTTAAAGGTGGACAACCCTGGGCTCTAGGGGGCATGGTCAATCTTTTCACCATGGAAATTGGTTTCTTTTCGAACTACTTTTGAAATAGCTTCAGGTGTTTTTTCTTTTAATTACTGTTTTTTTTAAATTTAGACCACCTGGCAGCACTACTCCTGGTTCTGGCTGTATATATCTACTGTAAAAATACATATAGTCTCATACCTCCCAACATTTTGGAAGTAATAATAGGGACAAAGAATTTTTTTTTGCAAGTAGTGCGGCTACATTTTTTGACCTCGCCTGTTTTTGTAGCCACACACCCTAATTTACCATGTTCATTTTACAAAATTTGGCAGATTATGAAAAGTTTGAAAATATTTCTCCTGTTATTTTATCTCAAAAGTATCTTATTTGCACATGTTGGCTGTTCTGGGATCTCTGCCTAAAGCCAATTAAGTTAGAAACTTTGTTTCTTTTTCTGGCTGTTCAGTGCAGAGGAAAACGGGACTTCCCAGTACAAATGAGGGACTACAGGTCGAGCTGTCAAAAGAGGGACTGTCCCTCCAAAAAAGGGACAGTTGGGAAGTATGTAGCCTTCAGCATGGTGAGGAAAGCTACGCGGTGCCCTCAATAAACATGGTTCCCGAGGAAACACTGGGAAGAGAATGGTTACCTTTCCTCTATAAGCTTGAGGGACTTTTGTGGGCGGAAGCACACGTACAGAAAGGGCGGAAGTCGTTTCAATTATAAGTCACGGATGAGGAGGCAGCCATGGAACCGGTGAGAGGAATGAAAGTTAGAGCATTATAGTGCTAAAAAGAAATGAACGTAGGCGAAGGTTTGTTTACGCTCCGTCTCACGTCGCGCTTTAAAGCCTAAGGTGTAATATTACTGCTCTAAAGTTGCTACGCACAGCATTGATGCTTGCCGCGTTGTAGCTGTAAGCTTCCGTAGAAACGCCTGAGGTATGAGCAGACGCTAGAGTAGGAGAACTATCTTGTCTGTCTGACCGATGGATTTGTAATACAGATGAAATTGAAACGCGAGAAGTTCATAGGAAGACTTGTGTGCGTTTCTTTATGAACTCTTCAGTTGCATTTATAGGTGACAAGTCGAAAGGCTCCTCACTACTGAAATAAAGTAAATGGCTTTAAACCTTAGCTACATTACAACCCGGGGACCAAAACACCGTGTGTCATTAGGCACAAATCTATGCGTCTCGCGTGTGCTTTAATCAATTGTCAACTGGACATTCTCTTAATACTGTTGGTTGTAAAATGGTATGTGCTGTAATTATAAAGTAGTCTTGCTGCACAACTATCCTGCGAGCGGCTCTTTTTGCTTCATGGATGCTTTTGTTTACATTGATTTACCCTCTGTCCAGCTGTTTCCTTTTTCCTGTTTTTACTTCTCTGCAACATTGTCACACCAATAAAAAAAAAGACATCCTGTTTTCTTAAAGGAAAACTATACCCTGAAAATGAAAACTTATATCAAATTAAGTGACATATTAAAGAATCTTTTCAAACTGGTAAATATATTTAAGGAAATCTTGCCCTTTTACATCTCTTGCCTTGAACCACAATTTCGTGATGGTCTGTGTGCTGCCTCAGGGATCACCTGACCAGAAATATTTCAACTCTAACTGTAACAGGAAGAAGTGTGGAAGCAAAAGACACAACTCTGTCTGTTAATTGGCTCATGTGACCTAACTATAGTTTGTTTAGTATGTTTGTGTGCACTGTTGAATCATCCCAGGAGGATGTCCTTATTTTTTAAAATGGCTATATTCTATTTATGATTACCCAATGACACAAGCTACTAAAAAAGTATATTATTATGAAAATGGTTTATTTACATGAAGCAGGGTTTTACATATGAGTTATATCTTTTTATAGAGACCTACATTGTTTGGGGTGTATAGTTTTCCTTTAATATAATAACCCTTCCATTTACCTACTCTACACTTCTAGCCACAATCGTATTTCGTATTTCTTTTCATTCTTTTTGGTGTAATGTTGTGTCTTGAAAGCAGTGAGATTATTGGGCAGCCAATCCTGAATGACTGAGGGCTGGTTTTACTGCAGTTGAACTTGCTTCTCTTTGGGGGAGCGACTTGTCGCCTTTGAAAGAAATCATTTCTTGCATGTGGAAAAGTGTGTTTTCTGAAACAGAATAGCAATTATCGTTATGGACAAAGTAAAGTAACTTTTATTCCTGTTCAGGTCATGTCCTATTTATATTCCAGTCTCCTATTAAAATCCGTGCATGGTTGCTAGGGTTATTTGGACCCTAGCCACCAGACTGCTGACATTGCAAACTGGAGAGCTGCTGAATAAAAAGCTAAATAACTCAATAACCATAAATAATAAAAACAAATTACAAATATTCTCAGAATATCCCTCTCTACACCATACTTAAGCTGGCCATAGATGCAAAGATCCCGACATGCCACTAACTGGCAGGGCTATATCGGGGTAATCCGAATGTTCGGCCCTATGGCTGAGCGATCAGATTAGGACTAGCGCAATGGACTTCCGACAGGTCGGTCGGAAGAATATCAAACCCGACCCCATCGGAAGCCCCCATACACGGGCAGAGAAGGTGTCAAATTGGTCTAAACTACCAATATCAGCAGCTTTATCTGCCCGTGTATGGCCAGCATAACAGTTAATTCAAGCATCTGACTTCCAGATGGCTTTAAGTGGGCATTATACATTGCCTAGCAACACACCATCAACAATATACTCTTTTGTGTCAGTAATGTAGAGTCTACTTGTAGTTAGAGGGTTAAAGAACAAGTAAGGCCCCAGATCAAGGCTGCTAATTTGATATGTATGCTTCAAACACTCAATACCTCTTTACAGTGTCCCCCCATTGAAATCCAACTCAAATCCAAGTGTATCCCTGCTCAATGTCTGGAGTATATGTTTTAAAGGGTGTACATTTTATTTAAGTTTGCAGACGCAAAGCCTCTGTTATACAGCATTTGCTTTTATTAATTCCCTTCAATTAGATATTAAAAGCTCCCCTCTTTAATATATAAGTATCAGTTCTTCTCCCATTGTCACCTTTCAACTGTAATACAGAGAGTACCCCATTCATCAACACTGGGCAGCAGTCCAAGCAACTAATCGGTGATTAGCTTTTTTTTCAGCCAGCTGAAAGTAGACCCCTGAAAATTTGAATGATTGCAGCCAGTAACAGCATTGAATACTTTTTAAGATTAGCTGCCCTCTCCCAATCTTTTTTTATTTTGTTTTAGGTTTCCATTGTAAATACCATAGATCTGTCTGATTTTTCATCTAACTCTACCCCTACTCCTTCCCCCACTTTTCTGGAACATGGCGTTTAGCATTTGCCTTACTCAGACCCAGATTTAAAAAGCTTCTCAATGCTGACCACTTCCCACTAGTTTGTGGATCATTGTGTAAGCGACGTTGAAAGTCACTGGACCCTTAAATATGACCCATTCTGCAGCCAGTATTTGTTGCTGAAGCCCACTTAGTTATGTAATTGTACACCTGTGTCTGTAGTTTGTGTGATTTAAATACCAAAATCAATTAATTAAAAGTACGTGCCCGGATTGCTTTTTTACAGTTTATTTGACGTATAATATGATTATCCTAGTGTCTTTTGGATGACTTATATTGCTTCTATGTAACAAAATGCCAACGGATGCCACACTATATGTATACATTTGACTTTCATTCTCAAATACCTGCATCTGGATACTTTGTGACTGGATTTCTACATAATTTGCTACATTTACATGATACTATTTCTTCAAACTGGACTCTTGTGAATAGTTTATTTCAATTGCCAGTGCTGGCTGCATTATTATTTCTATATACATTTTTTGCTATAATTATATACACTTTGATATTTTTTGTCTTGTGTTCTTTACAATAAATGAACAGCATGGAGGATGAAGGTGTTTCTAGTTACGCTGGCAGAGTGGAGTGCATGGGCGCTAATTCTAACAGTTTAAGCACACGAGAGAGACAAGCTGCTGATATTTTTTCTGACACTAATGATGACTCTTTTATCTGTATCAATGATGATGACAATGCCATGGATTTATGTTATGAATTGGAGAGGAATATGATTAAGGAAATGCGTTTATGGTTAGATATCTCTACTCTTCAGAATTATTTGAAAGTAGGTTGAATACCTCGAGGCCTTCGCATTAAGAAATTTCCTGCTTTTTCAGATGTCTCGCGTGAGTTTGTGGAGTCTTGGAATTCCACTTTATCATCCTGTTCTTACAAACTAATGGAATTAATTATTATTTCCATACTAAGAAACATAAAGTGATACAGGATGGTATAAAGGAACTACAGCTGAACTTATTGAGATGTGAGGCTGATGTAGGAATAGCAGAGACATTAGATACCATTAAAGATCGTGTTAATAGGTTGGAGACTGAAGTGAAACACACTAAACGTGACGAGTTTCTAAGGGATAAGAAGCATTATGAATTTAATCGGCTTTATGACTGGAATGTCCGGCAGACAGATTTTAGATCATCTTACAAATTTCAAGCTGGGAAGAAGACCCCAAAGGCTCTAAGAAAAACAAAAAAGTAAGATTCAGTGACACTAATGTCCAACAAACTGATAGTTCTGCTTCATCTTCGGATTTTTTACACACGGATCTCTCCACCGGCGATTCAGAGGAGGACACAAGAGGGAGAACCAACAAGAACACTATTTTTCAGAGAGAGAGAGAGTTCTAACCAGGAGTCAATCTCGGCCAATGAATTCTGCAGAACCAGAATGGGATTGGAGAGACAGAGGGAACAAAGGCCTTTTTTGATTCTTGACCCTATATCACACAATGAAACCATTTTGACTTCCAATGTCATTAATCTTTCCCAACAATCTCTGACAGATATACAATTTAGAGTTTTGAGTTTGGAACTCAATTTTGTTCCTGATGAGAATATGCGAATTTTTTACACTGTTTTGGACATTAATAGTTTTATTCGAAAAATCACTTTAAAAAGACATTTTCATCACACTTCAGATGAGGGAAATAATATCTCTGCTGATTGTGATGAACCTGACCACTCTCCGTCTGCTTTTGATCTTCTCTCTCCATTTCATTTTCAGGCTCAACAAGATGTGTCTGATGTTACCAACTTACCTATTTCTTTTGATGATATACGTACTGTTAATGTTTTGGAAGATCTTTTATCCGAATCTAATCAGCGAGGGGGCATTTGTGATTCCATCGTACATACAGGGTTACAAGATAAATCCTATTTCTATCCGGTTGAGAGTAGGGGTACATACATTGATCTATTCCAGAAAATGGTTACCAGGGATCTGTGTAATCTGCAAAATAACACACTTAGTGGTAAATTAAGGAATAGAATATCTAGTGGTAACAAACCGAGGAATTTGACTGATGAGGAGTTCAAAGCATTATTTGACCTTAAACATAATAAATCAATAGTCATAAAAAATGCGGATAAGGCTGGATCCATTGTGGTTTTGGATACTGAATATTATAAATCTGAGGCATTACGACAGCTACATGATGATAAAAATTATCGTACCCTATCGGGAGACCCTACATCCGAGTTTCACTCTAGACTCTTGAGATTATAAAATTGGGCCAAGTTTGAGTCCGTTTTGAATGACTCAGAGTTCAGTTTTTGAATAGAACCAACCCATGTATACCTATTTTTCACTGGTTACCTAAAGTTCATAAGAGTTTAATTGATGTTAAGGGTAGACCAATAGTATCAGGTATTGGGTCTCTAAATGAACCCCTGTCGGAGTATGTAGATCGCTTATTGCTACCAATGGTATTTAGACTACCCAGCTATCTGAGGGGGTGGACTGGAAGTCTACCTATCTCTGGGTTACATTGGATGTATTTGCTTTGTACTCCTCTATAGATCATGACAAAGTTATATCTGCTATACTTTTTGGCTTACACATTTTGGCATGTATTCAGATATTCAGAATGAATTTCTGATTGAGGCTTTACAGTACCTTCTGGATACCAACTATTTTATGTTTAATGGGTCATTTTTCTTACGAAAAAGAGGTGCTGCAATGGGGGCGCAGTTCGCGCCCTCATATGCGAATCTTTTCATGGGCCTATGGGAACATCTCTTGATTTACAGTCATCTCAACCCCTTCCGTGGTAACATCGTGATTTATTTGAGATATATCCATGATTTGATCATCATTTGGGATGGAGATTGTCCCTCTGTTGACAATTTTGTTAACTATTATAATAATTCAGGTTGGGGTATCTCTTTTACCTGTGAGATAAGTTCTGAAGAAGTTAATTACCTTGATATTCATTTCACCACAAATATGGGTGTGATAGATACCACCTTATATCGTAAGCCCATTACTCGTAATACTCTTTTGCATGCCAGTAGTAATCACCCCAAACATGTTTAACGGGGGTCCCCTTTGGACAGTTCTTCAGACTATGCAGGATCTGTACCTCGTGGGATTCCTTTAATGATCAAGTCATGAGTCTATGGGATTGATTTATAGAAAGGGGATACACAACCATGGATATTAAAAGAGCTTATGACAGAGCAGTAGGATCCAGTCGTTGTGATTTCCTGAGGGACAAGCATAAGGGTTTTACAGACAAAAAACGCTCCAAGAAGTCTAACGCTGAACAATGTTTGGATGTTTATTCTGATTTTCTCCGTATTATTACCAAATTTTCCAGGGATACTCCATACCTTAAGAAAATAGTAGGTAAACATTGGGACATTCTAACTCAGGATCCTGTTCTAAGAACGATGTTACCACCTCACCCTGTTTTTACCTTTAAAAGAGGGAAAACTATTGGTTCAGTATTGTCCCCCAGTTTGTTTTTGGAAGATAAATCCACAGCATCTTACAATTGGCTTAATATTGTTGGCTGTTATAAATCTAGACATAACCCATGCAATCATAAAATTAGATTTAATGCCAAATTGCGGTACTAAGAATGTAATCTATTTAGTTACTTGCGTATGTGGCATACAGTATGTGGGTAAAACCAACAGACAGGTGAGGAAACAGATATCAGAACATTTGAAAGGTGTTGGGAGAGGTGATAAGAGTTCAGCTGTAGCCAAACATATGTTAGAAAAATGTGTTTCTTTCCAAGTTATAGATAAAGTAGTTCCTGGCATTAGAAGAGCGGATATGGAAAAATCCCTTCTTCGAAAAGAAGCTTTCTGGATATTCACTTTGGATATGGTGACACCCAGAGGGTTGAATAGGAAATGGGAATTAAATTGCTTTATTGACCGATTAATCTAATTTAACCAATTTATTTACCCTTTAGTACTTATTTATGTACATATATTTTTCTCCTGTGCTTTTTGTGTGTAGTTACTCTCCTGTTGATCATGTGTATATATTCACATATAATAATTTTACTTTGTAGGGCATATATAGAGCTTATTTAATGAATTGAGTTGTTTAAACTGAAGTAGACTAAATTTGTATGTGTACCTTATTCTATTTATTTGATTGGTTCATCAAATTAATTTATTGGAATTTTAGCTCTATTTAATCTATAAATTATAAATAATGGATTGACAACTAATTAACTATTTATATAACATTGTTTTTGGATATTTAATCTAAATAATAACAGTAGCTCTATTCTGTATATGGGCCCTTACGTTTTTCGTGACTTTCTTAATCACACAGTTATTGCTATCTGGTGTTTTGATGTGGATATATATATATATGGCTTATCAGCAGGGTGCGCCTTTGGCTTCTGAGGAAGTGACTGTCGTAGTCACGAAACGCGTAAAGCCATGCACTCCCCTGCTTTGCTCTTCCTTTTTTGAATATATGGACTGTGTTTTATTATTTTTGGTTTTAAACGATCCTAAATAAAGGTGTTTTTACTTTAATTATCAGTTCAAGCTACCCTGTCTACTATCCAGCAGATTGCACCTTCTACTTGCCGTCCATTTTCATACCCACGTGACCAGAGTGGTGTGCTGGATTCAGGGTTGGTATCCTCACCCTGCCTTGCGTTTTAGCCGGATTGCATCTATGCACACTGACCCTCCTCTAGGCCAGGGGTGTCCTACCTACGGCCCAGGATGGATATGAATGCGGCCCAGCTTGAAATGCTTGGTTCCCTAGGAAACTTCATGTTGCAAATGATATAGGAGATGGGGGGGGGGGGGGGGGGGGGGACTCTGTCCATTGCCCAGTTAGTCTATTTAATATCCAGGTGTCCCATATACCAGTGTATAGCTCTATCTGGTTACCAAACTGGTATTGTAGTTCTTTACTGTGCATTTTCTTTACTTTTACAAATCAAAAGTGTTTGTGTATTTCATGTGTGGCCCCAGACAATTTTTCTTTTTCCAATGTGGCCCAGGGAAGCCAAAAGTTTGTACACCCCTGCCTTAGGCACTTCATAGAGGTTCCTGCACTCCCCACATCTCCCCTCCTTCTTTACTCCTTCTTTACCATCAGATTTTGTAGCCAATGTATAGGGATGTGCATCAGGTCCTCCACTGGTGCATCAACAAGATAGACCCCCCCCCCTGCTCCCACCTGCCTACCTCTCCCCCGGTGCAAATGCTCCTAAGTCACTACTTACCACAACGTGCAGGTCCCCTCCAGCCAGGTTCCCGGGCACCATCTTCTACAGCAACGTCTTCTTCCGTCGGTGCATTCACAGTAGGATGCAGTTGCCGGTTTGTACTACTGTGCATGTGCCGAAAATTCACGAAGCTCAATCGGTGAACTTTTGGCACATGCGCAGTAGTACAAACTGGCAAATGCGTCCTACTGTGCATGCGCCGACAAAAGAAGGAAGAAGACGTCGCTGTAGAAGATGGCACCCAGGAACCTGGCTGGAGGGGACCTGCACAGAGGGGTAAGTAGCCACTTAGGGGCATTTGCCCCGGGGGAGAGGTGGGCCAGAGGAAAGGGGCCTGCGGGGGGGGGGGGGGTGTTAGCAAGGGAGTGGTTGAATTCCCCTTTAATAACAGTGTTTACAAAGTGGCTGCTGCCTGCTTGCTATGATTGTGAATTCCAAATCTCAAAGAAACAAGATTATATATAGTGAAATAAAGTTTTGGATTTTGAATTATTTCTTAGGGTGCCAGGTCCCCTTTAACTGGGGAAGACGGGATAAATGATCACCAACAGTCAATTGGGAATTTCCTGCCCAAAACCTGACTAGTTTGTGGGTTTAAACGGGTACCTGACCTGATGCAGGACTCTATGAGACTCCAACTTGCAGTCAAATTTTACAGCAGTTTTTACACGAAACATGCTTCATTTTTTGTGTTTGACACGTTTAAAAAAACAGTAGAATTCAGTATTGCATTTGGCACAAAAAAAGCTTTAAAAAGCAATATATATTCTTACATGTTCAAAAAGACATAGAAAAAACGCTCATGCGTAGAACTCTTAGGAAGTTTTTTACTCCACAAAAAGTAAAAATGTCTTTTTCCTTTTCATTTAATTCTCTTTTTAATACAATATTATAATTATTCACATTTTGTTTAAATTTACAATTGAATGCAAAGTTTTAGAAATAAAAAATGATAATATACAATTAATTCTGCCAGCAAAGTAAAAAATACAGTAAAGTTTCTGTGGTCTTAATATTCAGAAATCATCCTGTATGTTAATATTTCTTTGTGCTGTAGGGTTCTGTTATGATCGAAACTAACATGCAGGAGAAGTGTGAGCCTTCTTCTGATGGTAAGTAGGTTTTGTATTAGAAACTGCAGAAATGAATAAGTGGCTGTCAGCAATGAAAACTCTTCTAATTGTGGCACATATTTATGTTTTCTATTTTATACATAGTTTTGGAATCAGACAGTGGAGTTTACACACGGTTCATGAAGAATCACAAATGCTATGATCTCATTCCCATCAGCTCAAAGCTTGTTGTTTTTGATACTTCCCTGCAGGTGAGACATTTTTGTTTTTCTTAAAGTAGAATTTGCTCTCCTAGTTGCTCCTCAAAGTCCTGCTTGAAGGTCAGTTAGGGTGACATGTGGGGGAAAACACTTTTTAATGTCCTAGATATTCTTGGAACTGTGACTAATACAGCAATGACAGTTTTCATATAGTTATGTGGTCCCTTATCTGTTTTTAGTCTGGTTTCAGAAAACTCAGAAATTTGGGATAGGCCATCTTGTAATAATAATTCTTTATTTATAATAAAGCAGTGCCTTGTTCATGGTCCTAACTAGGCTACGTGAATCCATATAATTGCAAAACATTACTATTCAGTATATTAAATGCCATTCTGCCAATCCCTGCACTGGCTTCCACTGCCCTTTAGAATTAAATTAAAATTAATTACCCTGACATTCAAATCACTTCATAACTCTGCCCCTCCCTACATCTCTGAACTCATCTTTATATACTCACCCAACCGCTTACTACGCTCCTCGACTGACCTGCTACTCAACTCTTCTCTCATTACCTCCTCACATGCTCGCATTCAAGACTTTGCAAGGGCTGCACCCCTCCTCTGGAATTCTCTCCCACGGTCTGTCCGACTTTCTCCCAATCTTTCAGCTTTCAAGAGATCTTTTAAAACCCACTTATTTAGAGAAGCCTACCCTCACTCTAAACTACCAAATGTAATACGACATATAGTACCACATTTCACCCACTTAACTCTGATCTTGCCCACTCCCACACCTGTGTGTATCATTCCATTCCCTTTAGATTGTAAGCTCTTTCTGCACAGGGCTTCCTCACCTTTTGTACCGGCATTGATTGTGATGTATTTAACTCCATATGTTCTATGCATGTAATTCATGTGATTTAGTTGTATAAACACATTTACTTTACAGCTTTACAAAATATGTTGGCGCTATAGAAATACATGTTAATAATGATAAAAAAATAATATTAAATGCTTAGATATTTTCTGCAGACCTACTGTATGACAATACAAATGATAGAAATATCCCTTATCTGGAAGACCTCAGGTACCACTTCTTTAGATGATTTAATTATTCAGGTCTATTCAATTTGCAGGTGAAGAAAGCATTCTTCGCTCTAGTCACTAATGGAGTAAGAGCTGCACCACTTTGGGATAGCAATAAGCAAGGCTTTGTAGGTAAGCTTCTGATAAAATAATTATGTTAGAATGAGTCCTGAATATCATAACATATCGATTAAGTTGTCTATTTTTGGAACTACTGTATACTTTTACCAATAGAAGAAAATTACATGTTTTTTATTTTCTCACATTAACCCCACATTAACTAAGTGGCCACTTTTATTTGTGTACTTGACCAAGAAAATGTACATTTAGGACTTAATTTAATTAGTGTAACTGTAATTCCTATAATAAAACTTATTTTATATATTTTTTGCATTCAGCAAAATACATGTAAAATTGCTCAGGGTACTTTGCAATTTACAAGAATTCTTTTTTGTTGTTTCAAAGCTTATCAGCACCACCTACTGGTCAGTTCCTCTAACAGACAGGAAAACAGGATTACTTTTCTTGTTTCTCTGCTCAGAGAAAAAAAAAATCAGAAATAATTAGATGCCATTTCCCCATCTCTTTCCTGAGCAAATCAACATTAGAACAGGCCCCGTTTATTTTCTTCTGAACTGTCTCTATCTTTTTGACAGTTGCTGTCAGAGGAACTGACCAGCAGGTGGCACCATGGTTACAAAGTTCATTATTTTAACAGTTAATAAACTGTTTTATAGAAAAGTACACTGATTATTTTACATTCATTTCATGAAGGTTTACATATAATTAATGGTGAATGTAACATTATTCATTATTCCTGTTCTTGAATATTCTCTACCATCTATAAATGTTTTACTCACTCTTCTTTGCACAAAGACCTCCATTGTTCTCTAGCATCCTGTACTCCAACAAGTAGCCAACAAGGAACTTGGCCTAACATGCAAGAGTATGGCCTGGCATCATTACGGATATTACCAGCAAAAATGTGTATTTAACCTCCCAAGGTTTGCTCACGGCATGTTTTAAGATTTACCATTAAATTAAGTATTGCTATTGCCCTCAGTTGCTTAATAAAGGCATTCAAAATCCTTTGCTTTCAAAAGTGTGTGTGGTCATATTTTTTTTACTGGTCATTTGAACAAACTGTCGAAATTCTGCGTTACATAGAGAATCAAAAAATGATTTATCCGAATCTATTTAAAGGCTTTATAAGTTTGTGGATTTTATTTGCAGAGTATGGTGCAAGCATGTTTTTGTTAAAGGAGAAGGAAAGGTTAAAACTAAGTAAGCTTTATCAGAAAGGTATATGTGAATACACTAGTTAACCCTCAAAGTAATGCTGCTCAGAATCAAAAGAAACAACACATTTATTTCATTCTGTTGTGTACAAATGGGCTTCTGTATCAGACTTCCTGTTTCCAGTTTAAACCTCAAGGGCTTGGGCTTGAGCATGCTCAGTTTGCTCCTCCCCCCTCTCTGCTGTAATCTCTGAGCAGGGAAAGACTCAGGCAGGAAGTGATATCACAGTAAGCTAATATGGCAACTGATATCCTAAACAAACAAAGCGTGTCTAGAGATGTGTCTAAGGCTTCAGCCAGACTGGGCGATTTCAATCTCCCTGAATGGTTTTGCCGTTATCTCGCACCTGTTAGCGCTAAAGTCGCCTGTGCCTATTCACACGCGGCAACGCATTTTTCAAAGTCGCTCAAAATTGCCTCGATTAGGCGTAGGCGACTTTAGTGCTAGCTGGTGCGAGATAATGGCAAATCATTCAGGGAGATTAGTCGCCACAAAGAAGTGGCGATTAGTCGCCAGGTGACTAATCTCCCTGAAATCGCCCAGTCTTTCCCAACTAAAGAATACAAATTGTGTTCTAGCTTGCAGTGTTGTGGCTAATTTATAGGCAATAAACTGCCTGGGTAGCTTTCCTTCTCCTTTAAAGGAATACTACAGTCCAACTAATATGAATCATTTCAGAGAAATATATAACTTATAGATGGGCAGCTTCTTTGGGTAAACTTTAAAAGAACCAAGAAAATGTTATCTCCTGACCTCAAATAAAATTTTACATCAGTTCTTTTATAGTGTGTTGGTAACCTGTTCATCATTTGATCAGCATTTGACCATTTGTCTTTTTATTATCTTAATACAGGCATGCTAACCATAACAGACTTCATTAATATTCTCCACCGTTACTACAAATCACCCATGGTGAGTTAAAAAAGGTGTATCTGGGCATATTTGAGCATCACAGATTATATGCATTATATGATATATTATACTTACATTAATATAAAGTATATGTTTATTGAATTTATTAAAGAAACTGCCATGCTAGTTTTACAGCTTTATATTATGTTTGCTACTGTACATTGAATGCGTTGGAAGGAAACCTCTGTTCTACCTTTTTGTAGTAATTTAAGCTGAAATGTTGAATTTCTTTTCATCTTCAAATCAGGTGCAGATTTATGAACTGGAGGAACATAAAATTGAGACATGGAGAGGTGAGTTTGGATATTAACACGTATTTAGGAGCAATGCTGTTCTTTAAAGGAATTGTTCAGTATAAAAATAAAAACAGGGTAAATAGGCTGTGTAAATTAAAAAATGTTTCTAATATAGTTAGTTAGCCAAAAATGTAATGTATAAAGGATGGAGTAACTGGATGAGTAACATAATAGCCAGAACACTTCCTACTTAGCAGCTCTCTTGTTTTCCACTGATTGATTATCAGGCAGTAACCAATCAGAGACTTGACATGGGGCCACATGGGTCATAACTGTTGCTGAAAAGCATGAAGTAGTGTTCTGGTTATTATGTTAGAAATCCAGTCACTCCAGCCTTTATACATTACATTTTTTACTAATTTAACTATATTAGAATTATTTTTTTACTTTGCACAGCCTACCTATTTACCCAGTTTTTATTTTTATACTGAGCTGTTCCTTTAATGGCTTGCAGGGGTGGTGTTTTCTTCAGGTGATACAAATTCTGAAACAGGGTTATCAACTCTGGAAGATTAAGTAAGGAGGGCTGATGTGATGGTTTGGTGTAAGGGCACCACCAAAATATTCTTTTTTATTGAGACAAGGTAAAATGGGTGTCTGGCCCAGTCAGCCATTTGTAAATGCAGGATATGCCAAAGTATCAGAAACCAGCAAGTGATCGACTTCCTTTTGTGCTTGCAAACACACATAGATTTACCCAGGAAATAGTTTAGCTTATGTTCTTATCTGGAATCTTTATTTTTCCTTAGAGCTCTACTTGCAGGATTCATTTAAGCCTCTGGTTAGCATTTCACCCAGTGCAAGGTAGGTACTGAGTTTATTTGTTGAGAGCCAGAGTATTGGGTAAGATTTTTTTTGATCTTACTTCTCATGTATAATATATGGTATTTTTGTCATTGTCATTATTTACCCAAGCCACTTGGGCTAGGATGGAACATGGACTGAGAGCCTACTAGAAATTATTCATATTAACTATTCCCTTTTACTGTCACAGGAAATAATGTACTGAAAAATCTATATTTTTTTCCTTTTGTCCACAGTCTGTTTGATGCAGTCTCATCCCTGATAAAGAACCGTATACACCGTCTTCCTGTCATCGCTCCTGATTCAGGGAATACTCTATACATCCTGACACACAAACGAATCCTGAAATTCCTTAAGCTTTTTGTAAGTCTTGCTCTATTTGTACTATTCCTATGACTTCTACCTAAAGACCTAATTTCATCAGCATTTCTTATTTTCTATTTTTTGGTCGATGAGAAGATGTCTGAACTTGAGAAACCTGGTTTTGTGACCAAATCTCTAAAGGATCTGCGCATTGGCACTTTTGAAAATATTGCCCTTGTTCGGCCAGACACTCCTGTGTATGTTGCTTTGGGCATCTTCGTGCAGAGGCGAGTGTCTGCTTTGCCAGTTGTAGATAATTCAGGTTAGTGAAGGATTTCAGAGACAGGGCCAAGTCATTTCCTCCTATCACTTTGTAGCTGACTTGAAGTATAACAATATATATATATATATATA
>CM044433.1:139183563-139193768 GCA_024363595.1 Xenopus borealis | reverse complement strand
CACTACTATTGTTTATATAAATAAGCTGTTGTGTAGCAATGGGGGCAGCTATTCAAAGGACAAAAGGCTCAGGTTACACAACAGATAGCAGATCTGTAGAACATAATGGTGTTATCTGTGAGCCACTATTTAATATGTGCCATATAGCCATTTTTTTCTGTTTTTGCTATTGCTACACAGCAGCTTGTTTTTATGAACTATAGTAGAGTTTGTGAAGCAAAGAGATCTGTTTTACCAGTGCAGGGAAACAGTATATTATATGTGAATTACTTTAAAACACTTAAATGTTTTGCCTGTGCTTGTGTATAAATTATAAGAGGCTGTTTACACCCATTTTAACATAATCTCAATATATAAGGCTTATACTTAAAATACTGTTTGCCTAGTTAAATTAAGAAACATCTATGATGGTTATTTTCAGAACTTCAAGAGAAAAGAAAATGACTTCCTGTTCGAAATTGTATTATTCTGCCGGTTCCTAGTTACTACTACTAGTTAGCTACCCCTCTGCTTTCTTTCCATTGGCCTGGAGGTTATATATATCTTACGTCACAGCTGCTATTCTCCATAGAATTGTCTATGAGCAGAGACATTTTCCAGCATTCTTCCTGTTTGTTCTTTTTAAATATCCCGGGTTATCAGCAGTCTTGACTAGCATAACAGTTTGTAATAAAAGTCAAATTGTTTTCTATGGCCTCTCCATGCCACAGTTTCTGTAATGTCAGAAATAGGGATGGGCAAATCTGACCCAGTTTGCTTTGCTGAAAATTTGCCCAAAATGCATTAAAGTCTATGGGCGGTGAAAAACAGTGAAACATTTGCTCATCCCTAGTCAGAAAGAAGCTTTATCTTGAGGTAACATCCAGGATTCAAGTGTTACAGTATCTAACACACATAAAGTACACCATTGCCATTACCTATAGTAATCAGTCAGATGTTGTACCAGTTTTAGTCCACAGTATCTTGGCTTTTAGTAATCTATTGAACCAGTTTTCTTGTTTCAAAGCATTTGTCCTATTCTCATATGTTACCAGCCAGTAATTCAGTTACTATTTTCCCTTCCCTTATAGGACGTGTTGTTGATATATATTCCAAGTTTGATGTCATTGTGAGTACCTCTTGTGCGATTGCTCTTTTATTTAATATGTGCAAAGCAAGGGTATATGTATGTGTCTGTATATATTTTGTGGGGTGGAGCCATTTGAATATGCTTCCTGTAAAACTTGGATAATTCCAATAATTCCAGGTTTCTCTGACATGCTCACAGGATTTGTGCCCCTGTTTCTTGCTATGCATTCCTTATACTGGCTACTTATATATACTTTTCTTTTTGATTTCTTAGAATATGGCAGCTGAGAAGACATACAATAACCTTGACATCACAGTGACCAAAGCTCTGGGTCATCGTTCCCATTACTTCGAAGGTGTGCTGAAATGTTACCAACATGAAACACTTGAAACTATCATCAACCGGCTAGTAGAAGCAGAGGTATTATTTCTGATTGTTTACCTGAATGGTACTACAATAGTATCAATGTCTGCTGCCTTTTATAGTCTCTAGATCTGCCACACCTCAATTTACTGTTCTTTTGCATAGCTGTAACTATGTATTCATGGTTTATGAATAAGGGCATAAGGAGCAGTGTAAAAGCCAATGTCAGTAATCTAATTGCTTTATGCTATCCATAGTTACATAGTTACATAGTTAAATTGGGTTGAAAAAAGACAGAGTCCATCAAGTTCAACCCCTCCAAATTAAAAACCCAGCATACACACACACCCCTCCACTCTTTCACACAAACCATATATGCCCATAGCTATACTAACTGTAGAGTTTGGTATCTAAATAGCCTTTGATATTATGTCTGTTCAAAAAATCATCCAGGCCCCTCTAGACCAAAGTCATAACAGTTTAGAAATAGGTTGAGGTGCAGAGTCTGAGAATGTTCCTGAGGGGTTATGTAATAACATTGGCAAAATGTTGCCTTGCTTTAGTAACTAATTGAAACTGCTCAGTTGATTGCTTTTGTCATGTCAACTGAGAGAGAAAGGTAAATAACTATTAAATGGTTTCTCTGGATTACTGTATACTGTGCGTCCCACAAACAACTGCGCAGACTCACATTGTGCATTGCTCTCTTGTTCATTTTTGTTTCTCTTAAGGTTCACCGGCTGGTTGTGGTTGATGAGAATGATGTAGCCAAAGGGATTGTCTCTCTTTCAGACATATTACAATGTTTGGTTTTGACAGCTGGGGGTGAGTGGATATTGTGTTATTGTTATTATTTTATCATTTTATTCTAACTTGATTATACTGGTTATGTGCTTCAACACTACGCTATGAATAAAGGTAATGGCACATGGAGTGGTTTACTCCTCACTGAACACACACCATCAGTACACTCAAAATCATTACCCCTCCCCCATCTTTTTTTAATTTGGATCACCATATCTTAGTATATATACATTAGTAAATCATGTAAACATTAAATAAACCCAATCGGCTGTTTTTGCTTCCAGTAAGGATTGATTATATTTTAGTTTTGATCAAGCACAAGATACTGTTTTATTATTACAGAGAAAGAAGAAAGAATTTTTAAACATTTGGATTGTTTGGATAGAATGGAGCCTGTGGGAAACGGCCTCTCCGTCATTTAGGGTTGGGGCAGATCGGTAGATTCAGGGAGATTTAGTCGCCTGGCGACTAATCGCCTCTTCTGAGCAGTGACAATCTCCCCGAAATGCCTTCTGTCTGCTTGAATGAAGAATCGCCTGCACTAATGCGCCAGGCGACTAAATCTCCCCGAATCTGCCCGTCTGCCACAACCCTTAGAGGTTTCTGGATAATGGGTTTCCAGATAGCAGATCCTATACCTGGGATCCTAAATTTAAAAAAGTTTGAATAAGTCATTATGGTAACTGTTAAGCTGGCCATAGACACAAAGATCCGATCGTATAAATCATCACACTATTGGTCGTCACTAACCATTCCGATCAAATTTAGTAGTAAAAGAACAGATTAGCCGATGTTCACGCCCTACGTAAGTTCATGACCGACAAAGCTGGTGACAGTTTCCCACTGAAAATCATCAGATGGACAATACATGCAGAGATATGATCTACAGCCAACAGAAATTTTCTTACCTGAACGACCGATCGGCATGGCAAGACAAATGTCGGGACACTCCACACACAATCCAAAATTTAGTAATCGAGGATTTTTACAATCGGATCTTTGTGTCTATGGCTAGCTTTAGTCTCTAACTTAGCCTCAGACCCTAAGTGGGCCAGAATTTGTTTTAGTATGTTATAAAATGTTATTTTATTTGTTTATTTATTTTTTTATTTTTTTATTTAATTTTTTATGCTTTTTTTAATTCTGATCTGTTGAAAAAAAATTGACACGTTAATCAGGTTAGCAAGTCACAAATAATAGGCCAGACTGTATCATACTAGAAATTAATTTAAAAATGACCATACACTTTAAAGGGAAACTATCATGGGAAAAAAATTTTTTTCAAAATGCATCAGTTAAAAGTGCTGCTCCAGCAGAATGCTGCACTGAAATCCATATCTCAAAAGAACAAACAGATTTTTATAAAACATATTTTCCCATGACAGTATCACTTTAAAGGGGCAGTATGATACCACCTGCTAAACAAACATTTTATCTGTTGTTTGGAAATATGTATCCTCCAGGAGGCAGGACACTTGAATAGTAATTAAGGGGAGTGCCCATCAGGCTTTACCCCTTACACTGTACATTCCTTTTCAGTTTGTTCCAAAGCTGCTAATGTAATTTTTAAAGTATTAATGGACAGAAAGTAAACCAAGGAACTATTCAAACGTGACCAAAGGTCACTAGCTTGTCAAGGGCGGGAAGCCCTGTGTCCCCCTGTCAGGGACCGATGGGGACTTAACAAAGCAGTCCCGACAACAGCAGGATGGGAGCGAGCTGTATAATATATGTATGGTATACAATTATTTGAGTACCAATTGCAACACCTTTTGTCCAAGGGAGGAATTTGGAAAATGTATGAGCAGAGGACAAGGTAGCTTCCCTACAGATCTGCTCCAAGGAAGCCGAGTTACGCCATGCCCAGGAGGTACCCACCTCTCTAGAAGAGTGAGCCCATCCGGTGGCCATCTTCTTTTTGTGGAATAAGCTTGCTTGATTGACTCTCTAATCCATCTTGATGACCAGATGGAATCACAAATAGAGTCTGAGATTTTTTAAAGGACTTAGATCGTTCCACATAACATTGCAATGCACTGACAAGATCCAGTCTGTGTAGTCGGCACTCATTATTCTTCGGTTCTGAACAGAGAGAAGGAACAACGATTTTTTGATTCACACGAAAGGCAGAAACAACTTTTGGTAGAAATGTCGGCACTTTTCTGAGAATGGCTTTGTCTTTATGAAAGATTAAGTATGGAGGTTCACACGACAGAGTTCACCATTTGAAATAGTACTGCCAAACATCTGTGATAGGATCTAGACGATGAGGCTTTTCGAACCCTTAGCATCGTGGGTATGACCTCTTCATCTAGCCCTCGACTCCTCCAGATGGAAATTTCAATAGCCATCCCATCAGAGCGAATAGTCTGGGGTTGTGGTGTGCTATGGGCCCCTGCTGAAGAAGGTCTGGCCTGCACTCCAGCCAAATCGACTGTGCAAGTGACATCTCCTGCAGATCGGTGAACCAGGTTTTTCCGAGGCAAGTACGGTGCCACCACAATCACTGTCTATCGAGATTGCTTGATCTTTTTAATGACTCGCGGTAGTATGGGAAGTGGTGTGAAGATATACGCCAGATTGAACTGCCAGAGTCATGTCGTCCACCCCCAGTGCTAACGGGTCTCTGTAGCGGGCGAAAAATCTTGTTACTTTTCAGTTGGTTCTGGATGCCATTAGATCAATGCTGCGAATGCCCCATTGACTCGAATGCTGCTGGGTGTAGTTCCCATTCTCTTGGATCCAGCTGATTCCGACTGAGGAAGTCTGCTTTTGTATTGGAGACTCCCTGGAATATGTATTGCAGATAAATTACTGAATTGATTTCTGCCCAGTGTAGGAGCTGTCTGGCTTCTCCCAGTGCTGCCTGACTTCTCGTTCCTCCTTGATGGTTTATGTACGCTACTGCAGTAGCATTGTCGCTTTGGATGCTTATTGGTTTTGCTGTGAGCTGTCTTTTCCATTGAACTAGTGCTAGCTTCACTGCTCTTAGTTACAGGAAATTTATTGGTAGTCTGGATTTCTTGGGAGACCATTGTCCTTGTGCTTACTGATTGTAGCAAGCTGCCCCCCCAGCCGTGAAGGCTGGCATCCATGGATATTACCACCCACTCTGGGGTTACCCAGAACTGACCCACTGCTAGGTTGTTCGATCTCAGCCACCACCACCATTCCGTCTTTGTCGGTTGCGACATGATGTAAGAACGTTGGCTTGAAGCGGTCAAAGGTGTATTCTATACGAATGGTAGTGCTTCGATGGCAGAGACCATTGTCCCCAGAACCTGCATTGCCCTCATTATCCGTTTTACTGGATAGTAGAGACGGAACTTGTTCTCTGATCCTGATCTGTTTGTCTGTGGTCAGGCTTACAGTCTGAGAAATGGTGTTTAATTCAAAACCTAGGAATAACATTCTGTGACTGGGGTGTGGGTTGGACTTCACCCAGTTGATGGTCCATCCGAAGTTCTGTAGCAACTGTACCGCCTTCTGTCGAGCCTCCTTGGGCCTCATCTCTGATCTGGCCTTCAAAAGTAGGTCATCTAGATATGGAGTCACTGAAATCCCTTGTAGTCTCAATGTGGCTCCTGTTACCGCCATTAACTTTGTAAACACCCTGGGAGTGGACGAAAGTCCAAACGGAAGTGCCACAAACTGATAGTGCTTGTTCTTGAATGCAAAGCAAAGATAACGGTGATGAGGAGGCCATATTGGGACATGAAGTTATGCATCCTTGATGTCCAAAGACATCATAGTAGACCGTGTTCCTTTCCCCCAATTACTGATCTCAACGTTTACATCTTGAAGCGTCCAGATCGGATGAATTTGTTGAGACCTTTGAGATCAAGTACTGGCCTGAGGGCACCATCCTTTGGCACCGTAAACAGATTTCAGTAAAATCCTGAGAATCTCTCAGTGTAAGGCACTGGAGTTATCACTCTGGTTCTCTCCATCTTGGTTATACAATGTCAAAAGGCTTGTGCCTTCTAGGGTTGTGGGGCACTCTTAACATGAGAAACCTCCTGGGTGGAACCATGTAAAATCTAGGTGACATCCTTGTCACAATTTCTTTTACCCATGCATCCGTAGAATGACAGATCCATTGCACACGGAATCAAAGTAACTTGCCCCCTATCCATTCCAACGATTCCGGAGGAGGTGCCCCGTCAGGTTGACGTGAACTTCTCTCCTGAGGGTTTGTTGTGAGGTCTGTTGGTCTTCCACGTCTGCCAATTTTTATCAGTGGCCTTGGGTCGAAAATGGGATCTTTGTAGAGAACTGTTTTGTTGCATTGGCCACGAAAAAATCTCCCCCCTTCTATGTGAGGTAACCTCTCTGCATTTGGCCTGTGGTAGGAAGGTACTTTTGCCCCCTGCTGCCTGATTTTTTCTAGCTCTTCTCCAAATGGTCGTTGACCCTTGAAAGGTAGCAAAGTTAGTGGTTTCTTAGAACTAAGGTCCGCTATGGATAACGCTAAAGTGTACGCCGTAATTTGGGATGTGTCCAGAGTGGTATCACAAAGATAACTAGATGCCTCAGCTATGGCTTGTGCTGATGATAACAGTTACTGCCGAGAACTCCCATTTAACTAGAGACTCTGACCATGCTTGTATAGCTCTGGACACCCATGTAAATTGCTTTTAGAAAACCCTCTAACCCAGGGGTGTCCAAACTTTTGGCTTCAAGGGCCACATTGGAAGAAGAAAATCTGTCTGAGGGCCACACATGAAATACACAAACACTTTTGATTTGTAAAAGTAAAGGAAATACACAAAAAAAACTTACAATACCAGTTGGATAAACAGATGGAGATATACACTGGAATAAGGGACACCTGGATATTAAATAGACTTACTATTATATAATTATTACTAACTGGGCAATGGGCAACATGACGTTTTCTCGGGAACTGGGGGTTTCAAGCTGGGCCTCATTCATATCCATCCTGGGCCGCATTTGGCCCTCGGGCCGCAGTTTGGACACCCCTGCTCTAACCTTCTATCAGAAGGGTCTTTGAACTCTGCCTCGTCAGTGACTGGTAGTGTGGTGGACTTTGATAGTCTAGACCAGTGATACCCAACCAGTAGCTCGCGAGCAACATGTTGCTCTCCAACCCCTTGGATGTTGCTCCCAGTGGCCTCAAAGCAGGTGCTTATTTTTGAATTAATGGCTTAGATACAAGTTTTGGTTGCATAAAAACCCAGATGTCTTGCCAAACAGTCTCTCCTGTAGGCTGCCAGTCCATATAGGGGCTACCAAAAAGCCAATCAGAGCTCTTATTTGACATCCCCATGGACTTTTTCATGCTTGTGTTGCTCTCCAACTTTTTTTTAAATTTAAATGTGGCTCATGAGCAAAAAAGGTTGGGGACCCCTGGTCTAGACACTGGAGCATCTACTGCCGATGGGTTGGATAATTTTTCAACCAGTTTCAACCTTTCTTAATTGCCTGAAATTTATGCTTGGTGGAATTCCACTCGCTCTGAATCAGACTCTGTAGTTGCTCATGCTCTGGGAAGCAGACTGACGATTTGTTCTGCCTCTTAAATAGGGTAGGTGTCTCATCTGTGCTGTTTGGGCTTCTGCAAAATCTTCCGTACATCAAGTACGCCCCTAATAATGCCATCTACAACGTGTATATCATCACGCTCTCTGCCTTCATCCTGGTAAGCCTCCTCATCCTTGGATGTAGAACCAGAGGAAGATGTTCAGGAGATGATTCATCAGACTGAGCAGGGTTGACAGTATCCTCTTTAGTATCCTCTGTCTGCGCTTAGTATCGGACTTGTGGCTGAGTCTAACTAGGGCTCTTCCCTATTTTTGGGAGCATCTGGAGTTGTGCCCACTCACTGAGAATACTTCAAAATGGCCACTGGAATGCACGTTTGCGTTCCATTACGTGCGCGCATGAGCACGAGTGCTTTCCTTTGCACCAAAAGACAATGGCTGGCAGAGGATTAGAAGGTGGAACGCACAAGATTCCACCATTATGCACTCCTGAGTCAGCCAGGGAGCTCCTCGACCACAGCCTCCAGACTTCACACAGCATACTAGAGTGCACAGGCCAAGGCAGAGGTCGGGGAGAGAAAAAAAGGGGGGGAGTTGTGAAGGGGGTGAGGGGGGTGAAACTGAAATGATTAGGCAACATTGCATGCCACTTCCCCCCACACCGGCCAGACCTTCTGCACTGTGTGAAGCAGTACAGGCAACATCTAGGTATAGCTTAATGCTGGGTAATGACCCCGGTGTGCTGCACCTCGTAGGGGGCTGCCCTTATAAAAACATACTGTATATATAAACATATATATGCCGAGAACCAGTCAGTTGAACTGCAGAAGCTGCTCGGATGAGTAGTGAAACGTCTTCAATAATTAATCAGCAAGTCCAGTTGTTTTAGAATTACTTATATCAGATATATCATGACCTGGATGAATGAAAATCTTCATAATCATATCTTGTAAAAACAGGTAACCCTGCTTTTAAGGCCTCACCCTGGTATCAGGTAATGCTGAATGTAGCGTCATACGCAGGTCCAACTCCCGGTAGCAGGACACTTAAAAACTGAATAGGAATGTACAGTGTGACAGGTTAAGCCTGATGGGAACGCCCCTTAATTACTATTCAAGTGTCCTGCCTCCTGAAGGATGGAGCTTAATCCCATCGGTCCCTGTGTCCCCTTAAGACGACAGAGAAATAGGAAGTAGAGTATGACTTTGCTTTCGATTTCTTCATATTTAAAAAATATGTTTTATGTTTCAGGTGAAAAGAGTTCAATTTAAAGGCACTGAATCAATCTGTATGAGGCACTTCAATCTCAACATCTACAATCGACATGCAGTACTGAATAAGCAGCAAAATACCAGCAAGACTACAAACTCTTGGAGAGAGTCCTGGCAATACTAGATTGTGACATCTAGTGGGCTATATAAAAGCAATACTGATTCGATAGTTCTTACATCTAAGCAATCCTCAGACTGAACATATCCACTGTTTGTTCTGACTCTTTCTGAGAGATCTACAGCACTATGAAACATAGTAGAATATAGGATATTTTTGCACACTTTCAGTATTTTAGGGCTTAAGCCCTCATAGATATATATATATATATATGCACTGCCCAAGATCCCTAGCAGCACATTATTCTTCCCTGCTCTCTTCATGTTGATGTACAGTGTGGAAGGATATGGCTAAAAATGCCAAGTATAGAGGGTCATGACAGAGAGTAGGATGCCTGTTTTATTTTTTTCTAGACTTGGAGAGTCCTACATAAATTTTATACATCTCTATCACTTTCTTGCAACATTGTCTGTTTGAGCTTTAGACCTAGGGATGAAAAAAGAAGCTCCATCATTTCTATGGTTGTGCAGTGAAATGACTGCTTCTTCTCCCAGACACGGTTCATTTTGTTTTTTAATCAATGTTAATGTTGCATCTGTTATGGGCAGCAGAAAATGGATTCCTTTAATACCAAGCATCTGTCATATTACAGGGTGACTGAGAATTCCTAATCACATTTTTCCTGTGCCCATCAGATTTTTAGGTTTTGGACAATAACTGTCCATGAGTTATACAACATTGAATAAAAATTTCTTTTTTGGTTCTTCCATCCTTCTTATTTGCTTGAATGCAAGATGAATGTTCATACTAGGAGTGCAGAAAGGTGTATATAATGGGTAATACCTGTGGTCAGTAGCTGGACCTTGCATTAAAGTGTGCTGCTCGGGGTCTTCTATCTTCACATGTAGACTTTCCCAGCACCCTAAGCTGGTTGCATGTTATAGTGCACTTAATGTGTCCAAATTCCATCAGGAATTTTGAGTATGTTCCCTGCAGCTGCCAGTGAATGCCTTTGGGTCTTATTGATATGCGTGGAGATATTTGTATACTTCCTAGATACATATGCATTTATCTGTTTTTATCTATTTATCTGTCAGTCAATATTGATGTATCTATGATTTATCTATTTATATATA
>CM044433.1:139102751-139116999 GCA_024363595.1 Xenopus borealis | reverse complement strand
ATACTTTAATACATTTCTACTTAGCCCTAGGAGTGCTCCCACAACCCCCTTGTTTTGTAACTGTCAAATAAGTTCCCAGTTCAGGTGCTTTCCAGGTGTTCGCAGAGGTAGTCATTGAGTAACATTTTAAAAATATTGAAGGAGGATTCTCTCCAAGACATTTAGGAATGTCATTCCAAATATAAGGAGCAGAAGAGAGAAGGGTTTGATACAGGAAACAACAGTAGTAGTGGGGGTTGCTCTGAGAGGAGCGGAGGTTTCCACCAGGAACATACAGAGAAACAAGAGATGAGATGTAGTTACTTGCAGAGAAATGAAAGGCTTTGAAGGTTATGAGGAGGAGTTTATAAGTTATTCTTTGCGTTATAGGAAGCCATGATAAGAACTTTAAGGAGAACCAAACTCCCTAATTTTATGGAAGAGAGGAGGATCATTCTGGTAGCAGCATTTAACACAGACTGTAGAGGGGAGAGGTGGGAGTTAGGTAGGCCAGTTAGCAGAAGGTTACAGTAATCTAGTCGGGATAGAATGCGAGCATTCATAAGCGTCTTGGCCGTAGAAGGTGAAAGGAAGGGATTGATTTTGGCAATATTGCATAAGAAAAAGTGACAGGTTTTGACAGTGGTGTTAATATGATAAGAGAAGGAGAGAGAGGAGTCAAAGATTACCCCCAGACAGCGTGCTGAGTTGACCGGGTTAATGAGCATGCCATCAATAGAGATAGTAAATAGGGGAGTAGGATCAGGCTTTGGGGGAAAGATGAATAGTTCAGCTTTTGTTAGGTTGAGTTTGAGGTGGTGCAGCTTCATCCAGCTGGAGATTGCTAGGAGGCAGTTTGAGATTTGAGCCTCTGTTTCACATGTTAATGAAGGGGTGGATAAATATATTTGGGTATCATCAGCATACAGATGATAATTAAAGCCAAATGATCAGAGGAGATCTCCCCAAGACAGAGTGTACAGGGAGTACAACAACAGACCAAATACAGAGCCTTGCGGCTTCCCTACATTCAGTGAAACTGCAGATGAGGTTTTGTTATCATAGGAGGCAGTGAATGATCGGCTAGAGAAGAAAGCCAAGATGCAGCCTGGTTACGGGAATTTACTGTAGGAAGAATGGTATCGTTTTCCAGACATGATGGCATCCCTATATATAGTTTTAAATCTGGGAAACTCCTATTTAGGTAGGTCAAAACATTGGGTAATTGATATATATTTGTCAAAATTCTCCAAGATAGACAAACGACTGTTTGCTAAATACCTCAAAAAGAAAGTTTTCAAAGGAAAAACAGAACAAAACTCTTTGAGCGCTCAAAGAAGAAGCCGGAAAGGCGAAACGCGTAAGCGGTATAGCTCGACAACCAAGCATCTGCGGGACCGTCTCACTGCTGGAAGGACAAAGAATAGGACTCTGGAGGGACGCCAACGGAGCCTAACATCACAGTGGGAGACGCATCGCGGAGATTTTTTCTAAAAGGACACGAAGGGAATCTGTTTGTGAGTGTATTTTTTACTGTTTCATTAAACCTAATTATAAGAAAGTCTACACATGGTTGTCTACGTTCTCTCTCCATTTTAAGCTAAAGAAAGGTGCGCTTTGAAATACTCAAGCAACGCTTTTTTGGTTCTCTGCCGGATTCAGCTCACGTCTGGTGAGTTGAATATACCTCTAAAGCCACTAGGAATCCGTTTGGCACCTTTGGGGGTTTTGTCGCTGTGGATCTCTGTTCTATCAATTCTTTTTCCAATAATTTTCATTTTAGATATATATTTTTGCTTTTTATAAATCTTTTTCATTTTTTTCAACCTTTTCTTCACTTTTTTTTGGTTTTTATATCACTGAATACTCACGGTGGTAATAACATATGGGTGTGTGCTAAATGACTGTTCATAAGAACAGCAATTACAATTAAGTATATATCACTACATTTAATTGTGTAATTAAACACACAAATCGTATTGTAAGAATGGTGTTCAAAAATACTACACTATAAGAGTTTTGTTCTGTTTTTCCTTTGAAAACTTTCTTTTTGAGGTATTTAGCAAACAGTCGTTTGTCTATCTTGGAGAATTATGTAAGCAGGGGGAGGAGAACCTGATTCTGCCGAGAAAAGATCGTAGAAGGGAAACCATTGCTGTCCACGGACTCTTTTCTGTTTATATATATTTGTCAGGCATGACCTATGAAATGGGTTTCCTATGCTGCCCTGTGCTGCTGCCTTTATCATAGGCATAACTAAATATTTTTCTATTAAACTGAATCATTTTATTGGTTATTTTCATTGAAAAATATACAAAAGTCTTGGATGGTTGGTCCCTTAGTTTATAGGGATTAAGATAGAGTGGCGAGAAAAGAGGAGCAAAGAAAAGGAAGAAGAAAAGAAGACAAAAATACAACCATCAAATAGAAAACTTGCAAATGGCAGCTGGATTTTATTAACTAGATCTTAACTTTTCTACATGTACTCTACAGTTCTGACTTTGTATTGTGTCAGTGCAGCAAAATATGTTGGTGCTATATAAATACATAATAATAATATCTCTGTGTTACAAGTCTGGAGCCATTGTACCTAGATCCCATGAGTATTCAAGTGAATTGCTGTATCACTGATCACTCTCTGCTTAAAGAACAAGTAAACCTTTTTTTTTTCTATCTGTAAATTTGCTCTAAACAGCCCCCCAGATTAATGTACCTTAGTCCCTGCTGCAAGTCTGCTCTGGTTTCTGTGTTATCAGCAACTTGTTTCCCCTTCTTCCTGGTGCAGAGTGAAGCCCCGCCCCTTAGCTTACTGAGCTGACCTTATCTCTTGGACTAGTCCTGGAGATCATTTGCATACTATGACATAGCAGAGACCAGTGTGTTTAGCTCCTTTTGCTTGGGGAAACTAGCTTACTAATGCACACACTGGCTCCCTCTTCCTCTCTATTGTGGAACAGCAGCAAATGGACTGCTCAGTAAACTAAGGGGCTGGGCTTCACTCTGCACCAGGAAGAAGGGGAAACAAGCTGCTGATAACACAGAAACCAGAGCAGACTTGCAGCAGGGACTAGGGTACATTAATCTGGGGGGCTGTTTAGAGCAAATTTACAGAAAGAAAAAGAAAAACATTTACTTTTCCTTTAATGCTTCCTTAAAATGAAGCTTCAGGTAACACTTCTATGCATTTCAATGGAGCAGGTAAGTAAGCACACTGATGCAAATTACTGACAGTGGGTCATTGGCCTGTTACTGCAGGTGACTGAGATGGGGGTCAAATTAGGGTGACTCTCGAGAAAAAATCCAGTAAATTGACATGCCTGGTCATTATATACAGTCCTCAAAACTTTAAGCTGCACTTTTTTTTGACAACCAGGAAACTTGAAATCTGCCAATAAATGACATTGCACTTAAATATGACAGAATTTTGATGATTGGGGATTTTAATATTCATGTTGATATGAGCTCTGATTATTTTTCCTTTAGAATTTTTTAATTTAGTTGAATCGTTTAATATTTTACAGCAAGTATCTGGTCCTACACATAATCGGGGACATACATTGGATCTAGTTTTATCTTTAGGGCTGTCTTTGAATCAATTGCATTTAGAAGATTTTTTCATACCTAAAAGTGTTATTTTTAATTTTGTCTTAAACAATTTGGAAAGTAAACCTAGATGTCTTAAATGTTTCCGAGCTTTAAATGAAGATGCTGTAAGAAAGTTTGCTGATGCTTATTTAGGGCTGAATTTGCAACCAAATCAGCATTTACTGTAGATATAAATGTTTTGGTAAATAGTTTTGATAAGACATGTATTGATATATTAGATGACATCGCCCCTTTAAGGATTAAAACAAAGTCAATGGATTGTTCTTTGCCATGGCTAAAAGGTGATGTTTTACACATTAAAAGGCAATGTAGGCAGATTGAGTGCAAGTGGAAGAAGACTTGGCTTCAAGTGCTCTATCAATATATGAAGGAATTGCTTACGTTGTATAATAATAGAGTAAGGGAGGAAAGGGCGAGGTATTTTAATAATCTTATTATGGCGAATAAACACAACCCTAAGTTTTTATTTTCTACTATTGATAACTTAGTAAATGGTGTAAAGTTGCCCTTAGACAATAGTATTAACTGTGAATTGTTTGCAATACATTTTTTAGATAACATTGAGCATATTAGAACTAATATCTCCTGCTCAATATTAGGTTTGGAAATCTTACCCCTCGTGAGTATAAAGAGGTTTTAGATCAGTTTGCACAAATATCTGAGGAAGATTGTGCATCAGTTAAAACCTTCCTTTAGTATCTCTGATATTCTTCCATTTAATGTTTAAGAAATTTTTTGATTGTATAGCCCCTCAGGTTTTGGATATTATAAATGTCTCGTTATCGGGTTGTGTTCCGGATTACTTTAAATTGGCCATTGTTCAGCCCCTTTTAAAGAAACCCAATTTGGATTCAACGAATTTAAATAATTATAGACCAATCTCAAAATTACCATTTCTATCAAAGATTATGGAGAAGGCAGTCTTCAATCAATTGATACAGGTGTTGGAGGGTAATGATATGTTTGAAAAATTCCAATCAGGTTTTAGGCAAAAACATAGCACTGAGTCTGCCCTTACGAGAATTTTAAATGATTTATTATTGAGTGCTGATATGGGGGATGTTTCTGTGTTAGTTTTACTGGATTTGACAGCAGCTTTTGAAACAGTGGACCATGAAATTTTGTTAGAGAGGTTGAGAAATTGGGTTGGGTTGTCTGGATCAGCACTAGGATGGTTTGGATCGTATTTATCTAATTGAAAATTTCTAGTGGCGGTAAATGATTCCAAATAGTCAATTTGTGATCTTTCTTGTGGGGTCCCTCCGGGATCAATCCTTGGCCCACTGTTATTTTCTATATAAATGCTGCCTTTGGGCTTTTTAATTCTTGGTTTACTATTTCTTTTCATTTTTATGCAGATGATACATAGCTTTATTTTTCTTTTAAGCGAAATGATCGAAATGCTTTGAATCACCTTGTGGAATGCTTAACCGCGATTAAATCCTGGATGGATTGTAATTTTTTAAGCCTAAATGAAGATAAAACTGAGGTTTTGATTATTGGTCCTGAAAAGATTACTAGCTTTGCCATCTTTGTGTGAACTAGGGTTGCCACTTGTCAGACAACCGGTATTTTAAAGGGTTGCCTGGGTCAAAACTTCCTGGATGGTTTGTCAAATTAGGGAAACTGTGCAGGATTCCCTTGATTGACCCAGCAATCAGCTGATCGCCGTGGCATAGCTCCACCCCCTGATGGCAGTGACACACCCACCTATCTCACAGGCCCGCCCACAGATGCCTCCTTGCCCCCCCCTGGAAAATTTTCTGCGGACGCCCATGTTACTAGGACTTTGCATGTGGATCTTGGTCCCTTGGAGTCTAAAGTGAGCATGTCAGTAAAAAACTTGGGTATTATTTTTGACTCTCAATTAAACTTTTCTATGCATGTAAATAAGTTAGTTCAGACATGTTTTTTTCATCTTAGAAATATTGCTAAAATTAAACACGTTCTTTCTTTTCAGGATACAGAAAGAATTATACATGCGTTTGTTTCTTCCCATTTGGATTATTGTAATTCATTATTTACAGTTCTGAGTCAAAAATCATTGGCTAGGCTTCAGTTAGTTCAAAATGCAGCTGCTAGGTTATTAACAAAATCAAAACGTTTCAATCACATTAGTCCAGTGTTGGCTGCTTTACATTGGCTACCGGTGAAGCTTAGGATAGATTTTAAAATACTATTGATGACTTATCAAGCTCTAAATAATGGAGCTCCTAAATATATGTCAGAGTTACTGACTGTACAAAATGGCACTAGATTATTAAGATCCTCTAGTTATGGACTTTTAAAAATTCCAAGAACCAGACTGAAGGGGAAAGGCGATTGTGCGTTTGCTGCATATGCTCCTAGACTTTGGAATAATTTGCCACTGTATATTACACAGGCTAGTTCTGTTGATATTTTTGAAAGTCAACTGAAGACTCATTTTTATATTTTGGTTTTTAATTAGTATGAATCGATGTATTGTATTTACTATTACTGATGTGTGGGTTTAAATCATGATTTCTTTTTCTTTGTATTTTAATTGATGTAATTGTAATTTAGTTTGTAGTTGTAAAGCACTTTGTAGCTGTGCTTTCAAAGGTGCTATATAAATAAAAATGTACTTACTTATTTGGTGATATAGAATTGACAATTAAATGGCCCCTTTAAAGGGGATGTAAAGGCAAAAAATAAAATCCCAGTTTTAGTTTTAGTTTTGTTAATGAAAAGAAAATAAATCTATCTCCAATATACTTTCATTACCATTTTTATAATAAACCTGACTGTATGCAGTGAAATTCCCCCTTCGTTTTACTTGCACGACGACTGCAGATAGGAAACTTCATGGTCTTTAACTGCTCTGCAGGGAAACAATCATACTTTCAAATGTATTTCCTCAAGCAGCTTTGTTTGTTTCCCTGTAAAGCAGCCGATGACTGTAGAGATTTGTACTTGCAGACCCAGTGCAGTCTGCATATTCTGAATACTAATCCATCTTGCTGTATCGACTTCTGTGGCAGATATTACTTGACTTGTGCTGTCTTGACAATCCCTAAGCTTAACCTCCCAACTGAAGCCCAGACCACACTGAGCATGTGCAAGGTCTTGGTCTTGCAAAGATGTTTAACAAAGTTATAAGATGGTGACCCCCTTGCTGCCAACTTTGAAAGCATAAATTATTTGTTTAATTAGGCTTCTAGTCCAGTAAGTTCATGGTTATACAAAATACAGCATTTCTAGCATTATTCTATTTTAGACTTTAGTCCCCTTTAAACTGTGATGCTTAATAATGTGATGCTTAAAAAATCTTTCTCACAAATTTTTTTTTTGAGATCTTTGAGACATTAATGGTTTTTTAATGTGCTTCCTCAACCCAATATTAAACATCTACAGTTTTTAACAACTGACTGTGCCCCTTTGAATGGTGCAGCTATGCAGTAACTGGATGGAAAGTTCAGGCGGAAGGTGGTAGCAAGTGAAACAATAAGCACATTCCTTTGGGGTATTTTCAGCACATATGAATGTATGCTATTTAGGCAACGATCAAGAAAAGATTTAGATGTCCAACAAACATAATAATGTTCAACTATATTATGGATAAAATCTGTAGGTAAGTTTGTTTTACAAAGTGCAAATACAGCTCATTCTGTGCACTCACGTTTTATCAAAGTTCTGTCTATAACACTATTATTTCTTACTTGTCCCAATTAAAGGGCTTGAAGAAGGACAATATGATTTAGAAAAGGGAAGAGGATTTTCTCAACTGACAACATTTTTTTTTTCCCAAACAGAGAAAATGTGCAGAAATGTGTAATTACAGATGTGGGATATATTTTCCACTTCCTGTATCAATAGGCTGAAAATTATAAATCCTAGAACATTTCCTGGAAATTCAACAACCTGATATGCATCTAGGTTCATGAATCTGTTAATATAGGGTTGCTCACTTACAAATGAAATCATTTGCTAATATATAAAGGTATACATGTTTAATTGTTTCTGTGTTGGTGGAAAAAGTAGCCTTAGTTCAGGATACCTTGCCAGCCATGACATAGATGTGGAAATCCCAATCTAACAGTCATGATGCACAGCAAGGGAAGGGCCCGACTGTGGAACATTTCTACTGAAGGTGGAGTAAGAACATAAGTGCAATTAAGGACTCTAAAGGGCATAGGGCCTACAGTATATCCCTTCAGACATTCCATAATGAGTGAGACATGTTATGGGCTAAGACACATGGAAATTATGCAACACACCTTCAGTTTACTCCCTGGGTAGGGTCATAGTGACCTCAAGTATGTTTACATTTTATTGCTTAATAGGTTGCCAGTGTTTTTCATAAAGTCAGTGTCAGTTGAACCAAAAAGAACCCCACTAAATGCCACATATTGTGGCAGAGGTGCCCAAACCTTTGGGCTGACAGTGTATGGATTTCCAAACCTGAACATCAGTCTTGATATGAGTTAAGGTTAAAGCTGATTTCCTCTTTTAGATGCTTTTGGAAAACTATTTTAGTATATGAAGCTATGAAGGGCTGTAATCCCAAAAACCTTTACTGTGTGAATAGACCAAATGCTATATTTGACCACTAACTGTGGGTGGTGAACATTGCTTACCAACAGCAATAGAAGAGTTAAAATTTTACAAAAATAGTAGGCCAATCAGTGTATATGAAGAATATAGTAGATAATGGGAGGATTCTTGTTCTCAGAATTATTAAAGGAGACATATTGTGTGAAAAATAAGAATGTGCCAGTGCATTATATTCTTTTAAATATAGAAGGAAAGTGCTTTAAAAAGTAGAGTTTTGGGCTGATTTATTGAAAATGTATGCATAAACCCTACTAGTCCCACCCATTAGTTCCACTCCTGCTGCCTCCTTTCCCAGGCTGTGCTTCTGTGCTTCAGGCAGGAACCAGTAAGACATGCCCACCCCCTCATTTGAAACACAGATAGGGACCATAGCAGATCCAATAATGGAGACAGCTTTGACAATGATATTTTTAACCCAAGTAAAACCAGCCCATATATTATTCATTATTGCTTACACAATTAGGGGTTTTCTTTTATTTAATATGTCTCCTTTAATTCACAAAGCCAGATGCATTGTAGCTTCTGAGATAACACCCTTAAGTTCACTTTACACATATAAATTAAATCATACTATACAAAGTTACACATTTATTGGTGTGTACAGTATATGTGGTTGCCTGACATTCCCAGCCAATTTCCAAGTACCATATATCTTGGTAAGCTGGTTGATTGGGCATGTTTGAAAATTGTATTGGCCAATCCACCATCTTCAGTGCTGATTGGCGAAAGTATGATCACATTTATAGTGCTTAAGCACATAATCGTTCTCCTACCACTGCTTTGGATTAGTCCTTTACTTGCAAAGCACAGTGGACCTTATAGAAAAGAGATACCTATGCAATGCATGTTCCTCACATTGACTAAAAATAAACATACAAGTCAGGCCATTCTGTGATTATTGAGTTACAAGTCTCACAATATTACTGATACTTTTGTGCATTTATGATATATTATAACATTGTTCATCTTGTACTACATCTGCTCACCTGCCATACTTAATTTTCATGGTAATCCTTTTGTACTTAGTTGTAGTATTTAACTAGTATGTATTAATTTTGCACAGTCTACAAAAATGGATAAGGATGAATTTCACTGCATGTTGTACCTGCATAACTATACATGTGACAAATAAAGAATTATTATTTTACATATGAATGATAATATTAGGTTTTATTTTTAACAGCCAAGAGACACACTGACAGTTCCCTAGGCAAATGCACTGCCAGTAAACAAACATTGCTACTTAGAGGAATCTAGAGATTGGGAAGTTCCTGTCCTCTAGGACAGTGATTTTCAACCTTGTGCCTCCAGCTGTTAAGAAACTACAAGTCCCACAATGCATTTGCCTGACTGTGGCTGTCAGACTCCTTCATTGCATTGTGGGACTTGTAGTTCCTTAACAGCTGGAGGCAGAAGGAGGCAGAAGGATGAAAATCACTGCTCTAGGAGAACATAATCATATACCGCAGAAGCAAGAAACGATTTTGCAACTGGGGGTACTTTATTCATTATAATACACAAGTTTCACTGAGTCATGTGACAGAAATGACATCAGAACTCACCGTTTATAAGGATATAATTTACAAGATATTTACGGCTTTTGTGTATTATATACTGTATGTATAATATTCATAGTAGGATTTATTAGCATGATTTGAACACATGAAATATGCTGATTTATGGAGAGAGTTGGATAATAATCACAATCAATGTTAATGCAGCCATGCTGGGCTTGGGTATCTCATGCTGCAGTGCTCCATAGACTAAATTAGTTGGTTGCTGCCCCACTGTGTGGAAGGTCCCACAGTGGGAAAATTGTGAAAATATATATCAGATTATCAAAATACTCAAATGTAGTCAGTTTAAGAGAGTCATAATGGGGTTTTGCCAGGCACTAATTTCAAACCTCTTACATGTATTTACATCAGATCAGACTCGGTGAACAATTTCAGTACATCCTAAATGGAATGAAATGTAGATTTATAAATGTCAGTATAATATACGTGCCTGGGGACTCCTAATCATTCAAAAACACATGCTGATGCATGTACAGCAGATGCGATGGTAATTACCTGAAAATCTAGTAAATGACTCACATGCTTCTTATTCGGGGATACACAGTAAACTCCAATATGGAAACTCACAACTCAGGTGGCTCAACTAATGAAAATACATCAAGAGGTTTTGCACTACACTGACATATATTAAAATATGTTACACATACTATGTGAAACCTAATATGAGCACATAATAGTCACAATAGAAAACTGACACCAAACTGCAAACATCTAGATTAAAAATATCAGACACAAGGCCAGTATAATCTGCAGCCCCTAGCATCAAAAATCAGCCACCAGTTTGACATCCCTGACTGAGATTGTAACCTATGATGAGTCCTTTTACTACTTGTTATGGCTTGTTTCTGTTTGATCACATTTCAGCCTTCTATCAGGTGCAGGGAGTCCCCAGGTTACAAACATACGACTTACATACAACTCACACTTGACTATTACAGTAATGTAATGTGGTTTGCTGGGACTTTCTTAGCATTTAGCTTTAATAAATCACCACCCCAACCCCCTCTGTTGTGTGTTGTCCGCGGAGCACAGAAATGTTAAAATAAATATGCACAGAAATGCACACAAATGTAAAAATAAATACTATATTAAGACAAATATCGGTCAAAGTTGTATTTAATAAGAAAACTTACTTGTTCCAACTTACATACAAATTCAGCTTGAAGGGATACTGTCAAAGCAAAACATTTTTTTCAAAATGTATCCATTAATAGTGCTGATCCAGTAGAATTCTGCACTGAAATATGTTTTCCAAAAGAGCAAACTGATGTTTTTATATTTAATTTTGAAATCTGACATGGGACTTGTGCACTGATAAACTTTAGTCACTCTTTACTGCTGTACTGCAAATAAAAGTGATATCACCCTTTCCCCCCACAGCAGGTAAGCAAACAGCAGCTCCCCAGGGATGGAACTAGGGGTAGGCAGACCAGGCGCCTGCCTAGGGTACAAAGATGTGGGGGTTCTGGGCAGGAACCTTTTCAAAAGTTTTCTTCCAACCCCTAGTCCAGGTCACTCTCTCCCCTGCTGCTCTCGCATCATCCCCTCCCTTCTTCTCCCCCTAGCACTCTTCCCTCCCTCTGGCACCCCCCCCTCCCCTGCCCATCCCCTTCCCTCACTCCAGCACTCCCTTCCCTGCCCCTTCATTACTCTGCTGGTGTCTTCTTGTTATGCTGCCTTCTTATTGTGCGTGCGTAATCACGCATGCGCCCAGTCACACACACGCTGGGGTTTGGTGGCAGGAGCGTCCCTGCAGCTCCCTAACACAAGATAACATTTCTCTGGACACCTTCAGTTAACAATAGAAAGCAATTCCATAATGCGGCACTGGCTTTTTCTGGCTTTTTTCAGAAAGCTCGTGACCAGGCAAAATGACCTGAGATGGCACCTACACACTAATAAAAAATATCCATATTGGTTCAGGAATTACATTTTATATTGTAGAGTGAATTATTTGCAGTGTAAGTGCAATTTAGAAACAAAAACTTCACAAAAATAATCCTGACAGAAACCCTAAGAACAAACCTACAAACCCAATGTTGTATGTGATCTGGGGTCTGACTGAATTGTGTAAAGCACAGCTAGAAATAGGTATGGTATTTTCTCTGTAATAATAAAACAGTACTTGATCCAAGATAATATACAATGAATCCTTATTGCAGTGGTTCTCAACCTTCCTAAAGCTGTGACCCTTTAATACAGTTCCTCATGTTGTGGTGACCCCCCAACCATAAAATATTAAAATATTTTCGTTGTCAGCCCAGTGCAGATTGTTAGGAACGTACAGGAGACTTCCGTGCGTAGTGCGGCAAATTTTTTGCCACACCCAATGGTGTTCACCTTCACATCTTGTTACTCGAAATTCCTAGAGAATTGCAGCACTCCCAAATCATCATAAAACCACTGTGCTAATGTAAAGTGCAATAAAGGCGGTTTTTATGATGATTTGGGAGTGCTGCAATTCTCTACGGATTACAGCTGTATGGCAGTCCCTACTAAGGGGATATAGAAAGTTGTAGTGCAACTGGTTCCCTACACAGGTTACTGAACTACAACTCCCAGCACCAACACCCCAGGGCTAGTGGGGAGAGAGATGAACCTGCTCCTGGAACCCCTTAAACGACCCCTGTGAAAGGGTCATTCGACCCCCAAAGGGGTCCCGACCCCCAGGATGAGAACCGCTGCCTTATTGGAAGCAAAACCTATTCGGTTTGTTTAATGTTTACATGATTTTCTGGTAGACTTACAGATCCATAATCCAGAAAAACCCAGGTCTCGAGAATGGAATTTATAATGTGATGTAAATTTGGCTTGTCCATGTTGTAATGAATGAAATGCAAGCACACCCAATCACCCATGCTGGCTGGATAATAGAATAGTTTCTCACTCTATTGTTTAGAGAGCTAAAATTAGTTGGTAAAACCCTTATTTTTATGGTGATTGTGGACATTTTCACATTGTTATTATTGAGATCCTTTGTATATATAATTCCAATATATTGTGCAGGGCATTGCAGAAAATAATACGGCAGAAAGTAAATATATTATTATAATTATATAAATAATAATGTATAGCACAGTCACTGAAATCTGCAAATTGTGCAGCTTATGTTTATCTTTTCATGAAAGGTATAGTATTAGGTCCGTCAATGCCAAAGGGGTCTGGAGGGCATTGTAAAATAAGCTAATCTTGCCTATCCCCCTGGCACTCTTAGTGTTAAATTGTAGATTACATGTCCCAAAACATGATAATAATCAGTAAAAAAAACACCTGGGGAGCGGTATGTCATGCAATTGAAAAAGCAGTTTTCCTGCTATGTTGACACTAAGAGGTTTAATTTCATGTTACACCATTCAAGTTGATTGATGAAGCTATGCATTGATTTAGCAGAGCTCAGGTCAATGATTGATTGGAGGAGTGGAGAAAGGCAATAAAAGCAATGTGTAATAATATGATTTCCTAAAGATCTGGCAGTTCTAAACTGGCATACTATTCTGCAACCTCATAAAAAGTGATTAATGTCATTGGAGTCCATTCAAAACATGGATGAATGTCAACTTACCACAGATTCGTAGCAAGCATGAAATTACTTTGTCAAGCTTCTCTTCCTATTTTGCAACTGACACTTTTGATGATCTTTGATTTTATTTTAAATCCAGCATGGGCTATGTATTGTCCCAGAAACAGAAAGTTGGTCTTACCTTTACAATCCATGCATAAAAACGAGTTCCTACACATATCAGTCAGCTTCCATATATTTTAATCACCAAGACAGCTTCATTAGTCCCCCATCCAGATTAGGACACCTTAGGCCAGTGATCCCCAACCAAGTGGCTCGTGAGCAACATGTTTCTCACCAACCCTGTGGTTGCTGGTCTGGTCTTAAAGCAGGAGCTTATTTTTGAATTCCAAGTTTGGAGGTATAATATAGTTGCATAAAAAAGATGTACTGCCAAACAGAGTCTCCTGAAGGCTGTCAGTCCACATAGCGGCTATCAAATAGCCAATCACAGACCTTATTTTGCATCCCCATGAACTTTTTTAAAATCTGTGTAGGTCCCCAACTCTTTTTGTATTTGAATGTGGCTCACGAGTAAAAAAGGTTTGGGATCACTGCCTTAGGCCACCCAGGACAAAAATCACTGAAGAAAAACATCAGGCAAGCCAATGCTGTTCTAAAAAGCCAATTGCTAATACTAAAAACTTTCATGGAGCTGAGTCAGTGACAAACCTTGGGTGTAGGCAAGTGTAAAGAGAACTTGGACTGAACTGTAGTTCTGGAGGAAATCATTAGGCAAATTTATTATCCAGAAGTACTTGTTCGCTTTTGTGTTTGCACTAAAGACGTCTGACCTCAGTGTTTTCTTTTTTTTTTTTAGCAAGACAGCGGTTGTATACATGACCATCAAGTATACTAATAGAACAGGTTTCAGGTAACCAGACAATATTTAGAATTCCACAAAGATCCCTTTCTAAAGACTGCTTATCAGGTATAAATAATGATATAACTT
>CM044433.1:139065591-139087136 GCA_024363595.1 Xenopus borealis | reverse complement strand
TAATGTTTCTGATTAAGGGAGTCTATCAGTCAGATCTCATTTGTATAGCCTGTCTAGCTATGGAATTGTTAAGGTACCTCGTGACGTTTGCTTGCATTGTTCCTTGTGAACAGACGTACTATATGGGTTTTATAGGTAATGCAAAAATGTCACAGAGTTGAGTAGGTATAACTACATAAATTACACAGGATGGAAAGGAGAAAGGTTTAATCATTAGGGGTACCAAAGTCTTAGGCACTCCCAATAATTATAATCACTTACCTGATACCCCACTGAAAACTGCAACGACCTGGGGTTCAATTGTAGGAGCTCTATGCCGCCATCTTCTGCTTATTTCTGTAGATTCTATATTCTGTAGCTGTATCATCTTCTACATCCAGTTACACATATGCAGTAGAGTGAAAGGCTGAACTGAAAAGCTGAACTGAGAAGCAAATAAAGGCTTTTCACTCTAAGGCACATATCCAGCCAGTCTGGGGACTAATGGTGCTTCTACAGAAGGGGCCACAGCAGTTTTCAAAGGACAGGTCCAGCATCCTGGGGTCACTGGTAAACAATTATAATCCCTGGGGGTGCCTAGGGTTTGGTACCTACTAATGGTTATACTTTTAATGGTTGAAGATCAAACATAACCAGTACCACCAGTAAATGAAATAGCATTAAATATATATTTACATTACATTATATTTACATTTAATGCTCAGTCTTTAGTAGCAGGGAGCGCTCACCTAACATGCTACATGGACATTTTGTAAAATGAGCATGGTAATAAGGGGGTGTGGCTGCAAAAATGGGGGTGGTCCAAAAAAATTTGCCATGATACGTGTGGAAAATCTTTTTGTCCCTCTTTCTAGTTCCAAAATGATGGGAGATATGTTTTCATGTTTTTTAAAAGGTAAATAAAAGTGACTATTCACATATACATATACATGTATATATGTATTTATATATCTCCAGGCCCTCTGCCCAAGATATTCTGCTGACTTTGAAAACTTTAGAAGTAGTTTTCAAAAAGTATGATGGGGCAGTTCATGAATTTGTTTTATTCAGGGACACAATGAACACAGTAGACCAGGCAGGACATTAAATAAGGCAAAACACAGCACAAACACCTTTCTGCTTCTAATAACCGCTATCTCAGCTTGAGTCATTTCCATATTTTATATGAAATAACTTTTACTGGTCCTTGTTAAAGCAGTACAGTATCTCCAGTTAGTAGTTTGAAATGTATGGGATAGTCTCAAGGGGTTGAGATTAAGAAACTTGTGGGGTGTTTAAGTGACAAGCAGGGTATCAAGAGATAAACATTGGGGGCTCTCAGTCCTTTAGCTATACCACAGAATATTCAGTTAGCTAGGATCAAGAGTAAATATAAAGTTATATTATGCAATTACCCCAGAGGGCATGAAATCTGATATAAATTTTTTCGACTTCAGATTTAAAAAATCACTGCAATAAAAGTCTTCCGGTGTGACATAGCCCTGACACAGACATATGGCCCTACGTTATGGCTTCTCACCTGGCCCGGGCATGCCACAATATTCCAAAACCCCAGCTATTGGCCACCCAAATTCTGCTATAAGTTCTTTAGGGACAACTTGAGAACCAGCATCAACTTTTTATACAGTTTTTCCTACCTGTTAGGTTAGCTATACTACTACTACTACTACTGTAATAATATTCATTTTGTATATAATGTAAAATATATCATAGCACAATAAAAAATATATGACACAGCTTAATATGCAAAAAAAGTTGTGCAGTAACAAATGTCCCTGCCACACTTTAATATATACAGTTTATATAGACAATATTTACATATATACAGACAATACCCATCATGCTATGCGTCTCTCACAAACAATAGGAAGCAATTTTTTTAGTTCCTTTTTTATAAAAAAAACTTTCATATGGGAACTAAAATGCTGCTTCACACTACTGACTTTCAATTATGTCGCATTATCTGTATTTGCTGTTCCTGAAGGGACACAGGATGGTTTTCAACAGCAAACATTGTCGATTTTAAAATGGTCAAAGCTTTTGTTAGATGCATGAAATTTCATCAAGGTCAAGAATCTTGATGAAGTTGAAGCATTCAAGTGAAGTGATTGTGTTGATGCTGAATATTAGATTTGATGTTTGGTATTTGCGTTTGTATTTATAAATGTATAATTTTCTGCTATTTTCCTTCTGTTGCTCATGGAAATAGTATAATATGAATATTCCCATAATGTTTTCCAGGTAATCTGCGCTTAAGCAGGAAAGATGTTTTGTAATTCAAAAGCAATACTCAATGTTCCAATAAATTAAACCCTTTACATCCCTGCAGACCTCGTTGCATGAAAGGTGTGTCTGCAAATGTGTCGTCAGGATGGACAATAAAAGGAAAGGAGTCAGAAAAACACAGTAATCCGGCATTTTCAATTAGCTCAGCTATATGCAATATATACACTATGCTACGGATCTATAATATATTCTTTGAATATTGTCTTTTATAGCACTTTGCAAATACTGATCATACTGCAACACTAGCATTATTTATGCCATATACTGGCATTCTTTTACAAGAGGCACTGTCTTGATATAGAAAAGACTATATATAAGTAGACAACATGATGCTTTGATTAAGTCATGATTCAAAAGAAGTGACTGGGTTTAGTCACCATTCCAATATCCAAGCAATAGCTCCATTAAATAATGGACCAATAAGGCAATAAATATGTTCTTTGTTCCTCTGTGTGCTTCTAGACTTCTAGAATGTGCCCCATTTTTGTAGAAGGGCTGACAGATTATTTTGGTGGAAAAGAAGAAGCTTCTGTCTTTCAGATGGAAAGTGCCTGTTGCATATGTTTGTGATCAGAACCTCCAGCTCTTTTAGTAAGTTATAATTTATGAATACTCTGCAAAGAGCTAAAATCCATTAGCAATATAAGAAAATAAATTAATTCCTATACTGAGACATTAAGGGGGTTATTTATTAAATTCCAAATGCCAAAAACTCCAAAAACAATTAGATTTTATTTTACTATAAAATCCGATTTAAAGTAGAATGTTTTTCGAGATTTGTTATACCTGGAGGATTGAAAAAGTCTGAATATGAAAATCCGGCATCTCAGACTTACTGAGGTTGTATATAAGTAAATGGGAGAGGTCCCTATCCTATTTGGAAGGTCTGCGATGGAATTAACCTGAAAGTCTGACTATTTCGTACTTTTAGGGAAAAAATCCGAAAAATTTGGGCTTTTCGGGAAAAAGGCCAAAAAAATTAAGCAATACGGGGAAAAAATCTGAAAGAATCATACAATTCTAATTTGAGCTGACTTTTTTTTAATTAAAATAGTCAGATAAATTGGACTTTGATAAATAAGGCCACACATGTCCAAGAACCATGACTTTGTATGATTCACTTGCAAACATTGACCAACTGTGTGACACGGCATTCTTCGCACATCACGTAACAGCACCAGTGGAAACGGCAGTTGCAACGTTCTCGCCGGGTCTGCATTAGTATATTGTGTCCTCGGCCACAGCAAAGGCTGGCACAGTTGTCCATCTGCTGGCTTGTTTTGTTGCACACTCGCCCTTGAGTGCCTGGGGAATCCACTCTGGGATCCTTTTCACAGAAATCTGGAGATTTCTCAAAGTACACCAGTTCCCTTGCCAATCGCTTTTTGTTCAGTCGGGGGTGAAAGGCCCCACTATTCTTGTTTCTCGAGTTAACAAATACAGCCCGCTGAAACTTGTCCCGCATTAGGGTACCAACAGCTCGGAAATCAGGAGTCACATGCCAGCAAGTCTTGAACTGGCAACTGCCAGATGTCCCATGGCACTTGCATCTACGTTTCATGTTCTCTGTCACAGCCTGGCAAAAAAGTAAAAACCGTAATAATAGGGTTCACTGATAAATTAAAGCAGTGTCAGCTATGAAATCTACATTCTAGTCCAGCTGAAGGGTAATTTACAATAGACAAGGGGAGGATGTTCCTGCTGAATCAGCAGCTACACTGCAATGTGCCAAGAACCTCTGTGTTGATCCCCCAGATGCAGACAAACATGACAGTTTTCGGCACCAAAATTAGTTGCATGTGCAACGCAGTGGTTCCATGGGCAGGCACGGTAAGGGGCAAATTGCAGCATAGGGGCTGCACTGAGATCATCCCTGCTGTCTGGCATTAGCCTCTCAATGCACTTCTTCTCCCATCTGTTTTAAATGTTCTATCATTAGGGAAACTGTCATTTAATAATGCATTTAATAATCCAGTAGACTTCTGCACTGAAATACATTTCTCAAAAGAGCAAACTGATTTTTTTATATTCCGTTTTGAAATCTGACATGGGGCTAGCCATTTTGTCAATTTCCCAGCTGCCCCAGTCATGTGACTTGTGCTAGCACTTTAGGTGGGAACTGCTTTCTGGCAGGCTGTTGTTTTTCCTTCTCATTGTAACTGAATAGTAAGCAGTGGGACATGGGTTTTACTATTGAGTGCTGTTCTTAAATCTACCAGTCAGCTGTTATCTTGTGTTAGGGAGCTGTTATCTGGTTACCTTCTCATTGTTCTTTTATTAGGCTGCTGTAGGGGAAAAGGGGAGGGGGTGAGATCACTCCAACTTGCAGTACAGCAGTAAAGAGTGATTGAAGTTTGTCAAAGCACAAGTCACATGACTTGGGGCAGCTGGGAAATTGACAATATGCCTAGCCCCATGATTTCAAAATGAAATTTAAAAAAATCTGTTTGCTCTTTTGAGAAATGGATTTCAATGCAGAATTCTTCTGGAACAGCGCTATTAATTGATGCGTTTTGGAAAAAAAAAATTTCCCATGACAGTATCCCTTTAAAGAAAATCTATACCCCAAAATGAATACTTGAGCAACAGTTTATATCAAATTAAGTGGCATATTAAAGAATCTTATCAATCTGGTATATATTTAAATCAATATTGTCCTTTTATGTTTCTTGCCTTAAACCATCATTTCGTGATGGTCTGTGTGCTGCCTCAGAGATCACCTGACCAGAAATATTTCAACTCTAACTGTAACAGGAAGAAGTGTGGAAGCAAAAGACACAACTCTGTCTGTTAATTGGCTCATGTGACCTAACTTTGTGGTGTGTTTGTGTGCACCATTGAATCCTATGATCCCAGGAGGCTGGAATTACCCAATGGCACATGCTACTAAAAAAGTATATTATTATGAAAATGGCTTATTTACATGAAGCAGGGTTTTACATAAGAGCTGTTTTATGCAATATCTTTTAATAGAGACCTACATTGTCCGGGGGGTATAGTTTTCCTTTAAGAGCTGCAGACACCAGCATCTGATGGCACAGGCCAACTCTGTCCTTGACACCTGCCATATGGCATCCAATGAGGCACCCTATAAGGGCCCTGCTGCAGCCTGCATCCTCTGGCACCTACATGCCTCTTGGGACTGCCATCCAGGGCCCCCGTACTATGACGCTTCAAGCGAGGGCAGGAAGGACCGCATGCGCAAACGGCACTGCGTGTTGCCAATAAAAAATTTTTTGTAGCTCCGTATATCGGGAGAGGGTGGGTCTGGCCTGGTGGGGGCCCATTTGTGTCGGGACCCACTGAGTTTTTTCCCAGTGTCCCGCCAGGCCAGTCTGACCCTGAATACATAACTAGCAAACACAGGTATTATTGTAATAATAAATGACCCATATGAAGTCCAAAAAAAATAAAATTTCTCGTGTTTCATAGATGTCCTGTTATATTGTGACTTTTAGATTATATCACTTTCTGTAATTATATCTTAAAAACACCCAAGAGCCATTAGTATTCTGTAGAATACATCTTTATAATACACAATAGCCAAGAATATCCAGTAATTTATATCCTTATAATACATGAAAGCTGTTAATATCTTGTAAATTATATCCTTATAAACGGTGAGTTCTGATATCATCAGTTATAAACGGTGAGTTCTGATGTCATTTCTGTCACATGACTCACTGAAACTTGTGTATTATAATAAATAAAGTACCCCTAATAGCAAAATAGGAGGACATTATGAGTTACCTCGGAGTTCCATGACCTGTATAAAAACACTCGGCCTTGGTAACTTACAATATCCTTATATTTTACAAGAGAGGGTACTTTATTCACTATATAAATGGCTCTTAGTGATGTCATTAGTTATAAACAGAGCTAAGTGATGTAATTTTTGTTACATGACTCACTAAAACGTGTGTATGATAATAAATGAAGTACCCCTTTTTGGAAAATATGAGGATATTAGACATTACCTTGGAGTTCCATGAAAACATGGAACTCTATGGTATAATAAAATCCTATAATATTGGCTACAAGAGCCATGAATATCCTGTAAATTGTGTCCTTATAATGTGTGCTTATTGATGACATCAATTATTATCCGCACTTAGTAATGTCATTTATGTCACAATACTTTGTATATAAAACCATTTAGGCTCTGTGCCTTTATATATAGTCATGGAAGTCTTTCATTTCCTTATTTTTTGCAATAGGGGGTATATTATTCTCCATATCAACTCTTTTCCTTTACTGTCTAATATATTTATCGCTAGTTCTGACATTGAAGAAAGATAGATGGCTATATATAAACTGTATTACTTTTATTGTATGGATTCTAATTATTTAATGGTCATGTCCACAAATTTGTGTTCAAACATTATAAGCTATCCCATTTTCCAATTCCTCCTGTAAGTGACAGGCTGAGAGTCTGAGTTTCCCTGAGAAAATCCCCTGTAGAAAATAATAGCTTTCATCGTTGCGATTCTTATATGTGAAAGCCTTTTCTGTTAGCCTAAAGCAAAGCATTTGACGTCATATGGCAGATCTCAGTCACTAATATAAATGCAAATAAGCAGAGGAAGGTTCTTTGATCAGAAGTATTGATAGCTGCATACATTGCCAACTATTTTACAGAAAATATACTGAAGATAATTTCTACTAAATAATAGCTTAGTTTACCATCTGCTATTGGGCAATGAAATTGTCCTACCTGTCGTCCCACACGGTTGTTATGAATTCTCATTCTTGCATGAATATCCCTTGGCGACTCCCTGGAGTCTAGAAAGTCTCTGGAGAATTTCTCCCCAAACTCCAGCTCATGCTTGCAGCCTCCCCATTCCCATGTATCCTGTGGGCTGGGCTCTTGTGTCTCTCGAAGAAGTGGGGTCAAGTCCCTGGGGAGACCCTTGACTTTAGACAGAGCTTGGAGTTGCAGCTGATTCAGCTTCAGTCGTATCTTCTCTTCAGTGCCCCGTCTTTTCCACTCACAACCACAGCCCTGAAGCTTTCCTAGGCTACAAGCTGTAGCAACTGAATGCATGACACCGGCTGCCAGTAGAGAGAAGGCAAAGGCGCTCTCCCTAAATCCTAATAAAGAGAAATTAGAGAATCCTTAAATTAAAGAATACTTAGATAGTCATGAGCATGTTGCCCCAATTTAGCCCTGTTAAAGAGATGCTGTAACCTGAAATAAAGCTTCACAAGAAGAACATGTACTGTCCATCAATATTACCAATGCAGAAAAATTTATATTGTTTCATAAATAAAAATATCCAATTTGAGGATATCTTGAGTGACCTTCTCTAACACCAACAAACAGGGTTATACTGGGGGGCCCGGGGCCCACAGGGCCTGCTGTCCAGGGCCCCCCTCTGGACCCCCTGGCCCCCATTGGTGACGCAGCGTACATGCGAGCATAGGAGCCGCACTGCGTGCTTAGGAGGTGTGCGTGCACAGGAGTGAAATGGCACGCATAGCGCTGCAAACTGTTGTGCAGGAGCTCAGGAGAGGGGGGTCTGGCCCGGCGGGACCCCATGAGGGCAAGGGCCCACCGGGGTTTTTCCCAGTATCCCGCCAGTCCGACCCTGCCAACAAAAACAAACCCCTAAGTACAAGCAAAGGTATGAGGTATACAGTGTAGTGAAGAGTGCAGAAATCTGCCTATTGCAGAGACTAAATAACTACTCAGTAAACAAATGGCTAAATACATGCAACAAGCTCAACAGTCTATCTACATCTAAAAAAAACAGACTCACCTTTGCAGGCAGCAATGCTCAATTTTGGACCATGGAGATAGCTTAAATGCAGGGGCGATCTAGACGATATTGCCGCTTGAGACAGCCTTCAATATGCGGCCCCCCTCTTCCCCACGGCGCTCACTTTTTCAGTGCCTGACAGAGGTAGCGGGGTCCATGGCACAAGTGCGCGCTCTGCACTAGAAGAGCCGAATTTCCGGGTTGAAAACCGGAAATTCGGCTCTTAGTTACCAGGAGCAGGTGCCTCAACTCGCCTCATTGGCGGAGCGCCCCTGCTTAAATGATGCATATAGGAGACCAATAATGCAAATCCAGAACAACCACCCCTAAACTGTGACACCACCAGTTAGCAACATACAATACACTATTTATGTTACTGCTTTGATGAGAGGTTTTGGTACAATCAGGACTGTTCATAATTTCATACCTTAGTGATTCATAAGAGACTAGGACATGTTAAGATAAATAAAGATCCAGCGCCAAATATTATTCATCCCAGGGTACTTAGCGAGCTTAGCTCTGTGATTGCCAAACCTCTTTACTTAATTTTTCAGGATTCATTGTCTGGCATGGTGACAAGGGACTGCCAAATTGCTGCTATTCTCAGCCTCAAAACAATAGTCCAGTTAGTCTGACATCAGTGGTAGGAAAGCTTTTTGAAGGATTAATTAAGGATAGGATACTGGACTTCATAGCAAATAACAATACTATGAGTTTGTGCCAGCATGGTTTTATGCATAATAGATCTTGCCAGACTAACTAAATTTCTTTTTATGAGAAGGTGAGCAATGACCTCAATAGTGGGATAGCAGTCGATGTGATTTACTAAGACTTCGCTAAAGCATTTGATACAGTGCCACACAGAAGGCTACTTGTTAAATTTAGAAATGTTGGCCTGGAACATGATATTTGTATCTGGATAGAGAACTGGCTAAAAGATAAACTAAAAAAATATGTGGTGGTAGATGGAACATTTTCTAATATGAACAATGAACAGGCCATGCAGAGATGTCAAGTAACCTCATGTTATTATGTTGTTATTATTTAATGCTACTTAATGGATGGATGATGGCAACCAGGGGAAACAAATCACTGGAAGTACCTCTTGCTCCCAACTGACTGGTGATTTTCATTGTACCATTCTAGCTGGTAACACACCACCCTGTGTGCCATCACTCTAAATGGTAATATGAAAAAAGATCTCCAAAATACCTGAACCAGATCATTATGAAGCATATTGGGTGATTTGGTATCTATGGCCATACAATCGCACAACAGAATCAAATCTTAGAGCATTGTTTGAGACTGAAAGGTATGTGAAAGTTTAGAATGTGGCATAATGAATTTAATTTAATTCTGAATGCTGTCACTAGAAATGCATACAACAGACATGCAACATAACACCATCAAACTATCTAAAGCTAACCATTATTTTCCAAAAGCTTTAGCTGCCCTTCAACAATTACATATCTCCTATTGCAGCAGTCGTGAAATCGGATTATCAAGGCCTTTTTAAAATGTCTATCAACAAACAAAGGCCTACAATTAAAGATGAGCTCTGCTTTTTGAACTAAAATACGTTTGCCTCCAGCAAGCAAGTAGAAGGCCAAGGCTCGATGAAGTTGCTACTTGTAGTTGGGAATTTCCCACCTGAAGCAGCTGTTATCAATCTTCTCCCCAATGCATTTGACACCCTGAGCTGTAGTTCCCTTGTTTTCCCATGTTTCTTTGGCCCTAGTTCAATAATCTGTGAGGCTATGTCCTATTGCTTTCTCTCAGTAAACGGAAGTCAGAGTCTTCAGTTCTGTCACTATCCTTCAAGGAATTCTGTGTATGATTTTTATGATGTATTTTTTTTTGTTTCTAAATTACACAGTTTACACTGCAAATAATTCACTTTACAATATAAAACTTCAGTATTGAACCAGCAAGCGCTATGCAATATGCTGGCGCTATAGAAATACATGTTAATAAAAACAAAAAGTGTATTTTTTAAGTAGTAACATTGGTGTGTAGGCAACAATCTCAGGTCATTTTGCTTGGTCATGTGCTTTCAGAAAGAGCCACTTTAAGATGGAACTGCTTTCTGGCAGGCTGCTGTTTCTCCTGGAGCAGCACTATTAACTGAAAAATATCCCTTTTACAATAACATCCATCAACCCTTAGGCTACTGCCACACTGGGGGCGTAAATTGGCCTGCTGAAATGCACATAGGGGATTCTGACCAACCTGCTACCCTGAGGTGATGACTTTTATGGTGTCACCACCCCAGTCTGCATTCACCTTTAGGGGGTCCACATCACCAGTGTAGAGAGCGCAACTGCGATCTCTGCACTTGAATAAATCAATTTTCTACAAAGTATTGTAGAAGTGATATATATATATATATATATATATATATATATATATTGGCTAACAAAAAATAAATTACTATCTATCTGTAACCTCCTTATTTATTGCCCTTGAATACCTTTGAATGATCTAACATTATATATGCTGTGCCTTTCCAGCTTTTATTTGTATTTTGCCTGCTGATTTCAGTTCCCATCTGGCATTATTATTAGCTCTCATTCATCTGTATGTTCTGTGCATCAGGTAAGCAACAACTTCATACAAGCTAGGAACATATGATGATAGAGCTCTGTCCTTTTTTGTTACTGTGTATTTTAATTTATTTAACGGAGCAGGGAAGTTAAATTCACTAGGGGGTGCTATAAATTATAATTCACCAGATTCCCCAGGCTGATGCCCTGGCTGGGGTTCTTCCCAGCAAGCACCAAGTAGCAATCCTTTTCTTCCGCTTCATCTGTTTTTTAAATCCCAAGGCTGCAACATGTGCAATAGAGTGAAAATGCGTTTTTTGTTCGGCTTTTCCCTCGACTGTATGTACATATTCACATGAAGAAAGAAGCACGAAGAGGATTATGTGGTGCTTGATAGAAGAACCACAAGAAACCCCCGGGGTATCAGATAAACAAATACAATCACTGGACATGCCTAATTTTTGGGAACCCCAAAGATTGTTGCCTTCATTAAATATTTGCCTCCCTGTTTGTACTAATACTATATTGAAACAATGTAGAGCTCTGTAGATATACTATATGCTCTATTCTGTTCACTATATAAACATATATGTACATCCCCACTGCCAACTTGGTTTATCATACATTGACTGGTACTATAGAACATCTAACTATTTACATAGGTAACTGGCACTGTGAGGCATATTTATAATGGTGACCCAAATAAATGATCATTACATTGTAGTTGTGATCAACATACTATCAGTTTAAAATCAAGGCAAAGATCTTATTGGATGCTATAGGCAACTGCACCCATGTTAGCAAATCAGACCCAGTGTGGGGTGGTGTAAACATTATTTTAATGTTTTTTTTACTATAGATATAACCCTACTCAATCATGATATGAAAAAGTCCTTACATGGCACTTTGCACAGTTTTGACATGTGCCGGGGATATTTTGTGTCCTTAATACAGCTGTTTGAGGAGCACCACAGACAGGGTTTTTTTAGGAAAGGAAACTTGTGTTCATATTTTACTGTTTTGTGGTTTATTTGCCTTTCAACTCTGCCTAAAATGTAAAGCTTAGTCTGGAAACCAGTGTTTACAGATGAAGACAGTTGGAGTTGTACAGGATCATCATCTCTACATGGTGTCACTTTTTCAAGGTCTTAGATTGACTAAATATGATTTAAATGTGTAAACTGGATTTCTGATCATGATAGTTTTTTCCTCAGGAAGGAATTGTTGGAAAAAACAGATGAAAAATCATGTATGCCACAGCCTGTAAACTATGAAACCTATAAATCACTTCAAACAGAAGCTTGGTTTTCCAGAGGATGCACTGTGACTCATACTAAACCTGCTTCTGGTTTCTGGGTGGCAGAAATTCTTTTGGCTGGAAATCCATTTGCATTCAGCTTTACTGTGCTGTGCCAAGTGTTGTGTGCCAAATTAATCTGAGCTATGTGCCTTGAGTTTAATAACGTATAAGCATAAAAGCTTATTTCTGTTTTTTTACTTGTGTTCTGCCATAGACATGAACAACCTATTGTAAGTCCCTCTTAATATCTGTCCATATGTCTTAAAAATTCAGACCAATCCCAATCACAGCACTCTTTGTCAAAATATATAACAAAGCAAAATACACTTAGTTGTAATGATTGATAATGGTTACAATCATTAATGCAGCCCTCCACTATCTAACAAAGACTGGCACTATTCTGTGGTTCCAAAACTGTGGAGCTAAGAGATGGTTTGGAACAGTGGAACAAAGTCCTCAGCCAGAAGGCCAGTTAGATTGAGAATTGGGGAGAATAAACATTTGCTCTACTGAATCCACCTTAAAGCCCACCATGACGGTCAGTTAGGGAGAGATTTGGGATGAATATGTATTTGCTGTACTAGATATTCCTGAAGCTATGACTAATGCACAGATATTTTTGTTTATCTGTGCTCTTTTTATGTTGGAACTTCAAGTAGGCCTCAAATATTTTTTATGGTTGATAATCACGGTATATTAAACTGCAACTGAATTTGTTGCTATATTATTCCATGCTCAGATAGCTATAACTTGGGGGTAGATTTTATCCAGATCTAGTTGCCCCTGGTAACCAATAAAAAAAGCAGAGCCTGCTTACTGGCTTCTGAACCTGTTATTAAATAATGTCTTAAGGTGATGCTGACACATCAAAATTGATAAGAAAGTGTTGTTATTTGTGCAAAGTACAGCCACAACCATTTTTGCTTAAAAAAAAAAAAAAAAGAGCGCCCCCGAACTGCCTCCAGCCTGAAACCCAGAGAGAGTTGTGGTGGTGGATGTAATTTTGTCCGGGTTTTGCAACCCTAAAAACCAAGAGGTTTCAAACCAGACAGCACCTTGGAAAAATGATCTGTTGGCTCACAACTGTCCAGGTGGCAACCATAACAGTGATCCAGGCTACTGAAGGATGGTACCACCTCCAGCCCAGAGTGAGTCATACTAAGGTACCACCTCCTGCACTCCCTACCATTTAGATTTTGCCAGTGTAAATGCCGTAGTCTGGGCTGGGAATGGCTTCAACAGCACAGAAGGCCCACACTAGTCTTACCAAGCTATACAAGTATTGGTCCTATTATCCAGAATGCTCAGGATCTGGGGTTTTCTGGATAAGGAGTCTTTCCGTAATCTGGATCTCCATACCATGTCTGCAACAAAATGTATATAACACTAAATAAAGCCAATGGAACTGATTGTCTCCAATATGGATTAATTATACCTTAGTTGGGATCAAAAACAAGGTACTGCTTTAATATTAGAAAGAAAAATAAAATATTTGTATTTCTTTGATTATAACTGAGACTATGGGACATGACTTTCCTGTAATTTGGAGTTTTCTGGATAATGGGTTTCTGGATAATGAATCCCATACATGTACTGACACATCCTATTTTAGCACCGTGTTGGTATATTCATAAATGTTTGACTTAACATAACCATTGATGTCTTCCCCAGTCTGTACCTCTTTTCAGGATGGCGCTGTCATGGGGCATTTTGCCTGTGGTCTCCAATGTGGAGCAATTCCACCGTTGCCCTTTCAGCTGGTGTTGGCATTCATGGATAGCAATCTGGATTCCCTGCAGAGCCGAGGCGGTGACATCTGGGTTACGCACACACAGACCCATCTGACGTTTGCTCAAGCCAGGTAATGTCAGGCAGACAGTGTTGGGAGTCAGTATAGGGTCATTTGGTAATTTTAGACCCAATATATCGTTGCACAGAACTCTGCTGAGAGAAAAAAACAAAACACATTAAGTAGAGGAAATTAAAAAAAAAAAACACACACACCAAATTCTACAGTTAAAATATATTAGTAACTTGTAAAATATTACCTTACAATACATGAGCCATGAACATCCTGTAAATTATATCTCTATAATCGGTGCATAGGAATGTCATCAATTATAATCCGTTTTTAGTGATGTCAGTTGTACCACATGGCTCACTAAAACTTTTATATAAACATGTATGTGTTTTAATAACTAATGTACCCCATGGTGGTAAAAATTAGTAAATTAGGCGTTACCCTGGTGTGCCATGACCTGTATAAAATCACTTTATATGGTTATGGAACTCACCAGTCACTTATTTTAAAATTGGGGTACATTATAACCTATATGGTTATAATGGTGCTTGCATCATTTTTAAATTGGTGCTTAGTAATGTCAGTGTTGTCTCAAGAACAGGGGCGATCCAGGCCAACATGCCACCTGAGGCAACCTACTTTTTTCCGCCCCCACGGCAGTCACTTTACATTGCCAGAGGGGGTCGAGATTGCACTCTCTGCACTAGCCGAATTTCCGGGTTAAAAATAGAAATTTGGCTATTAGTTACCAGGAGCAGCATTTTTGCCACCTGAGGCGAGTGGCTGAAATTTGCGTACAGAATGCTTTTTAAAAATGTACCCTCTGTTGTAAAATATGAGGATGTCAGACATTATCTTGACCAGTGATCCCCAACCAGTAGCTCATGAACAACATGTTGCTCTCCAACCCCTTGGATGTTGCTTCCAGTGGCCTCAAAGTAGGAACTTATTTTCAGATTCCAGGCATGGAGGCAAGTTTTGGTTGTATAAATACCAGGTGCACTGCCAAACAGAGCTTCAATGTAGGTTGACAATCCACATGGGCAATCACAGCTCTTATTTGGCACCCGAAGAACATTTTTCATGCAGTGTTGCTCCCCAAATCCTTTTAACTTCTGAATGTTGTTCACAGGTTCAAAAGGTTGGGGATCCCTGATCTTGACATCCATAACATATATGAATGAACTTGGCCTTCAACCTCATGCCATTATATGCTTGTCAAACTCCACAGATTATATTATTCTATATACAGTATATTCACTTGCAAAAAATAATGTGACCAAGGCAGTGTTGGACTGGGAGACCAGGGGCCCTCCCAAAAACCTTAGACCAGGGGCCCACCATAAAACCTTAGACCAGGGGCCCACTCTCAGTATTAATATTCTTCTCCTCACTCAACCTCTAGTTTGTTTACTTTACATACTTTAATCAATTATTCCATCTATTTAGCCTCTTTGTTCTCAAAAAAATAGGGAATGGCCATGATATAGGCCAAAGGTTTAGCAGCACGAGGGCCCACTGACACCTTGGCCCACCGGGAGTTTTCCTGGTATTCTGGTGGGCCAGTCCGACACTGCACCAAGGTAAGCATAGTTAACTTGTAAGGAAGAATATTAACTCAACAGGGAACTTTCACTTAAAGGAGGACTAAAGCTTAACTAAAGACGTAGGACAGAAATTATGTTTTAGGCATCCAGCTTCGGACTGGGGGGACCAGGGCCCACTGGGTCACAGCCTCAGGGGTCCCCCACACCATCACCTGGGCTCCCAAGCCACAAAGTCCTACTCGCCGCAAAAGACGCCCTGTTCACACCTTATTCCAGTGAGTCCGGGGTGGGTAGGTAAAGAGAGGAAGTGCAGGGATTGGGTCTGGGCCAGCGGGGCCCAAAAGAGCAGTCATCTGTACCTCAATCACAGCCCTTTAGCAGTGCATATCTGTGCCTCTGAATATGCCCCAGTAGCCCTCCATCTTCTTTTCTGCTGATTCCCAGGATATGCTCTGTGATAATTTCAGTAACTGACATTAGAGACCGATGCACAATAATTCAAATTATTGGTACATGGCAGCTCAGAAACCAGCACAGAATGTAATAATCAGCCTCGTAGCATCAGCTTCTATGACAGGGAAACTTAATTTTCTGCTTGATGTTTTGTGACAATCCCTAAGCTTAGCTTTTCAATAGCTGCTCAAAGCAAACACAGTCACGTCACAGTCACGTCTAACAAATCCAAGACTAGAAAATTCTGTGACATGTTTGAAAGCCTGGATCATTACTACTATAAAGATGCTGAACTTTAAGGCTTGTTCATGAAGTTATGTATATAATATATGGGATTTTTAGCCTTATTAATTTTTAGGGTTTACTTACAACTAGTAACTTACTAACTTTAGCATAGTATAGACAATGCCCTACTTCATCCAAGTGGTTAATAAATGTAATGTACGTCTGGTTGTGTTTAAAGTACAATACATATTTCCCACTAAAATGTTTCCCATGCCTCTCTCCTTATCACAACATATTGCTATGAGTGCTTCCCAACACAAGCTGCCAGGAAGCAAGACATGCTGGGAAAAACAACAGTACCATAGCCTAAAGTCTAAAATAGCAGGACTAGAATTCCTCTTGGAGAAACATTTCCACAAGACATTGGGCCAGATTCAATTCAGTGAGAAAAAGGTTTATCATGTGTCAAGTCATGGACAAGATTCAATTTGAGATGCAATTTAATTCAGAAAAACTTATCTCACTGTTTATCACGCGAATATTCTATTGAAATCTATGGGAAAAACTGCCACTGAATTTGGAGAAAAGTGTTTTCTCCTTGAATGAAATCTCGTCGATGAGTTTTCACGTGATAAACCACGAGATAACTTTTTCTCACTGAATTGAATCTGGCCCATTATTTAAAGTTACTGGTCCCTATAAAAAATCTTTTCTTTGTCAAACTCTCATATTGCACATCAATGACCCCTCCCCCAGGGTTCCAACAACTATTCCTTGATGATTGCCAGTTAGTACACATCTCACATAAAGGGCCATATTCAATTCAGTGAAAAAAAGGTTTATTACGTGAAAAGTCATGGACAAGATTCAATTTGAGAAAAAAACATGAACTGAATTTGGAAAACATTTTTTCACCTCAAATTGAATCTTGTTGATGAATTTTCCCTTGATAAATAGTGATGGGCGAATTTATTCGCCAGGGGCGAATTCCCGCGATTCGCCGGGCGAATAAATTCGCGAAACACCAGCAAAAATTCGCCAGCAAAAATTCGCCAGCAAAAATTCGCCAAAAAAATTAGCCAAAAAAAACCAGTCGGGCGCGCCGAAAATGACGCGACGGAAATGACTCGAAGCGTGAATTTTGCGGCGAAGCGAAACGGGTGAGATTTGTCCATCACTATTGATAAAACTATGAGATAACTTTTTCTCATAGAATTGAATCTGTCCAGGGTCAATCCAGTTGATTTTGCGGCCTTCAATATGCCACCGACCCTTCCCAATGGTGCTCACTTTTTCAGCGCCGGACAGGGGGGTCCATGGCGTTAGAGCAGATCGTGCAAGTGTGCGCTCTGCACTAGAAGAGTCAAATTTCCAGAAGTTCAGCTCTTAGTTACCAGGAGCGGCATCCCTACAAATGACCTTATCTGGTGTGTGATGCACTGAATGCAAATACATACATTATAAGGAACACATAGGGGGAACTTCACTCTTTGATGAATCTCCCCCTTAGCCTCTTTCCAGATACTTTACAGTTGCTTGTATTAAAAAATATATGAGCAAAGTAGAAATAGATTTGCCTGCAACAACTTTCATGTGAAAAGCTTCAATCCCACAAGGAAACAAAAATGTATTAGAACGAATGATGACAAATTCTTTTGACCCGTGTGTTTGGTCTGGGTGTGGTGAATGACCTGCGTCCTTAAAGAACACCGAATTCTCATTGGAAACAGGTTACAACATAGTCAGATATATTTAGTAAGCATTTTTAAAATGATCAGCCCAAAGAGCAAAGTGATGCCAAAATCAGCCTCTGCAGATAATAAACCTACTTTATTATGAAAAACCCAATGCTTGGGAATTGTATGCTGTTACGTTTTGTTACCCTTTAGTTAACCCAAAAAGTTCATTTAATGTGGCATTAAATATGTAAGAAAGAACATGTGCCTCACATGTCTTAAAAGACCTTTCACAGACAAATATCAGATTACCCAGCTGTTCATGTTGTAAAACACGGCGGGCAAACTTTAGCTCAAATAAATTAGGTTTTATGTATTTTAGTTAAGTAGTTCATTCAGTATATGGCTGGATTCATGCAACATGTCATCTATGACTCCAAGTGCAGTTGCAGTCCTGCAAAATTCACTGCAGTCTGCTACTCATAAAAAACACATTCATTAAAGGGATACTGTCATGGGAAAACATGTTTTTTTCAAAAAGCATCAGTTAATAGTGCTGCTCCAGTAGACATCTGCACTGAAATCCATTTCTCAAAAGAGCAAACAGATTTTTAAATATTCAGTTTTGAAATCTGACATGGGGCTAGCCATTTTGTCAATTTCCCAGCTGCCCCAGTCATGTGACTTGTGCCAGCACTTTAGGAGGGAACTGCTTTCTGGCAGGCTGTTGTTTTTCCTTCTCAATGTAACCTTAGTATGTAGTGGGACATGGGTTTTTACTTTTGAGTGCTGTTCTTAGATCTACCAGGCAGCTGTTATCTTGTGTTAGCAAGCTGTTATCTGGTTACTTTCCTATTGTTCTGTTGTTAGGCTGCTGGGGGGAAAAGGGAGGGGGTGATGTCACTCCAACTTGCAGTACAGCAGTAAAGTGATTGAAGTTTATCAGAGCACAAGTCACATGACTTGGGGCAGCTGGGAAATTGACAATATGTCTGGCCCCATGTCAGATTTCAAAATGAAATATAAAAAAATATGTTTGCTCTTTAGAGAAATGGATTTAAATGCAGAATTCTTCTGGATCAGCACTATTCACTGATGCATTTTGAAGAAAATTTTTTTTCCCATGACAGGATCCCTTTAAAGTTACTTGTGTCAACGTGCACTTCTATAGTTGTACTCGGTTGTCATCCTCCTGTTCTGAATCAAGCTCTGCGGTGGCTATTGACAATGGGAAACCCAGGTTTGGGCTTTTTCCAAAATTTGTATAATATCTAGAGACTACTAAAAAAACTTTTAAGCATACCTTTGTTTTGCCACCAATATGGATGCATGCATCTTAGTTGCCATCAAGTATAAGGTACAGTTTTATTATTGCAGAGGAAAAGGAAATACTAAAACAAAAAACTAGAATGAATTGCTTAAAATGAACTCTATGGGAGGTGAACTTCACCGAGTGATGTGAAACCAACAATTCATAGTTGCTAACATCTAAAAATATTTTCCAGGGACATTTTGGGGAGAATTCACAAAAGTGTCTGTAAAATAAGTAACACAGAAGTGGCGGTCGACAAATTGTAAAACAGCCATACACTACAAGTCTCTCCGTGCCAAAACAGGGCTTAAGGGTATAATGCAGAGTAATATTGGGGGAGTCCATTGTAGTACCACCACATATCTATACAATGCGATTTACATTAATAAACGATCATTGATCATTGGACGGAGAGACTTGGAGTGCATGGCTGTTGGTTTCAGTGGCTGTGTACTCCGGGGTTCTATCCGCTGTAGTTGCCCTTCATGCGCTACTCCTGCTGGCTCCCTTTCATGGTTGCTAGCAGCTGGGCGCTGGGCAACATCTGCACAATTGGGTTGCACTACATTTTAACAGGGTGAAGGACGGGTACTTCCGGTGCGGCTAACACATTAAGAGCAGAGTTTGGGAGTGGAAGGACACACCCCACAGAATGATACATTTCTACACTATGTGGCAAATAGATTATGGTGTTTTACGTTTGCTCTACTTTGTGTATGTATAACAATGAATGACAGGCACCATTTTTTAACCTTTAACCCCTTCTGCTCTATTTAAAGGGCAAGGAAAGGCGAAGAAATAAAATCCCATTTTTACTTTCTTTAATGAAAAAGAAATCTATCTCCAATATACTTTGATTAAAAAAATGTCTACCGTTTTTATAAGAAACCTGACTGTATGCAGTGAAATTCTCCCTTCGTTTAGTGCTGTGGATAGGAATTATGAGACAGTCCCTAACTTCTGGCAGGGAAACAATCATACTTATGAACAGCAGGGGAGCCCCTACCTTACTTACCAGCCATGCAAAACTCAAGCAGCTTTGTTTTTTGATCATTTATGAAGATCCCGAAGAAGCCCAGATCACACGGAGCATGTGCACAGTCTTGCAAAGATGTATAACAAAGTTACAAGATGACAGCCCCCTGTGGCCAACTTTGAAAGCATAAATCATTTGTTTGATTAGACTTGTGGTGCAGTAAGTTCATGTTTATGTTTAGTATACAAAATATAGCATTTCTACCCTTATTCTATTTTACACTGTCCTTGCCCTTTAAACCCCAAATCACATATGCACTGTTCTCCTTGACAAAGGCTCCTGTGTGGAGCCGAAACATTTGATCACCAATAAATCACCTTCATTTGATTTTTTGATTTGCCCCAACTGACAGAGGCTATTGCCTCCACAATCCCTGAAGTAGCAGCTGAACAAGTAAAACGAATCTGAACCTGCCAACTGAACTGTACTTGTGCTACTCTCCCACCTGAGGAGCACAATTTGGATGGAGCATGTACCTCTGTGAATCACACAATACAGCTTTATTTCCATTATCAAGAAAAAGTACATAAAACACATTTCGTCTGTTTGCTCACAGCGGTATGTTTGGGAAAAGATAAATGTGGAATTGCAAATGAACAAAAAACATGAATGTGTCCTGGTGGGTCTTTGTATGTCCCAAGCTTGCTAAGGATGCTGGGAACTACTGCATATGCACACCAGCCAATCCCTGTTGCTGTTCTCTAATCTTGACAAAAAGGATTTCAGATATGCTGCTTTTGCTGAGCCACAAAAACTAATTTGGATCCTACTTTCATTAGACTTGAAATGCAGGACAGGACCTGTTACACACACAGGCAATAAATAAAAATAAAACTCTGAAGAATATGACATTCCATTGACTGCTCTTTTGTATTTCAAGAGGAGCCTCCGGTATCAGTAAAAAATGCAACTGGAAACGTGTGTTCTATTAAATTCAATTTATATTATGTATGAAAGGAACATGAAAAATGACAGACTTTAGGCACTAAACATGAAAAGTATTTTAAAGAGGCATGAAAGGCCTTTTTACTCTGTAAATGTAACACCAAGCACCTACAAGATTAGATTTATAGCTCTGCATACAGTATCTATAGCTGTAGCTTTGCTAATAAACTCAAGGGAGCAGATTTACTGTTAAAGTGTGAAGTTGCTAACTCTAGTGACAATTCTCTAGCATTGCCACCAGGGTACTAACTACTAGGGTAGTTAGATCTTCCTCAATCTTCTGTCACCTCCATCATTTCCTGTCTGCTGAAAATTTGGGGAACCGGTTTTCCCCATACATTTTAAAACATATGGACCATTAATTTTATAGTGGGCTCATGTGTAGGGCATTATATTTACTCTCTTGTCTTTATTAAAGGGATACTGTCATGGGAAAGCATGTTTTCTTTTCAAAACGCTACTAGTGCTATTCCAGCAGACTTCTGCATTGAAATCCAATTCTTAAAAGAGCAAACACATTTTTTATATTCAGTTTTAAAATCTGACATGGGGCTAGATATATTGTCAGTTTCACAGCTGCTACCAGTCATGTGATTGTAGCCTGATAAACTTCAGTAGCTCTTTACTGCAGTACTGAAAGGTGGAGTTATATCCCCCCCCCC
>CM044433.1:139007345-139052413 GCA_024363595.1 Xenopus borealis | reverse complement strand
ATGGCAAAGTTAGAAGTAGCTTTCAAAGCCAATATTATAATAGATGAAAAAAGAGTTTAAGTTTCAGATGTCAGTATCTCTTTAAATGATTTCATATTATTATATGTATAATTGTTAAATTTTATTAGTAATATGTAATCCATTAACCAATTTGCACTATTCCAAGAAAAAATAGCATACAATTGAAACATTTTAAGCCATTTAAAATCTAATATATACACAAGGAGCTATCTCTACCTGATATCTTGACCAAAATGAAACATTTTGTGGTTGAAAGGGTGACACCTAAGAATCCCCTTTTAGATAATGGCTATGCCGGACTATGAAAATACTGTATATCCCATTCCCACATAAACATGAACACACATTTACCGGCTGCACAGCCAGATGGCAATGGCAAGAATCCAGGGCCATGTTTCTGTCCGGTTGTCCCAGGTCATCCTCTGACATTTCATTGGACAGCTGTGTCAGATATTGAGGCTCTTCCTTCATCTCCTGGCCCGGGGGGCTTCTGTCTTTGTCAGTCCTACCTGCCCTGTTATAGTAAAAGATACTCATTAATCTGATGTTCTTGTGTGTGAACCTTGCCCTGACCTAATTCTACTATATTTCACTCCTTGCTCTTCGATATGCCCTACTTCATTATCAAAAGACTACGTAAACAAAACATTCACATATATGAATTTAAACGACTTTAAGACAACGGCCTAATTACAAAGACAATTATATATTTAAAGTCAGAATAGCATATAAAATAGAAAACTCTTCTGCACCTACAGCATATACAGTAATACCTTGGAATCACAAGAAGCTGATCATTCTTTTTCGCAATATTCTGATTAGGATAAACAGTAAATAGAGATTAAAATTGATTTGTATTGTCCTTTTTATAATGGGTTTGGGTTCTCAGAATAAACTGCAGAGTCTTAGGTTCATTTACAATCAGAAGCACAGTTGTGGTCACACAGATTTCACACCAGGTGATATCTCCAGGGTTCCCTCAGTTCTCTCTGTGCCCACAGGAGAATTGCACTTGTCTAATCATCTGAACACACACATCAATCACACTCTGAATTATGCCATCTGGAAATTTAGAATATTAAATAATATTAAATAAAATATTTATAGTGTGCAGATTACAATTGAATTGTGTATTCACAATTGCATTAATTTGGATGTAGTAACCATCACAACAACAATTCTTTCAAACCACTGCATTATGGGGGAAAAACATTGTGATCATGTTCAAAATTGTACTTTGCTCACACCACTTGTGGTCCTGAATGGCCTTGATGTTAATATTGTTTTTCTTACATTAAAAGAAATAAAAGGCCCTAAAAGGTTTCCTTATAATAAAGTGTGTATTTTTTTAAGAGGATTTTCTTAATCATTCACACATTCCAACAAACCCACTGGTTTCGTACTTTTACTACTAAAGCTGGCCATAGACGCAAAGATTTTTGAAAGATCCAATGGTTATCTTGAGACCACGATTGTCTCAAAACGATCGTTTAATGTCAGATTTGTCCATCAACTAAAAAGACCATTTCAGGCGATATTGCCAGCAAAACTGAAGGATCGCAGCCTGCTTTGCCCTGCAACATAGGTACTCAAGGTACTCTATGTTTAGGATGATATTTGAAACAAAACAATACTGAGTGAGACACTAACAAGATATTTAGCAAAATATGTATCTTTAATAAAAGCTATACATTACTGGTCTTGTCTTTTAATTAAACAAAATATATGGATAATACCTGTACTAAACAGCAGGTATCATTTAAGTCTGTGAATTAGTTGACAGTGAACTATTAGTCATAATTTAAAGGAAAACTATACCTCCCGAACAATGTAGGTCTCTATAAAAAGATACTGCATAAAACAACTCATATGTAAAACTCTGCTTCATGTAAATAAACCATTTTCATAATAATATACTTTTTAGTAGCATGTGCCATTTGGTAATCATAAATAGAAAATTGCCATTTTAAAAAATAAGGACAGCCTCCTGGGATCCTAGGATCCAACGGTGCACACAAACATACCAAACAAACTATAAAGTTAGGTCACATGAGCCAATTAACAGACAGAGTTCTGTCTTTTGCTTCCACACTTCTTCCTGTTACAGATGAGGGCAGATTTACTAAGGGTCGAATTCGAGGGTTAAAAAACCCTCGAATTCGACCATGTGAACAGTTAGGCAATAAAAATTCTCCAAATTCAAATTCGAATTTGAAGGATTTTTACCGCTATTCGATTGTTCAAATGATCGAATAGCAAAAATTTGATCGATTGATAAAATAGTTCTAAACGATCAATTCGAAAGATTTTAACCATTCAAACTTTTTGAATCCCAATTCGTTAGCATTGATCTGGCGAACTAGGCAGTTGGATACAAATTTAAAGGGGAAGTACTTCGACTGTCGAATATTTGAATTTTCAAAATTCACTGGTCAAATTTGTATTAAAAAACATTCGAAATGGAAACTTTTTGAAAATTCGATTGAACTTCGAATCCTTCATGTGAATTTAGTAAATCTGCCCCTTAGAGTTGAAATATCTCTGGTCAGGTGATCTCTGAGGCAGCACACAAACCATCACCAAATGCTGGTTCAAGGCAAGAGATGTAAAAGGGCAATATTTACTTAAATATATATTCCAGTTTGGTAAGATTCTTTAATATGCCACTTAATTTTATATAAACTATCTGTTGCTCAAGCATTCAATTTGGGGGTATAGTTTTCCTTTAAGTATAAAAAATCATTGTAGACTGAGAGTAGGGGGAAAAGGGGGTGGGGGAGAGAAAAATATGAGTAGAAGAAATGAAACAATTACAGTTACTATGGGACTGATTTAGTAATTTTTGTAGTTTTTGTTTTCCCCCAAATCATATATTTTAGCACTAAAAACCATAGATTATACTAATTACTCTAAACCACAAAAAAACCCCAGTAAATCCTTCCATGAAATCCAAGGACATCCATTCTTATTAGAAGGAAGGAGGTTCCATTTTAATATGGAAAGGGTTTTTTACAGTGAGAGCTTTGAAGTTGTGGAATTCTCTCTGTGAATCAGTTGTACTGGAAGATACATTATTTGCATCCCTTAATGTTATGCCCCACATAAAATAGTTTACATGGAAGCCATTAGCAATATTGTAACATTATCTGATTTACCTCTTAAAGAGGCATTGTAATTTTACTTTACAGAGTAGTATGTCTTAGCAGCCCATATTCCGTTTGTCAAGTGTTTGTAACTGAAAGCAAGATTCTGATTAGTTGCTACTGGTTCCTGCTACTCCAAATTTAACTGTAAACCTATATTGTGAATTAACCTGTTTGCCCCTATCTATCATTCTATTGGAAAGTGTTTTTCCTGGAATGTGTGACAAACTATCTTTTATACAAAAACAGACCTATCTTAAAGGACCAGTAACATCAAAAAATGAAATTGTTTTAAAGTAATAAAAATATAATGCAGTGTTTCCTTGCACTGGTAAAACTGCAGTGTTTGCTTCAGAAACACTACTATTGTTTATATAAATAAGCTGTTGTGTAGCCATGGGGGCAGCCATTCAAAGGAGAAAAGGCTCAAGTTACACAGCAGATAGTAGATAAGCTCTGTAGAACATAATGTTATCTGTTATCCATTACTTATCCTGTGCCATATAGCCATTTTTCAATTTCCGCCATTGCTACTTAGCAGCTTGTTTATATGAACTATAGTAGTGTTTCTAAAGCAAACAGATAAGTTTTAACAGCGCAGGGCTGTTTTAAAGTAAAGAAAATATCATGTAGTGTTCTACATGATATTTTCTTTACTTTAAAACACTTTCATTTTTTGGTGTTACTGTTCCTTTAATTTATAGTATAGATTCTAAATAAACAGTATACTCAAATGACAGCAATGTTCCCCTTTTCTTAAAGTGACATTTAACTTTACAGCGTTGCTACATGGAAATACTTGTTGCTAATGTAAATGCTTTGAGGGTAAAATAGATTAAACTTAGCTAAGGCAGAGCAAACAAAACTACTGCTGACAATATATAAAGACATAAAATGTGAATAATTTGACAGAAAATTAACTAGGATAATAAAAATGTGTAGTTAAGTGATTCTACCTTTTATTCTCTATTGCTGGCACTAAGTGAGTCAAAAGTGCACCTTACAGCTGTGAGTATCTATTGTTGGGTCACATTTCTCTCTTCTGTCAGTAAGCCTGGAGGCTAGCCACTGACAAGTTTTCTTTTAAACTGTTGGAAAGGCAGATGAGGAGGGAAACCTGACACGTCTAAGATTTAGTAACCTCTCACAACTGTCGCCTAATATTTATGGCTGTTTTAAAAAAACTGTAGCATTTCACCTTTTGAAATTTTAGTGTTTGCTTCATATGCACTTTAATACCAAAAGTATTAAAGTGCATGTGAAGCAAACACAATCTAAAAATATTTCCCATATTTCCTTCCTCCTACAGACAGTTAAAGGAAAAATACAATACATGAATAGGGCTAGCTTTCATTTACAATATGTTTCCGTGTTATTTCTCAAAATGATGTTTTTGTTTTGGAATATTTGGAATCAGTTAAGCTGTCCAATGTAACCTTGCCTCTAGTTGTAAAACTGTCATGAAAATGTGGTGTTTCAGCTTTAAGTTAAAGTTTAGTATGTTATAGAATGGTCTTTTCTTAGCAGCTTTTAAATTGTTCTTAAAGGAGAAGGAAAGTCTTATTCCACTTGAGGTTGCCAAATGTTAGACACCCCCCACGTGATTGTATTTACTTTCCTGAATCCCCAGGCCGGTGCTCCTATCAGGAGAAATATGCACTGGCCTTGGGTTATTCCAGCGAACTCCACAGATTGATCCTCTTCTGGATTCTTCTTTCTTCAGATTTCCCGGGCCAGATGCATGTGCAGTAGAACAAAATATCTGATTTTAATGCTAAAGTTCTGCTTTTCACTCTAATGCGCATGTGCAGCTGAAGGAAGAAGACAACGTTGGAAGAGGATCTCGCCGGAAGAGGAAAAAAACAGGTGGGCCCTGCTGCCTCAGGTCCACTCCCTGGACCACATTTTGATCTTTGTGAAGTTAAAATCAAAGTTGGCAGTTAAAAGTATGCGGTGTGGGAGCAGAGAAGAGTCTGGCAGCAGGTTTGTGAAGTGAGGGAGTTAGTGACTGGTAGGTGGGGCCCTGAGGTGGCAGCTCTGCGGAGCCCGTACACCCTAGTCCGACACTGCCTCTGAAATCTGCCAAAGCAGTGCATTTACCATTCAAGTAACGTTGTTTTATACACTGAGCTCATATGCCCTCTGTGATATGAGGAAAAGATTCGGTAATCTAGATACAGTCAAAGGGTGTACATACATGGTGTATTCTCAAAGAGCCAAACTATATTTCTTAGAATGTCTTATAGCTGTTGGGACTAGAGCCTGGCCAGACCGGCCAGGAACCCTACGCAATCTGGCCGGCCGTGTGCACGAAAGGACTCTGGTGCTCATTTGTGAATGGACGCTGACGCACATGAGCGAACCAATGCTGGCATATATGCGCAAATGGACGCACAAGCAAGAGCCAACAGAGCAAAAAGACCAAAGAGGAGACAGACTATGGGTAGGCAGGTGGCAGAGAAGGTATGTGCCTGGCCCCCCCCAGCTTTGCGCGCTAGGCACGTGCCTACTCTGCCGCCTGCCAACCTCTAGTTCTGGCCCTGGTTGGGACAGTGAGTGACTCCACTTCATTTCTCCAATACATTTCTTATGATGAGGGGCATGTTTATTAAGGGGCAGAATTTTCAAGTTTTGTTATGGCCAAAACTGTCAAATTCAACTAGAGAATTTTTTAAAATTCAAAAGATTTATCATATACTGGCACTGAAAGAACTTGAATTTTACTATTCATCACCTAAAACCTGCCAAATTGCTGTTTTAGCCTTCATGACATTCGATTTTTTTCAATTCGAGTTTTCTGGTCCATAGTATTCACCCAGCTTTGAAAAATATGACTTTTTAAAATAAATTTCGATTTGTCGAATTTCCAGTTCATGGGAGTTTTAAATATACTGTATGGTACTCGCTACAATGATCTGCTACTGTTCTCTAACAAAATAGTACATTGGAATATTTAAATATGTTACATGGCAAAAAGGGGACAAAACATAGATAAAACAGACCCTGTGACTGCTGGGTAAGGGACTCAGTGGGTCATTATCTGAGAAGTAGTTCCAGTATACTGTATGTATATAAAAAAAATTAAGGCCTTAAAATGATTCTGCTATGGGGCCTAGTAACTATATATGTCAATGTTTTATTGCTAAAGAGACAAAACAAATAAAGAATAAACATTTATGTGACAGCCGATTTGTGACGTCTTAGCTGCAGTGGCAGGTAGCAGAACAGGGAGAGTTAAAAATCAAAAGTGGAAAAAGGAGAAAATGAAACATACTGGAATGTGGTTTTTAGAACTGTATAAACCAAGAAGACTGATTGAGGAATTGAGGTTCAATTATTATTTGAATGCCTCTGCTGATTGGCTCTGCTTCATTCATCCAAGCATTTTCTTTACTAGACATGAGTGTGCCCAGGCAAGGAAAAAAAAATCTGTTGTTTACTACACCCAGTGTGTGTTTAGTTACAATCATCCACATACAAAATTAGGAAAGGCAGGTATTTTTGGCTTTTCACGACAGCACCTGCACTGATCTTAATCCCTCTCACATGAGAAATCTTGGTTTCCTTTCATGAAATAAAATGAGACAAGTTTTAGCAGGAGGCCAGATTGTACCACCCTGCCTTTGATGTTGTCTTTGCCTAATTACTGCTGAATAATATAGTGTAACTAATATAACAAATATTAACCTTCTCCACCTGCTGTATAACAGGAATCTTTCTTATCCTAATTTTCACAAAAGGACGGGTTAGAACTACATCTAGCTAAAGTATTTATCTCACGTGTAAGCATAAAAAATTGTTAAATTTAAACTATGTCTTCCTGCCTTCATATATGCGCTGTTACTCTAGTAACTTTGTTGTCTCTTATTGTAATGTTGTCCTGCTTTTTGCAATTACTGTACCATACAAGACCAGGAGTAGCTCTATACATGCATGTGTATTACAGCAGATTCTCAAAACAGCAAAACTACACAACCAAATATGTATATTTAGTGCCCTGTGTTTGTATCACTAATAAGAGACTCTTAATATGAATCCCCATATGGTAACGCATGGGTTACATACAGACCCCTTATGACCCTTGAGCTTTAACCTCAGAATAAAGTATGAAGAATAATCCAATGGAAATATATATTTGTTCTACATTCTGTAGAAGGAATACTAGGCACTGGTTATTAAAACTACAATAACAACAGGGGTAATGATTAAAGGGTTAGTTTCCTAACCCTTTAAATAGTATTTTACAAATTAGTTTTTGGTATTTTATTGTTTTTTATGGCTTTACTAAAATAAAGGTTTTGTTCCCCTCCCTGTCATAAAAACTCTGCAGGCCTTGACAGTGGTCACTGACTTTGCAAACTGTCATTAAAGCGTTGAAATCTGGTACATATTTTAATAAACTTCCCTGCAACATTAGAGAAATACTGTAACAGGAGCTAAAGTATCCATTGAAACAGTTAGCACAGCCTTTTGTAAAGCCTGGGCAGCATTTCCAGTATAAACTAGTGATAGAGGAATTTCCAACTTGGTCCAAGCTGGAGAAGGAATGTGATCACCCACTCTGATGACATCAGATATGATGTCAGAAGGGGACTGATTCTGCAAGAAACAGTATCCCACCAATAACAGATTAAAGAGGGTGGAGCCTACCTGCAGCACATGAGTGATATTTAATTTGTGCATCCGCGCACATTCCCTGTCCTTTATGCACACACGTACCTGCACTTGACCTGGACCAGCTGCATACACTTATTTTTCAATACAAAAATACACAACAACTGAAAAAAAGTCATTCTTTGCAGTGTACTATTGGTAATGATAGGGTTTATTTAGATGAACTGTCCCTTTTGGGCAGTAGGGCAATGGCCAATGCACAATAGAAGGAAGGTATGAGGCTAATTGATAAACACCCATTTACCCTCTTATCCATCAAAATATAATCTTTGGGCATCTATTATTTGGAATGATCATGCCTAAACATATACACAAGTATAGAGTCCCATTGGAACTTCCGATATTATTATATTTATATAATATATTATTTATATATAGTGATTAAAGTACCCCCTCTTGTAAATTATAAGGATATTATAAGTTACCAATGAGTTTACTGCACCATTTACTGTATATAGACAAATGATATAGGTTATTCAATACCCTTGTGTACATTATAAAATCATTACACTGACATTTTTCTGTCTAGTGACTGAAAAAATCCCACCAGGCAAAGCCAGAAGTAAATATACCAGCAGTTGAAGAACCACAAACAGCATAGATTTACTTTTGCAGGGAGATCATGGTAACTACAGTCGTAAATTATCTGAAATGCCAAAAGTCAGCTATCCTTGACCTAATATTGTAATTTATGTGACACTAATTTTTGGGCTCTGCTGGTTTTTGTCTATACTTGCCTCAGTGCAAACACTGGGAGAAGATTGTGATGAAGATACTACCTTACCGCTGAAAACTTTCCCAAGCTTTTCCCCAAAGAATATTGCATCTTAAAGGAAGGCTCATGGCAGAAGCACCTCAGCATATAATACTGTATTTAATGAGGTGGTGGATTAAAAGAAACTGTTATAGGTTTCAAACCTTTGCACACTGTGTGAGAGACTTCATCATGGCAACCTGGTATCAATCTGGCTTCTCTGGTCATATAACAGCACTGTACAAAATGTAATCTGATCTTTTATGTTGTAGAAGTTATTTTCTATTCTGACCTTCAGATCAAATAAAGTAGTAAAAGCACAGATCAGCTGACGTTCTGCCCCTGAGAGAGATCGTACAAAAGTTGTACTATTACAAACCTAGTGACGTCTCCCACTGAAAATCGTACGATCTGCAATAGACACAAAGATATGATAGCCAGCCGACAGAAATTTTCTAACCTGGCCGATCGACCAAACGCCGGCATGGCACGACAAATGTCGAAAAACTCCACACATAATCCGAAAATCGTACAAATCGAGGATTTGTATGATCGGATCGTTGCGTCTATGGCCAGCTTTAGAGTAGATTATAAAGCAAAGATCAAATTCCCCAAGGCCAGTGCCAAAAAAGGTGGGGGGGTTATTTGCTGGTCCTGTCCAGGGGAAAACAGTGGTAAATGAAACACCACAGTCCAACATCAATGCTTTTGATATTTAGAAATAGAAGGAGCCCTGGATGTGCCAGAGAAACTCTGGCACAAAACACTTGCTTCAGTTGGTCAGCCATGGTGCTTTCCATTCTTAACATCAGGAAAGGTGACAGGCGGACAGGCGTGTTTTGTCCACCACTATTTTCTGCCAGGCACAATGGCAGTAAAAGGCCCCATGTGCCATAAGCCTAAGAGTCAGTGGTTATTTGATATCTGATATCACATTCCTCAACCCAATGATTTGTCCATAAAAGAAAAATGAGGGAGCTAATATAATAAACAAAAGCATATGACTTTAAACTCCATTTATATATATATATATATATATATATATATATATATAGATAGATATAGATAGATATAGATAGAATAGAAAAAGTTAATTTATATACATATATATATATATATATATAATAATAATCACAAGAAATTTAGATACTTTTTTTTTGCTATACAGACAGAACAAGCGGTGCCTATTTATTGCAATTTGGGACATTGAGGCCATCACCCTGATGCCTGGAGTGCGGCTCTTCTGAATGTTTGTACTGAGTCTTCACAGGCTGTTCTATGGTGGCATAAAAGAAGTAAGAAAAAATTTACCCTTGCTATAACAGAACAATCGCTTGGGAACAAAAAGGACTCAACAGGGGGTTACATTTGCGTAACTACTCAGTTAATATGTCTATAAAAAACAATGGGAAACTGAAGGAGTTGCTTTGCTCGGTGACAGCGGTGGCTCCTGCTACCCATCGTGCTGTCGCTGAGCAGTATTCTCTGCATTGCTTATTTAATTACATGCCTTTTGCCTTCCTGCACTATAGACTTATTTATCCAAATTCAAATTTGTGTATTGTTAGAGTTTTCTTCTATTACTCATAAACTCGAATTTTTATAAACCACAAATGTTTTCTATTTTATTATAAACCATGAATTTAAAAAATTTGATTGGGTTAAATTGTGAAACAAAAACTAAATACCTCAAATTTGTACTCTACTTAAAGTTTCATTGAAAAAAAGCTTTACATTTGACATAGACAGCTCCCATTGTCTCCTACATGAACTCGTCAGCTTTTAGATGCTGAAGTTTTACACATTTTTCGTGCTTAATAAATATTGTATGCACACATTTTTTTAAAAATAATTAAATTTCAGAAGTTTTAACACAAAAAAAATGGAATTGCAGCAAAAATTTTAATTTAAACGTTGTTAAATTACTCCCCATAATGTAAGGGCCTGGCATATGCATCACGTGGAAGTTAAATCTTGTCCTATATAATATGCATTTTTAGCATTTAACACTATTAGATACAATAAATAGAGTCTGGGTTGAAACAAGTCTCTGATTGACTGGAAACATAAAATCATCCTCATATGAAAATGCTGAAATAAACTTTACCTTGTCTGCCATCAGAAACCTTGGGATTGCATACAAATAAATGGTCATGGCCCCCACTACACTATATACACTACCTCTATAAGTGCCACTAGGGCCCAAATATTGTCTGAGAGTGGAAGTACCAATTACTTCATAATAAAAAAAAAAAAATATATATATATATATCCATATTTTCAAAAGGACCCGCACTCCAAATCGTAGTTGTGAACTCAAATGTGTTTTATTAAACAATGCATATCCAATGTTTCGGCCCACGTTGGGGCCTTTCTCAAGGTCCTTGAGAAAGGCCCCAACATGGGCCAAAACGTTGGATATGCATTGTTTAATAAAACACATTTGAGTTCACAACTACGATTTGGAGTGCGGGTCCTTTTGAAAATATGGATGAATAAATCTTTGACCAACGCACCATCTAGAGAAGTAAGTTTGGAAGGAGTGCGTCCACTTAAATTGTGCTATTATATATATATATATATATATATATATAAGCAATGGGGTCTTGGACACCCCTCAGAAAAGGAGTAGAAGATAAAGAAGGGACTGGAACTTGATGCCTAAAAGTAACAGGTAGAGGAGGCATCTGTAAGTCCCTAACAAGTATATGAAAGAGAAGAACTTCTGAGAGACCTCTAGATCAAGTTAGGACTTAGATTAGGGTTACCAGATCACTTGAAAATTCAGGGGCACATCTGCAATCAATACAGCCTTGCAAGCATGCATTTGTTAGATGTGTCCATTCATTTTCAAATTAGCTGTATTGGTATTGTTTGATAAAGAAAATGTACACTTAATAAATTGCCTTAGTACCGTTACTGTTTTGCCCTGACTAATTTCCTTTATATTTTGCCAAGAAATCTTTGCATTCTTGTCACAGCATTGAGTGGTTAAAATGAAAAAACATATGTACCAGAGGTATCAAAGGAGAAGTCAACCCAAACATAAAATGTTGGCTACTGAATGAAAATTGAATGCTAAGCAACCTTCCAATATACATTCATTACAAATCTTCAGTGCTATTAAAGCTACTTTAACATTCTTATTGGAATCGATAATATCTATTCTCTGTCCTGGCAGATTGAGCTTCAGTTCATTGCAGAATACAATACATCCTACATGACTATGAAGATTTTCATTCATCCAGGTCATAGTATCTCTGATATAAGTAATTCTAAAACAACTGGACTTGCTAAGTAATTATTGAAGACATTTCACTACTCATCCGAGCAGCTTCTTTAGTTCAACTGAAGAAGCTGCTCGGATGAGTAGTGAAACGTCTTCAATAATTACTCAGCAAGTCCAGTTATTTTAGAATTACTTATATCATAATGCATCCTACAAGTAATCTCATTCCCATTGCAGATTGGAAGCAATGAGCAAGACTGATCAATAGTGTCTAGGGGCTGGTATTTATTATGCAACGTGTCAGAGCAAAAACAAAACAGAGTTCTCTATATTGATAAAATTAAATATATTATGTCAGCAAACTTTCTCAGAATAGGAACAATACAGCATTACCAGTGGCAGGCACTACTATAATGGGAACATTACACAAGTTTGTAATTTACTAGTCATTAATCATTTAATAAGGGGAAACGCTTTTACATAAGATGCATCATGCATTTGATGAAAACATTAAATTCTTATTTAATAATCTTATCAATGTTAAATATGCTCATTATGTACATATTACTTTTTTCTTTTTATGGTTAATTAAATAGTTCCTATTTGCTTTTTGTATGAGGGTTACTATTTTATCTGTAGAGCACCAGCCGGGGAGAGGTTGTTTATAATGAATTCATTCCTTAGTAAGAGTACATCAATGCTCTCACACCTTTTCTTTGTGTGCCAGCTCATATGGTGGGCAGGGGTTAGAAAAGTTTAGGTGTGTGCTTATAATGGCATCTTTCAAATTACAGGTTTGTGTCAGGATAAGGCGTCTACCACCTCATCTATCACTCTTGCCAGTGACTGCACTACTAACAACTCATTCAGCTGCAATCACAGGTTTGGGATTAAAAGACCAAATGCATGGGAAAACGTCACCTTTCACAGACAATCACAATTATACATAGAGATATACAAAAGAAGATGGACTATACATAAATAGATAGATAGATCTTTACTAGATTAATTCAAAGACCTATATAGCTCAGATAAATATAGATAAATAACAGAGAGACAGTTGGTTATATAAATAGAGATCAACAAACAGATAATTAGGTAGTTAGATAATTAGACAAGTGAATGTATCAATTGAGAGCTGCAGACACATAGATACAGACAAATAATAGATTGATGGAGAAGTGGGTTATAATATGTACATGCAGATTTATTGGCCCCTGAAAAAAGAAGATTATAGTGTGTGAATGTGAAAGGGATATTAGATTGTAAGCTCCACTGGTGCAGGGACTGATGTGAATGATGTACGATTTCTGTAAAAGTTCTCCAGAATGAGTTGGCATTACATGAATACAATACACAATATACATTATTTTCCTGTAGGCATATAGATTTCCCCCTTGAGAAACATAATTCATCTTTTCAGATGTTTCTTGGATCAGTCGGATGGCAGGGAGTTGCAAGTTAAAGTCTCTCCTAAATCTCAGTGTTCCAGTTATCTGCATATCTTGTACCTGTAGTTATTTCTCTTTAGACTTTAATGGCTGATGTTATTATGGATTCTTATAGATGTGTGATTTTGGGAAATGTCCCAGCTCATTAAAAGCAAGGACTGACAATGCTGGACAGCCGCCTCTGCTACACTAGGGTTTTTATTCTCACAAGTGATATAAACTTGCCCATTGTGTAGCTCTATTCTTATGTGAGCGCATGGGTCTGTTTAACACATACTATTCCTTTTCAGTGACTACTAGGGGCTTATTTACTAAGGGTCGAAGTGAATATTCGAACACAAAAAATTCGATATTTGAAGTAAATTTCTGAAAAACTTTGACTATCGCATAGGTTACATCGACAATTTGATCGTTCGATTTGAACAATCCAATAGTAAAATCCTTTGACTTCGATACTCGAAGTACTGTCTCTTTAAAAATCCTTCAGTTTTTTTACTTCGCAGACAAAAGCTGCCGAAGTGCTATGTTAGCCTATGGGGACTTGCTAGACCATTTTTACTTTATCGAAGCAGTTTTCATTATTGCACTGCCCTATGTCCGCTACCTCACTGTCATTACTGCCAAGCAGGTAGCTCGGGGTGAGCACAGAGCAGTGTCACAGTGTTAGAAGGGGAGAAGAAGGATCCCGTGACAATGAGAGAAGACAAGGTGGCATTATCTAATTCAGGGAAGTCACTCTGCAACTCTCTCTCTCTCTCTCTCTCTCTCTCTCTCTGTATTTGAACTTTGGCAGAGAGTTGCAATTCAACATCAAGCTGGAAATCTGTACAACCACCACACTCTATTGTAGAAAAGGAAATCTTGCAGAGTACCAAAGGAGAGAGGACTTTGTTTATACCCAATGTATCCGGAGCACCCAATGCACCCAGGTGCTCTGGTGGTACAACTATAGAGGTTCTCTAAAAACAAAACTAGTCAATATACTGTGAATTATGTCAAAATGGACCCCAGATGCTCATATAGTGCATATATAGGGTTCTTAAAGCAGCCCTTATGTGCTGCATGATGTTTTGTTGTACAGGATTTGCTGTGCTGAGTGGCATCAGGTTGTTTCAATTCCCCTCCCCATGCCCAGTTGCCATACCTTGCTCTCCTGTGCCTGGCTATGGACTGCTGATGCTCCCTTGTGATCTCAGTGGGTGCTTCATGTCTCCTGGATGCTCTGTGGTCCCACCAAGCTTCCCACTGCTGATCCCCGTGGCACTGGCTCTCCCTGTGGTTGTGTTTGCAGCTGTGGTAGTTCCCAGCTGTGCCTGGGACACAGTCTGTGCAGCTCCTGTTTGGGATATGGGGCTGTTTCTCTAGCAGATTGGCTCCTCTCTAAAGTTGCTCTAGTCAGTGCACGCCACAGCCACTCCCTGTGGTTACTTCTCCACTCCCCTCTCTGTCCATCACTTCTACAGAATTCACCTCATCTCTTTCCCTGGCAGATGTCTCTCTCACTCACCATTCTGTGGGTGGGCTGATAAGCAGGATGATTGCAGGGTACTAAGGGCATTTGCTCTGGACCCCCAGCAATACTGGGGCTTCTTAGGGGGCGGTATAAAAATACAGAGGATATATTATATTGCAAAGCAGTTTTAATATATACACTAGGGGTGTCTTTGTTAACCCCCGCACTCATTACCTTTTTTCATTGTTGACAGGGGTCCCTGCTCTCTAATCCTGTATATACTCAGGATCTAGGGGGCAGGGGTATGGCAGGGCGCAGCTTTCCACAATTGAGGAAATACTGGATTGAGGGTGATATATATTTCCTCTGTTACTGATATTTCCCTCCACAAGCTAGTGACAAGGGTACCATTCCACAGAATAAAGGGACTTTATGATGACCAGTTACATATTTGGATTTAATGTGGCTTTTGCAGAGTAAGATATCTGTTTTGCCATGTCTGTAAGGTGTTTCTTTTTAGTGTACTGCTTGGCAAAGCAAAATGTTCTGTCATTCTTTAAAGGGATACGGTCATGGGAAAAAATGTTTCAAAATGCATCAGTTAATAGTGCTGCTCCAGCAGAATTCTGCACTGAAATCCATTTCTCAAAAGAGCAAACAGATTTTTTTACATTTCATTTTGAAATCTGACATGGGGCTAGACATATTGTCAATTTCCCAGTTGCCCCAAGTCATGTGACTTGTGTTCTGATAAACTTCAGTCTCTCTGTACTGCTGTACTGCAAATTGGAGTGATATCACCCCCCCCCCAGCAGCCTAACAACAGAACAATGGGAAGGTCACAAGATAACCGCTGCCTGGTAGATCTAAGAACAGCACTCAACAGTAAAAACCCATGTCCCACTATGACTCCTTCAGTTACACTGAGAAGGAAAAACAACAGCCTGCCAGAAAGCAGTTCCCTCCTAAAGTGCTGACACAAGTCACATGACCACGGGCAGTTGGGAAATTGACAAAATGTCTAGCCCCATGTCAGGTTTCAAAATTGAATATAAAAAATCTGTTTGCCCTTATGAGAAATGGATTGCAGTGCAGAATTCTGCAGGAGCAGCACTATTAACTGATGCGTTTTGAAAAAAACATGTTTTCCCATGAAAGTATCCCTTTAAGTATTGCAACCAGGTGACTCCAGACTGAGAATTAAAATAGGCCCTGGCATTTCAGGAAGACAGAGGCCCAAACAGCGCCCACTAGCCCTCTAAATACTGTTTTTTTATGGCACCTTATAGCAGCCCCTCTGGCATTTGCCAGGACCCACAGATTGCCAATCTGGACCTGATGGCAACACTGCATGTACTTATACATACACATTTATGCTGTTCATTCAATTATCACATTAGTTTGGACCATACTGTAAGTTAAAAGCAGCCCGGGCAAAAGGTTCAAGGCAGCCCATGTATTCCCTTTTTAAAGATTAGAAGGTTAAAGGAATAGGATCACCATAGTCTATTGAGAAAAATAAATCAGTGGGTCAGCTAGGTAGGACTAACCAATGTTTATCTGCTATGAGCCATTATATTAGTAATGTGTGTGGTATGAAGTTTCAGTCTGTAATATCACTCTGAGGCTCAGTTATTCATTAAAGAAAAGGAAGGTGACACACACAGCGTCATAAGTGATATCCACTTAATTTAATTTGTATGGAATTTGAGAGTCATGGGAAAATATGTTTTTTTTTACAAAACTCAAGGCGACCATCCATCCTCCGGTGCTTGATTTCTCCTCCATGGAAATTATATTCAGGGCCACTCCTGCCATGAGGCAAGCTGAGAACCTTACCTCAGGCAGCATGGAGCAGCCAGTAACAAGGGGCGGCAAAAAGCCGCCTCTTGTAAATTTAAGAGCCGAATTTCTGGGTTTTAACCTGGAAATTCGTCTCAGCTAGTGCAGAGAGCGCAATTGTGTTCAATGCACTAGCCATACCGCCACCCCTTTGACCCGCTCAGATGCTGATTTTTAAGCGTGGAGCGGGAAGGGGGGGGGGGCTGAGTGTATTTACTATGCCAGATATCATATGATGCCAATGCTGCTCTCTTTGCCACTATATACCAGGCAATCTCCCCAAACTGCCTTTGCATGTCTCCCCTCCTGCATAATGAAGAGTCACCTGCACTAAGCATACGTAGCGCTTCGTTTTCCGAAGCCACCCAAAGTTTCCTCATGAGGCAAAGAGGGGATGGGAAGAACAAGCAATTAGTCGCCAGGCGACTAAATCTCCCCGAATCTGCCAGTGTGTCACTACCCTTAAAGGCTTCCTACTCACAGGATTTTAAAATTCTCACTGCTCATGCTGGATACCATAAATGTAAATGTGGCCATACACGGGCGATAAAAGCTGCCGACAGACTGTGTTGGCAGCTTATCTGCCCATGTGGGGGGGCCCTCCGACGGGCTTTCCCGATCGATATCTGGCCGAAAGTCGGCCAGATGTCGATCTGGCAGGATTAAAAATCCCGTCGGAACACGGCCACATCTGTTCGTTGATGCGGTCCCGCGATCCGACCGCCCGTACCTCAAGGTGGGCATATCGGGGAGGGATCCACTCGTTTGGCAACATCGCCAAACGAGCGGATCTCTTTGTGTATGGCCACCTTTAGTCATTTTAGAAGTAGTAATTGCAACCAGCTATTCTACCTGTCAGCTTCACCGCAGTTTACCAAGAAAAATGAAACAAATGCAAAAACATAAAAAGGTACTCTTAGACATAAAGCCTGAATAAGAAACAGTTAATAGGGTAAGATTTTGTGCTTGCTATTATTTAATTATTAATTAGATTACGTTTGCTAATTATTTTAATGGATTTTAGTGTCTGTGATTTTTCTGATTTAGCTGAAAGCATTCCTTCAAGAGATTTTACTTGTTGGATATTTCAATTGAAAATTCAGTTCAGGGAATGCAGATCATCAGGAAAATCACAAGATATGCCTTTATCATAATGACAAAAATAGAAAGGGTTGTAAAAATCTCAATCTTGAATAGCAGTACATATACAGAATGATTTAAAGACAGCTAACGCAAGGCTAATGCTGGACATGGAAACAAGTAGCCCAGTTCTTCTATCCCTAGTTCCATTCTATTCCCTTCCCAGTCTCTCCCGCCCGATAAAAAAAAGATAGCATGCTATCTTATTTATTATTATTTATGTCTCACAACATATAATGGCTAAAATATTATGTATTTTTCTGAAAATGCAAATAAGGGAAACATTTAAAAAGGCAGTGGTTATCAATGCTTATGATGACCAAGACATATTCATTTATTATGGACTATTTTTCAAGTTTAGAATTGTGCTAATCCAGGGATATAGAAATTAATTTAGTCACTGACATATTTTAAAAGGAACAGTAACACCAAACATTTAAAGTGTATTAAAGTAATGAAAATATAATCTACTGATTGCGCTGCATTGATACAATTGGTGAAACTCTTCTGAAACCATTGCCATGCACTGGTAAAACTGGTGTGTTTGCTTCAGAAAGACTGCTATAGTTTATATAAACAAGCTGCTGTGTAGCCATGGGGGCAGCCATTCAAAGCTGAAAAAGGAGAAAAGGCACAGGATACTCAACAGATAACAGATAAGCTCTGTAGTATACAATGGGATTCTTCAGAATGGATCTGTGATCCATTGTGTATCATGTGTTTGAATGGCTGCCACATGGCTACAGCTTGTTTATATAAACTATAGTAGTCTTTCTGAAGCAAACACACCAGTTTTATCAGTGCATGGCAATGGTACACTATATTGTCATTCTTTTAAAACACTTGAATTTTTTGGCATTACTGTTCCTTTAATGCAATGTAATGTGGTTATATGTTCCATAGTATTGTAACACACAAAGTGATAGACCGTGACTTAATAACATCACTACAAAATTAATTAAAATTTGAAAACATGATTTCCTTTTTCGCTTTAACAATAACACAGACCTTGTATTTGATCCAAACTAAAATATAATTAATGTTACTGGAGGAAAAACAAGTCTATTGGGGTTATTTAATGTTTAAATGACTTTAGTAGGCTTAAGGCACAGATTAATGCAAATTACAGAAAACCCCAGTTCTGGAGCATGCTAGATAACTGGTCCAATACCAGCACTAGTATACCAGTAGGCCACTTTTCAGCTATGATTGGGCCGTGATACTTGAAGAGTTAATGCTGTGAGTTACTACATTTGTATCCTTGCATCCCTAATGCCTTTAGCACAGCCCTAATAGTCATGGGCATTCTACTGACATCATTATCCAGTGCAGAGGTCTTTTCACAGTAGAACACTGATATAGGTGCGGCTGTATAAGAGTCTGACTGTGTCTCAGCACTGATGAGATCATTTAAGGGCTTTTCTATTATATGCTCAACTGTTCTCTAATTATTGCAAATGTTTCTGTGCTTAAGGGACATAACATTGTTTTTGTTTTTCACCTGGCGTCTCTGCAGAAAATGAAATGAGCTTCATATAGTATTGTAAATTTACAACAATACTTATACAAAGGTCTTTCAAGGAGCCCCAGAGGTACAAAAAAGTCTCTTATATAGCTTACAATATATATAGGTATTGGCTTTGTGCAGTTGCTGTAATGAAGGAAAATTGACTGAGCTAGAGGTCTAAGCTGCAAGCTTGGAATGCAAAAAAATCTCACAAATCATACAAAATGTTACAATTAAAAAATTTGACTATATAGTTGTCTTCTTCAAAGGGCAAGCCAACCCCAAAATAAAAAATGCTTTTTAAAGTTATTTGTATTTGCTATTGAAAACACAATTTGCCCAACTCCTGCTTGGTAAACAATGTTGCAAAAGTCTTAGGGGTCCGTTTACTAAAGTGCGGTAAATTTGACTATACGTTAACACGTGTTATCACTGTGAATATTGGCAGTAATTAAGTTTACCAAACAGCGATGCGCTCGGAATTCATTGTGATCACTTGCGGTAACTACATTAACAATAGTGGTAATTTTAGCGAGTTGCAAATTTTCTGGCGACAAATTAAGTTTGCAAATATTTATGTATAAAATAGTCTTGCTTTATGGTGGTTATTATGTCAGAAATGCATCTCCAATACTCATGAACTTTATTGACTGATGATTATACCAACCAACAACATTACCATAGTATCACCAATCAAACACATATGCATCATATAAACCCTTCTGCCAATAGAATCATATGAACAAGAAATCATACCAGTCTCTCTTTGCATCATATAAATGCACAGTTTAATGTAGCCAATCACAATGAAACCAAACCCCCTGCCAAAAGCGTTGAGGCTGACGAATCCTTGGACCGTGATGCTGCCAATAATACGCCTCTGAGCTGAAACTGCTGCTGTTGCAGCAGATAAAAGCAGAACAATCCTGTCAGCAATAGCTACAGATCTCTCTCCAGTCAGCAATGGCTACAGTAAAGAATGATGGGTTATAAAAAAAAAGTATTATGGGATATTTCCTGCCCCTTGAGAATTTTCTGGCGAAAAAAATACTTTTACGCCACTACACAGGTGGCGGTAAAATTTAGCAAATAATATCACATACATTTTATCTTTCACACGTTTTGCTATTTAATTGCTAAGTTAATGTGTATGTAGCGTTATTTCCAGCGATAAGTGGCGAGCACATATTCTTGCACGAGAAAATACGCAAATTTATATTTACCGCAAGTTAGTAAACTGGTAAACCAGATCCCGAGCATTCTGAATTCCCATACCAATATATAAATTACATTTTTTTTTTATTAACAAAGCTGTATTTAGGACCATATCATGTATGGAAAATGCGGCAAAGACAGTCATAGGCAATGCTTTGCGTCATTAGAGGGAATATACAAAAAAAAAAAGAGAAGTGGCACCTGTGGCTGCATCCCTATTGAGAAAACAAATGGAAGATTAGAATTTGGGAGTCGGTCCGTGGAAAATGAGAAACTCTGAACTTGCTTCAGTAGCAGTGTTTTTTATCATCACATTTGGTTTGTATTTCTACAACAAGCAGCTAGCGCATTGCAGCATTAACATTTCCATCAGAATTACAAGAATGGCCTGCTGTGTGTATATTGTATACTACGGCTGCATGTTCCATGGGTGTGACGCAGGGGAAACCTCCCCTTTGTGTTCCCCTTTCATGGAAAGAGCAATTAAATTCCTATTTCACATGTGTTCAGGCCAAGGGCAGAGAGCTGGGGCTGGCTCCCTCCCTCTGTTTATTTTGGCTGTCATGTTAAACAATGACTCATTTAAATATTGTTGATTTGAGAGGATAATATTCCATGAATCTCTTGGCCCCAGGGCCCACGGGGTTCTTCTCCAGCATGTAGCATAGATAAACCATTGGAATTATGCAGGTAGAATGGTGCAGATCTTGAGTTGATAAAAACATTTCCGATTGTTTCACATTCCAAACCTTTGCTTTACAGAAACTTGCACTGAAAATGTACTACTGCAGAATACATATTACTGGGAAGATGCCACACACTCATACATTCAGGTTTTCTGGTTGGGTATAAAACACTGCAGTGAAACATGGACAGGACAAGTAGATAAACTGCACACAGCAAGTGGTGGCAGTTGTGGAATCATATATGTTCAATAGCAATAATAATAAGTTGTTTTATTGTGTAAATCATCATGTTTAAGTATTTTTCTTTTTTTCCCCTTGGAATTTCATCACCTAAATCCTTCTCATAACTCATTTTCTTACCAGCTGCAGGTTGTTAGAGGTTAGCCACAGTAGTAGCAAGCACAAAAATCACTTATATTTAGTGCCAGAAAGCTGATGCCTGGGCTTAATGTGGGATCTAGCCAACGATTAATCACTAATGATAAATTATACTAGTGCGTCAATACTAACTAAGCAGCAAATTTTATTAAAGTTAGAAAATCAAAGTATATATTTGACTAGTTGACATAGGTGGCTGCAGAACTACTTATCACCTTTGTTAGCAAATCAGCTCTGCTGAAGGTGAATTACTAACATAGGTGCTACTTTGCACTAGTGCAGTTACCCATAGCAACCAATCAGGTATTTTCTTTCAATTTCTAACTTGTAGAAGAAGTCTGATTAGCTGTTATTACTGCACATGTGCAATTTAGCACCTATGCTATTAAATCCAGTCACTGTTTTAGATACACAAAATTAATAGTCACCTTTTATTCCTTCTCTATGTGTCTGCACACTAGCTATCATTTTTAAATTCAATCTGGTAAAATGAAGTAGGTGCAAAATACAATGCCTGTCAAATATCCCACTTTATTATGTATAACTGGGCTCTTTGCCTTTTATTTAGAAAATCATAAGGGTTTAACGAGTATAATTGCTTACCGTTTGTGCAATGTGTCATTTAGACTGACATTTTTTATTGCATCAAGAAATCATTTAAATGAAGTTTGTTACAGTCAAGTCAGTTACATTCCATGAGTTCTGTGTTCCATGGAGCAGATCCATACACATAGCTGTCAATGGAAGCAGAAATATTGCTTTGGTGGAATTTAATTTTTAGAAGCATAGGTCATATAAGGATCACAAACAGAGGGGCTGGCAGCACTGACATTTGTTTTTTTTGCATAGGATTTAAACAACACATCTCTAGAGAACGGTTTGCTTATATACTTATGGTTTTGGGTCCAGGTGTTTAAAGCAACCACCAAGAAATTCAAATGGCTGCCAGAGGTCAGTCCAGTTGGAAGATGCAGCCTCACCATTAGCAGCTTCTAACTGAGACAGAGTATGGTATTTCTGTTCCAGGGAAACCTGTTTCAGATGTTGTAAAAGAACCAAGGCTGATGTTTTATTAGGTTACAGCTTGTACATCTGCCAGCTTTTGTATGCATGTGCACATATGTGAATCTGAGAGGTTACAGAACCATGTTTACAGCTAAAAGATTCCCAGAAAGTGGTAATGGGAATGTTAATGAAACCCAAAATAACACGCAATTAAACTGCAATTAGCATTAATGGGTCTAGGGTTGGAATAATGAAAGGAAACGTGAATACAGTAGAACCCCCATTTTACGTTTTCCAGTGGACCAGAAAAATGTAAAATTGGGGAAATGTATTACGCATAATATATAGATGGGACCACAAAACAACAATGTAAAATGAGGGGAAACTTAAAAATAAGGTGATGTAAAATGGGGATTGTATTGTAGTTGTTTTATGTTACTGCAACATGTCAGTAAATAAACTGGATAGCCTTGAAAAATACATTGAATGCCTAGAATTACTTCTTTTGTAAGGGCAATACATGCCAAGTCATAAATGAGCAAAATGTAAGGGGAACTGCTCTTGATGGTTGATATCTTTTATGTTTACTAATTCTTTTACCCCAATACATTTTAGTTCATTAGTGTGCTTCTTCAATCTAATCTTTTTCATACAACCTAAACATGCTGTGTTTTAGAAGTGCACTGAAATTTAGCTGGCTTAGTCTGGTGGCACATGGCAAGATGAGTTGCCAAGCGACAAATCTTCTCTTATTTGGGTGACTAATCTCCCCGCAATGCCTTCCCGCCGGCAAGAAATGAATCGCCAGCAGGTGAGGTATTCACCGATGCCCTTTTGTGGCCCCGGGCATTCTGCTGCAGAAGTAGACAAGGAAGAGCGTAGCCAAAAATGAGGTACTGGCAGGGATCAAGAAAAAAGTACTCAGGGTCAGGCGAAGGGTTCAGTGCAGGCGGCAGAAGTTGTAGTTGGATAATCAGGCAAGAGGTCAAACCAGGTAGTCAAAAATATGAGAAAACGCTTGAGCAGGAATCAGACAATCTGACACAGCAAAGTGGAACAGACCTTTAAAATAAAGTTTGGCGCCAAAAGTTTGAATCTGGCGCTAGGTAGTGACGTCATGACGCCCAGCACCAGCATCACGTGGGCCAAACCAGAAGTGCTCACCTGCTCACACAGAGAGAAGCTCGCCGGGAGGTAAGTAAAACATTAGATGTTCCGGCGCGTCTTAGAATGGCATTCGAAACGCTTCGAATTTCTGAAGTTACCCGAAGTTTCCTTGTGAGGTGACTTCAGAAATGTTTGCCATCCCACTGGCAATTCATATTCTTGCTGGTGGGAAGGCATTTGAGAAGATTTGTCGCTGGGTGACTAATCTCCCCGTCTGCCACCACCCTTATGCTGGAATCAGCCTGTTAGAGGAGGGGAAATCTGTCAGTGACTCACACCATGAGTATGTTGGTTGTAACTGGGCAAAAATGTTAGGTTGAGAAACTCACAAATAAATCATTATATATTTAAATAAGAAGAAAAATAAAAGACAGTTTAGTTTTTTTTTTTCAATAAGAGTTCCCCTTTTTATAAAAGGTAAATTGAATATGGTTCTGAGACAACACCTTTGTTGTTAGAGGGGAAAAACCAAATCTATGTTGTACATGTGGAAAGTTGCTAATGCTTTTTTTTCTTTGCTTAATTTCTTCTCTTCATGTGTGTCTGAGTCATCCTTTAAAAAACGTGTGGTTACAGTTTATAGCATTAATCCCTTTTCTAATAAAATACTTGTCAGTCTCGATGTATCTCAATAATGAAATGACTATATCATCTTTTAAAAGAATAATGATTTCTTTTGTTCACCCATCTGATAAATCTCAAGTGTAATTGTAGTTAGCATAAAGGTGTCAGGAGCCATTTAAAAGTTATAGTTATAGGGTTTGTACTGAACATACTGAACATGTTGTTGTAATATGGAAATATGTACTGCATGTTTTTTGCACTGAATAGGGCAAAATCTGAAATTGAAAGTAATGTAACATTCTACTTCCTGTCTCCGCCCTTTCTCAACCCCATGAGGACTTGGGCTCTGCTTCCCCCCCCCCCTTTGCAGGTAAGAGAGCAGCTAGAGAAGGGGTTGTTTCTTGTTAGCTATAAATGAAGCAGACAATCTACTTCCCCTATAGATACACCACTGCATGCAGCTTAATTACAAGGTACTGTTTTATACAGAGGAAAGGAAATAATTTATTTTTAAATCTGAATTATTTGCTTAAAATATGGGTGATAGCCTTTTTGTAATTCGGAGCATGATGGATTCCCTCATAATGGATCACATACCTGTAATGGACTATGGCTACAAGAGTCATTGTTGTGTTTCTCCTCAAGCCATGTGTCAAAGTGTAGGAAAGCTGTTATTATAGAAGATTTTGAAGCCAAGTGTCATGAACCTCGATTAAATTGCATGAATTGTTCTTTTTCTTATCTACAATTCCAACATGACTTTCACAGCCAGAAGCAACTGTGATCAAATATCTGTAGATTTTCAGATGGTAAGTCATCTGTCTAGGTGCTAACATGAAACTCTTTTTTCGCCTCCCAGCAGTGAATATGATGTTACACACCATGCCATAAAGTTGCGGCATGTTTCTGAATATTATATATATTGCCAAAAAGGGATTTTATTTTTTCTCTCTCTCATATATTGAGAGGCACTTACTGTATAACCACATATTGCTTTTACAGGATTACATTAGCTTCTGTAATGCTATGCTAGTTAATCATTAATTCAATGGAGTTGTGATACTGGAGAGTCTTTTACGTTATTTCTTGTGCATTATCTGCTTTATCTAAATCATATATTCCATTACGTCCTACAGGCAGCACATGAAGGGTTAACTCCCTGATTCTCCCTGGTAGGACAGGTAGTAAAAAACAATCAATAAAGTTTTACCTCTATAAGAAACCCCTGTAGACTCCTCCCACTCATGTTTTTTCCTGTCCTACCTGCGGACGGTAGCGAAGAGGATGAAGAACCAGACCCTGAGGGGCTTGAAGACCGTCCAGTTAGATACCTGAGGGTGAGCTCTGGAGGGAAACGAACGTTTTCCCAGGTGCTATTACAGTCTTGTGGCTGTACGCTGCTTGGTTAGCTGAATATAGTAACCCAGGGGCAGAAGGGACTGCTCTGTGTGCGGCTGCAGGGAGACGCGCTGTTCGGCAGTGCATACTTCCGGGTTTCGGTGTGCAATGATGACGTCATCGCTAGGCGCACGTGAGGGATGCAAGCATGGCACTGGTTTGCGCGGAACTGCTTTTCAAGCACGGGACTAAGGATGATAAGGTATTTATATCCCAGTCTGCTTCCATACTCGTCTTTAACCACAGTTCTGGGGGTACAAGTGTTTCTGCTGTGTTACCAGGCTAAAAGACAAATCATTGGAGGACAAGATGTCTAGGTCTCCCACAAAACGTTTGCAAAAGATGAAACTCAGATTATGCACAGCATGTGAACAGCCTTTACCGGATGACCATAATCAAAAGTTATTTATGGAGTGCATGAAAGCAGCCATTGGAGAAGATCAAGTGAAGCAGTCTGAATGCTTTATCGGTTGGTTTAAAAATACGATGAGCCAAACATTTCAGGAAATGAAACAGGCTGTTGCACCATCATCCCCTGGAGAAAAAGATGATTTTATTATACTTGTTCAAATCTCTGCGGAGTCAGATTTGGGAGAAGCTTCTTCCTCATCAGCTTCGGTTAGAGCTGAGACAAAAGAAGGTATTTATTTATTTCCGCCAGAGAAAACACACAAATTGATCAAGGCGGTTAATAAGGTGATGGAAGATCAAGAAAAGAAAAAACAAGACAAAACGAAAGATACACTTCTTTTTTTCTCACAGCAAAGGCATGTAAAATTTCCTTTGAATCCAGTGATTAAGGAATTAATGGAGGCAGAGTGGAAAGATCCTACAAAGAAACCAGAGGTATCAAGAAGATTTAAACAGATGTTTACACTACATGAACAGGATGTATCATGGGAAGAGCCTCCTAAGGTTGATATTTCCATTGCAAGAATGTCCAAAAGGACCACAATACCGGTAGAGGAAACATCTGGGTTGAAAGATCCAATGGATAGAGGAACAGAAACAGCCTTAAGAAGGTCGTATATGACGGCTGCAGCTATATCCAAACCAGCAATAACTACTGTTTCAGTGTTGAAATGTTTTGTGAATAATTTGGAAGAGGACATTGATAGTGGCGTTTCAAGGGATGAGCTTCTGGATGAGTTAAAATACGTGAAAATGGCTACTGATTTTCTCTGCGATGCAGCGATTGAATCGGTTAAACTTTCTGCAAGATTAATGGCGCTTTCATCTGTTGGTAGAAGAGCCTTGTGGGTAAAGGCATGGAAGGCAGATTCATCTTCCAAGAATAGTTTGTGCTCCCTACCCTTTGAGCCAGGAAGGTTATTCGGGACCAAGTTAGATTCTCTGATTGAGAGTCTTAAAGGGGATAAAGCAAGGATTCTACCACAAGAGAAGCCTAGACCAGTTAAGAGACAGTTTTTTCGTCGACAATCTAGAAGTAGATCTCCCAGAGCAAGGCAACCCAGATACTCTTACAGAGGTAGAGACTTCTTCAGAAGACCTAAGCAGTCCAGGATCATGGATCCAAATGGAGACAGAAAAATTAAGGCCAAAAATTCCAAGAATAAGAGATTGGATTTCTGACACCAGGCCTCAAAAAGTTCAAGAAGTTGGAGGAAGGCTCTCCCAATTTTACCATCAATGGGAAAGATCTACTACAGATGGATGGGTGTTAAACTTAATAAAGTACGGATATCAGATAGATTTTTGTTTTCAACCTATTCGAAGATTTTTGATTTCTTCACAAAGAGAGATCGAATTGCTACAACGCGTGGAAAATTTTATCCAAATGAAGGTTTTGGAAGACGTTCCAAATGCAGAGGTTGGTCAAGGCATTTATTTCAGAAATGTTTTTGGTGCCCAAGCAAAGTGGCAAAACAAGATTAGTGGTGGACGTCAGATACTTAAACAAGTTCATCCAGAAAAGAAAATTCCGGATGGAATCAATCAAATCTGTACAAGGCATTCTCAACGAAGGGGATTTCATGGTCACAATCGACCTACAGGATGCATATTTGCATGTTCCAGTACATCAAGAAAGCAGAAAATTTTTGAGAGTGGCTTTACGAGTCAGAGGGAAGATGAGACATCTTCAATTCAGAGAACTACCCTTTGGAATAACATCTGCTCCACGGGTGTTTACAAAAATTGTGGTGGTTCTAGCAGCAGCTCTAAGGAGAAAAGGCATTTATGTCAAACCTTACCTGGACGACTGGCTTCTCAAAGCATCAAGTCAAGTAGAAATGGAAAGTCAAGGGGGGCGTGGCCTGCATGAGTTCCGGCTAGCACGCAGTTTGCAGAGATCCGTAGCAAAAACCCTGAACGTTACCCTGCTGATGAGCCCAATTCACGCTAATTCCTCAAAAAAGGGTATATAAACACAATAGGATATACCTGGGACGTGATGCACAGAAACAGAAGTTGCACAACTCAGCCAAGGATGTCGGATCAAGAAAATCACGACTCCCAAGATGGCTCTGAGGCAGTAACCACCGCACCGAAGCAGAGCTGAAAGGGGCATACGGATAAACAGAAACAGTCACAGATGACATCGGCAAAACTGAGTAAGTTCGCTAGACAAGTAAATGAAGCCACAATGTCCCCTACGCATGATACGGCAGCTCAGGAACTAGCAACAGCATTAGGCCCTGCGTCACAAGCCTCCATAACGGAACCGACACTAACTGAAATAGTCCACATGATGTCCCAAAATCACACAATATTAGTGCAAAAGCTGGAGGAACTGGGCACTAGTTTCACTATTTTAAAGCAAGACATGCAAAACTTGCGGGAGCGCACAACCGAATCTGAACAGCGCATTTCCGACTTAGAGGACACAATACACACGCTTCCCAAGAAAATTGAGCAGATACACAGCCAGACCCTTGCTATAGAGGCCCGGGCAGAGACCTGGAAAATCGTGAAACAATATCAAGATCATTGGTATGCCAGAAAGAAAAGAAGGGACACAAATGGAAATGTTTATTGAAAAATGACTGATCACAGAATTTGGGCGCAAAACCTTTTCGGCATCGCTTGTGGTAGAAAGGGCACACAGAGTCCCAGGCCGTGCCCCACCACCAGGAGCGCCCTCCAGGCCTATTGTGGCAAGACTCCTAAATTACAGGGATAGAGACGCATCCTTGGCAGCCGCACGTAAAACCGGAAACATTATGGTGGAAAATCATTTTAGAATATGCACAAAATATAACTTTACCACAATTAGAACCCCATGAAAAACAACTACTGAACCAAAAAATTACTGATCAAGAAATATTGGAAGCCATAACAGCTCTCCCGCAGGGGAAAACCCCCTGACTGGACGGCCTTCCGTCAGAATGGTACGGGATACATGGGTCACTATTAATGCCTAAACTAAAGGAAATGTATAATGCAATAATTGGGGGGGAGGCCCTGCCAAGTTCCATGGAAGAAACACTAATTACCTTAATCCTCAAGCCAGGGAAAGACCCATTACAATGCTCTTCGTATAGACCCATCTCTTTAATAAATGTAGATGCAAAAATTTTGGCAAAGATTTTATCAAAGCGCCTTAACAAAGTGATGCACAAATTAATTTCGCCTGATCAAACTGGCTTTATAAAGGACCGCTCCACTGATATCAACTTAAGATGCCTCTACACCAATATTACAATGAAACACAACAACATAGGTACCAGAGTGGTAGCTGTGCTTGACAATGAAAAGGCATTTGATTCAGTGGAGTGGGAATATTTATGGGCTGTCATTGAAAAAATGGATATTGGTCAGAACTTCCTAAAATGGATTCAAGCCCTCTACTGTAATCCTCGTGCCAAAGTTAAAACAAACCAAAATATCTCTTCACCTTTTGCAATAGCCAGGGGGACTCGGCAGGGTTGCCCTCTCTCACCACTGTTATTCGCTCGCGAGTTAAAGAGAATGCGGATATTGTTGGGTTAAATGTTGGTCACCATGTAGAAAAAATGTATGCGGATGATACCCTACTGTTTTTAGGAAACCCATACACATCCCTCACTAAGGCCCTAGACACAATAAACCAACACACAGTATATTCAGGCCTTAAAATAAACTGGGCTAAATCTAACATTTTCCCGATAGACCAATTTACCATAGACCAATCACTAATTCAAACTAACATCCCATGGGTTACCGAATTCAAGTACTTAGGCATTAAAATACACAGTGACTTAAACAAATTTATAGAATTAAACATAACACCAGCCATTACCACCCTAGAGACTAAGGTTAAGGCTTGGTCTGAATTACAATTAAAGGAAAACTATACCCCGAAAATGAATTTTTGAGCAACAGATAATTTATATCAAATCAAGTGACATATTAAAGAATCTTACCTACCTGGAATATATATTTAAGTAAATATTGCACTTTTACATCTCTTGCCTTGAACCACCATTTCATGATGGTCTGTGTGCTGCCTCAGAGATCACCTGACCAGAAATATTTAAACTCTAACTGTAAAGGGAAGAAGTGTTGAAGCAAAAGACAGAACTCTGTCTGTTAATTGGCTCATGTGATCTAACTTTACAGTTTTTTTGTCATGTTTGTGTGCACCGTTGGATCCTAGGATCCCAGGAGGCCGTCCTTATTTTTTAAAATGGCTATTTTCTATTTATGATTACCCAATGGCACATACTAATAAAAAAGTATATTATTATGAAAATGGTTTATTTACATGAAGCAGGGTTTTACATATGAGTTGTTTTATGCAATATCTTTTTATAGAGACCTACATTGTTCGGGGGGTATAGTTTTCCTTTAACAGTCCTAGGGAAAATAAACTTATTTAAAATGGTACTTCTACCAAAATTTAATTATATATTCAGACAATCTCAATCCCTAACACTTTTTTCAAAAAGATAGACTCACTACTCACATCCCTCTACTGGACAAATACCCACCCTAGGGTCTCTGTAGCTACTCTTCAATTACCCATAGACGCAGGAGGGTTAGCAGCACCTAATGTATACAAATACTATCTATCATCTAAACTAGTTACTGCCTGGTGGTGGACCTCCCCAACAGGATCCAATGCAGCTACCATACTTGAATCCCATATAGCTGGGTCCCCTGAGGCACTTAAAAATGTATTATACAGAGGATCAAGTCTCATAAAAAAGGATACACGAGTAATGAAAGAAACCGTAACAGATTGGAGAAGAGTCCAGAAACTTACACACAGAGACCGAAACTATTGCTCCTCATACTCCCCCCTATGGTTCAACCCAAAACTTACACAGCTTAAAACTATTCCAGACCCCCAGATATGGATACAACACCACATAGAATACATAGGGGACGTAATTGACCAGGGTAAAATTCTGACTTTTGACAAACTCAAATTTAGCCTCACAAATAAAATGTTTTTCCGATACCTCCAATTAAGACACGCCCTTAAGGCTCAATTCCCACATGACAACATCGAAATAAGCCCTACACGACTAGAAGAGTACATACACACCATAGATCTAGTGAAACCTTTATCTCAGCTTTATAAACTAATTAATATACCTGCAGCACCAATACTCCCCAAACTATATGCCAAATGGGTCCAGGATATACCAACATTAACACCAGAAATATGGGAGGAAGTTTTAGAATCAATATACGAGTCTTTAATTAGTGTAAGGGATAAAATGGTACAATTCAGATACCTGCACAGAACATACCTTACCCCACACAGGCTACACAAAATAGCACACAACATTCCAGATATATGTCCTAAGTGTGGTGTTACTCCAGCAACTTTCATACACATGGTATGGTCCTGCCAACAAATACAACACTTCTGGAAAGAAGTCCTAGAAGAATGCTCGGAAGTATCTTCCATACATATATCAATGGAACCAATAACAATATTACTCAACCAGGTGGAAATGATATCCCCTTCGCTTAAAACTAGACGTCTTATAACAGCCTTATTAATATATGCAAAAAAATTAATTGCAATTAACTGGAAATCGACACTAGCACCAACAAAAGGACAGTGGGTTAACATGGTAAACAATAATGTCCCTCTATACAAACTCACATATTTACAAAGAGGATGCCCAAATAAATTTGACTCCACCTGGGAAAAATGGCTGGACAAGTTTCTTTGCATGCTGCAATAAATATTAGCAAGGTTTCTACCTGCTTGCATTATCTGTGTGCCGAAAAAATCTTTTTGCTGCTACTGGACAAGTCTCTACCAATAAGAAAGTAGGCAACATATATACCTAAGACAAATCAAACAAATAAATAACTATTCATTAAAGGGAACTCTCGGGCAAATAAATAAACTTTCAATAGTTAAAGTTAAGAGTTAGACTTAAATATTGGGAAAATCACAATAATGCATACAATTCTAAGGACTGCATAACAATATAAAGGTATTGCAAAGTGAGTTAAACTACAGTCTTATGTAACATTAAAACAGGTTACCATTGGACAAATGAACAGAAGACATTGTTTGTAATTACAAATGTGATGACTATTGAAATGTAAATATACATAAATGTATGCATTGTTGAAACTCAATAAAAAACAATTGTTAAAAAAAAAAAAAAGAAATGGAAAGTCATCTGAGACAAACTTTAGAGTTTCTAAAGGATCATGGGTGGATTCTGAACATCAAAAAATCCAATCTGTTTCACTCAACTTGCGTAAAAGTTTTGGGGTTTGTCATCGACTCCAGGCAAATGAAGATTTTTCTTCCACCAGAGAAAGTAGAGAGAATTGTTCAGGAAACTCCGAGAATAAGACGAAAACGGACAATCAAGATACGTCTGGCCATGAAGGTTCTGGGGTTGATGACAGCGGCAATAGAAGCGGTGCCGTGGGCCAAGGCTCAGATGAGGAAACTTCAGTTTTATATCTTGAAGGCCTGGAATCGCAAGTGCTCAGGTTTGGACAAGAATATGAAAATGTCAAAACATCTGAGAAACTCATTGAGTTGGTGGACACACTGTCACAATCTGAACAAAGGTCGGATTTTTTATCTTCCGTCACCAGTAGTGATAACAACGGATGCATCGTTACTAGGATGGGGTGCTCATCTGAGGAAACAGTCAGCCCAAGGGTTGTGGTCTCAGAGAGACAGAACTGCATCCTCCAATTACAGGGAGATGAAGACAGTTTGGATGGCATTGAAAGAATTCCAGGACCAGATCATCGATCAGAATGTGTAAATACAATCAGACAATATGACAGTAGTAGCATATGTAAATCAACAAGGAGGCACGAGATCGAGGAGACTGATCAAGTTATGTGCCAAGATAATGAAGTGGGTTCAGAGGAACTTAATTCATATTTCAGCAATTCATATAAGAGGAGAACACAACGAATGGGCGGACAAGCTCAGCAGACAGACAGTAGTTCCTGGGGAGTGGTCTTTGAACCAGGATGTTTTTCTGCAGTTGACAAGGAAGTGGAATTATCCACAAATAGACTTAATGGCCACCAGGAAGAATGCCAAATGCAGGAAGTTTTGTTGGACAAACCAACTTATCTGGATGCTTTCTCCATCAGATGGAATTTCCAGTTGGCATCTGTATTCCCACCTGTCACGCTGATCCAGAGCGTAATAAAGAAACTGAAACAGGATCGCGCCAGAGTTATTGCAATAATTCCAGCTTGGCCCAGGAGGTCCTGGTTTCCAGATCTGTTGCATCTATCTCAGGGCAGTTATTGGACGCTTCTCTTGAGGGAGCATCTGATTTCACAGGGAGGAATAATATTTCTAGACCTCAGCCGCTTGAAGTTGACGGCATGGCTGCTGAACGCTCAGGGTTGTTAGACCAAGGCTTTTCAGAGAAAGTGGTGGAGACCTTACTGTTGTCTAGAAAGAAGTCTACATCCATTTCTTATCAGAGAGTTTGGAAGACTTATACTAATTGGTGTCTTCAAAGGAGTATGTCTGCAAAATGTGGAGAGATTCCAGTGGTTTTGCAATTCCTGCAGGATGGATTTGAAAAAGGTTTACAACCCAGCACTTTGAAAGTCCAAGTGTCTGCTTTATCGGCTCATCTTAATCTTAGTCGATCCAATGGTGAAGAGATATTTGAAAGCAACTACAAAATTGAGACCTTTTAATAAGATCCGTGTTCTACCTTGGGATCTTAATTTGGTACTGAACAGGCTCTGTGCACCATCTTTTGAGCCGATGGAGGATATCTCGCTGAAGATGGTGACTTTGAAAGCTTTGTTTTTAACTGCAGCTTTGTTTTAATTACATCAGCAAGACGGATTAGTGAGATTAAGGCGTTGGGCGCATTTGAACCATATTTAACTTTTTTTCAGGATAAGGTGTGTCTCAAGACGTTACCTTTCTTTGTACCAAAAGTATCTACACCCTGGACTTCAGATGCGGATATATGCCTACCCGTTTTTTATCCTGAACCTAATGATGACACAGAAATATTGTATCATAATCTGGATCTGAGGAGATGTCTGTCAGTCTATTTGGAAAGAACCAAATCATGGAGAAAATCTGAGCATCTTTTCGTATTATTTGGTGGGAAGAACAAAGGAAATAAAGCATCTATGAGCACTATTGCCAGATGGCTGAAAGAGGTTATTATTTCAAGTTATAAGTTGGATGGCAAAACTCCTCCGGAGTACGTGAATGCTCATTCCACCAGGGGAATGGCGACTTCATGGGCAGAGTGATCATACGCTTCTCCACAAGAGATCTGCAAGGCAGCAACATGGTCGAGTCTACATACATTTGCTAAACATTATAGACTTGACATCTTGTCCTCTCAAGATACAGCCTTTGGTAACAAGGTGTTGCAAGCAGTTATGTCGAAGACATGACCTTTCCCCTCCCATATTGTTCAGGAAGCTAGCAAATTCCCTTCATGTGCTGCCTGTAGGACGTAATGGAAATGAAAATTTCAATGGTAAGTATACCAATTTTCTACTTTTCATCAAAAGCAGGTGATTTTGGGCCAATCACAGAGCATTTAACTGAACATGATGTCACACAGAGTCAGAATAATTTTGGAACAGACAAATGCATTAAATATTTATAACCCATAGTAAAGGTTCATGTTCCTTACTTCATTTGCACAGTAAGATATATTTCTCTGATGATTGCCATGGATTACCATGGGGTGATGTGACTATTAGGACTTACAATCATGATGCATGTTTCTATTAAACAAGAATATATGCAGATACCTGTGTAATTGTGTCGACAAGTGAAACTGTCTGCTTTTTAGCTTCCTTACCATCTTACATGATTGTTTTGTAAAAATCTGTTACTGTTCCCTCCTCTTGAATTCAGAAAATGTATTGTTTTAAAAATTAATAGACTTATGAAAACATGGGCAGACAAGTTTTGAAGTAACAGCTGTGCATGTGTACCATAGGTCAGGCTTAGCTGCGATACATCAGCACAGAAACCGCCCTGCCCCGTGCCTTTATTCATGACATTTGTTGAGACAGGCACTTTACTAGTGCCCTACTTTAGTTGATGAAAATACTGTAGTTGATATTTATTTGTGTGTCTGTGCCATCCCAGAGACAGGTAGCTGCGACAACACAAATCTCTTAGCATCACAAATAAATTAAAAAAAACTTGATTTTATTATGACATTTTGTTGCTTTAGAGAAACATTATTGATAAATGAGTAAATTGATTTCAGTTTATGTAACTGAACAAAGGTTGTGTATGCCCCTCTAAAGTTTGTTACCCTATAACTGTAATCCCCAACCAGTGTCTCTTGAGCAACATGAGGCTCACCAACCCCTTGGATGTTGCATAAAAAGCAGGTGTACTGCTAAACAGAGCATCCTATATGCTGCCAGTCCAACGGCTACCAAATAGCCACAGCACTTTCTTGGAACCCCCAGCAAATTTTTCATTCTTGTGTTGCTCCCCACCTATTTCTACATTTGAATGTGTGTACCCCCCTCATAGAATAAATCTACCCTACCTACTTGTGTGAGTGCAGTTTGTCACCTTCTTGGTGAAGATACCAATTATGAATGAATGAACTCTGTGTAAACACAATAACTTCAGTATGAGTGACAAGAGCTTAGCACATGGATGGTCCTGAAAGCGAGTCAAAGAGTATGGCATGACAAACTGAGCTCTTATATAACAAAAAGTAAAGGACAACATAGAGCTAAATTTCAATTTGGCCAATTGGTTCCTTGAAAAAAGAAAAACACACACAGATATATTTAATGACCCTGCTCTAACATTACTTGGTACAGAGGTGGCTGTATAACTGTAAAACACTCCAACCCCAAAAAGGTCTGGACTGGGAGTCAAAATAGTCCCTGACATTCCAAGTACAGAGGCCCAAACAGTCCCCCACCAGCCCAATAAATAGTGACTGTCTATAGCATCTTAAAGCAGCCCCTTTGCATTTGCCAGAACCCACAGATTGCCAGTATGGGGCTGACACCAACAGAGGGTTAACTTTCTTACTTTCCTTCCACAGTGCCCCCACGCCATGAAGGGCAACTAAGCTGATAAAAGGTATGGAAAACCTTAGCTATGAGGAAAGACTGGACAAATTGGGGATGTTCACGCTGGAGAAGAGGCGCTTAAGGGGTGATATGATAACTATGTATAAATATATAAGGGGGTCATATAATAATAATCTCTCTAATGTTTTATTCACCAGTAGGTCTTTCCAGCTGACACAAGGTCACCCATTCCGATTAGAAGAAAAGAGGTTTCACCTAAATATTCGGAAGGGGTTTTTGAACCCCTGTGAAGATGAATCAGTTGTACAGACTGATACATTAGATAGCTTTAAAAAGGTTTTGAATTGCTTTTTAGCAAGTGAGGGAATACAGGGTTATGGAAGATAGCTCATAGTACAAGTTGATCCTGGTACTAGTCCTATTGCAATTTTGGAGTCAGGAATGCATTTCCCCCTCTGAGACAAATTGGAGAGGCTTCAGATGGTTTTTTTGCCTTCCTCTGGATCAACTAGCAGTTAGGCAAGTTAAAAAAAAGTTAAAAGTTTAAACATGAGTGTGTCTTTTTTCAACCTAACTTACTATGTTACTATGATACAGAAATCACTATATCCCCTCATCTGTCACCCTATTGCATATGCGATATAGTTAATTCTATGGGGTCAAGTTGAAAGGTAGGCAAAGGTATTGTCATATAGACAGGAGCTGTCTGTTCCCTCATTCACTGTAAAGAGTCATGAACACAGAGGATGCTGGTTTAACACACCTGGTGTAGTCAACTGATATTTACCAATTTATTGCTATTGTCATTATTAGCTTTATAGGCTATAAGTTGTATAATTAAAGAAAAGATCTATATATGTTCTCAACTCTGTGTACAAGTCCTAGCTAGTTTCAGCCTCTCCCTACTCTCTTTCAACACTACTCAACCCTAAGATCCTTTGGGCAGTCTAATTAGAAGCAATATTCATTCTGTGTACAGGAACAAGTTGTAAGATCAGATAAATGGGCACATTCGTCAGTATGGTGACAGCACTTGAGATTCATGATACTGACTATAATGTCTATAATAGATTTCAGCAGGCTGGAGAAAGTTATCATTTTTCCCCACACCATACTCATTCATTTTTAGACTGCTATCCATTACTCTTGCACATGGAGTAGATCTTAATCCATAAAGCCAGATATCCAAGATCCAAGTGATATGGGATGTTTCATAATCTTGACACTCAATGGTAGAGTTTGGACAGGAATGTGCAAAAACATTTTGTTTTTCATTATTTTATTATTTGTGTTTTTGTTAGCTTTGTATTCATCCGCTCTCCAGTTTGCAGTTTCAGCAATCTGGTTGCTAGAGTCCAAATTACCTTAGCAACCATGCATTGATTTGAATAAGAGACTGGAATATAAATAGGAGAGGACCTTAATAGAAAGATGAGTAATCAAAAGTAACAATACATTTGTAGCTTTACATGCTTAGATGACATTTTTGATCAAGTGGCATTGACAGAGCTTGAGCGATGCATGATGACTGACGTTTCCCGGGTTTATCGTTCCTGTACGTTTATTTATCTGCATGCTTTTTAATGGGGACAATATAATCTCCTCCTTGATTTATGAGCTTTTCTCACGTACACTTATATCTCCTGATGAATTATTTTGTCAGTAAAATAATTTCACACATTCTGATTAAATTACATAAATAGAAATATGTTTCACACGATTTTATTTTATCGCCTTGTTCAAATACAGTTCAACACCCTTACTGTTTTTACTGATATTTACATGATGAAACATGACAGGAGCTTAATCCATGGCATGGGTTTTTTTTTCCCCTTGACACATCCCTACACCTGCAACTTTGCATCTAAATCTCAGTTATTTATAATGACACAATCTTTCATACCACAATTAATTAAAGTACATGTTTGATTCACAGACAGGGTGTAACAATGTTGTTTCAGAAAGAGCAAGTCAGTGCCCTCACTGCAATCTATAATTATGCAAATCAGGTTAGAGGCAGAAGGAAATCACATAATACTTGGGAACGCTCTCTCTTTATGGGGATGACCTGTTGGTGTCTGGTAAACTCCAAACTTTCTGCATTGTAGAATTATAACACCAGCTTGTGCATTATTGCGTTCATGTTAGCTTAGGTTTCCCTGAGATGCTAAACCAATGCCCTCCCTGCAATTTCCACTTCACTCTTACGCATGAGAAATCAATGCAAAATCCCATGGCACAAGAATATACATTCATATTCCTCTTCTATGGCCCAGTACCTAGCAATGCTCCCTTCACTTCTCTACATAGCATATCCATGTGCTGATTGCTTCCAAATATGTATATCCTGTATATATCCAATTAAATGTATTTTTAATAAGGATGCACCAGTTTCAGAATTTGGGATTTAGCCTGAATCCTCAGCAAAAGATCTGACCAAATACCAAACTAAAACCAAACTCTAATTTGAAAATTAGGATATCAACAAAACCGGAAAACAATTTGCATAATCTGTGAAAAAGTCATCTTAGTTATCTAGCTCTTTGAAATCACACGACGTTAAAGGAAAACTAAACCCTAAATTTGAATAAGGCTACAAATGCCATGTTTTATATAATGACCATATTGCATTAGCCTAAAGTTTCAGCTTTTCAGTAGCAGCAAATTTCAAACTTGTCACAGGGTTCACCATCTTGGAAAGTGTATGCGACACTCACATGCTCAGTGGGCTCTGAGCAGCTGTTGGGAAGCTAAGCTTAGGGGTCGGCAGAAAATGAGGCTGGTCTGTAATATAAGCTGATGCTACAGGGCTGATTATTAAATTCTGATGCTAATTGCACTGGTTTCTAGTGATGGGCGAATTTATTCGCCAGGGCCGAATTCGCGGTGAATTCCCGCGATTCGCGAATCACCAGCGAAATTTCGCCGACGGTTTTTGACGCGACTTGACGCGACGCGATTTGACGCGACGTGATTTGACGTGACACGCGGCAAAAGCGTCCCGCGACTCGTTTCGCAAATTTTTCGCCGATTTGCGAATTTCGCTAGAAATTCGCGAATTTTTCGGCGAAGCGAATCTCGGGAGATTCGCCCATCACTGCTGGTTTCTGTGCTGCCATGTAGTTATTATTCATATTAATTACTAATCAGCCTTATATTGTGACATTTCTCTTCTTTGTGTACTGTATATTGTGAGTGGGTCCCTAAGCTCAGTAAGTGACAGCAGCACAGAGCATGTGAATCAGTGAATCAGCAGAAAAGAAGATGAGGAGCTACTGGGGCAACTTTGGAGACACAGGTCTTCACTGCTAAAAGATTGTGGTTGTCTGGGGCTGGTACAGAATCACATAACATAATGTACAACATTTCTAGCTACTTTTTTAGTTTAGCTTTCCATGTCCTTTAATGTTTTTACTTTAGCCTGGCTGGAGAGCAAAGGTTTTGCCGAATCCTTCAAACAGTGCTGGGAAGTAGCTGAATCCATAACCATTAGTTAGAGTTGAAAGGAGTAAGGGTGGTATTGAGAAATGTTTTTTGTAGTTCTGGAAAGAAAATCCATGGTTTAAAATGTGTAACATTTGTAACATCAAAATCCCCTCTTAAATCTTAAAAAAAATCTACCAAGCTTTTTACTTTGTGTCTATTTCAATGCACTGAAAATTATATTAAAAAGAAAATTTTTGATTGATTGATTGATTGGTTTTTGGTGGCTTTGAAGTAACTTCATTTCATTGATATTGAAAGCATTATTAGGCTGTTTACTTTTTCTGTACTAGTGGCTATGACTCATGAAACAATGTTGCAAGCAGACGTGTAGCTACTGCTAACAAGGCCCCCCTTCAAAAATACTTCAGGGGATCCAACACTTACCCGTAGCCAAGTGCAAACTTTAGTTCTCTATTTAAAGGAACAGTAATACCAAGAAATTAAAGTGTAATGAAAATATCATGTACTGTTGCCATTCACTGGTAAGACAGATCTATTATTCAGAAACACTACTATAGTACATATAAACAAGCTGCTGTGTAGCAATAGTGGACATTGAAAAAAAAGGTTGTATGGCACAGGTTAAATAGTGAATAACAGAAAACAACATTATGTTCTACAGAGCGTATCTACTGTGTAACCAGAGCCTTTTCTCTTTTGAATGGCTGCCTCCATTGTTACACAGCAGCTTATTTATATGAACAATAGTAGTGCTTCTGAAAAATACACAACAATTTTACCAATGCAGGGCAACGCTACATTATATTTTATTACTTCATTTTTTGATGTTACTGTTGCTTTAAGGGGACTTCAATACTGCAGACACCTCAGTCCAAGACCCGCTGTCCCATGGTTACACCCAGGAAATCTTTAATAAGTAAAATAAAGTTGTCCTATTGCCCTAAACATGTGCCCACTGTATAGTTGAGTTGCCATATGTTAGGAAATTTAGGTGGGGAATTATGCTATTTTTCAGACTATCACCCTAAAAAAAGTAAAAGACGCCAGCGTTTTTTTGGGACCTAGAAAATTTTTTTTTTTTTACAAACTCTTATCTATTGTATTGAACTTCGCCAGGTCTTTAAAACCCTCTGAGAATGATGTGATTTGCCATTCAAGCTGTGTAATAACTCTTTTGTATATAAATTTGTATCAAAACATTTTGTTCGTGTATAGAAAGATTACCAGGATAGATAATAATGTGGGTGGATATTTGCACATTAAAGGGCAAGGAAAGTGTAAAATAGAATGAGGCTAGAAATGCTGTATTTTGTATACTAAACATAAACATGAACTTACTGCACCACAAGCCTTATCAAACAATTTATTTATGCTTTCAAAGTTGGCCACAGGGGGCTGTCATCTTGTAACTTTGTTAAAAATACTTGTCTGCCTCTGGCCCTGCACATGCTCAGTGTGATCTGTGCTGCTTAGGGATCGTCATAAATGATAAAAAAAACAAAGCTGCTTGAGTTCTGCATGGCTGGTAAGTAAGGCAGGGGCTCCCCCTGCTGTTCATAAGTATTGTTTCCCTGTCAGAAGTTAGGGGCCCTCTAACAATTCCTATTTTATTCCTAATTTCACTGCATACAGTCAGGTTTCTTATATAAACGGTACACATTTTTAAATTAAAGTATAATGGAGATATATTTCTTTTTCATTAAAGAAAAGTAAAAATGGGATTTTGTTTCTTTGCCTTTCCTGGCCCTTTAAGGAACAGGAAAGATCTGCAGAGAGAGCAAGATGAAAATATAAGTTTGTGGGTATTCTATTTCCTGCTAATAAAGCAATGTTATACTCTGTTATCAAAACACAACACCCTGGCCTTACTATATTGTTTTCTGGGTAGAATTCTCATTTTTACCAACTGCACCAAAAGGTGCTTCATGGTAGACGTTTCTCAGAAAAGGAGCTAACAGATCTCTATACAGAGGTCAAAGATACAAGCACTAATAACAATAACCACATAGAAAGGCAGACCTTAAACGAAGAGTTTAGTGTAGAAATAAAAACTGGGTTAAAAGATATAACAAAATACTGTAATAAAAAGATGCAAAATAGTTAGTTAGACAAAAAATTAATGTATAAAGGCTAGAGTGACTGGATGTGTAACAAAACTGAACAGAACACTACTTTCTTCTTTACAGCTCTCTAACTCTGAGTTAGTCAGCGACCACATGGTTAGTTAGGGGACCACATGGGACATAAATGTTCAGTGTGTTTGCAATTGATCCTTAGCATGCAGCTCATATTCCAAAGCAAAAAGTTATGACCCATGTGCTCCCCCAAGTCACTGATTAATTACTGCCTGGTAACCAATTGGTGGAAACCAAGAGAACAGCAAAGTAAGAAGTTGGGTTTATTTTTTATAACCTATCAATTTACACTGAACAATTCCTTTAAAATTATTAATAGAAAATATATTTTTATTTGCTCTGTGAATAAGGGTGGGAGAATTATTGTCCTGAACTATGAGGGTGATAGGATTGAGGCCCAAGGATAATTATCTGAAGTATTTGCTTGTGAGAAACTGTCATTTCATTCTGCTAGGAAGTTAATATGGATTTTATTTAATTCTATTACTTTTTATTATAGCCCGGAGTACAATATGTTGGGCAACCATCCCATCAATAAGAACAGGGAATAAAGGAACATGTCTTGGATATGAAATGCAAAGACTTGAATGTATCAAAACTTTTTTTTATAGGTAATAAAGGATCTGCCAGTAAAGTTTCAGTACCAAGAACAGATAAAACAGAAATTAGAGGTGCAGAGCTGGTGTTCAAATTCAAGTTGGAGATTAAATCGATTTGTTGTTAACCATTATATTTGGCAAACATTTTGCATTTACCAGAAAAAGACAAAAACTAAGCAAAGTAAGAGAAAAAAAATTGGAAAAAGAAATAACAGTTTGTGAAGATACGAATGAATAAGAATGGTCAAGAATTGGTCTACAATCGACTGTGACTTTTGATATAACAGGTTACTTCTTCTTAATACTTTCTTATTCTGATATATTTTCCTATGTAAAATCCAGCCATGTAGAAATGTAATTCTGCAACTATGTTACAAAGTCTACTAGTTTTTTTAATTGGTTTGATTGCAAAGTTTAGATTGAAGCATTTTTACTGTAATTCAGTGTACACCAGGGCTATTTTAAGTTTATTTGAGAGTTTGGGAAGTGTTATCACATCAGAAAAATCTAAAATCATAAGTAAATTGGGCAATACTCTCAGGGTGAGTAACAGCAGTCCCTGGTACTTTTAAGATGCACATTTATACTCATTTTGAACAAAAATATGAACACTTTTAGACAAGTTGCCATACTATGTTTTGTGTATGAGAGTCGTATAAATTAAAAGTAATTTTAATAGCTTTCTGTGCCAGTGATTACACATAATATCTAGCAACCATTTCTGCCTTTATAGTACAGTAAATTACAACTATGATTTGTTTTATCACTTGTCCCACAGGTCAGACTTTGCTCTTCAGAGAGAGACAGAGGAGGACAGGGTTGGGCTGAACATCAGAGTAGCCAGGATCAGACTGTGCTTATTTGAATAGATAAATACTAGTCCCAATGTGGGAGTGGGCAGGCTGGATACATATTTTTATACATGTTGACAGTTAACATTCTTTGTCATCACATCTCTGTAACAATTCTTAATGAAGGCAGAACTAAACCCTAAAAATCAATATAGTTAAAACTGCCATATTTATGGCCTAAGCTGGCCATAGACGTGCAGATATACCTTCAATGTCGGACGAACGACCGTGCAGTACAATCAGGACTGGACTGGGGTTCAAAATAGGCCCTGCCATTTCTACTACATAGAGGCCCAAACGGCCCCAACCAGCCCACTTAATTGTCACTTTCTATGGCAACTTACTGCAGCCCCTCTGGCATTTGCCAGAACCCACAGATTGCCAGTCCGGGCCTGAGTACAATCTCCCGACCTGCAACTAACCATTCAGATCAAATAAAGTAGTGAAAGAACAGATTAGACAATGTTCTGCCCCTGACAGCAATCGTATGAAGATTATGTCTGACAAAAGTTGGAGCCAGTCTCTCAATTATATCATCAGATCGATCAGCAACTAGGGTTGCCACCTGGCCAGTATTTTGACAGCCTGGCCGGTAAAAATTATGGTTGAAAATGTTGTGACACTCCAAACAGGGTCCGAAAATTGTCCAAAAATTAAGATTCATTCAAACAAATCTTTGCGTTGATGGCCAGCTTTAGGGCTGTGATTCCTGAAATAATGTAACAGAAGCAGCTGATTAACAGAACCTAGAGAACCTGTCTTCTTCCCAGTGTTGGACTGGCCCACAGGGATACCAGGAAAACTCTCGGCGGGCCCAGGTGTCAGTGGGCCTCTTGCTTCTAACAATTTGGCCTATTTCATGTTCATTCCCTATTTCTTTATGTGGAAAAAGAGGCTTAATAATGGAAGAATAGAGTATAGTAAGTAGATCTAAAATTATAGGAGAATAAAGAGGTTAAGTGAGGAGAGAAGGAATAATAGTTTGGAAAGTAGGACCCCTGGTCTAAGGTTTTCTGGTGGGCCCCTGGTGTCCCAGTCCGACACTGTTTCTTTTTCATTGTTTCAAGAGTCAGGACTATGGGTGAGTGCAGAGAACAGTCAGGGACAAATGCTGCTTTGAATTGCAGTTATATTTACAAATAACTAAGACCATTGGAAGTTTTAAATGAACATACATTGGAGCCTTGCTTAGAACTCCATTTTCATTCAATGTGCAAATGCATTATTTTGAGTAAATATTCCATCTAATAAATGTATAACAACTAACCTAGTGCAGAAAACGTGAGCCTGAGTGTGTTATGTGTATTTATGGAAATAGAAAGGTATATTTTTCTTTTACACGTATTAGGCAATGTATAGGAAACATAAAGACACATGTGCCTGGGGTAAGATTCAAGTGAGAATATATTTTCTTTATGGTATTTAAGAATGTCATTAGAAAAATCCTTAGCTTTAGGGGAAAATACCTGCATAGGTTACAGTTAATCCTTTCCAATTCTGTGCAGTTCAAACATGAATTGGAGGGAAAGGGTTAACTGCACTGGGCAAATCATTTCCCTTGCAGCAAAACATGTTTCTAATTGTATATCAGTGATCATAAATATATGTATCCATAACATTCATAAAGTGCCTCACCCCACGCAAATTACTATTTAAACTCACCTAAATATTTTGTAAATATTTAATGCCAGAGCAAATGGGACAGGGGAGGGCAACAGTACAAAAACATTGAACAGTTATTACACACATTAAAATAATGTATTCTTTCCTGTAAATGGACAGTGGTGTAACTACCAGTGTATCACTAAATAGATGCTGCCTCCCACCTATTGGGGTCCATTGTGGCAGGAAGCTTGTCTGAGCCCCACAAGTTCTGCAGTGATTCCACTATTTATGGGGAATAAACTTTCCGGGCAGTTTTGCTCCATCTAAATGTTCCTGGACTGCAAGAATATTC
>CM044433.1:138967551-138992619 GCA_024363595.1 Xenopus borealis | reverse complement strand
ATATATATATATATATATATATATATACATTTTGGAATGACTAAACCCCAGGTCTATGCATGTGAGCTTGAAGCTGAAACAGATCCTAGAAGCCCAACCAGCATGTGAATATTTTTTCTCCATTAGAGAAACTGCCAAAATTCCTGGCAGATTCGATCGTGTGTTCTTTGCCTGAACTTGCAGGGAAACTGTCTGAGAATTCCCCCATGGCTCTGTACCCACAGGGGTTTAAATGAGTGGAACCACTGAAAATATTTCAAGCTACTGATTGTGGAGGATGGGAGGGGAACCCAATAGTTGGAGGCTGGAGAAGATCATATAGTCCTTTTACCCCATCAATACCAGAAGTCTCCAGAAGGTCCTTCATGAAAACATCCCTAGCATTTCCCATCTGGGTTTATGATCTTGGACTTGTCTGAATCCTTGGTGTTTTAACTGAACCACATCCTAAAAGTCACATGAATTTAAAGTACTGTACAGCTTAAGCAACATTTTTTTCCACATAATGCAATTGGGGTAGATTTTGCTACTGTGCAGATTCAGTAGAATCTTTTGAGTTATAAATTAATTAGAAATTATATTTAAGTTTTATTGTTGTGTGTTTGTTATCAGCATTGATGAGACAACCATCTTTAATCTGTTGTCTAAATACAGTCCCAACTGTATTTAGTTGTATCAACTACTTTCCATAATGCATACACATGAACTAACCTTCAAGTCCCTACCAGAATAACTACAAACATATTCAATGAATAACAATCACACTCTCTAGCAACATTGCAACATTTTACAGCCTAAATGGCCTACCAGCCCTTTAAGCTATTTTTGGACTAAAGATTTGGCTTTAACCCCATAAGTTTATTTACCATATAGTATCAGTGTCCATGGCACTACTACATGGCATACTACTTGGTTTAGCACCCTAACCACTACCACCCCAAGCCTGTCCTACCCATCTACACGCCCCTCCTGCTATTTGCTCCCCCTTCCAATCTGGCCACTCCCCTTCACACTCGACCATTACACACACACCCTTATCAATTGTTTCTCTTTGATGCTATTTGGTCTCTCCAGCAGGCCCGGACTGGCAATCTGTGGGTTCTGGCAAATGCCAGAGGGGCTGCTATAAGGTGCCACAGAAAGTCAGGATTTAGTGGGCTGGTGGGGGCTGTTTGTGCCTCTGTGTACCTGAAATGCCAGGGCATATTTTAATTCTCAGTCCAGACCTGCTCTCCAGTTCTTGTAATTGCTTCCCCTCTACAATTGCTCTGAATCTTTTTCCTTTTTTTGGCTACCTCTAGTTCCTGTCCTGCCATACTATGTGTGTATGTTTGTGTAGGGACCCATAGGTTTCTATTTGGCACCTATGGAGTTAAGTCCCTTATCTCTTGTCACTAGGAAAAAGCCTATGTTGCAATTTGTGTTATGAACCAATAGCAATAGCCAGGAGTCTAATGACCACTTCCTGCCACACTGCCTTATAGTGTGTGTAGGGAGTGGTCATCTTCCTCTTTGGCTGCTGGTACTAATTAAGCTGGTTGGTCACTGAGCCGGGGATCCAAGAGGCCCCAGTAAGCCACATGCCCTAACAGGACCTCCAACAGTCAGTGACCTAAGTTGGGGACCAGGCCACACATGAATAAGGATTAGCAAGTGCAGGGTAGTACTGTTATAGTCTCTCTAGAGATGCAGTTAAGAATATTTAGCATGAACAGTGTGTGTTCCAACAAGGAGTAGTAGCAGGAATACATCTTCCTACAAAGCTTCCCCTGTGATGCTTTTAGTGCAGGGACATCAAGGTGGTAGGGATTAGGACTAGCGGCGGCTTCCGGCCTTACACATTGCAGCAGAAGGAGGGTTGTAAGGAATGGATGTACGCCTGGCTAATCGGAATAATCACCTTATTGAAGTGTGTGGGGCCATCCAAATGGCCTACAAAACTGATATTTGGTGTAAAACCTGCATGTTATATGGAGCAGGTATGATTTTTCCCACAGGGTATGGACCCCATTAATGTGTTCCTCTCACCAGCGGCCTGCATTGGAGGCAATTATGATCTGATCTGTGACTTGAGGGCCAAACAATTGGATCAACCCTATATTGCCCAGCTCAAGATTGGCATCTCAGGGCAAGGTCTATTTGTTTAGTGACAAAATCAAGTTGCCTATCTCAGGAAATGACAGTTCTCTTTCAAGCAATACTAAAAGAGCCCAAATGCTAGAAATAGAAATGTGATTGAAGGGAAACAGGAGATTTTTGGCAAGACATTTTTAGCCACAGCTGAAAAAAAAGGGAACAAGGAAAATTTTAACAAATTTAGGTATTTTTAATAGTTTATGTTGCAGGGAAAGTTACTGAAATAGAATCTATAAAACACAGTTGAGAGGAATCTCCTACAAGTTCTTTGAAGTCCCCGGAATGACTTCAACGAGCATGTTCAACCTAATACAAGTGTACATTATCCAAGATCATTATTTCTAAACTAACATTAGCCTCTTTGCCCCAAGGAACTATGTCAAATTTACCAGACTTGAAAAAGAGAAAATGGTGCTTTGATAGATGGAGCATTACTTAAAGTACAAACAGCAAGTGATTGAAGTGTCACATCAGCTAGAGGTAATGATAACTCATTTTTATTTTGTCCCTACATAAGGAACAGATACAAATATAATAAACCAAGACATGGACTAATGACTCCAAACATTTCTACACAAGGCTCTACTTACTTACAGTTTGTAAGCAGAAAGCCTTTAAAGGACATGTCAACTCCAAAAAAAAGTTTTTTGCCTAATAAAAGAAAACATGATTCTAGGCACTTTTCTAACATACTTTCGTAAAATATTTTCTATGGTTTTTAAGTTATTTGTACATATAGTGCTGTTGAAATTAGTGTTTGTCTGTTCCTTTCTATTCTCTGTAGTGGTGGCCCTGGCTTTTGAAACAATGTAACCTAAGCCAACCGATTAACAGACCTGTCTTGCTGGAGGAGACTGGCTTTTGCAACATTGTTTAAAATGTAACAACCAGGAATTATGCAAATGCTGCTTTCAAAGGCAATTACATTTACAAATAACTTTTAAAGCACCAAAAATTTTTAATACATTCATTTTGGAAAGCTGCTTATAATTGTGTTTTCTGTAATTTTTTGGGTTAGCATGTCCTTTAAACCTACAGGAACTTTTATCCCAGAATCATAACAAGTTACTAATGTATACAAAATCCATACTTATTCTATCTCCAGGCCTTGCTATGTAGATGTGGAGGCCTAGTTATCAAAGGTTAGATTTTAATGGTTTTTGAAACCATGACTAAACCCACTTTGTCAAAAACTGGGAATGCCACAACATTTATTTAAAGATCCAGCTTAAAAAAGTACTAACAGGAAGGACTAGGTGCGCACCGAATTGAATTTGGCCCTGCCCATATTAAGCAATTAGCTTTCAGCTTTGAAACAAAGGACTTGTAAATATTACATACTGATTGATTGCTATAGGTTACTAAGCAGAAGCTTTTATTACATTACCCCATACGTTTCTAAATTGGAATGTTTAGCTCTAGTTCTGATTTTTATTACGGGTGGGCCTGGGGGACCCAATAAAGGTTTTTGGCGTAGCATGTCTTTCTTCTCCTTCACCTAATCATCTTATGTATCCCCTGTATTTCCCCCAAAGTCAGCATGGTAAAAAAAAAACTCCTGCAGATAACTTACTATTGCCTTCATTCATGCACACAAAATTAAGCAATGTTGCAGCTAGGGTTGCCACCTCACTACCTCACATATTGATAGCATTTAAGTTTACTTATACTTACTTATACTTTAACTGAGCTTATTTATGTTCAGCAATGCAGCTTGCATCTGAATTCATTATTAACAAGCCATGCAGGATGTGGAATCAAAATGTGGCCAGTATTAAAGGGGTGAGGTGGTACTGAGGTGGTTTAAGCACAGCACACTGTGGGGCTGGAATCTTGCAGGATCCATAACAGGCAGTTTATTTACAGTGGTGCCATTATTATCATACTTGCTAACAACCAGGCAAAAGAATGCTGTTAATTAGTTGGACTGTAAGTGTCAGGAGTGGGAGTTGTACCATGAAAGAAAATATGAGAGTTATGTGCCAGGTTATCTCTCCCTCCTCTTCCATGCAGTGACAAATAGCACAGGTAGCTCCTTCCTCTGGCAAGCAGCCTCTTTGCTCTGTGCTCTGTTCAGCCTGGGGGGCCTGGGTCCCACACCACAGATGCAAAGTGCCCTCTGGCCCCTATGCCTGAGACCCCTGGGAGGTTGGAAGTTCTTCGAGCTTCCATGCAAGGTCTGGGCCTGGGCCAGTGGGGCAAACGACGGCTGGGGCCCACCAGGTTTTTTCCCAGTGTCCCAATGGACCAGTCTGTTCACAGAGAACATTGTAAACTTAAAGGGCAAGGAAAGTGTAAAATAGAATAAGGCTAGAAATGCCGTATTTTGTATACTAAACATAAACATGAACTTACTGCACCACAAGCCTAATCAAACAAATTATTTATGCTTTCAAAGTTGGCCAAAGGGGGCTGTCATCTTGTAACTTTGTTAAAAATATTTGTCTGCCTCTGGCCCTGCACATGCTCAGTGTGATCTGTGCTGCTTAGGGATCGTCATAAATGATCAAAAAACAAAGCTGCTTGAGTTCTGCATGGCTGGTAAGTAAGGCAGGGGCTCCCCCTGCTGTTCATAAGTATGATTGTTTCCCTGTCAGAAGTTAGGGACCGTCTAACAATTCCTATTTTTTTCCTAATTTCACTGCATACAGTCAGGTTTCTTATAAAAACGGTACACATTTTTTAATTACAGTATAATGGAGATATATTTCTTTTTCATTAAAGAAAAGTAAAAATGGGATTTTATTTCTTTGCCTTTCCTTGCCCTTTAAATTTAATTACCTTTCCAAGAAAACACTTCCTATCAAAAGTTCCTTCTAAATATGTGAACTGGACCAGGGAACATGGAGTGACTGGCCCACCCATTGCTTCCCCAACACTCCAGTTTCTTGGAGCTAGCAGCAGGATTCAAGGGTAAATGCATTGCCTCTGTTATCATTTAACTTCAAGTAGTAGGTAAATCCACCAGATTGAGGCAAATTAAAGGAAAAACAGAGACACAGAGCAGCCAGTGTTGGAATTAGCCATACATAAGCAAGGCTATTCATTCTGATATTTGTATTACAGGAGAACGCACTCTGCCTTTGAGGATCAGTCTTAGGCAGTGCAGTTATTTGGGAAAGGTGATACTAACTTTGAAAGTGTGCCGGCAAAATACCTCATTCCACAGACTGGAGGAGCTCTGAGATCAGACAAAATGACTTTGCTGGCAGCAAGTAATGAAGTCACTCTCACATTACATATATTCCAACTCTAAATACCGTCAGAAGGATAATGTAGGGCTTTTGTGCAGAACAGAGGCTGAGTTCAAACAACATTTGTATCCACAGCAGCATATCTGCAAAATGTTTCACCCACTTCAATTGCTCAACTTACTTCATAAGGAATCAGGTCATATACAATGGAAAGTTTAGATGTTTCATAAACACACACAAAGTTATAGTTCAGCAACCACTCGCAGGCTGTGGGTTAATGATCTTTGACTCCCCAGAACTCAGTGTTGATTTAGATTGTAAGCTCTTGTTAGCAGGGCCTTCTGATCCCAAATTTTATTCTATAACCATTATTTCTTAAATTATAAGACACCTGTTTCCTATAAATGAATACAGAGCTATGTGAACCTTGCTATCTTGCATTAGAACCATAAAATGAATTTAAATATAATTTTCTGTATTGTACTGCACTCACCAGTGCAGCCATTCAAGCTGAAATTGGTAAACAGAGTACCTGTTTACACAGCAGATAACAGAAGACTATAATAGACAATATTATGGTTTTAATTATGACACAGGGAGATAAACAGTGGTAAAATGCCATATATGGCTCTCCTTGGAGTTATATAATGAAAGTCTTTCTCAAATTTCACAAGAAAAATGTTGCCAAAAAATAGTTTATTAGTAAGCTTTAATCAAGAGACAGAAACTTTGAATTTCAGAATGCTTTTCAACCTAGAAAAGCCACCTCTAGACCAAAGTATAACTCTTGGCAAATGGGGTGCCTGCATGAGAATCCCAGAGCTGGCAAAGCTTCCAATGCTTTGATAGGTAGAGGAGTAGAAGCATGGTCAGAAAGTTCAGGTCAATAATGGATCCAGAGTTGAGTTACCAAATCATAAAGCAGAATCAGTAGTGGCATTCAAGTAAGATCATTAACAGGTCACAGATAAGGGATATTGGCACATGATGCCTGACTGTGATACAAAACATCATTTATTAATCAGATATTTAATAAATAAGCAACTGAAATTTTTATTTGTATTCTAGTCAGGGGACTATATCCAATGTGTATCTCCTGAAACAAATCAAGAATTTGTTAAAAAAAAATCTCTTTTAACTTTTTAAAAAATATACAGTTTTATTTGAACACTAATTTCCAAATGGACACTTATCCAAGCCATACCCTCAAATCATAATCACGTTGATATCCTCAGCTGCTTGGTTTATACATCACAATGGCTTTTTAATGTTAACAATTGGCCATTGTTACCACCAGTATGTGTCATTTTTTTATGTTCTAATATGTAAAATATTGTTGAATGTGACTTATCCTGCACTCATCTTGTACTGCATAGTGTGTGCCATTGTTCTGACTCAAAATCTAATAATACTACAGAATATAGAATCTATAATTCTGATGGCACCAGTGACCACATAAACGAAAATACTTTATGTCAGAGGTGTGACTGTATTACAGTTATCGTAAAGATTTGGTAAGATTGATATACCTGAAATGGTTTCTGTATTTCGATGTGATGCTTTTCTTGGCTGCATTTAAGTGATTGGTGTGGTAGAACTAGACACTCAAACTTGAAAAAGTACACTGCAGAAAAGGATTGAATTAGCCTTTGGCTTGTCCTAAAGTAAGCCTTTAAGTAAATAGCACCCTTTGCAAAGTTGTGATTTGGGTATCCATTCATAAGTGTGGTACTGGGATACCAGGGATCCACTGTTCTACTAGTGTCTTTTCTTTATATACCACAATCAGTCATTCCATCCAATTTCTTCTTTGTTCCCATACAGCAACATGGAATGACTATTAAATGCACTAGGGGTCCGCAACGGCCTGCCCACGGCCCAGAAGCGAGAAGAGGCCAGTCCTGAACTGGGCCACAAGCCTAGCTCTGAATTAAAGAGGTGACGAATTGGACGATTGAGCGCCACAATTTTATGCCGACCCCTCCTGAGCCCCTCCCAACCTCCCCCGACCCCCCCTGACCTCCTGGTCCTTGCAAAAAAATTTGGCAGTACACCGGTCCAAAAAAGGTTGGGGACCCCTGAAATAGACAGCTGGGAGTTTTTCTGGTATCCTGGTCTGCCAGAACTGACCTCTGGGTTTAAGTTCAATGGACCAAGTTGAAGGTATTATGAAGGCCAGTCCTTTATCTGTCTCCATGCTCAGGCCCGGACTGGCAATCTGTGGGTTCTGGCAAATGCCAGAGGGGCTGCTATAAGGTGCCATAGAAAGTCAATATTTAGTGGGCTGATGGGGGCTGTTTGGGCCTCTGTGTGGGCTGATTGGGCCTCTGTACCTGAAATGCCAGGGCCTATTTCAATTCTCAGTCCGGACCTGGGCTATTTTGCCTGAACAGGAGCAACTGGTGCAAGAAGCCAGAATGGATAATGCAGTCTTGTTATATGATTTATATGATATAACGGAAGTTGTCTCAGCTTTGAATGACTGATGTCAGTTACCATTCCACCTGCCATCCTATCCATATATTAATCCATAACACCATCAGCATACACAATAGTCTTAGCAGCCTCACTTCAGTCTTAGTCATTTATCTTTTCCTCTTCCCTTTCACCAAACACTCCTTTCACTTGTTTGGCTTTTATTCCCGTGTCTCACTAGTGCCCTCCTGCACAATAGTAGCACCATCACCTCCTTGACCTCACAGGGGCTGCCCTGTTGGGATTTTAATTTAATGTGTAAATCACTGGCTATAGATTCTAAAATAGGTTTTTAAGAGGCAAAGAAGCTGAAAGTTGATTTGTGTAGAAAAGAGCCAGTTAAAGGGATTGCAGCTAATCTGTTTTCAGCAGAAGTGAATGTGTGAGGGATCCTTCAGCTAAAGCCCCTAGATTTGGGGATTAGATGGGAAATAAACCATCCTGAAAAAGAGTCACTAATGTATAAAACAAAGAGAATCCCATAGGCAGAGGCTTCTCTCCAATACTTTAATCTCCTGAGGATTTCCTAGGGAGACTGCTCATTCCATGCACAGTCATAAAGCCAAGATTTAACTTTTCTTTCTTTGGCAGGAGCACCCATCCAGAAATTTCTTTAGCACTGTCCAAATGTCACTCCCGCAACATGCTAATCTCATGCAATACTAACACAAATTGTTGCTAATTTGTAAAGTAGAGCCCAATGAGAAAGGAGAAAAGCACATTGCATTTTCAGAGTGCAGGGAAACAGGGGACATTAGCAACATTTTTGAACCGTGTCTGTTTCTTTAGTTTCAAACGTTTATATGCTCTTTTTGGCAAGTGGAATGTTAGCCTGATTTGTAATACACACTCGTGTATTCAATGCAAGCCTTTTCCCCAGATATGGTAGCCATCCCTGTAAAAGTCATGAGTCCCCTGTTCCTGGCTGAACTAGGCTGGTGATTCCTTAGTAACTGAGTGCAAGGGTGGTCGCTAGGGTTGCCACCTTTTCTTTAAAAAAATACCGGCCTTCCTATATATTTATCTTTTTTCCTATCAATAAAATTGGGATCAGCGATCAAAAATACTGGCCAGGCCGGTAAAATACCGGCCACGTGGCAACCCTAGTGGTTGCATTTTCAATGTAGCAAGGTACTGTGTATCAGTTGTCCCAAGTAGCCTGGTGCAAAAGACTGGGCTACACCACACCCTCTGAAACTAACTTTACAGTTCGTCCTCAGTAGTAGCCACGCTACAAGAAAAAAAAATTGTCCCCCTTTTTACTTCCAAAATGTTGGGAGGTATGCTAACTATGTTCATACGCTACTACAGTATATTGTGCTTTGTAAAAACCTAAGAGATGGTTTTTCTTAAACTGAGTTTTAAAAAGCAAAACATTTTACATAAAATATCTAAGAAATAAGTCCAAATTCTAAAACCAGTACCCCAGCCCATTCTCTGGCACCTTTTAAGAAATGAAGGTCTCTGTCTTCAGTGATATGACATGTCTTTACTAAACTTTCTTCTATTCAGATTGAAAGAAACAGGCAAACATAATTAAGTGACGGTGCATTCTGAATTTACCAAACATTTGCAACAAAATTGAATCAACATTAGCTGAATGGTTATAACTCTATTATCTCCAGGCCAAGGCTGGGGAGCATTAAGAGGTCTCTATATAATTTATCATGCATACAAACTGCAGCAGCCAGTGATATATATATAAAAGAGAGGCGATGACTAGCCAGTTCCCCTACTGCTTATATAGGCCCTGGAAGTCATGAACAGCATAGAATCATCATGTCTTTGAGTGAGTCTGTAAGCCTTATAGGACAGGACCCTCCTGCCTTATTGTATTGGTTATCTGTTGTATTTTTGTATGCATGTAAGTCCAAAGGGTGCCCACTCTCTAACTCCAATATCTGTTTGCGGGTGCTGGATCATTAGAAATTGTATAATTCTTATAGAGGTACCTGCACTCCAGATTCTCTTGTTGAAAAAACTCTTTTATTTGTTCATCACTCATGCATCCAACGTTTAGGCCCACATTGGGTTAAAATATCCTTAATAAAGGTCTGAAACATTGGATGCACGAGTGATGAACAGATAAAAGAGTTTTTTCAACAAGAGAATCTGGAGTGTGGGTCCCATAAGATATATATATATATATATATATATTATATATATATATATATATATATATATATATATATATACCCAGTGACGTAACTATACATCCAAAGGCCACAGCAAAAAATCTTCAGAGGGGCTCGGCACACAAAGCAACACCTACCAACCCCTGCCCGTTTGTGCGCACAAGCAAAGTTTTCAGGTAGGACGGGGGATTTCTATATACTAGCCCAGAGTCGGACTGGGTTGCCCAGGGCCCACCAAGCTGCTGTCATAGGTCCCCCCTCTGGGTCCCCTGTTGAGCCGGGCCCAGCACTGCACATGCATGCACTTTGTGTTTGTTGCAACCTGCCCAAGAAAGGGAGGTCGCGACAGGGAGATTCAGCCAAGATTCTGCAGGAAGATTGAGCTGGGAGCAGATCTGGACTGGCCCAATGGTGTTTTCCTGTGCCCCTCCGGCCCAGTTCGACCCTGCACCAGCCCATGGGGGGTCTGGGGAACCCTGAACATTGTTATTATGCCAGCGTATACACATATTTATTATATAGTGCTGTGGAATATGCTGGTGCTTTATAAATAAACTTAATAACACTAATAATCCTCTAGCAAGGCCACTGTCACACATGACATGTTAGTGTGACTCTTCCTAAGAAAATGTCAGAATTAGGAAGAATTTCTTCTTACATTTAGTTGGAACTGTTTCACATAAGTCACATGGGAGCTATTATCACTATGGATGGATGTGCCACAGTTTGCAGCCTTTTGTCCCAGTGCGGAACATTTGTATATAATACAATATAGTTCAGTCAGCACTCACCAACTTTCCAATTCTTTCAACAAATTGGTTATATAGTTAGTTACATAGTTAAATTGGGTAGAACCCCTCCAAATTAAAACCCAGAATACACATCATGGTGCCCATGTAGGGTTGCCACCTGGCCGGTATTGAACCCAATGTTATTAATAGGAAAAAAATATAAATATATAGGAAGACCGGTATTTTTTCCAAAAAAGGTGGCAACCGTATGCCCATGATATGTAGTCCACTCACCAACTGGATTACAAGATTCTAGTATTTGACAAACCACCATTGAAGGATGACATTTAAATAGCCTCTATTAAGCTTTTGATCTGTGACAATTGCAACATTTCTGGCCTACTCCTGGGCATTTGATACAGAAAATGTTCTTAAAGGGGTTGGTCAACTTTGAGATAACTTTTAGTATGATGCAGAGAGTGATATTCTGAAATCATTTGTAATTGGTTTTCATTTTTTTTATTAATTGTGGTTTTTGAGCTATTTTGCTTTTTATTCAGCAGCTCTCCAGTTTGCAATTGCGCCAATCTATGGTCCAAATTACTCTAGCAACCATGCATTGATTTGAATAAGAGACTGGAAAATGAATGAGAGAGAAATATAGATCAAAGGAAAGCACTTAAATAATAGAGCAAAAATATCAGAGCTGTTATATTAGGTGCAAACAACCCAAAGTTTCCACCCACATTAAGTAACCCAAAATACTATATTCTAGGGATGCACCAAATCCAAGATTCGGTTTGGGATTCGGCCTTTTCAAGTCAAATTCGGTTTCGGACAAATTCTTGTGCCTGGCCGAACCAAATCTGAATACTAATATGCATATGCAAATTAGGGGCGGGAAGGGACATCACATAACTTTTGTTTTTTCCACTTTTTTACCTTCCTGTCACTAATTTGCATATACAAATTAGGATTCGGATTCAGTTTGATATTCGCCCAAATCTTTCATGAAGCATTTGAGTATTTGGCTGAATCCCAAATAGTGGATTTGGTGCATCCCTACTATAGTCCATATGTTGGGTTTGCACACTAAAAAACTACAAGCAAAGTTGGTATCAAAAAAGGATCTCTTTATATATAGAATAGCAGTACATTGTACAAAATGATATCTTATCAAAGCAATATATACGTGTATACTAGAAACCAGTGTGGAACGTACCTAAGTGGCTGAGAAAATGTTACATTCTGTCATCAATATCATGCACCTGTCTCTGTCTCTCGTATCCATGTCAAGTCCATTGCTTGCTTGCAGCTTCCAGACTACAGATGAAGCCACTTTGGATTGTGCATTTGACACAGAATAACTTAACTCATCTATCCCATTTATCCCACTTAGCACAGAATATTGTGTCACAGCATCCCATCCAATTAAAGAGTTCACCATTGAAAACAATGGGGCTTTGGTATGCTAATGAAAAGGTTAAATGCATTAAATGAGTTAAGATAACTTTAGATAACACAGTTTCTTCAATTAACCCTGAGTCATGACGCATTTAACTCACAAATCCCAGTGGCTGCATCTGTATATGTTACCATCATTCAACCATTGGCATGATGTTTATTGGAAGGGCATGCCATGATGCCCTCCTATAAGAACAGTAGATAACTCTTCTATATCCAGGAGGAGGGAGGCAGTTTCACAATTACTAATTGTTTGTTTGCATGGGGTCCCATTCTATGAGTCCTGATCCACAATTTAAAAATCCCTGCTCTGGATAATGTGTCCAAATATTTTCATACTGACAGTATTTGAGATATTTATTAGTTGTGCTGTTTCTCAGCAGTCAGGGGAAGCAATTATCCATAGCATGCCTCTGGTTCTGTATAGAAAAGCACAGCAGGAATTCAAAAGCTGAGTTGAATTGTTTCTCACAGTTCCTTCAGCACATGTTGTTTTATCTTACATATATATATATATATATATATATATATATATATATATATATATATTGTTCCTAATCTAATCATCAAACACCCAAAGGTACAGAAACATTAAGTATTTTAAACAACATAGCATAAGAAAAGAGTGTAAATCAAAGTATGAAAAGACGAGTGTCTTAAAAAGTAAATATTTGCCGGCACAGATGAACACCAGTATGCTTTCTATTCTTGCAGTGCTTATCCCTTTTTATATAGCGCTGCTATGTTCTGTATTGCTCTTCAGAGATTTTACATTATTCACATCAATCCCTGCCCCCATTTTGCTGGCGTTAATAATGTAAAATGAGAAAGGTGGAGTTAAACCTTAGTTTACTAGAAAACCGAAATGTTGCCATTAAGAAAAGAACAAAGATATGATTGTGTATTTGTTGTTTAACGATTTTCTAGAATATTTTATGCCAGTTTATGATCAAATTCAGTGACTTTTGTGAATTCCCCCCCCCCGCCCCCCCACTGTTAGCAAACAAGTGGGCCAAGGTGTGTGTTGTGGGGCTTGTTGATTGTGTATGGTTGGGTAAGTCACTAACTAAGTAGGAGGAGCTGACACTGACTCACAAGTCATACAGTGATCTGCATTCTGCAGTGTCACACTCTGACTCACTAGGAAGACTGGCTTTTTTGTGTGTGCATAGATGAGTTCAAGGGATATTTTTTCTAACAATCGAGAGGAAAAGAATGATATACATCAGTGATCCCCAACCAGTAGCTCGCGAGCAACATGTTGCTCTCCAACCCCTTGGATGTTGCTCCCAGTGGCCTCAAAGCAGGTGCTTATTATTGAATTCAAGGCTTGGAGGCAAGTTTTGGTTGTATAAAAAACAGATGTACTGCCAAACATTCTCTCCTGTAGGCTGCCAGTCCATATAGGGGCTAACAAAAAGCCAATCAGAGCTCTTATTTGACATCCACATGGACTTTTTCATGCTTGTGTTGCTCTCCAACCCTTTTTTAAATTTAAATATGGTTCACGAGCAAAAAAGGTTGGGGACCCCTGATATACATAGACTGCAGAGTTAAGAGCTATGTCATGGGTCTTTTGCAAAGACCTAATGTTGCATAAAAAACTTTCATTGCAACTTGCATGCAATTTAACAAATGGACATTACTTTTGCACCCATATTAGTGGATTATGTGCAACTGAGCCAGCGGAAAAAAATGGAGGAAAAAGTGCATTTTGAACTACACATAGGGGCAGGTTTACTAAGGGTCCAATTTGAATATGAATATGAATGAATGTTTTAAAGTGTTTTTTCGATCAAAAATGGTCCTTTTCCAATCGAATAGATCCATTTTCGATCGAATAAAAATCGCTCTAATGCATTTTTTTCGATTCAAACGATTCTGCCCCAAATCCATTGATTTTCAAAGAATTTCAAAAACACTTCTTAAAGGTTCCAGGAGGTCCCCAATAAGCTAAAATAGCAATTTGGCAGGTTTAAGGTGGTGTCGAATTCGAAGTTTTTAAAGAGATCGTACTTTGATTTTCGATTGGTCGAATTTTTAAATTCTATTTAAATTGTTTTTCAATTTGTATCGAATTTTGGCCTATTCGATGGTCGAAGTAGCCAAAAATTCCATCCAAATTTTCAATTCGACCCTTAGTAAATCTGCCACAAAGTGTTTGTAAGGGCTCTTACAGCTGAGCGTTTGAAGCTGCACGCCCCTGTGTTTCAGTTTCAGCTGCAGGGGAGCGCAGGAGTAGACGCATTCCGTTTTTTTCAATGGGGCTGTACTCACACATGCACATGCAGGAAAAATGCAGCATGTTGCGTCTCAACCTGCTTTTGGAGCCTACATGCACCTGTGTGAGTACAGCCCCATTGAAAAAAACGGAATGCGTCTACTCCTGCGCTCCCGTGCGGCTGTACGCCTAAAACTGGAATGCAGGGAAGTGCAGCTTCAAACACTCATCTGTAAAGCTGGCCATAGATGTAAAGATTTTTAAAAGATCGATTGGTTATCGTGAGACCACGATTGTCTCAAAACAATAGTTGAAATGTACGATGTGTCCATCAACTAAAAAGACCATTTCAGGTGATATTGCCAGCAAAACTGAAGGATCGCAGCCTGCTTGGCCCTGCAAATATAGGTAGATTGCATGGGGACTGATAAAGATTTTCTAACATGGGCGATAAAGAAATTTCAGACCGATGTGGGATGAAAAATCGTAAGATGTACGATCGAATACCACTAACCGCAAGATAATTTGACAGATTGGTCGGACTTCCCTAAGATCGGTCATTCGGCAGAGAAAGATTTGGGGAGCTTAAGAGTGCCAAATGAGCCCTCGTGTATCAGAATGTACTAGGTAAAAAGATCTGTCATCCACCTTGTGAATAGTCTTTGTGGTTTCTTTGCTCTGCTGCCATCAAGTAAGGAGTCATTAATCTTCCTCACAGCTTTAGTTAAACCAATTAAAGAAAGTCATTAGTCTGAAAGCTATGCAGTGTGTGTCCTACTGAGATCTTTGTTCAGTTGATGTAAGACTTTTATAATACAGCCACAGTAGTGGTGCTAGTGTAAGAATACCTAAATTGTACTCAGTGGCCACCTCTTCTACTCTAGTGCTTGCCCTAATGAACATGAGCATTAGAAATGGCAAATATGCAAGGTATCAAATCTCTAATAACAAGAATGAGTTTATTGACTGACAACTACTTGCCAACTGATTGCAAAATTCACAGAAATTCCAGCCTAAGGTCTGCTTGACTGGACTGAATTTAGGGGTTGATTCATCAAATTTTGAATTCAAAACGTTACCACAATTTGATTTTTTTAAACTACAACTCATGACTTTCAATTAGGGTTTCCAAAACGTTCAATATTTATTGGGCATGAACAAATGAGCAAAACCCTAAACATTGCAAGCTCATGTAGAAGTCAATGGGAGTCCTAGGCAAAATGTAAGAGATTCAATTTCAGTTTCGGTTCTTCAAATATTTTTGAGAGTTTGTAGAGCTTCTGAAAGACATGAGTTGGTTACGAATTCTATGTTTTAGTCTAAGCTGTCAGCTATGGGAACTGCAGTACATAGAGGCAGAAGAAGTTGCATATCACTACATGGCTTGTACAAAGTGGTTAGGGATTACTGAACAAGGCTGGTTAGATTCACACTGGGGTGTAACAAAATATTTTTGGTCCTCATCTCTTGTTGCACCCCTTGATTTAGCCTCCCCCTGCTTGCAAGTCCATTGCATGAGGTCAGGGAGGGAAAGATATTTCATATAGATCCTAGTGATACCATTATTTTATATTGCTATTTGCTGGGTCCTCACTGGCTGTCTCTTAGTGATTCCAGTTACTTTCTGTTGAGAACCTGGACTAGTTTATCCTCAAAGGGCCACCACCAAAAAAATATTTGTGGGCCCCCTCCAACACCACACCCCTTTACTATTGCATATTTCTAGTGGTGTGGAGCAGGGGGAATGTGCAGTGGCGTAACTACCAGGGGGGCAGAGGGTGCAATTGCAACAGGGGCCCATCAGAGCCACGGAAATGGTTATGGCAGGTGGTTATCTAGAGGGAGATTTTACATGCTATCAACACTCCAGCATGCGATTTATAGAGTTATGGGCCCGACAGGGGGGCCCAGGTGCTCATCCTGTACTGGGGTCCACCATGGAGTAGTTACACCACTGGGAATGTGGTGCTTAGCAGGTCTTCTATGTTTCAGCCCCCCCCCAGTAGCTGCAGTCTGCTCCTCCTATTGATACGCAGCTGATTGAGAGTAAACAGAGTTATTGATGAGTGTCAGCTTTGTTGGGTTTCATTTACTCTGTCGTCTAGTTTGTATTTCTGAACTGATAACTGTAAATGAAGTGAGATAAAATATAGCTCTGGTTGCCAGTGGCAGGGACAACCTGTACTACTGTGGTATTAACATTTTGGAACTCTTGATGGCAACAAACAAACAAGCTTTGGCCGTTACGAAAATAAAGATGTACTCTGTAAGTTTTACATCAGCAGGTTTTGACAGACAAAGCAAGAAAAAATGTAGTTAAACCCAAATAAATGTCTGTGTAGTTTGTATACAATGTAAGCATAACATTCTGTGATCCAATAAAATGCAAAACCTATTGCCATGTATTCCTGGATGAATGCACTTCAATCTGTGTTTAAAAGGCCCCTGACTGTGAATCTCCCCTGGGGTTAATCTGCACTGATTGTTAATCATTTGGGACCCTAACTGGATGCCTAGAGCAGTTTTTTTTTTTTTTAAACTGACTTACAAATGTAAATTCATGGGTAGGATTTACCCTCATTAAAGGGAAAATATACCTAATATGTAAATAGCTTTACCTTAAGTTTATTATGACATTTGAACTAATACAGGCTAGCATAGCTTAATATTAAAACCTTCTGTATATGAACATTTTCATAGCAATTATATACATTTTCAGCACTTATCTCAATCAAACGTTTTTCATGTGTGAGCCCACAGCACTTACTACTAAGTATGTATACCTAGCAGAATATATTAAATTTCAGATGTTCTGAAATATCCAGGTTTACATTGAGCTATAGGTCTAGAGGTCCCTACTGTCAGTAGGGTTGCCAACTTTTTTTGAAAAAAATACCAGCCTTCCTATATATTTCTCTTTTTTTCCTATCAATAACATTGGGATCAACCATCAAAAATACCGGCCAGGTGGCAACCCAAACTGTCACCAACAGATGAGTATGGGACATTATAGATTGCATTTAACCTGCTGGCATGGATGGTTGAAGTTGACAATAATACACTCTATGGCAAAAAGTATCCACACAAATTTGTAAGTATTGAGACACTCTGTCTAACATTCACTAGAAAAAGATAGAGCAGACGCACACCCACAGCAACAACTTGAGGTAACAGCCTGGTGCTTAGTAAAAGAGGTTACAGCAGCCTCCTGGTTAATGTAGGTAACAAGAAAATACTGGCACACGAAGGTTGATTTGCAGGGAAAACCCTTGCTCTAATTCAGAGAATCTACAATAGTATTTTGTAGAGTATGATAAATTCATCTACTAAAATATCTTATTGAGTGCCACAGAAATTAATCTGCTTAAATATTTTGTAGCACAGCACAGAACTGAATCGCTAAAATATTTAGGAATGTCACCGAGAATGGATCTACTGGAATATTTTGTATTATGCCACAGAACTGAACCACTGAAATATTTTGGAACACCACAGAGAAGTGGAATATTTACTGGAATAATTTGTTGTGTACCTCAGAAATAATTCTATGTAAATATTTTGTAGTGTACAGGGCCGGGCCAAGGTATTTTGGCACCCTAGGCCAGGGCTTCTATCAGTGCCCCCCCAATCTGATCCTGCATTGCCATTTCCCAACCGTACCATTATAATTCCCCCTATTTGTACCTGTGCCAATGTCAATCAATCTCTCAGATTGCACCCAAGACCCCCAATCTATACCTGTGCCAGCATAAGACAAAACATCCATCATATTGTTACCCCCAATCTGTAGCTATGTCAGGGGCAGCCAAAGATTCAATCATATTGCCCAAAACATCTGTTTATCTGTGCCAGCAGCCACATATTGCTCCCAAATATGCACCTGTGTCAGCAGGAGCCACAAATCCATCAAATTGCCCTAAAATATGTACCTGTTCCAGCAGCATCCAAAAATCCATCATATTGCCCCTAATCAACTGCTTACCTGTACCAGCAGCAGCCAAGATATTGCCCATGAAAATGTACCTGTACCAGCAGCTACCAAGAGAGAGGTGGGGAGTGCTTCTGCCTGCGGTATGAATCACTTGCAAGAGGGGTTGGATAGACTATTAAATGCCAAGCAAACCAGGGTTTAAAAACAAAAAGAAAATAATTCCCCTTAAAAGTGCGCCCCCCCCCCATGATTGCGCCCTAGGCAGGCACCTACTATCCCTGCCCCTAGTTCCAGCCCTGGTAGTGTGTAACATGATCTGCAATAGAACTGTAAAAATTGTGCCCCTAATAGCTAATGTGCAGTGTTGGACTGGCCCACAGGGATACCAGGAAAACTCCTGGTGGGCCCAGTTGTCACCGGGCCCTCTTGCTTCTAACAATTAGGCCTATTTCATGTTCATTCCCTCTTTATTTATGTGGAAAAAGAGGCTTAATAATGGAAGAATAGAGTGTAGTAAGTAGATCTAAAAGAATAGGAGAATAAAGAGGTTAAGTGAGGAGAGAAGGAATAATAGTTTGGAAAGCTGGACCCCTGTTCTAAGGTTTTCTGGTGGGCCCCTGGCATCCCAGTCCGACACTGCTAATGTGTCACTTTCTGTGGCTGAATAAATGGGTTAAACACTTCGCTGTGGTTAAGCAACTTCGCTGTGTGACACCTTTTCTCAGCAAAATCTGCATATCTTGGTGATATACTATGCACCTAAATAGTCACGCCTATTAGCTAACACACATTCCATCATTGTTTCTCCTATATCAACTGCTCCCTGCGTTGCATATGTAAAGTATATTATAATATTTACAGATACCATATACCTTGAATGTTTCTACACATATGGGTAAGATACATGATGCTGTAATTCAAGAGAGAGGGATATAACTGGGTCTCATTAGGTCCCCTAAATAAACCTAATTACCAGGAAGTAAAAAGTGCAAAAAATGTTTTTACTGAAAATATTGATTTTGATGCAGATGTAGAAAATGTGTGTGACAAGTCTGATAATGTAACAATATGCTCTTTATATAAGACACCTCCCATGTTAATTTAGCTGTCACTTTAATGAAACAGAAATGATAGAGAAGGAGCATCTCAGTGGGAAAGAGACTCTGGCAGTGTAGTGTGACAATGGAGAGCCAGGGTTCATTTTCCTACTCATCTTATTTTAGTTTTTTTTTACCTTGAGCAATGCTTTTATGTTGCCCTGACAACATTTGATTGCAAGCTCTGCAGTGTACAAAGGTTTTTCAAGAGCGTCAAATAATGAATATATATATATATATATATATATATATATATATATATATATATATATATATATATATATATATAGTGTATTAGTGTCAGGAACCAACCAATCTGTGGCACTTTGAGTATTGGGGTGCTAGTTAAATGGGCAGTTAGATATATGGATATAATATAAAATAAAACAACCATTCTTCTATGTTTTAATTCAGCAGCCATATAAATCATCTCCGCTAAGCAGTTTTTCAATTTACTTTTAGTATTTTATAGCTGTGCCTATTCAAAGCAACTTTAAAAAAATGATCTTGATTATTTATTTTGTGCATTTCCTAGCCTACCTATTCTGGCTCTTTTGAGCCTAGAGCTGAAAATGTTGCTTGGCCATTTCTGACCCCATGAACAACTGACGGTGAGTCTTCAAATGTAATATTATTTTTATTGGTTATTTTGTTTCATATTCCATTTCATCTACCCCTGGTTGCTATGGTAAATTATTTTTGGCAACACATAGCTGCAGAACCAAAAATGTGTATTATGTTTGTTAAAATACACTATTTAAAAAAAGACCAATTGCAAAAAATATGCTATCTACAGAACAGGGAAAGTTAAATTGAAGGTGCTGTAGCTCTTTAACTTGATGGCCAGGCATCCCCACGCTTGAGGCACAGCATGTTGGTAACAGGAGCATTTAACCAGAATGACGTAGAGTATGTGGAACTCCTGCCAAAAACAGAAAAAGTAAAAAAAAAAACTGAGTCAAAAGGGAGAAAGCCACCAGAGAAACCTCAGAGATGCTCAGTTCCTTCCCTGGATAGGAGTATCTAAAGACAGAGAAAGATAGGATATTTCAGGAAGGGGAGAGGCAAAGAGAAACGTGTGGGATCAGGAGAAATAAACTTGCCCCCTGCACACATTGGGCACAGCTAATCATGTATGGCAAGAGGAAGAGCTTGCAGGGAGTTGTGACCATCTATTTCATGGCCAACGTCTGCCAGGGCCACAAAGAACTCATTTTAGCTGCTCATTAAAGGCAGTTGGCAGTTGGGTGATACTTAAGAGGCACAAGAGGAAAAAAACAGCTTTTGATGATATTTTCACCCACTTAACATTGCTGAATAAAATGTGGGGGTGGGAGGATTTCCCCCTCTGCCTTGGATTTAGTGTCTGTCATGCAGAGAAGGATTGGGGAGGAATTGTACAATGACTGAGCTGGGCTCTATGGACATTAAGGGTATTAATCTCTCTCCCCACCTCTCTTTCTCTCCGGCCTTCTCTGATGGAAAGACAGCTCCTGACCGCTGTGTCACCTACACAGTAGGGGCAGAATATGTGTTTATTGTTAGGCTAAGCCGAGGTCTTCTTCTTAGTTAGTGCTACTTATTTAGCGCTCATCATCATCAGCTTCTCCAGAGCTGCTCTTGTCTCGGAACTGATAGCTCTGGTGCTGCTCAACTCTCCGACCCTCTCAAGTTGCTCAGTCGGGATTAAGTCAGAGTTTTTTTTTTTGCCACTTTTAATTTAGCAGGCTCTGGGCAATCTCCTGTGCTGGTAGTCTTCATCCTCGGTGCTGGTATTCTTCATCCTGGGTGCTGGCATTCTTTATCCTGGGTGCTGGCATTCTTCATCCTGGGTGCTGGCATTCTTCATCGGGACTGTATTGCCAAGAAGTCCAGGTAACCCCTAGAGACCTGCTCCCACCCCGCCCTCCCACCTGTTGCTGCTTCTGCCTTGGGTTCATCCTGTATCTCCGAAGCAATGAGGATCCTCACTTTCCTGCTCGGCCTGAAGACTCTGTGGGTTTTGGCCTTCTCTTCCCTGTCCAACACCATCGCAGTGAATAACAGCGGGAAATGGTGGTGAGTAGCGCAAAGGGCACATCTGTGCATATGACACGGCAGCTGTTGAATCGCACTAGCACATGAGCATGTTGTTGGGCTTTGTATTGTAGCTCAGAAATACATGGAGGGTCACACGTTGGCTGGGTAGGCAATGGTCATGTGCTGCCTTAGCATCATATAATGATTAATCTTATTAAACCCAGCTGAGGAATTTGCTTTCCTACTGGACCTCTGTGTTCTGTACAAACAATCTGTCGCCAACTTATTCATAGACACACAAAGCAGCTCATCTTTGTGACTCTGGCAACTCGCACATTGTTTGGGGTATGGGATGTTGAAGAGCACACGTTCTCATCCCATGTTCCATTTTGCAGTGGAACTGTATGACATTAGGGCAAGTGGGCTGATTCTTACCTTCTTGCATTTGCAGCCTGATTTCATGGCATTGCCTGTACCCTGAGCATCCCTAGTATGTGTGTGTACATCTCTTGCCTTGCTCTCTATGTAACCCTGCAACAACTCAACTATTATCCTAGTCCTTATTTACTGCCAGAACTGCTCTGCTCCCAACACCCAGCTATGCATCCAACACCCACTGTATCAAAATTACAGCACATACAATGTGAAATTTTACCAAAATTATAGACAAACCAGGAGAACCAAAGCCAAAATTACAAAGTAGGCTATTGTGATTGCTTCTCAAATGACAGCTTTCAGCTTACGCTGCTGCATGCATTCCTGCACATATAAGTGAAGCCTGTATTCAGCCTGTACATATACCATATATATATAGTATATTCAGCCTGTACATATCCCAGAAATACAGTATATTCAGCCTGTAAATATCCCAGAAATACAGTATATTCAGCCTGTAAATATCCCAAATATATAGTATATTCAGACTGTACATATCCCAAATATATAGTATATTCAGCCTGTACACATCCCAAATATATAGTATATTCAGCCTGTACATATCCCAAATATATAGTATATTCAGCCTGTACATATCCCAAATATATAGTTTATTCAGCCTGTACATATCCCAAATATATAGTATATTCAGCCTGTACATATCCCAAATATATAGTATATTCAGCCTGTACACATCCCAAATATATAGTATATTCAGCCTGTACATATCCCAAATATATATAGTATATTCAGCCTGTACATATCCCAAATATATAGTTTATTCAGCCTGTACATATCCCAAATATATATAGTATATTCAGCCTGTACATATCCCAGAGATACAGTATATTTAGCCTGTACTTCTCACTTGCAGTATATTAAAGTACTAATTTACCTTGAAGTTTACTTTATGTATGTTATAGAATGGTTGATTCTTAGCAACTTTTCCTTTGGTCTTTATTTTTTTATTTCTCATTGTTTTTTCAATTATTTTCCTTATTCCATTTCCAGCTTTCAAATGGGGTGTCCCTGACCACAATAGCTGTCTAAGGCTATACTTTTATTATTATTATTATTATTATTATTATTATTATTATTGCTGCTTTTTATTACTAATCTTTCTATACAGCCCATCTCTTTTTCATCTTCCAGTTTTTCATTCACACCACTGCCTGGTTTCTAGGGTAATTTGGACCCTAGCAGCCAGACAGCTGCTGAAATTCCAAACTGGACATCTGCTGAGCAAGAAATTTAATCATTTCAACTAATGATGATGTTTATGTTGTAAATTTCCAAAAAGAGAGTATAATAAAAATTGTCTCTGATATGTCATCATGCTAAAAACTATTTTAAGGTGACGCACTTTAAGTACATTTCTTTCCAGAGTTATATTATTTTCACATTTTAATCTGTGAAAAATTCTTGCAAGTTTACAGTGAAGTCAGACTATACATCACCCAAAGTTATATCAACCCTAAAATAAAATGATGCCTAATTAAATAAAATGTCATTCTAAGAAACTTTACAATTTACATTGATAAAATTGTTTAATCGTATTAATGTTCTTTGCAACTGATATTGAATGCAGGGTCTGCTGTCCCTTGGTATTTTGTGCCGGGATGTTCTGACTTTTGCAACAACATAGTAGAAACCAGCTGATTATCAGATCTGTTTAGGTTCGAGGAAAAGTGAGTACTGGTTTCAGTTGCAATTACATTTAGAAATAATGTTAAAACCATTTGAAAATCAGTAATAAATGTAAAATGGAAACTTGGTAAAAAAAAAATTTTTTCCAATTTTATTTTACATCCACTTTGCGCATGCACCCTTCTGAGACTTAGCAGTATTATCATATTATTTTTTCAGTCTGTTCATCGCATGTAGTTGCAATATATACAACTGTATCAAAGCCATTTTTAATGTATATTTTCCTGTTCTCTTTTCAGAGTCAAGTAATATTAAGCCTGTGCTTCTTACAGAGTCAGTATATTCAGCCTGTGCTTTTTTGCAATGTTATATTCAACCTGTATTTTCCCATATTTACAGAGTATTCTGCCTGTACTACTCCTAGAGAGTCTGTATATTTAATTTTATTTTATTCCGCACAGTTATGTTCAACCTGTGAACTAACATAATTCTTACAATAAAATAAGTTACAATACAGTGAGTTTGCACAGCTTTTAAATGCACATAGTGTACTAATCCAATGGTTTGCAAATGCATTACCTGGAAAGCTCTGAAATATAATTGTGGCATTTGCTATAATTTCCTATTTAAAGAAAAATCAAATACTACAAATATAGGTTACAACACAGTATTTTGTACTAGCTGCTAGCTAAGGTAGCAAAAATCCATGATAATGGCAACATAATAATAAATATTTTGGGGGGTTTCTATAATGACTATTCAATATTTATTATTGTTGTTATTAACACTACAGTAACAAGCAAATGGTTTTAGGCACCCAAGGGCATGTGTCCAGGGGAAAAGCTTCAGGGGATTGCCCACATTTACCTATAAAGGATTCAATAGGAGAATAAAAAATATTTTAATGATACAATGTTAGCTTTTTAGTAGCCTTATGGAGTGCTGCTGCACATTATTATTATTATTATTATTATTATTATTAATAACATGTATTTCTATAGCACCAACTTGTTGTGTAGCATAATGGAAAGACCCTTATCTGGCAAAGCCCATGTTTCAGGCATTCTGAATAACAGATCCCATACCTGTACTTCAACTTCAACAGTGCTGGTTTCATCCTGCAGAGTGATTAGTTAATAGCTGTAAATCACATATATTCCAGTGTAAATTATAACTCTTAATACATCCTGCTTTGGTTCCAAATATATACAGTATATAGCACAAGACTTGAGAAAGTGAGTTTTCTCATACTGTGAAAAATGCATGACTTCTAGAACTACAATGCCAACTGTTTTATCTGCACCGGATACTGTTCTATCTGTACCAGCAGTAGCCCGCAGATATACACTGGAGTCTATAGTATAAAGTCTCTCCAGTTTTTAAAAAATCAACAGTATGGCCAGTTTGTATCTCTCTCTCAAAGTACTCAGTAGATTGCTCCTACTTTTAGATGTGGACTGCTAGAACATTTGCTGCATGTTCTAGTAGCCTGGTACAATTCCCCCAAACTGCTTTCGAAACTCAAAGTGTGCTTTTTGTAGGACTATGGGATAATAATATCCAGCACTATATATATATATATA
>CM044433.1:138950210-138965279 GCA_024363595.1 Xenopus borealis | reverse complement strand
TATATATATATATATATATATATATATATAAGATAGTTGTTGTGTTGTCTAAAAGCTGTTGGAGGGATTCTGGCACTCACTTCCCCAACTCCAGTATGCATTTATTACCATGCCTATTACCATGCCTTCTTATAATTATACTTCAGAATGACACTACATGAACCTTTCCAAGCCTTCAGTGACAAACCACTATTGCCATGTTTTACAGATACTTTACCTGTATCTTTTCATTTTGGAACACATTGTTTAACCGCATTCATTAAATACCCATATATTTGTATTTTTTACAAATAGTTTTTTAAACTCTCGCCCTAGAACCTGTAAGATTTGTTTGTCCTAACTATTCCTTATTCTACAGGGGGATAGTGAATGTGGCTTCTGCAGGGAACATTCTTCCTGGATCAGACGCCCGGCCTGTTCCTTTGGTGCTAGATCCAAGTCTGCAGCTTCTCAGCCGGAGGCAAAAACGTTTAATTCGCCAGAACCCAGGAATCCTCCAGAGCATAACCCGAGGCCTACATAGTGCCATCCGAGAGTGCAAGTGGCAATTTAGGAACCGACGCTGGAACTGCCCCACTGGAACTGGAAACCAAGTTTTTGGAAAGATAATTAACAGAGGTAAGTGTCCATAAGCAATGAGTGGAAAATGCTGCATGACTTTGATGTAATGTTGTACAGCGTAGAGAGGTTGACAACGAATTGTTTCAGGGTGATTCTAGTATTGGTTAAAAAAAGAGACAGAAGGATTAATGTAGGGTAGCCATCCAAAACGTATCCAGAGTGTAGAGGAGATTAAACACTTTAAGACAATATATAAAATATTAGAAGCAGTGTCTGTTCATTTTTCTATATACATAACATAAAACATTTTTCTGTTGCTTATCCAGCACAAAGATCCTATTTACTTAGGGGATCGTTATTGGTCGTACAGAGCACTGAGATTCAGTTTTTTGGGAAATGATCAAAGTAAAATAAACAGAAGCTGAAAGCATTAGATCATTTGAGCAATGTGGAAAATTATCAAGACAAAACAGTAGAACCCACATTTTAAATTTTACAAAAAATTATGTAAAATGAGGGAAATGTGTTAAAGTAACTTTTTCTTCAAGTACTGAAAGGATATAAGCACAGGAGTCCATTTTACTTTGAAATACAATATTTACTAAGTTAATAACAAGGGTTAACCATTGCAGTTTTAATGTTGGTGGGGCATGTGCCTCTCTGTCAGACACACAACCTAACGCATTAAGCAGTGCAGGACTGTATAAGGGAATTGACCATTAACAGACAGAATCATTGCAAAATATACACCTGGTTATTATTTTAAACCTCTTTATTTCAAAATAATAACATTCATAGAGGGAAAAAAGCAGTTTTTGGGAACATCCGGACAAAATTTTGATGCAAAATCCGGGAAAACATTACTTAAAGGAGTTGTTCACCTTGAAGTTAACTTTTAGTATATTGTAGAAGGGCCAATTCTAAGAAACTTTTCAATCGGTCTTCATTTTTTATTTTTCATAGTTTTTTAATGATTTGCAATTTTCTTCTGTTTCTTTGCAGCTTTCAAATGGGGGTCACTGACACCATCTAAAAACAAATGCTCTGTAAGGCTACAAATGTATTATTATTGTTACTTTTTATTACTTATCATTCTATTCAGTCCATATCCTATTCATATTCCAGTCTCTTATTCAAATCAATGCAGGGTTGCTAGGGTAATTTGTTCCCTAGAAACCAAATTGCTGACACTGCAAACTAGAGAGCTGCTGAATAAAAAGCTAAATCGCTCAAAAACCACGAACAATAAAAAATTAAAACCAATTGCATATTGTCTCAGAATATCGCTCTCTACATTATACTAAAAGTTAACTCAAAGGTGAACAACCCCTTTAAAATCAGGGAAATGCACTCATTGCCCATGACAGTATCCCTTTAAAATTGAGTTTTCACTATATTTTGCTAAAAGAATTGAATAAGAAGCTTTGACAACCCAGATGAATTGTCTCTGGCTGTTCTTCAGTGAGTGCCTTTGGTAACGTCTTTCTACTATTCCCCAGGCTGCAGAGAAACAGCTTTCGTATTTGCCATCACCAGTGCAGGAGTAACTCATTCTGTAGCTCGCTCATGCTCAGAAGGTTCCATTGAATCTTGCTCATGTGACTACCGGAGAAGAGGTCCTGGAGGTCCTGACTGGCACTGGGGTGGATGCAGCGACAACATTGAATATGGCCGGTTCATTGGCAGGGAGTTTGTGGACTCCAGTGAGAGAGGGAGAGACCTAAAATACCTGGTAAACCTGCACAACAACCAGGCTGGCAGATTAGTAAGTTTGCTGTTATCATGTTGTAAGAACATTTTAATCAATTGATCGATAAAATACTTGGAATGAATTTCCAGTTGCACAGTGCTGTAACTACTACACTATCATGCCCAGGAGAAAAATGTGTTGAGCCCCAATCTGATTCCCAGTGCAAGGGGGGAGGTTAAATATTTTGAAACTGCACATCCATGGACCCACTAAACTCATGAGCTTCTGAACAGCAATAAATTACTGCAATATTGCAACCAGGAACTGACCAAAGATATTAATCCAGGGGATTGCTAGTTGACATAGTCATGCACTTTCTTATGGTTATACACTGAAAAATATGGTTAAAAAATCCATGTTTAAATATGTCATATTTGCTGTAAATAATGTTACCTGGCAATGGGAAATGTGGGCCATCATTTGCCAACATGAAAGCTCAGCTTGGGATTCAGGCTTTCCTAGAGTGGCTCCTGACCTCTGACTGCCTTGTGTTATGCTGTGAGTATATGAACAGACGCATTGAGGTGTTATCGTCTTTTTAAATTTTTTTTCTCTTTTACAGACAGTGCTAACAGAGATGCGTCAGGAATGCAAGTGCCATGGAATGTCAGGATCCTGCTCCCTCAGGACATGCTGGATGCGACTTCCCCCTTTCCGTTCAGTTGGGGATGCTCTAAAGGACCGTTTTGATGGAGCCTCTAAAGTCACCTACAGCAACAATGGCAGCAATCGATGGGGTTCCCGCAGTGACCCACCTCACTTAGAACCTGAAAACCCCACACATGCTCTGCCATCATCCCAGGATCTTGTCTATATTGAGAAGTCTCCTAACTTCTGCAGCCCTAGTGAAAAGAATGGAACTCCTGGAACCACAGGGCGAATATGTAACAGCACTTCATTGGGACTAGATGGATGTGAACTCTTGTGCTGTGGCAGAGGATACCGGAGTCTGGCTGAAAAGGTCACTGAACGTTGCCATTGCACCTTTAACTGGTGTTGTCATGTCACCTGCTTGAACTGTACTAGCTCACAGATAGTCCATGAGTGCTTGTGATACCCTCAACTGAACTAATCTCATATAGCGTTTCCATCAGGTGGAGCTGAAATACAGAAATCAGTATTGCAATTGTGGGTCTATAAATGACAATAAGAGTGGCAATGAAAAAAAAACCTTCCAAACTACAACATAGCAGGGGACACACACTACTGGAAAACACCCTCTTTATATGCCCTTTGTTCTTAGACAGGCATATAATACATGAACTTGCATTACCTAACTTTCCTTTATAGCACTGAAAATGCAAGCAATAAATATTTCATTCTATCCTTTATCCTAAAGGTAGAGACATTAATGGATGGAACAAAGAGCATGAGACATTTATTTCACCAGACTTTAAGTATATAATCTATTACTCCACTGGCAACTTAAACATATGATGATTATTCTGAATGTAGGAATTCACCTTCCAGGTAGCACTGATATTCCTGCTGCAGTTGAACCATGATATGTAGTGCACTGACTTAAGACTTTTAGATGTCCCTACATAACCTGCTGGTGAATCCACTTATTAAATGTTAAAATAAATAATACAGCACATAAACTGCATTTCACAGTATGCAAACAGTTCAAGTGACTAAATGACATTTCATGATGGATGTTCTGGAGGCTTTTGAGAAAACAAAGTCGCTTCCTATATTAGAGGCCTAGTCAGACTGAAAGCTTTCAGGATCATCCAGCTCAACACAGCACAGACCTCAATATCTCTTTCACTGAAGTTTTATCAAGTCTCAGCCATAAACTGACAACTGACCCAGTAGCTGACATTTAAAATTTGCAATTCTAGCTGTTGTTTGATTTGTTTATGTGAGGGCCGCCTTATACATCATTATTACTATCAGACAAATGGTTGGGGTTATGGCACATAGGAATTTGTGAATATTTGTATTTACATATATAGAAGGAGCCATTGAGTGTACCTTGTATCAGATATATATTAAAACATGACAGTTTTCATGAGTTTAGTATATACATCAGAGTTATTCAACATATAGGCCACTAGTTATTGTTGAACTGCAGCCTCAACCATTGCACCTGAAGGTGTAGGAGGTTCTGAGAGTTGTAGTTTATCAACAGCAAGTGCACTGCATATTTAGAATCCCTAAGCTCTGTTATTTTCCCGAAAAACTGGCTTTGCTAAAATACCCTGGGACCGCCGATGTCTAATTCAGACCCAGAAAAATACCCTGCTGAGAATGATATTAAGATCTTCCTGTACATGACAAAAGCTATTGCTTATTAATTCAAAGTTTTATAAAAGAATGAATCCATTTTGTGATTGTGTGTGTGTGTGTGGGGGGGGGGTGTGAATGCATCCCAGGGGCTCATGCACTGAGATAAAAATTAAAGAACCTAGCCTATTAAACATATAAATACATTTTTACTGTAATACAGACTTTGTGTTATAGACAGAAGGAACATTTACCATATGTGTTAAACTATATTAGATCCCAAGAGTGAGATACTCTGGAACACTCAAATGACTGCTTACAAGCACAGAGAGTATTAAACACACAGCATTCGAAAAAGTGGCACTTTTGTGAACATTGATATCTAATTTTAACTTCCCAAACAAACACAAACTGGGTAAATGCCAAGTCAAATGCCATGGCCCTGCTTTTCTAGATATTTTCTTTTTACTAACACCTCCTACCTACACAGAATGACATGACGTGAAGTCAGATTTTCATGTCTGCTCTACAGGTCAGGGACCCCATTGTCCTCCAGCTTTTCCAAGAACCACAATAAACAACACAGTGGCTGATTTCTCTGCATTTTAATATTGTGGATTTCATATACAACGGAATAGGGGGCAGCTTGTCTTATGGGCTTACAAAACAGAGTTGAAACAATTACAGATTCATCTATATTAACACTGACAGTCTAATTTGTGCAATCTTTGTCAGCAACCTTACAGCTGCAGTGGTGGACTTTTTTGTGCTATTGTGTAAATGTGTATTAGGAGTGATGTTGTGATTTCTCAGTATTAGGCTGCTTCTTTGCATACTGTAAATGTGGAAATTACCATTCTGCCTGAAGTATTCTGCACTATGAAAAGTAATGCCTGTTTACACTGTATCCAAATATCTTATGTTCCTATTTTTATACGGTATCCAGATATTCTAGTCAGAAGTAGACTCTCTATTTTTAGGTTTATGTATAATGGCTGTATATGCAGTATGTCTGCTGTAATGTGATCCTGTAAATAAAAGTATTTATTTTTGGCTTCTTAATTGTTGCATGTTGCTTTAAAATGCAGTAGTAGTAAGTCTGTGGCCTATGAAGCAATGGAAAGGGTGCGAGCCCCCGAGAAAAGTTGCTGCTTCTCCTGTCGGTGTGAAATGCAGAAGCGTCAAGCTTGGGCGTCTCCAGAGGAACTGTCTGGAGGGAAGGTGCAGAAAGCAGCTGTTTGGCTCTCAGGGCCAGGTAAGTGGCTGAGAGGTGGGAGCAGTGGGGCAGCATTATGTTGTCATTTAATCTGAGATAGATACAGACCCTTCCACTTATACAGAAGACACGTGTGAGAGAATCCACATTTAAGTGATTCCCTGTGTTTTGGCAGCTCGTTGCGCACAGAAGCATGAAGTCCAGTGGCAATCGTGGACATCAAACCGAGGACCTTAACTTGGGTCTCCTGCACCCAGTGAGGGTGGGGCTGTCAACTCCCTCTCCCAAAATAAAAGAACATTTCAGCATTTTATTCACCTGCTTTTGATTAAAGCCAGACTGGGTGTAGCCTGCCCCCTCTCTGCACCTTCCTCAGCCCTCACGGCAGATGGACACACTCTTCTGCTGGAACAAGCTGTGGTTGCTGGCAAGGTCCCAAGATCCCCACAAACACGCTTCATAGGAGGGATTCATAGAGAGCGGTTTGCATTTTCCCAGACTGTGCTTTCAATTTGCGGAGATTGGTTGTGCTTAAGTGCCTGTGTGGGGGTAAGGATGCCATCTGCATGGGTGAAGTCTTCATCTTTACTGTCCAACTCACTCCACACCCTAGTGACCTAAGACTGGGGTCAGACAGGAGAGTGGAACCAAAGGATAAGATCACCCAGGGCCAAGCAAGTTTTTCCAATTATTGGTTTCCGACCTGAGAACCTACTACGTACTTAGCTGAGCTGACTAATATTGTTAATCTATGTAGGTAGCTGCAATAATGTTGATTTTTTTTCACATATTTTTTATTCTTACTCTAGCAACCAGGAAGCTATTTTGGAATATCAGTAGGGGATAACCAGAAAAGAAAGATGAGGAATTGAAAACATTACAAAACAAAAATAAAGTTAAACCCTAAGGGGCAGATTTACTAAATTCGTGTGAATGATTCGAAATTAGTGATGGGCGAAACGGCCGCGTTTCGCTTCGCCGAAAAATTCGCGAATTTCCAGAGAAATTCGCGAAATTTTCGAAATTCGATCGAATTTTTAAAAAATGTGAATTTGAATTTTCTAATAGTTTTTGTGGCCACTTCGACCATCGAATTTTAAAAATTAGATTGAATCGAATGATTCGAATAGATTGGATAAAAATCTGTTCGAATCACTTGCCCTTTTAATTTTAATTTGACTGCCTAGTTCGCCAGGTTAAACCTACTGAATTGATGTATAACCCTATGGGAAGCTCCCAAAGGGTTTTTCAGCTTTTTTAGATTGAATTAAAAAAATTAGATTGCATGGTTAAAATAGTTCAAATCGTTCGATTTGAATGATTTTATAGATTGAGCGAATTTTTTTAATCGATCGTTCAATAAATCGAATTTAGTTAAAACCCTTCGAATTCGATATTCGAATTCGAAGGGTTAAAATTCTGTAAAAATTTGAGGTTCGAATTTGAGGGTTTTTTAACCCTCGAATTCGACTCTTAGTAAATCTGCCCCTTAAAGTCAATCTATTTCTTTTTCTGTGACCTCCCCCACAAGCAACCAGACAGCAGTTTCAGTTGTTGTCTGGAAAAGACAAAATAGGTACTTTATCAATTAAAATGTCATATAATGTACACAATCAAAACCAGTTGGAAGGCTGCTAAGAAAAAGTCTGTGTTAAACATAACGATTTAATTTAAAGGTAACATCCTTTATAAACAGGCATATTATAAAAATCATTATATAGTGGCTGATAAATGCCCCGTTTAAAAGGCTATCAAAAGTCTCTGAAAAGTTTAATGTTTATATCAAAGTAAGAGGCAGCAGACAAAGTGCTTTTATATAGGCCATGGAACTCCTGTCTTGTCTTCCAACTAGTCTAAAAGTGATACTGACACTTAAAAATATTATTGTTCATTAAAGGAAAACTATACCCCCCTGAACAATGTAGGTCTCTATAAAAATGTTACATAAAACAGCTCATTTGTAAAACCCTGCTTCATGTAAATAAACCATTTTCATAATAATGTACTTTTTTAGTAGCATGTGCCATTGGGTCATCCTAAATAGAAAATTGCCATTTTAAAAAATAAGGACAGCCTCCTGGGATCGTAGGATTCAACGGTGCACACAAACATACCAAACAAACTATAAAGTTAGGTCACATGAGCCAATTAACAGACAAAATTGTGTCTTTTGCTTCCACACTTCTTCCTGTTGAAAAATTTCTGGTCATGTGATCTCTGAGGCAGCACACAGACCATCACAAAATGGTTGATCAAGGCAAGAGATATAAAAGGGCAATATTTACTTAAATATATATTCCAGTTTGGTAGAATTCTTTAATATGTCACTTAATTTTATATAAACTTTGCTCAAGTATTCATTTTCAGGGTATAGTTTTCTTTTAATGGGGTGGTTCACCTTTAATTTAACTTTTGCTATGTTATAGAATGGCTAATCCTAAGCAACTTTTCAACTGATCTTAACTAATCCTAAACAAAGTTTCAACTGATCTTCATTATTTTTCTTTATAGTTTTTCAATTATTTGCCGCCTTCTTCTGATTCCTTTCAGCTTTCAAATGGAAATCACTGATCTAAAAACAAATGCTCTGTAAGGCTACACATTTATTGTTATTGCTATTCTGTATTACTCATCACCTCTCCTACTGATATTCAAATCAGTGCATGGTTGCTAGGGTAATTTGGATCCTAACAACCAAATTGCTGAAATTGCAAATTGGAGAGCTGCTGAATAAAAAGTTAAATAACTTAAAAACCACAAATAATAAAAAAAGAAAACCAGCGGAGGAACTACCAGGGGGTGTACCAGCTAGTTCCGATACTGATGAAACCAGTTACAAATTGTCTCAAAATATCACTCTCTTCATCATACTGAAAGTTAACTTAAAAGTGAAAACCCCCTTTAATGTACATTAAAAGGTTCCTTTTAATAGGGTTTGCTGATAGGGCTGTTTTTGTAAGTAATTGTTACTTGAATTTCCTAAACCTGACTGGTTAGAGAAGCCAATGCACAAGTATGGCAGCCCCCTCATATTGGAACATGGGGGATCAGATAGGTAATGGTGTCAGTATCTACATATTACAAGAATATAACAATCATATTATAGAACACTATAGAAGGGATCCTTTTTGAGATAGAAAAGGATACGGAACCAGTGGCCATACCATTAGGTTGAGGAAATTAACTGGTGGGTAGGACAATTTCTTGAACACATGCAATATCCAAGGCTATTGAGATCTCAAGAGCTAAAGTTATTTTAGTATAGTTAATGTTAACAGTTTATATATATATATATATATATATATATATATATATATATATATATATATATATATATATATATATATATATAGTTCCAGCTGTGTTGCACTCCAATTAAAGCAAAGTTAATGCCTGGGTGCTGCCATATGAAGTGTAGATAATCCTTTTCCAAAGAATGACGCACTCCAGGACTTCATAGTAGAATCAACCAAGGTGAAGTTTATTTGTCAAAAGGTCCAGACTGGACCGGAACGTTGACAAATAAACTTCACCTTGGTTGATTCTACTATGAAGTCCTGGAGTGCATCATTCTTTGGAAAAGGATTTTATATATATATATATATATAAAGATTGAGTATGAGAGAGAGGGAAACTGGAAACAGGGAAAGCCCTCTTATGTTTAATATTTAAGGGAAGATAAATTGAGGATAAATCCTGTTTAAAAAAAGGTAACAGTTCAGCTAGAGAATCCTAAGGGGGTCATTTACTATTTACTAATTAGAGTTTTTTCCATGAATCTCTTAAACTTTGTGGTTTCTCATTATTTTAAAAAGCTATAACAATTAAGAGGGAATGTAATAAAAAATTATACCTCTGTGTGAACAATTTTTGCTTTGTGCGAATTTAATATAGCTTTTGCAAACCCGGAAACTGTTTAGCAACCACTTCCGACAGTGGAAGAGAGTTTGCGAACTTTACAGCTTGCGCCAATGCGCAGTCAATGTAATAAAACTTCTTACTGAAAAAGTTATGTTTGCTCCAAAAGATTACGACACCTTCAAGCACTTCTTAAGAGTGCGCAATTAAAATTCGCAATGCAATAACAGTTTAAGGAACAATATTACATTGCAAGATGTGGATTTTTAATCTTATTGATGCGTATTCTTTTGCTCTTTGCGAATTTAATTACATTCCCCCCTAAGAGATTTATGACGTTTTAAAACCACAAAAACTAGTAATACAAAACTTTGCAAGCTAAAATTTGTTGAGGTCCTATAGAAGTCAGTGGGAGCTGTGCTGATCTTTTTGGCCACTCTAAATCAATTCGGACTTTTAGAGGTTTTTGAATTTGTTTTTGGTTAGGAATTGTCTAAAAACTCTTTTCTTTTAATTCAGAATGAATAATAAATCTTATGAAATTTGTAGTCTTTACAGTTTGTAAAAAGTTTAGTTTTAGTTACAAAAACCATGGGGCTGATTAATGTGAGATTAGAGTTTACCACAAAAAAAACACACCCACTTTCTATTCATTCCTATGGGATTTTTAGAAGTGTATTTATAAAATGGTGAACTCAAACTCCCACCCATTGATAAATACACTTCTAATAATCCCATAGAAATGAACAGAAAGATGGTGAGTTTCTATGTGGAAAGCTCTACACTCTACACGTTTTGCAAAATCTGCCTCTTTCTTTCAGCCATCTACTTTTCAATAAGGTACTTTCTTGCAAGCAGTGCCATTTACTGTATAAATACAAAGCCCTAGTTAACTCTACATATCTCTCGCCAGGAAAGTTATTGGCAATTTTCACTTCTCAGTTGGAAGCAGAGCCATAATTATATACAAATGAATGCAGAGGTCAGTGGTTTCAATATCATTTTACTATGAAGTTTCCAGAATTTCAACTTAGAATTTTTTTAAACAATGCTCCTGGTGGTGGACATTAGTCATTTTAATTAATATTCATGGGTTCCCTTTTTTTAAATAACAAAGTAACATATGGAGAACTGTGTTACATTCCTGCTGAAAATCCTTCTGGTTTACGCCACTCAATCTGCCTAAACCCAGGAACCAAACAGGGATTGCACAGGGCAATGGAATCCTTGTAAACTGCCATGTATAATGAATTACTTCAGTTAGTTTTATTGCTAAAATAAGTATAAAAATTAAGCTAATGATAGAAGCATCATTGCTGATTGCAAAAGAACAGAACAACGATCAACAGACCATGCAGAGTGATATTTAGCATAATTTTATTGTTAAAATCACATTTTATTTGTTTCTTCCACATCTGCTGGAAAGCAGCTTTTTGCATATATGTTTGTTAGTTAAATGTATCTCTGATACCTCTATTCTGTTACAGACCTTATAAGAGGTCCATTTACTAAAGTGCGATAAATTTGAATTTAAGTTGCCGCATGTTATCGCTGAGAATATTTTTACTAAACAGCGATACGCACAGAAGTCATTACGATCACTACGTTAGCGAGCCAGCGGTAATTTTAACAAATTGCGAATTTTCTGGCGACAAATTACATTTGCAAATATTTATTCCAGAAAATAGTCTTGTTTTATGGCATTAATAATGGCTTTAATTATGGCAATTTTTACTGTGACATTTATGGCTAGAAATGCATTTTCAAAACTCATAAACTTTATTGATTGATGATTATACCATCCAACAACATTACCAGAATTACACCAATCATGTATGTCATATAAACCCATACTTCATCCATCCAGTCACACACCCTTCTGCCAAAAGAATCATATGCACAAGAAATCATACCAGATATCTCTTTGCATCATTTAAATTCACAGTTTAATGAGAATTAAACGCTCATTGAGAATTTTCAGGCCAAAAAATAAGTTAACGCCACTATATAGACGGCGGTAAAATGTTGCGAATATTCTGGTGTTAACTTTGTCTTTCACACATTTTGCTCTTCAGTAAACCAGGCGTTAATGTGTACGTAGCTTTATTTTCAGCGAATGCGATAACTGGCGAAAACATATTCTTGCACAATAATATTCGCAAATTCATATTTACCGCAGGTTAATAAACTTGCGAAAACATATTCTGCATTAAATTTGTCTATATTTTGTGCACAAATTTTTACCGCACTTTAGTAAGTGGACCCCTAAACCTGTATCATACCTAGTAAATAATAATAAATATTACGTCACTCTTTTTTTTGCTGTGGGTCTAACTGGGCCTAACTGTACTCTTGCCCCCCCTCTTCCCCCCAGGCACCTACACCACGCGCACCCAGCATACAACACTCCCACTCATGCACCAACAGCGTTGAACTGGTGAGGGGGTACAGGGCCCAGTGGGCTTCCGCTGGATCAGAGTGGGCTGAAGGAACACCGGGAAAAACCTTGTGGGCCCTGGACCCCCCTAGTTCAACACTGTTGTTGTATGGTGAAACTGGGGCAGGTGCCCAGGGATACCCGAGGGGGGCCCTGAAACAGCTACCCTGGTGGGCCCAGTCTCATCAGGACCTTGCAAGCCTTATATAGCAACCTCACCCCCCCAGCATACAACACTCCCACTCATGCACCAAAAGCGTTGAACTGGTGAGGGGGTCCAGGGCCCAGTGGGCTTCCGCTGGGTCAGAGTGGGCTGACGGAACACTGGGGAAAAACCTTGTGGGCCCTGGACCACACACCCCCAGTTCAACGATGTTGGTGTATGGTGCAACTGGGGCAGGTGCCCAGGGTTATCTGTGGGGGGCCCTGAAGCAGCAACCCTGGTGGGCCCAGTCTCATCAGGACCTTGCAAGCCCCATATAGCAACCTCACCCCCCCGTGTCACATACTGTACCTTTTCTTCTTGCACTTGCCGGGTTTGGGAGGTCAGGAGGCATGCAGATTTTTTCCCGGTGTTCCACCCAGTCTGACCCTATGCAACAATGCTGTTGTAAAAGAGGGGTCCAGAACAAGGATAACTGGAATGGAAAGTCCTTACTGACATCTATAAACTGACAGTGTCTATAAACATGTCAAGCTCTTTATTATACCTATAATGCATCATTATTACTTTATGAATTTATGCTACATTAAATGGATACATACAAGGCAAACTTGATAGGTGCAGCACAGGCTACACCAAAGGGTGAGTAGAAAAAAGTTATTGACCTGGGGTTTTCTATTTTTTTCAGGATTTTTTTTTATAATATGAATAGCCATACATTAAGGCTACTAAAATCATTTATTAATTCATATCATTGAATAATGCCAATAGGACTTTTTTTGCCAACAATACAAATTAGTGCAGCTTAGTTTAAATCAAGTACAAGGTAATGTTTAATTATTACAGTGAAAAAGGAAATCATTTTTAAAAAATGAGAATCGTTTGCTTGAAATGGATTCTATAGGAGATGGCTTTCCTGTAATTCAGAGATTGGTGTATAATTTGACATTCAGATATACATTTGCATAATATCAATAGAAGGCTATATATACAAATATGACACCATGTACCATGGCGCTAGACTTTCACTGTGTTTTACAAAATGCATTAATATATAATATGTATTAATAATCCTGTTTCTTGTCATTTAAAATATTTCCCCTTCTGTACAATTTTTTGGTAGGAGTTTTTCTGTCTGTATCTACCTGAAAGTGTTATTTCGGATTGATAAGTCATAATGCTTCTTGTCTGCCTTTCCCATGCTGCACTGAAGACCACAAACTGTGTTAGTTTTGGATCTCTGGTTTGCAGTGTTTTTTAAATTGCTCATGCTTATAATTACACGCACAGCGTGTCCACTGCTCCGAGTTTGCCCTTTTCCAACCTTGTCCATATATTTAGAGTGGAAGTTTATGACAGGTTTTATTGTTCATTGTTGTGGGTAGGTGGGTGGGTGAGTGTATTTTGGCCGAGGTTTCTAAGAAGGGTGAGAAATACAATATCATCTCAAATGTTTGGATGTTTCTGCAAATACCCACTGGAGCAAGCAAGAAGTGGAAAGATTGGCTCTTAAAATACATAATCCTTTGTGTGGTGACAAAAAAAAACAAGACATCAGAGCCAAACATGTCATTTGGTCCAGAAATATTCCAGGTCTGTGTCATAATGTTTTGGGAGATTCCTTGTCAGTTGTGCAAAATATGTGAAATAAATAGCTGATCTGAGTCAAATGGTTCTGTAAAGTGACACTATCAAGATGTGTTACTCATGTCTTCCAGAAAGGGCACACCATTTTTAGCTGTGGGCTTCCAGGGCTAGAGGTGGCACGCAGGGCACTGACATACAGGAATGCCCAGAAGAATTTATAGTAATACTTTGTTTATAAAGTGCTTTCCAAAATATTTTACAAACATTTGGGTTGGCACCTTTTGCTAATGCTAAAATAACACACAGTCTTCAATTGGTGCATCACAAAGCCCACTGTGTCACCAAAACAGCAAAATCTACATTGTTACCCCAAAGTTCACGATCAAAGAGACAAAACAGTAACAATATCCCCAAAAATACAAGGATCATTAGCCATTCATCTTTAGATATAATAATATATTTACATGTCAGGGATAGGTTATCACTCATGGACAGTGTGCAGAGTGCAAAGTACAGGTGCAAGCTGCTATGTTTTTCCATGCTTTACACCAGTGATCCCCAACCTATCTCTTACAAGCAACATGATGCTCACCACCCCTTTTGATGATACTCAAAGCAGGTGCTCATTCCTGAATTGGAAACCAATTTTGTGGCATAAAAATACAAGTTTTCTCCAAGCAAAGCCTTTGGTCAACTGGCAATCCACATGTGGCTGCCAAATAGCCAATCACATTGTTTATTTGGCAACCTCAAGAAGGTTTTTTCATTCTTTTGTCTCATCAACATTTTTACATCTGAGTGTGGCTCACAGGTAAAAATGGTTCAAAACCCCTGCTTTATACCCTGCCTGGTTTCATTTAGTTGAACTCGATGGACATCTTTTTTCATAGCTTGCTGGAAACAGTAGTGGGGGAACCTCAGCATGAAACATGGAAAATTCAGATTGTTAATGTATGTTTCATCAATCAATCACAGCTTCATCTGTCACCCTCAGTAATCCTAACCCCTTATTCATTGTATTTCCAGTACCTAAACTCAATGGAGGAAACATTTGAGGTACGTTGTAAGTGCAATAAATGATTTTGTGTGCGCACACACACACATTAATAAACCAATGTGTGTAGACTGCACACCTTGAAGTCCAATAGAATTCAAACATAAAGGATAAAATGTCCATAGTTATGACACTCACAGGATTTACACAATAATGCCAAAGGAGGGGTATTGTGACTGTGTACTGCACCATATTTACAAGGCAAACCAGAAGA
>CM044433.1:138849846-138860459 GCA_024363595.1 Xenopus borealis | reverse complement strand
CCCAGAGTATGGGTGGCCAAATTAGGCAAAGATATATTTGTTTGCCTGATTTGGCCACCCAATAAGGTAGAGCATTACGAAATTGTAGAGATTTTAGCCTATCGTTTTATCCTTTGAAAAGAAATGAACACAAATGTGTTATAGAAGTGATCTTCTGCTCCTGATCGACCAGTTGACAGGGGCACTCCTGCCATAAGACAAGTTGAGCCTCTTTGGGGCAGTGCCCCACATGTTACCAGGAATGGCAAAGTGGTGATGCTTACGTTGGGTTTCTTCTTTCTTTTGGGTTTTTTAATTCCAATTTTGCCCTAAGTCTTGCCATTTGTAGCTTTTACACAAATCCAGATACAGGACCTTCTTGAGTACATAAGATTATAAATTAGCACCTAGTGGCACATTTACTATAGAGCAAAAGATAAATTTGGATTATTTTCACTAAAAATGAAACGTTGTCACAGCACAGGCTTACTGTATGTCCTATTTTTCTTTGTACCTACGTGCTAGTATGCACTGTTTGTTTATGTTATAACAGAAACATAAATATGAATAAAATATTATTTCATAGCAAAAGAGCAATGTTAAATGTGGCATAAAATACAGTATGTGTATGGATGAGTGGGCAAAATCCATACACACTGTATATACAGTGTGTATATATTATATATATAATGCTAATCTAATTGGATGCACTGCTTTAACCTCACAAAGCAAGTTCCTGCTGTCATTTTTTATTCCTGTAGAGGCTTATTAACCCTTACATTTCCAGCAAGACCTGTTCACTGTTTGCAATGGAATCTTCCCTTGCCTTTTAGAATATGTGGCTCACCCTGTAGTTTCCATAGGAACTGATGTGTATTTGATTACAAAAGGCAGTATATCTCCCTATCTCCCACCCCCTTACATTTCCCACTCACACCCCTTCATTTCCCAGTGCTTGGCCTCTACCTCCCTTTGCCTGCCTGTGGCAGTTGCATTACGAGAGAGAGAGAGAGAGAGAGAGAGAGAGAGATTGTGTATTAATGGTGCTTATCCATACACATGTAAGTGATGCATGCAAGCACATACCCAGGGGCATAGCTACACAAACTCATAATACATTATTACAATAATAACTATCATTATGCACATAATGGAGATTCTATAGCAGTTAGAAAGTGCAGACCATGCATCTGTGCTGAGAATATATATATATATATAACAGTCTATACATGTACTGGTCACTAAGAGAGGGTTACAACCCTCAACATGACAGATTTAACTGAATGTGTCCATGTGGGCTGAGGGGGAGTTATTTTTTGAAGGTGCCCCCCTAAAGCTACCACCCTAGGCACAGTCTAAATTGTAAATACAGCCATGCCTATAGCAACAATGACATAGTCAAAATAAATATAGTGAAAAATAGTAAAAATAACATATCTGACAGAGCGTTACACATTTTGTGCCAAGCAGCACTTTGAGTCTATGATTACATGTCCTCTGGCACCAAAACGCATAAGGCTCTATATATAAGTCATTATATTTACATGGTGTCTATGGATTCCTTAGGTACCCACCGCCTTATTGTTTTTTACACAATCCTTCTGTGCCGTTATTACTCAGAAGCATATGCATTTTCTTACAACCAAAAGTTTGTTGCGGACATTTCAAGTGGTGTTCTTGTTAGTTTACAATGTCACAAGAGCAAGATCATTTATCATAGAGGTGCAGCTGGCTCCACTGTGTCATATACTGCTTGCATTGCACCAAAACCATTGTACAAGGTGTGGATCAAGGGCAGTTTGTGCTGATGATTATAATGCTGGATGAGGGATGTTTTTTTACACATTGCTAAAATTCAGCATTCATGTGTAGCTGTGGCTTGCATTCCTGCTAATATCCACCAATACTAAGTTCCTTATTGATGAACCTAAAGTTGGCCATTGATAGGTCAACATGAGCTGCCAACTTGGCTATTACAAACTGTGTATGCGTCAAACAATGACCTGTCCAAACAATATCTACTGGGGTCTTTTTTATATATATGGGGTCTTTTCTGGAAAATAGGTTGTTTTATTTGCGGATAACTTTTACTGAACAGAAGGAGGGGTCTGATTTGAATCAGTGAGAATTAATTAAAATATAGAATAGAAAGCAATTCCCTCTTGTTCAATAAATATATAACACCAATATTAAGTTATAAAGTGCTAGTGCATGTAATTCAGTTAATATATTTAGTATCCTTAAAAATCCTTATAAAATATATCGATTCAGAATTATCTACTAGTGATTTAAAATTAATTGAAATTCAGTGATTAGCTGTGCTTGATTTCATATACCCTATAGTGCCCCCAAGTGAGCCCCCAAATTACACAATTAATTTGTAAATAACCCACCAAAGGTCTTTACATCAACTGTTCAATAGTTCTAAAATACTAATTAATTGGAGTTTTTAGTTCATAGGTTTCATAAATTCATCAGTTCCGTGTGCAAGGAGTCCCATATAAAGTATTTAGAATTAACTGAAATAACTGAAATCTGTGGCAATAAGAATTGCCTCAGCAGGAAACTTCTGGCAACGTTATGATGTTGGTTTTACCTCCAACTTTATCTGTTATTTACAACAGAGACTTGTTGCCCACATTGGCACATAAATAATCAAGGACGACAAAACCGCTACTGGTCCATGGTAAAAATGGTACTGGTAGCCTAAAAATGACAATGCATTCTGGAGATACCACCTAAGCATCTACAGGAAGCACAAGTCAATGGCACCCTATGAATGGTTTTATTTACTATTATATATCATTATTCATATTGCATTAGCAGTAGGTACAGGGTCAAACTGTGGTCCAGACCAGCATCTGCCTACATCGAGGCTTCAACTACTGCACAGGGAAGAGTGGGGTCCCGGAGGGAGGTTGTGACTTGGGTGGGGGGCCCTCTAGGCAGATGGTAAAAGAGGTAGCAGGGCCCATTGGGGGAGGGTGGAAGCTGAGTAAATATGGGTGATAGTATAAAATGGGCATAATAATGTACATCTATTTTTTCCTAACAAACGTTACCTTAAGAGAAATGACAAGCTGCATTTTTCCTCAGGATAAAACAAGAATTACTTTATATCTCTTCCAATTGTATATAACAAGAAAGGTTGGACTTATGTACACATAAGCAACTATTTCTGAGAAATGCAAAGGTTCTTATTGTGGACTGAACCTGGAATTCCTGCTGTCTGAGTCTCACAAGGAGACTGGTGAGAATGATGGAGAAGTGTGTCAGGCTAAGCACAGAAGGGCAAACAGCATTAACAGATGTGCCAAAGCTGGTGGGAAAACAGACCTAAATTAAAAGGTGACAAAACTCAGAAACACCAGTGAAAGGAGAAAAACAAATGGTGTTCAGGCTAAATACTGAACTATTTCTGCTATGTTTACAGTTTTTTTTCCAGTAGGAGGGACTCCTATTAAAAGGTTCAGCTAGAAATATTACTACAATTTGTCAGAATCTATTTGTAAGAGTTGTGGGAGGCACCCAATAGTGTTAGAGGTTGAGGAGTATATTTGCTAGAATTTTTACTGGCAGCTAATGAAAGATATAGCACATGGAAGCACATACTGGATATATTTTATTTATTTTATTTATATACATATAACTATCAGAGAGGAAATGTCTATCTAGGCTATATAGTTTAGTAATTACGTGGGTCCAAATGACTGGGTCCAAATGAAGTTGATTTCATATGCAAGTCAATAGCACAAGTCCATTGAGGCATTTGGAGATGTTAATAGACTTCCCGACATTCAAGTTTTATTTTCAGGAGGAATCTCGAATACGATAAAGATTTTTGTGTTGGAAATATTCGATGAAATATTAGACATGAACATTTTTTCTTAAATAACATTCCAGTCGAATTGTGAGTATATCCGATTAAAAAAGAATCAGTGAATTAGAAATCTGGGCCTCCCTGTGTTGTCTCCATAAAGATGATACGCTAACTAAATGTGTGCAGAAAGAGACACAAATGCCCTCAACAAAGGAACTCTGGCACATTATTTTTTTTCTACTGAATCAGCAAAATCATCAAATGAATTTTCTTAAGGGTTGACTGTAATAAACCAAGGTCCTTTTTCATGCTTATTAATTATGTACGTGAAATGGTTCATTACTCTTATCATTTATATTGTGCCTACATATTTTGTAGCAAAGCATCTTGACTAAATCAAGTGAATTATGTGTGCAGCTTGGGAGGTTTCATTATAGAAACTTGTACATCCCTTTACAAGGTTATTATTACCAACACCTACATTATTTATAAAGCACTAAGTCTATTCCGCAGCGCTGTACCAGAGAAGGATGTATTCATCAGACATATTGATTAGATACAAACACCCATATACATAAACAATTGTAAAATATATAGGCAGCTTAGGAATGTATAGCTAAAGAACCCGGGGAAGTAGGAGGATATTAGATGGGTAAAAATAGACTCCAATTAGATGAGGATTACGTAGGCACATCATACAGAACACCACTATGTTGGCACACCATAAAGAACACCATTATGTAGGCACACCATACAGAACACCATTGATAAGTTCCCTTTCCAAGATTATATAATTATATATTCATTTGTCGGCAACATGCATAGCCTGAGGGTCCTGCAGCACCCACACCACAATCCATGGGTACATTGCAGGATTATATACACTGCAGGGCCCCTACAAAACACATTGGAAAAAAAGCAATATGGCCAACTTTGAAGGAGGTAGAGCCCATTTATAAAAGGCAAACATGAAGTAATGGAAAAATTCAAGCTAATGGGGGTACTGCTCACAGCTTCATTTTACCAGCTTATCAAAAGAAAACTTAGATGGCCAGCATGTTTTGGTTTACTTCACTTATTGTGTCCCTTTTGATACCCTGTTTCTATGCCACCTTGATCATGTGCTGTGCTTTATGGGGCAAATTTGCTATTATTCACCCAAAAATCCCTCTAATCTGTTCGAAATTCGATAAGCATTTGACGATTGAATGCTTATCGAATAGTTTTAGGCTATTTTTTCCTCGATATTCGATTTCTAGAAGACATCCTATGATCGAATACCGATCGTTCGATTTCACAAAAAAAAATCGTAAAATTTCCTTCAAGCACTTGAAAAATTTGTACGATTCGAACTATTGAGGCGTTCGATCGCACAAATGGTATTCAAGCAGGTGTTTGAAAAAGAAGCCTATGGGGGGATTCCCATAGGTTTCTATTGCAATTCGGTAGGTTCAATCTGGTGAAGTAGGCAGTCGAATAAAACTTTAAAGTTAAAGTCCTTCAATCATCGAATGGTCGAATGATCGAATATTCGATCTATTCGATCTATTCAATCTATTCAATAAGCTCAAATTTTGAGTATTCGATGATCGAAGTGGCCAAATTTGCATATTCGAATATCCGAAAAAATTGTACGATCTGAATTCGATCGAACTTCAATCTATTCACGTTAATTTGGTAAATTTGCCCCTATGTATTTGTCTTTCCTTCTGTGTTATCATTTGGTTGGATAATATGATTATAATATTAAAAATAATTTTACACAATGCATAATATCTTAGTTCCTCAGTAGAAATCATGATACTTTTGGACAGAGGATGAAGGAGGACCCTCGCCTGGCTTAATGATTTTACATTTTCTCTGTAAAACTTCTAAAAAATTAGATTTAAAAAAATAGAATGGTGGGCCATACAAATGAACCATTTGACTATTATCTGCATTGAAATGTGTTCCTAAATCCCCCATTGTAACTGGATAGTATCAGCTGCCAGCTCAGAGGCAGTTACTTCCAAATGTTTTGTCAGCCAGTCTAAAAAGCTGACAGTTTGGGGAAAAGTAGGACTTGCAAAGGCTGTCAAAAAGAGTCACAAGACAAGTTGCATATAAACTACTTTAGCGTGTTTTTAAACAAACAGGAATCTCTTCTTTGCCTACAGACTGGCTGGAAATGGAGCAACCAAAATAACTGCAATTTGGACCCATCCCTAATTCCACAACGAAAAAAAACAGTGATGTGTTTTAGAAACTGAGAGTGTCCCCTCTCACATTAAGCACTGATTGTTCCACTAAATCAACAATAGCGTTGTGCACAATGCATTCATTTAGAAAATGGTTTCAGTAATTCTAGAAAATGACAATAAAATTGTGTCTATTATCAATACTACCAGGACTCCTATCACTGAAAGGATCAGAGCAGTTTTATGCAGAGATTTAAAGGATCAGTAGCACCAAAAATACAAAGTGTGCAGTGTTGTTTAATGTTAGATCATTGGTGTAACCCAGGGGCCTCGGTTCTGTAGGAGGGACTGTGGGTTACCCATCATTTTTGCATGCCATGCAAACTTTCATAACCTGCCAAATGAACATGGTAATTCGGAGGTGTGGTAACAAAATGGGCGTGGTAGAGCGCTATGTGCAAAAAAAATGTTGGGAGGTATGTTCTATTGGCTTTTCAAAGGAAAAAGTAAACCTAATTCAATTGGGCACCGAAAGGGGCACATATAGTTAAGGGTGAATTATGGATATGTAGAGAAAATTTACCCAAAAGATAATTCGCCACAACATCACCTATTTACTAAATGGCAAAGGGAACAATTCATGAGCCAAAAACCTCAGTGCTAGAGTTTTAAGATGAATGCCAATTTGATCTTCTACATACTAAGGGGCAAATTTACAACATTTGTGTGAAGAGATCGAAGTTCGATCGAATTCGATCAAATACCGGTCGTACAATTTTTTCGGAGGATCAAATATGCAAATTTGGCCACTTCGATCATCGAATACCGAATATTCGAATTATCAAATAGATCGAATGATCGAATACTCGATTTTTCGGAGGCTCGAAGGCAAAAGTACGATTTGATCGAGAAATCGATTATCGAGCAAAAATATAGCCTAGAACTATTCCATAAGCATTCGATAGTAGAATGCTTATCGAATTTCGAATGGATTTGAGGGATTTTGGGTGAATTTTAGTAAATTTGCCCCTAAGTGAATCTGCTATACATTGATGAAACTTGGTTTGCGGAAAGGAAGGCAGAGGCCCCCAAAACTCACAAAATTTTAATTCCTGTATTTAGGTTATGTGCACCCTCCACATCTGCCCATAAAATATAAAAATCTCCCCCTTAAAGAGTGAATTATTAACGTACTAATTCAATTATTTTCTATAAATTTAATTTTCTTTTTTCTAAAACTCGTGAATTTGAATTATGCTCTGAAAAACTTATATATATGCTATATTTAATAAGCACAAAAAAATTGCAAAGTTAAGATGTAAAAACTTCACTGTCTAAAAGCTGCCCAGTTCATATAGAAGAAATTTGGTGCCTCCTATTGAAATTTTAAGGTGCGTTTTTTAATGCAAGGTTTTTGCATTTTTTGACCTACTGAGCTATTGAAATTTTTTTCAAAAAAATCTTTCTAATTCATTTTTTATATTCGGATTATGTTACTAAATAAGCAAGCATTCACATTTTTAAGGGGTTATTTGTTTTTCCTGACATTCAGATAAAATAAACATTGATATATTTTCCTAGTCCCCTCACTCTCATCTTCAGTGTGTTACTAAGGGTAAGTATTCCATGGGAAACAAATAATAAACCAGCCATTTGGTACCTACAAATGTAGTCTGCTTCATCTGTGTAGTTTGTCACAGCAAGTGCTGTACCCAGAGAACCAACAGGCAAACACCCAGCTAAATATAAATACATACAGACACTGTATGGCCTTGAAAATATCCAGTGTCGGACTGGGACATCAGGGGCCCACCCAAAAACCTTTCACTAGGGGCCCACCAAAAATTTTTAGAACAGGGGCCCACTGTCAGTACTATTATTCTTCCACTACTCATTCAACTTCTACTAGTGTATTTTCTTTACATACTATAATCTATTACACCTATTTCGCCTCTAGAAATAGTGACTGGCCATGAACTTTGCCAAATTAACAGCCTGAGGGCCCATGGACACCTGGGCCCACTTGCAATTTTCCTGGTATCCTGGTGGGCCAGTCTGACACTGAAAATATCCCAAGGTATTAGAATTGACCAGCTCCATCTGTTCTCCTGGGACCAAAAGCAGTGTTTGCTCTTAGTAAACTACATTTAATGAAAAGGATGTATGTTTATTGTTTGAACTTGTACACAGGGTCGGACTGGACATCAGGGGGCCCACCAGGTTCCAAACCTCTGGGGGCCCCCCCACGCACATGCGCCAACTCTGGGCACTTGTACGTATGCGTGAACGGTGGCATGCAAATGCAAATGCCGGAGTGGCGAGCATGCGCAAAAGCTAGCACATTGTGCAAACGTCGGCGCGCATGTGCAAGGTCCGGGGCTCGCTGCCACTGTTAGTTTTTTGGGGGCCCAGCACATCGGGGCAAGGCGACTGGGCTGGCTGGGGCCCAGTCCAACCCTGCTTGTACAATTCTTTAAGTAGCTGCCCTAGAGTTATGTGCACTTTTGCAGTCTCGTTTAAGATTTTTTTTCCCCTGATTTGCTTTTATTCAGTAATAATATTAAAATAGCCCCTTGTACTTTATGGGCTTATAGTCATAAATCTTTGGGAAACAATTCTATTCATACCTTCCAACTGTCCCTTTTTTGAAGGGTGTAGAAAGCATGCATTTTCACCCATGGCATACTTTCTGTTATAAGTGGCTGAGGCTGAGTTTCATTTTTTCCTTACCACAGACACTTTATTCAGGTGCAAAATGCACAGATGGTTCTCCCCTATGACTTTTAGACTTTTAATAAGTAATGTCTATTGAGTGCAAGAAACATCTTGCCGCAGTGCACTCAGGTCCGCCCCCACATTTTTGGGGGCCCCTGGGCCCCGCCCACCCTTGTTTCCAAGCCCCACCCACCCTGGTGTCCAAGCCCCACCCACCCTGGTGTCCAAGCCCCACCCCTGATCCCGCCCACTCCACATCACAGTTAAAAGACCACACAGACATCAGTGCTAAAAAAGTAACCCCCACACACACATGTTATAAAAAGCTATTGATGGTCAGGTCCCCCCTTAAAAGTTAAAAAAAATTGGGGCCCCATAAAATATTTTTTTTTAAATTTAAAAAGGGCGTTAAAAAAAACCCCACATTGGTGTCAGTAGAATTGAACTCGTGGCTTCAGGACTTCAGCATCAGCTCCTTTCGTGACATCGGGTATTTTCACCGCTTCAGGACTTCAGTGTCGGCTCCTTCATTACTTTGGATCTTTCCGCCGCTTCAGGACTTTGCGTCTGTTCGGCACTTCCGCATTCAGCATCGGAACATAGGAAGGAACCGCACAGGCTCGGCGCTAGAAAGGGGGGCCCAGCTCTTGGAAAAATGCAGCACTGCCGGACCCCCATTCAGCCCCCCCCTGTCTCCCCTGATGGCGGCCCTGAGTGCACTGAAAAACAAAACAGAACATAGGTGTGTATATGTTTTACTATAGAACCCCTATACAATTTGTAATACAACACCTTTGATGGGATGGGAAATCAGGATTGTTTGGTTCTAGTACAGGAAGCTTCATATACTAGGCATTCGTCTGCTTTCTCTCTCTCTCCCAGTCCCTATGCAGTCTTTGAGCAAATTCTGGTTGTATTGAGTTGGCTTTCTAAAATAGGAGTACTTTTTACCAGTCCAGTAAACAATAGCAACCATTTAGAAGTTTACATTTAGTAATGTGTTCTTGGAATAGTTAATGGGATACTGCCCAGATGCAAATGAGCTTTATAACAATAAATGTTAAAATATAAGGCTGATTAGTAAGTATTTCAGATTCTCATTACATGGCAGCTCAGTGCTGCTAGTTCAATCTACATCCAAATATAATAGTCCTGTAGCATCAGCTTATAAAACAGGCAAAACTCAATTTCTGCTTGATCTTTTGCAGCAATCCTAAGATTAATTTCTCAACTGCTGCCAAGAGCACACTGAGCATGTGCAGTGTCACTGACACTCCTAAAAAAAGCCAAGATGATGAACACCTGTGACAACTTTGACAGCCTTGATCATTACAGTTATAAAGGAGTTGCAGAAGCTTCAGGGCTCTAATATGCCATATAGGCACTCATGGGCCGGTTCCTATGGTGGCAGCTTTAGGGAGCCAGGCAACAGGGTCCTAGAAAATTTTGTTTAAATAAATAAATGAGTAGTAACTGCCAATAGCCTTATAATGCAAGAAACTACCCCTTGTTTGCACAACAGGGATCACCCTACTACATACTGCACCCAGTATGATTAATTATTTTTCCTCAATCCTTGAAGCACCAAATTTATCAGAAATTATCTGTGATCCACCCCTCTAAAGCATGAATTACTGTAGGGATGAGCACACATTTTTCACCTGCATTTTTGCAGCTGGTAACAGAAGTTTGCCCTGCCATGAGGAATAAATCATGTTTTTATCACATGGGAAAAAAGATGAGAAAAAAAAAAGATTGGGAAATGATGAAGAGTTTGGTTGGCTGTTTAAAGATAAACCATTGCTTTCAAATAAGGTCTCCTATTTTGTGTGACTTATTAATGTAAATTGATCTGCTACAGCCTAGAACTAAACAACCAAGAGTAGGTACATTCCCATGCTTGTCATACGGGTGCTGTGAAA
>CM044433.1:138817888-138837353 GCA_024363595.1 Xenopus borealis | reverse complement strand
CCCCGTCCTCGCCTCCCCTCCTCACCTACACATGCTGATGATGCACATGCATGCCCGGCGCCTAGCATCAGGCTTTTTTTTCAAATTGGAATTGGGAGAGGGATGTCTGGCCCGGTTACATTGATGTTTTTGCACTGTTTTGTATAATTGACCCATATGTTCCAGGAACATGGCTATTGGCTACATTACAGAAGTCTGGCACAGATGGTATGCCTTTTACTAATTATCTGATGCCATTTGCCAGACAGGGCATGACTTTGGTTTGTCTGGCACAGGTACAACGTTCATACGTCCTATCCACAACCATCCTTAAAGTGAAACTGTCACAAAAATTTAAATTAATATATGCTTCAGCATTCTGAAATACAAAGTTTTCTAAATATAATCAATTAAAATGTCTGTACTGTTTCTGAAATAATCAAGTTTATCTTAGCTATCCCTCTCTCCACATATGTTTCTCTTCATTCTCTCTTCATACAGCAGTTGGGTGTCAGACATTCATTGACAGTTAGATCCAATATATCTTTTAGAGGGGCTCCCTTTGCATAGAGGATGTATTAGAGCTCACTCTATATTAAAATCACCAGACATCATGTCTCTTTACATGTAGGATTTGTGCAAAAGGCAGTTATTTTGTTAAATTTTGTTTGTACTGGAATCAGTTATTTGAGTGAGCTCTAATTCATCTGCTAGGAAAGGAACCCCCCTATAAGATATTTTGGATCTAAGTGACTATGAATATCTGACACCCAACTGCTGCATGAAGACAGAATAAAGGTGGCCATAGACACACAGATAATATCGTACAAAACAAATTTTCGTACAGTATTCGGTTCGTGTATGGTGGGAAATGAGCCAACCATTATCGTCAGAAGATTAAGATATCGGTCAGCTGGTTGATCGGGCTGGATGGAAAATTTTGATTGGATGCCTTTGATGCCACCCTTAGCGTCGCCCATTGTTAATGCTGATTCATCAGATAGAGGTAGAATTCTATTGTTTATACCTGTATATCTGACGATTCAGCTCTACGTGTGTGTTGAAACGAATAATATTTCTTGGAAAGATCTTTTCCGAGAAAGATCGTAATTGTTACGTCTATGGTCAACTTAAGAGGTAGGGCAGACGGGCAGATTCGGGGAGATTTAGTCGCCTGGTGACTAATCACCTCTTCTACGTGGCGACAATCTCCCCGAACTGCCTTCTTCCTGCCTTCCGTCTGCTTGAATGAAGAATCGCCTGCACTAATGCACTCGTGGCACTTCAATTTCCGAATTAGCCCGAAGTTTCCTTGTGAGGCATTAGCGCAGGCAATTCTCATTCAAGCAGACAAAAGGCAGTTTGGGGAGATTGTCACTGCACAGAAGAGGTGATTAGTCGCCAGGTGACTAAATCTATACAAATCTGCCCATCTGCCCCAATTCTAAAGAGATCAACTGTAATTTGGAAGGTGCACACCCAATAAATACATGCTGAGGTGCAAATCCTGGTGAGGTCGCCCTGCCTTTTTATTAAATTTTTTGTATGTGTTGTGTTTTTGGTCCCTGATGAAGACCATCAGTGGTTGAAATGTGTTGTGTGTCAATATGTAAGTGTTTGATATAATAAAATTTTACTTTTTTATTGAGACTGAGTGTGCAATCCAACCCTAAAGAGAAACAGATGCTGAGAGAATGATACTGAAGATAAACTTGATTATTTCAGAAGCAATTCAGAATATTTAATAGATTTTATTTAGAAATTTTCTTACTTCAGAAGCATATATTACATTTTCATTTTCACGATAGTTCCCCTTTAATGAAAGGGCACCTCAGGCTAGGGCTTTTAGTCAAGCACCACGGAAAGTATAACTTGAGGCTATCTGCACCTTATCATTTCATATGGATTAGTATATTTCCACAGTAATATTTCATGGAGACTAAAGTATTTGTGTTCCAGACAATTTTTGATCAAACCTTAATCACACAGTTGTTTGTATAAATAGCAAGTTAAGTGCTGTGGGGTTTAGCAATGTCGGAGGCGCAGCAAGCTAATCTCTTTTAGCCATGTCAGCAGGGCACCGACGAGAGGGGGAAAATGATGATGTTCCTGTAACTCAGTAACTGTCAGTTCAGCATCCTGCCGTGATTTCCAGTAGTTAGGGGAAATTAAAATGGCCTCCAGCTAAACAAATCCCAGTGTGAGGAAAGTGATAAAAATCCCTGCCACAGGAACATTATGAAAATAAGATCCCTGCCCCCTTGGATTTCAGAATAATCCTAGAACATCCATCTAAATGCGAATACATGGATGTATATAGGTGCAGCCGTGTAGTTTTTAAATGTAGTATCCACAGCACTGTAGAATAAAAACAGTACGGAGGGGAGGGATGTAATATGTAGGAGAATAAAAAATATACAGTGGTAGATGTTAAGGGGGCACCTATCATATAAAAAATATTTCCCCCCACCAGATGATGGAAATAATAGTATTTGTTCAAGACAAATTCCATCATTCCATCCCCAGCAGTACATTAGTATAGGATCTGTCTTTTCCCATAGTATCCTTTCTATACAGAGCACAGCATGCCCATCTTTTGCACCTTGAATACTGCCTTAGATAGACTCTATCCTGTTCTACATGATGGCCCCTAATCTGGAAATCTCCAGGTGCCAAGCATTTTGCATATTAGATTCCATACTTGTATATGTACATTTCACACAGAATTCTTGATCCCCTCCTGAGAAATAAAATACATTGGCACAAGTAACCTTATTTGAGACTGAGAAAGAGATCTGGATATGTAAAAGTATTCCAGTTAGTCATCATTTTACATACCAACACATTTGTGCAATACTATTTTATTATTAACTACCTTACATGTAAGTCTAACTCAACAGCATAGCTTATTTATTTACAATACACAAGAGCCATGAATATCCTGTAAATTATATCCTTATAAACGGTGACTAGTGATGTAATTTTTGTCACATGACTCACTAACACTTGTGTATTATAATAAATAAAGTACCCCTTGTTGGAAAATATGAGGATATTAGAAGTAACCTTGGAGTTCTGTGACCTGTTTAAAAGCACTAAGCCTTCACTTTGTACTTTTATATGGTCATGGAACTCCTCGTGAATTATAATATCCTTATATTTTACAATAGGGGGTATTTTATTCATTATATAAATTTACATATGAGAAGGGGTGTATGTTGCTTCCCTCAGCAAAGGCAGACTAGGGTTACCATATTTTCTAGAAAGAAAATAAAGTATTCATGCACATACACAGCATAAAGTATTTCCACTCTCACATAAGATGCATACATTCCCAGTATGTTTTTCAGGTTAAGATTTTAAGCCTATTATTACAGTTTTCCGTTTTTCGAAGGCTTAAGGTTTATAAGGAAACGAAGAATGTCAATTCATGGCTTTAATGCAGTAATGATTAAAATGACTTAAGCTGACCATGCATTGATGTGGTCCTCTCCCAACGGCTCTACCTTGGTCCCCATCCCCATTAAGAGTTTATATTTCATTACTGTCATCCAGCCATATTAAATATCTATGTGAGCTTGCAGAGCCGTGTGTGCAGCTCTCTTTTGGATTCACAGTAAGACAAGGTTAAAAAAAATCAGGGTAGTAAATTATACCTTATGATAGTATTCTTCATAACATCAGGTACACTAAAAACAGGGCTAATTTACTTAGGTCATAAATTGCACCAGTGCTGTTGCATACATCAACCAATCAGATCTTTGTTTTCATTTTATAACATCAAAATAAATTGCCAATTGACTCTAGGCAATTGTGCCAAATACAGGTATAGGACTTGTTATCCAGAATGCTCGGAACCTGTTTTTTTTTGGATATATCTTTCTGTAACCTAAACCTTTCTTTACCTATATTCTACTAGAAAATCACTTAAACATTAAATAAACCAAATAGACTGGTTTGCTTCCAGTAAAGATTCATTATATCTTAGTTTGGCTCAAGTACAAGGTACTTTTTTATTACTAAAGAGAAAAAGGGAATTGTTTTAAAAAATTTGGATTATTTGGGTAAAATGGAGTCCATGGTAGACAGCCATTCTGTAATTCTGAGCTTTCTGGATAACGGTTTCCAGATAATGGATCTCAAACCTGTAACAGCACATAAAATAGCCCATACATAAGGATAAACTGATATATTGTAATCTGGAAAAATAGCATTTAGGGACTTCGTAGTGATACCCTTTGGGTAACCTGGAAAATTAGGTTTGTCTGTCATAAAAATGGATGCTACCTGCAGGAGCATTTCTGGCAGTAATGAAACCTGTGGCGGAGTTCACAATGGTGCCCCCCCCCACGCTGGTCGTCGCACTTACCTTGAAATAGCTGACAGGGGTCCAGTGGAGGCCACATAGATAGCACAGAGAGCAAAATTGTGCTCTCTGTACTAGATAAGCCGAATTTCTGGTTTAGTAAATGGAAATTCGGCTCTTTAATTTACCAGGAGCGGCTTTTTGCTGCCAGAGGCAAGGTACTCACTTTGCCTCATGGCAGAAATGCCCCGGGCTACATGGCTGATTATTAGATTCTGGTGCATCTTCGGTGGAATAGATCTTTACTGCTAAAGAGATGTGATTGCCTTAAGATATACAAATATCAATGTGCAGCATTTTACCCTCTTTGTTAAGTTTTAATTAAGTTTAAAACAGGGCCGGGCCAGGCCCGCCAGGTGCCCTAGGCAACCTGTCCTGAAAGCCTGCCCCCGGTAAACAAGCCCGCCCCTTCCAATAAGCCCCGCCTCCATTATGCGCGAACGACAGAGAAAGAAAAGACAGACGGGACAGCAGTGGAGGGGAGGGTAGGGTGTCAAGAGGGAAAAAGAAAAACTAGGACATGGGGTAGGAGGAGACAGTTTTAGAGGTAGCTGCCCAGCGCCCCCATATCATTGCGCCCTAGGCAGCTGCTTCTTTTGCCTATCCCTAGTTCTGGCCCTGGTTTAAAAGCATAATTAAATGACATGAATTCAAAAGCAGCAAAACATTTTCTTACATTTGCAACTTACAGGGTTTTTAATCAATAACTTGTTATTTAGATAAGAGTAACACATCTATGTCTGAAGGAAAGCAGAGTAAAATATATTTCTTTATTCCATGTATGCAAAAAAATAGCCCTACTTATTAAATAACACTATTTTATTTCAACTAATCATAACAGATGTTTTGCGATATAAATTAAGCATATTTCTTCAGAGGGCAGTGCCCCTTTAAGCTTAGCAAGCATGGGCAGAATGAGTTGGGCAGAACAGCAAAGTCTACCTTTGTATTCTGCCAATACTTTTTGCTTTCATTCAGATCAGCCATTCTTTGACCTTCACAAAACTATTTACTCAAGTAGAGGTATAAACTCTGAAAGACAAGTTTTACAATGATTATTCTTGGCATGAGCCCCAAAAGCTCTTTGTGTTTCAGTATCCTTCTATGTTTTCTTTGTAATAGTGCAGCTTTCCTTCTTCTAACAAAAGAATTTATTGCATTGTCAAATTTTTATTTTCAGTAGTCTCTTGAGGTACATAGAAGAAAATGTAATTTAACCAGCCTTATAATAAAAGCATTGCTTAAAAATGTATGTGTACAATGAAGGGCCTGACTACCTGTTTTGCCATGGCATTACTGAACAGATATACCAGCTAGTCTCTGATCTCGTCATATGTTTCAAGGGCCGACATTTCCACATTCCTTTGAGCTTTAATAAAAAATATATAAATATATTTATATATTTTTTTATTTTGCAGTGTTGGTTTTGAGGTTTGAGTTTGCTTACATGGTAGTCAACAGTTATCATATAGACACTGACTATTATTTTCAACTAATACATTTACAGATTTGCTTGTTTGTTGAGGTCACAAAATAAGTGGATCTTTTCCCAATATGTCAACCCTGAAGTAGGTGATCAGTGTCGGACTGGGACATCAGGGGCCCACCCAAAAACCTTACACTAGGGGCCCACCAAAAAATTTTATACCAGGGGCCCACTCTCAGTACTATTATTCTTCCTCTACTTATTCAACCTCTATTCTCCTTGTGTATTTTCTTTACATACTATAATCCATTATTACATTTATTTAGCCTCTAGAAATAGGGAATGGCCATGAACTTGGCCAAATTAGCAGCATGAGGGCCCACTGACACCTGGGCCCACCCGGACTTTTCCTGGTATCCTGGTGGGTCAGTCCGACACTGTAGGTGATATCAGACTGATCATATGATTTGTCCATGAGGACAAAGACTAGGATCATAATGGTAAATGCAGGCTATTGGGGCAAGGACAGCATCAACAAGACCATATGGTCCACACTCCAATCTACCAATCAATATCTGGCCAATGTTTGGACAGATATCAGTCAGACAGGCCTGTCGGAGGGTCCCATTCTCAATAAGCTTCTGACTTTAAGTGGCCCATACACTGGACGATAAGTCCAGTGTATGGGCCACTTAAAGACCAATACAGACTCAAGACATGAGTGTTCATTTTCCATTATTATTAACATGTATTTCTATAGTGCTGGGTCTCGTACCATCTTCTGCTTTTTAGTTTATAAGCTTTAATGAGCAGATCCTTCTCTAGCTCTGTAGTATCAGCCAGTGATTTTAAATAGATAATTAGATTTTTAATAGCCTTATGAATATCTAAACTCTGTAAAAGACCCTTTATCCTGAAAACCCCTGGTCCCGAGCATTCTGGACAACAGGTTCCATACATGTAATAATTCATAGGTGCAGTACTATGAACTATAATGAGCACGGACTTGTGCCCATTCAAACATAATACACAAAACATTATAAGTAGGGAGCTCCCTTCACACCTATTAAATGGGGGTCATGCCACTGAAAGCAGGCACAGATCTGCAATGTCACTAATAACCATAGTTATTTGCTTCTATTATGCATGTGAATACTTGCTATAAAATGTATGCAGCATCTGCTGGAAGAGTAGCGGTTTTACGACATACTAGATTATACATTGTTTTGATACGGTAATGGAAGGTTTTAGTAGCTAAATTAGTCCCGGGAACTTCCTCAGCTGTGACTAACAAGTCAGTCGTTCTCAGATGAAACATGTACACAACTTTCCAAAGCTTGCTCAATTCATTCCAATGTGCTTACCAGCTTTATCTGCAAGACATCACACATTATTTTTGTGGGGAAAAAGTAATTTTAATTGTGGCTCTATGAATATGTAGAAAAGCAGCATGATACTGAAGAATGAAGAATGTAATTATTTTTAAGCATGCAGCATGTTACTGTTTTCTGCATGAATTGAAAAATTTGGACATTTGTAAAAGAGTATTTTTTGGTTTCAAACAAGGCATGTAAGGAAGCCATGATGTGGACTCATAAGCATGCAGGCATACTGGGACACTTGTCAAAAGAAGTTGCAGCAAGGTTTTCAACTGAGGCCTTCAGATCCCTTAATTTATATGCTAGAGTTTCTTACCTTTAACCAAAGTGTGTCTATTTGCTGTCACCTAAAACTGTGTATATGATAAATCTGGCCAACCGCTTGGCAGTAATGTTGGGCATTTTGGTTGTCGTTGACCCAGTTGCCTAATTGGGTGTCTCTTTGGAGGCAACTTGTTAATCAGTCCTGTAAAAATTGTTGCCAGTGCCTCCATTGGCACTTCAGGAAGGTCATCAACTGACCACAAGTCACAAGTTCGACACCTCTGTCCCTTGGGAACCCAAAGATTGGACTGGATGGGAACTGGGCTGTGATTGTGCACACAGGATGGATTTCAACCAGAAAATCCAAGTGACAGCATAACTACCCCCCCCTCTAGAAAATCTTCAGAGGGACCTAGGGTGCACAGCAACCCCCTCTCCCGCTTATGCTGCCCATTGGCTTTTAGGTAGGAGAGCAGCCGTAGTGTGTGGATTTATACAACTATTGCAGAATGTGACCCTCTTCCTCTGCTTCCTGGTCTGTTTCCTCTATAGCAGGGGTTCCCAACCTTTTTTTAGCCATGAGCCACATCCAAATGTAAAAACAGTTCAGGAGCAACAAGCAACACCAGCATGAAAAAAAGTTCCAGAGGGTGCCAAATACGGGCTGTTATTTGGTGACCATTATATAGAGTCGCCACCTTTTCTAGAAAAAATACCGACCTTCCTATATATTTATCTTTTTCCCTATCAATAACAGGAACAGGTAAATAAAGAACAGTAACGTCAAAAAATGTTATTGTTTTAAAGTAATACATATGTAATGCAGAGTTGCCCTGCACTGGTAATACTGTTGGGTTTACTTCAGAAACACTACTATTGTTTATATAAATAAAGCTGGCCATAGACGTAACAATTACGATCTTTCTCGGAAAAGATCTTTCCAAGAAAGATCGTTCGTTTCAACACACACGTGTAGAGCTGAATCGTCAAATATACAGGTAGAAACAATAGAATTCTACTTGTATCTGACGATTCAGCACTAACAATGGCCGATGTTCAGGGAGCTTTCAAAGGCATCCGATTAAAATTTTCCATCCAGTCCGATCAACCAGCCGACCGATATCTTAATCTTCTGACGATATCGGTCGGCTCATTTCCCACCATACACGCACAGAATATCGTACGAAAATTTGTTTCGTACGATATTATCTGTGCGTCTATGGCCACCTTAAGTGACTGTGTAGCCAGTGGGCAAGTATTCAAAGGAGAAGAGGCTCATGTTACACTGCAGATACCAGATAAGCTCTGTAGAACATAATGTTATCCACTTTTTAACCTGTGCCATATAGCCTTTTGGCTACACAGCAGCTTATTTATATAAACTATAGTAATGTTTCAGGAGAAAATATATCAGTTTTAGCAGGGCAATAGTACATATTTTCATTACTTTAAAACACTTATATTTTTTGGTGTTACTGTTCCTTTACGTCCTTACCTACCTTTTCCAGTGTTCTGCCACCAGCAGCTTAAAGGGATACTGTCATGGGAAAAAAAAAATTTTTCAAAACACATCAGTTAATAGTGCTGCTCCAGCAGAATTCTGCACTGAAATCCATTTCACAGATTTTTTTTATATTTCATTTTGAAATCTGACATGGGGCTAAACATATTGTCAATTTCCCAGCTGCCCCAAGTCATGTGACTTGTGCTCTGATAAACTTCAATCACTCTTTACTGCTGTACTGCAAGTTGGAGTGATATCAACCCTCCCTCCCCCCCAGCAGCCTAACAACAGAACAATGGGAAGGTAACCAGATAACAGCTCCCTAACACAAGATAACAGCTGCCTGGTAGATATGAGAACAACACTCAATAGTAAAAACCCATGTCCCACTGCATACTATTCACTTACATTGAGAAGGAAAAACAACAGCCTGCCAGAAATCAGTTCCCTCCTAAAGTGCTGGCACAAGTCACGTGACCGGGGCAGCTGGGAAATTGACAAAATGGCTAGCACCATGTCAGATTTCAAAAATGAAATATAAAAAAATCTGTTTGCTCTTTTGAGAAATGGATTTCAGTGCAGAAGTCTACTGGAGCAGCACTATTAACTAATGTGTTTTGAAAAAAATATGTTTTACCATGACAGTTTCCCTTTAAATGCACAGTGTGCCTAGGGTTGCCAGCTTTTCTGGAAAAAAATACCAGCCTTCCTTTATTCTTGCCATTTTTTCCTATTAATAACATTGGCATCAAGCATCATTTTTACCAGCCAGGCCAGTAAAATAAAGTGTAGCCTAAAGCTGACCATGCACATAACCAGCTTATAAAAGCTGCCAACTCTTTCCAGACCAGGTTAGCAGCTTAGTGGCCTTTATTTGGAGCCCACCAACAGGCCTGTCCAACTGATATCTGGCCAAAAACCATGCAGATATCAATCAGTCAGGTTTGAAAATAATGTTGGTCTTGGTTACAAGGCTCACTGTATGATCCAACCACTGACCCAAGGGCCAGTAACTGTATCAGTCAGATTTGAATCAGTATGTGGCAGTGACCAGTTGTATACAATACAACTAAAACAACATTACAGTGTAAGATATGCCGTATCAGTGACAGGGGTAATCCTACCCATTTTGCTGCCTGAGGCATTCTTCGTTTTGCTGCCCCTCCCTCCAACGGCACTGACTTTTTCAGTGCCGGACGGGGGCAGGAGGGGTCCTCATTGTTAGTGTAGAGCATGCAACTGCTCAGTCTGCACTAGAAGAGCCGAATTTCTGGGTTGAAAACCAAAAATTCAGCTTGTAAAGTTACCATGAGCGTAATTTTTGCCGCCCCCTTGATAACCAGGGGACGCTGCTGCCTGGGGCGAGAGTCTCATCCTGCCTCATTGGAGGAGCTCCCCTGATCAGTGACTTACAGAGTAAAGTTAAATACTGGCCAGGTGGCAACCCTAAGTGTGTCACAGGCCTCAGGCTGGGCCTCCCTGGCCTCTTCTCTGAGTGGGCTAGCCCCACAGTTTGAGGAGCTCTGCTGTGCGTACACACAAGTTATAGCACCAGTGCAAACAACAAATGGTGGAAAAACTTAATATTTGCTATGCATACATACATTATTCAGTACTGACTATTGGTAACTTCATTGTCTGTACACACACTTATTAAAAAGCTAGCATTCTCTAAATTCCTGATTCAGTTGAGGATGCAGTAGAATACCAACAATCTTTTTTGAAGGATTTGGATAAGAGTTAACACCTTTTAAAAAATATGTAATACTGACCTTGAAGATCTTGTGGGTGATCTGGTTATTATATTATATATTATTATATTGCCAGTAAATTTGTGATACAAGCCCCGGCAGGTGTCTTACTGGTCAGGTGGCAACCCTAATCCAGACACATTCTCAGCCAAGCCAAATGTCATGTGACTCTAGACAACGAACATGGTGATTTTTTAAGTCACAGATGATGTGAAGTAATTCTTACCAAAATCTAAAACTTAAGAACTTGTTCCACAAAACCTACAAGAAATCTACAAGAAACTAGAGGGAATATTACTGCTGGGCAATAGAATAACTTGGGTGCACTTAGTGGCCTTTATTTGGAGCCCTCCACAAAAAAATGGGACTCGGCAAGAACAATCCCTCTTCCTCTGCCCTGGCCCACTCGCACCATACCTACCAGTCTGCACCAAGATAGGCTTGGGTGAGTGGAGGACTATCATACAGCAAAATCCCACCGTCCGGGCCCCCTGTGATCTGTCTGTAGGGTTGGGAACTTTTTAGAAAAAATTACCGGCCTTCCTATATGTTTATCTTTTTTTTCCTATTAATAACATTGGGATCAAGCATCAAAAAACCCTACCTGTCTGCTGTATAGGTAGTTACCTCTGCCAGGCCCGGATTTGTGGCGAGGCCTAGGGTGGCAGGATTTTAGGGGGCGGCATGCTGCCTAGCCACATCTACATTGGTACAGAGACACTGGGGATACGCAGGAGATACAATATTTTTTTACATTTCCCATGCACCAATCCCCATTGCTCTAGTCTTAATGATGAAAATTTGCGAATAAAAGTCAGAGTATGGGGTGACGAATGGTTGTGGGCCTAGGGGTTCCCGCTATGTAAATCCGGCCCTTACCTCTGCTGCTGAGAACTTCTGGCTTTGGAGGCAGTGAACTTGGCTAACAGGGCCATTAGATCAGGGGTAAGTGTCCCCTTCCTGTTTTTAGTCACTATCTTTATTTATATAATGCTAAAAAAAAAAAGTGATAGTCACAGAGAATAATTTTGTCCCCATTGTTCTGGGAGGGAAAGGAGGTAAACAAAAATAAAAAAAAAAGTATCAGACTGGTTGACAATCTTATCTTGTTATCTTATCTTGCTTGGTTTATTGTTACATTGGCATACGGTAGATACGGAGCTGCCATGCTTCAGTTAAGCTGGTCATACATTTAAAGATATACTTGTCTGGTGAGGTCAGCTGGCACCATATGAGGGCTAAAAAGCTGCAGAGCCAATTGCAGCTTTTATTGACCCATTCAGCAGGATTTGGATTCAGCTTAATCCAAGTGCCTGGCCGAACCAAATCTGAATCTTTAAAATCATGTGTAAATTTGTTACCCGAACTGGAATTTTTTTTTGTCTTGTGTACTGCATGAAGATATTTAATATAATAACCCTTCCTTACTCTAATCTGCAAATGCATGTCTCAAAATATTGGATTTGGTCCATCCCTACTTTTTTTGTGAAGCACTCATCATATCATAAATAATTACACCATGGTTTGCTGAGTTTGTATAGAGATATTCACATTCATATACCACTTGTTTAACATTTCTATGTGCAATCATTACCTTTAAATAGGAAGTGACTGCCTTAGGGTTGTTACTTAATCAGTCTACCTCTAATTAATACAGTTCCTGCTGATATAATGTACAAGTAAATAAAAACATCCAAATGGTATTTTTGCATTAATTACACTTAGGTAATATTTGGTACCCTATACAGCTGTTTGTGGGTATGTCACCCCATGTCATACTAGCCTAAAGCTGACCATGCACATAACCAGCTTATAAAAGCTGCCAACTCTTTCCAGACCAGGTTAGCAGCTTAGTGGCCTTTATTTGGAGCCCACCAACAGGCCTGTCCAACTGATATCTGGCCAAAAACCATGCAGATATCAATCAGTCAGGTTTGAAAATAATGTTGGTCACTGATGTGTCTCCCTACAAGGCTCACTGTATGATCCAACCACTGACCCAAGGGCCAGTAACTGTATCAGTCAGATTTGAATCAGTATGTGGCAGTGACCAGTTGTATACAATACAACTAAAACAACATTACAGTGTAAGATATGCCGTATCAGTGACAGGGGTAATCCTGCCCATTTTGCTGCCTGAGGCATTCTTCGTTTTGCTGCCCCTCCCTCCAACGGCACTGACTTTTTCAGTGCAGGACGGGGGCAGGAGGGGTCCTCATCGTTAGTGTAGAGCACGCAACTGCTCACTCTGCACTAGGAGAGCCGAATTTCTGGGTTGAAAACCAAAAATTCGGCTCGTAAAGTTACCATGAGCGTCATTTTTGCCGCCCCCTTGATAACCAGGGGGCGCTGCTGCCTGGGGCGAGAGTCTCAACTTGCCTCATTAGAGGAGCTCCCCTGATCAGTGACTTACAGAGTAAAGCTAAATATAGCAGATGTCAGAGCCCCAAGAGTAATGAGAATCAATACAGTTAAATCCTTTGAATTTTGCTACTCGGGCATCACTTGTAATGTTCTTCAGGCTCTCCTTGAAGCCTGCCTTAATAGCTGTATTATTTCCTTTTCTGTTTTAGATAATAAAACACACTACAGCCTATTAACCAAATAAAACAAAAAAGCAAATGCATGGTATAATTAGAGAACCTGGCAGTAGTTGTGGCTGCACATCCATGCATGATCTAATGATCAACCCATATACAGGTTGTCAGAAAAAAATACATTTTGTTCATCCATGGCTGCAGTGAAATCACTATTAATATTTGACCCCTCTTCCCACTAGATCAGGACTGGACTGAGAATTAAAATAGGCCCTGGCATTTCAGGTACACAAGAGGCCCATCAGCCCACATAGAGGGCCAAACAGCCCCCACCAGCCCACTAAACACTGACTTTCTATGGGACCTTATAGCAGCCCATCTGGCATTTGCCCTAACCCACAAATGGCCAGTCCGGGCCTGCACTAGATATTATCTTGTGACTTTGTGCTATGAGAAAACACCTAGAATATTAGTGGATCACAATAATGGGTGTGGGGGTGGCCTAGTAATGGTAGTTTTCACAAAATATATATTTAGCAGTAACTCACAGAACTCTTTGTGCAGTGTCTTTCTCAAGAAGGAACATTATCCTATTGATTTTAAGACTTTTTAATCTTATGTCCTTTGTTTCTGCCCTTGTCCAGCTGAGGAGGGACAGGCAGAAACTCAGATAAAGGTATCTGGACACCTACAGAAGGACATTATCTAAAAACCACAGGAGCTGTACAATCACATCTGTGAGTTTAATGACTGGGATCTTCATGGCTCCATTAAACTATTCACTGTTTTCCTTTCAGATTTTGTATCCTAAGTGCAAATATCTAAAACTTCTCTTATCATGCCCACTTCTTCCTCAGACTCCTGACAACCCCCTATACATACACATACACACACATACATACAGACAGGAGCGATGTGAACACAGAGACCTTCCCTCTGTTTGTTTAATCAAGAGGGGGTATTGAGTCTCACAGAGATAGTGAGGACTAAACAGCCTGTGTCAACAGCCTAATAAGCTTGATAATGTGTGATCCAGACACCCTACCTCTGTGGGAGACAGGTGCTCCCTGAGAATGCTGTCCCATTTTAACACCTTCTTGTAGTTCCTGAATATGGGAACTCACAGGCAAATGGACATTTGCAGCAGGATGTACACATTACTACTAGGTTAAAAAGATTACCATCTGTGTTCATTCCTGTCTGGACCTAGGTTTTCTGCATTGTCTGCCTCCTGTAGACAAAAATAAAAATAAACTGAACACCCTGTTTAATGACACATCGTCACACTCATTCATACTGGTGACGTGAAACACAGTTGTAATCTGGGACCCTGACTGATGAACAGTTTCAATATATGTTTATATATTGTGGATGACCAAATCACAGTTTATCCAACGAATTGGCCCCTCGGGAAGATCAGTTAGATAAATGCAAGTTTCACAAGCATATGGTTCCCTTTACTTTTTCCAGATTCACTTCCATTGTCTGAGTTAAAAAAAAACTATGAGTAGCCCAAATGGCTTGGCAGTGCTGGACCATGGGCTATTTGTTGCCTTTTTGTTTATTGTTAGTGGTAAGTAATTCACATTCTTATGGATGCTGCATACTTGGGAAATAAAATTGACCTGTTCTAGTGGTCCTTAACCTCTGCTCATTGCTTACAGCAACTATATATTAAATTTAATATGGTTAAATGCTATCAGGAAGGGAGTGTCATGCTTAGGTCCAATAGCAATACGCAATAATAAAAGAAAAATGCATGTCAGCTCACTTCAAACATTTATTTGTACAAAATCACCCAAATCAGTTCAAACAATATAAATAGTTAATTTCTTACATACCACTTGGCAGTGTCCCCTTAGTGTCTCCATACCCCACACCGGCCATACCCTCCTGACGCGTTTCACACCATTGGATGCTTCATCAGAGGAGGTGTGGCTGTTTCCAGATACATCCTTTATATACCCCAAACATTTTTCTATACATGTCCCCTGGTTATTGATATACATATGCCGGGGTACCTTACCTCACTTACTTTCAATTGGGGATGATCACAACTAGAAATGATAACAACTAGGAAAAATCACTTAAACTTAAAATGTTCCCATTTCTGAAATTCATATACAGAGGTAAATGAAACACACACATATGTATCAATCTGCACGCACCTGTAATGTTCCCAAATATCATTACTGATATATAATAAATATCTAATATAATCTTATTATAAATGTATCTTAATACACAAATGTAAATATCATTATAATCTTAAAAGCCCCATATCAACATTAATGTATTATCCCTGTGCAATATAGCTATAAAATGGTTTTAATGTAGAAAAAACGTTTTTATCCTAGTATATTTATATTTTTGATTTGCACTGTGCAGATTAAAACATCTAATAACCTTAAAACAGTTCTAGTAAAAATACAAACTAGCTAGTTCCATAGTGATGTAAGGAATGTTGTTGTAACTCAAAGTGGCTGTTCCTTCCCTCCGGTATTATAGTTCTAAGTTTAAATATCCAAAATGACTCTAATCTTAACAGCTTTGTTGTTAAGTTGCCCCCACTCTTTTCATCTATTGTATCTATTCCAAACATTCATTGCTTACAGCAATAGTAAAAACACAATTTATTTCTGTCCAGAACTAGGGGTAGGCAGAAGAGGCATGTGTCTATGGCGCAAAAGTGGAGGGAAACCAGCTTCCTCAGGCCCAGATTTGTGGAAAGAAAACCTAGGTCCGGGCCTAGGGTGGCAGGATTTTAGGGGGCAGCATGCCCCCCAGCCACACCCACATTGGTCCAGAAACACTTGGGATGCGCAGGAGAGATTATAGTTTTTTTACATTTCCCCTGCACCAATCCCCATTGCTCTGGACTTGATGATGAAAATCTGCGAATAAAGGGCAGAGTATGGGGGTGAGGAACGGCAGTGGGCCTAGGGGCACTCGCAATGTAAATCTGGCCCTGGCCTTCCCCTATTTCAGACACTATTGTCCCCCACCTCCACCAGCTTTTCTTGTATCCTCGACATGTGTGTTCTTCACCGCAGGCACACATAAGGAGGGAGAAAAGTAGTTTACCGCGTTGCCTAGGGCTTGGCCTGGCACTGACTATTAGATGCAATGCCTTTTCACACATATACAAATACACAAGTAAGAATGTTATGTGACCTTCAATATTGTAGAATGGAATAAAACCACTGCATATAAAAGAGGTGAATGTATTTTGTAATTAAACCATGGAAATTAGAATATTGGTTTAATGAGTGTTTCTTTTATGTACATAGATTCCTCAAGTATCTACACCTTTGCTCCACTACAATAATGTATAGTGGAACCTCACACAACACTCACTAAGGGGTGATGTGTATTATAAATAATGTGATTAAGCTAACAGTAGGAAGGATCGCCATCAAAGGTCTTCTCTTTGTTAACCAAATGAAGTAGGATTAGTTCTCTCTTTTTCGGCCAAAGTTCATTATGTATTGATTATAGGTTTGCACTTTGCAGTGTAGACAGTTTACCTTAAAGACATACAAATATAACCGGGTTCTAATCTATTTACATCAAAGCCACCATGTTTTATTTGTCTCATGCAGTTTCAAAACAACACATTTTTTTGAATGTTTTTCCATGTTCTAGATTTTATTTTCTCGTTTAGGATTAGTTTAGGCATCCCTTGGCAATGCACGAAAGACAAATATTAGCCAGATCATGTCTGCAAGCCCAAGCTTTAACAATTATTTATAATTTATAATTTATAATTTTTTTTATATAATGAAGACATCATTCTGAAACACTTTACAGAGATTATACATCATTCACACCAAACCTTGCCCCAGAGCAGCTTATCATATCATATTCAGATACACTATGGTCAATTTGGTCAGAAGCCAATGTTTTTGGAGGAAAATGGAGTACATGGAAGAAACCCCACACAGACACAGGGAGCACATAAAAACTTATTGAAGCTAGTGCCCTGGCAGAAGTGCTACCCACTGGGCTAACAATGAAAACTTAATTTCAGCATTGGGGCAATGTAGGTAGACAAGGTTAGTAGATGGCAGGATGTACAAAGTGATATAAACATATTGATGCTGTGCAAGTTAAAATGTGCTCACCAGGAATGTCAGCAGTAAAATCCTGAGGTCCCATTAGCTGGTTAATCTGTTTCATGGCTTCTGCTTTGCATGAAATATAGTATATCTGGTTATTAAAGGAGCCATGTGACACTAGTCTTAAGGGATTAGAGAGCTATAATTATCCCTGGCATAAAAATAATTCCTTTGCTTCAGTGAAGACAGTAATTTATGTAAATATAATATATAGTGTGTCTGTGAGGCTTGGGACGCTGCCAGAAGGGTACATTGCAGAAGGAATTGTTTTGTTTGACTAGTTCACTAAAGTCACTGTGCCCCTTTAAGGATAAATTTTACTGATTTAGCCTACAAGAATATTCATATAAAATATCCAATGAAAATTATAGTACTGATAACTCGTGGTTGCAGGATTTCATATCTGTTGATGACACATTATCCTAGATGATTATTCTGAATGCACCTGAATGGGCCTGGGTGATGGATGGTGCTGCCTTGGTGTCTGTTAATTTATCAGCTTTATTATTAGCTGTTTTAATTCTATTTATTTAACCTTAACTACACAGAAATGTAAAAAGCAGAAATGCCCAGCTGATAGGTTCTACTTTGGGTCAGAAGATTCCATGAATACAAAACCCTGGCTAAGACATTTGCAGAAGAATGCTGCTTGGGGCTTTCCCTGTGTTCAACACTGGATGTCAAATAGACCAGACTGTATCTCAATAAGTGATTGACACCAGAGCTAATTACATCAGATAGGACCAGAAACACTATGTGGGTGTTTATATTGTCATAGAAAACCTAATTATGTTAGCCAGTAATGGCGGCTACTAATTTTCCTTTGAGGCATAAGCCTAAGGGCCTGCAATTTGTTTGGAAAAGTTTTTGCCCATGCTTTTTAGCCTTATTACACATAGGGAAACCTGTTGTTACAAATTGCATTAGCCCTTTCACAATAAGTCTAGTATCACCTGGGATGACTTTCCAGCAGCAGAGATTGCAGGGACTCAATTAAAGTTTAACAAACAACCCCAGTGGTGTAAGACACCAAAGTGAATCAAACCCTGCACTTTTATCTGAACAAAGGTGGCACATTTTCAATTATTATGATGCATGCCAGGACAGTAATAAAAATATGGTCCCTCTTGAGGAAGGTCTTGATTCTGGGAAGCAAATTTGGAAAACAAAAGCTGTCCATATAGAGGTTGATACTGGTTTCTTTTTCAGACCCAAAACCTGCCAAGATGCTATTAGGCATGGGCAAGAAAAGCATTGGTCTGTAGTCCTTTCCCAGTGGCATCCCTCCCAATGAAATGAGGGACAAATATTTGTGCCACGTGCAGAGCACCAACATTTTTTGACTACGCCTGTTTTATGGCCACACACCCTAATTACCATGTTCATTTTACAAAATTTAGCAGGTTATAAATGTCTGAACACATTTCTGGGAGTTTTAGTGCAATGTGTTTTATGTGTTATAACAGTTTTGCTAATGAAAGTGATTTGCCCTTTAAGCTGCTAGTCTCAGTCCTCCCAAGAGATCTGTTTATCTTAAATACTTACAATTTTAGCTTTGCTTATCGTAAATTGTTCCAAGAGTATCTAAGTGCAGATGCTGACTGTTCTGGGCTCTCAAAAAAAACCTCTTATTTTAATTAAGAAACTTTGTATTTTTTTTTTGTGGTGTCAGTGTAGGAGATCAAAGAGAAAGGTGGGACATTTCAGTAAGAAACCTGGGACTGCGGGTTGAACTATCGAGACAGTTGGGATTTATACAATAAGGCAATTAGATTGAGGCCGACACCTGTGTGACATGGAGGTAGACATTTTGTCAATTTCCCAGCTGTCCCATGTCATGTGACTTGTGCCAGCACATTAGGAGGGAGCTGCTTTCTGTCAGGCTGTTGTTTTCCCTTCTCAATGTAACTGAATAGTACGCAGTGGGACATGGGTTTTACTATTGAGTGCTGTTCTAAAGGTGACCATACGAGTGGATCTCTCCCCGATATGCCCACCATGAGGTGGGCGATATCGGAGTGATCCGATTGTGGGCCCTAGGGCTCAACGATCGGATCACAATACAGGGCATACGGGCAGTTGGATGGTCCGTATCAACGGACAGATGCGGTCGCGATCCGACGGGATTTTAATCCTGCCCG
>CM044433.1:138742047-138764290 GCA_024363595.1 Xenopus borealis | reverse complement strand
ATAAAAAGCGAAATAACTATAAAACCACAAACAATAAAAAATGAAAACCAATTGCAAATTCTCAGCATATCACTCTCTACATTATACTAAAAGTTAACTCAAAGGTGAACAACCCTTAAAGTATTATGTGCTTCTTGCCCTGTTTCGTAAATACATATAAACTGTTGCTAAATTGTAGATTTTACTTGATGCCTGCAGGTGTGAGGTCTAAAATCCAGAATTCTTGGATTTTAATAATTTGGAGCACCAAGCAAAAATATATCTTTACTCATCACTTTTCATTTGAAACCTTGGGGGGGGGGGTGTAATTGCTGTAATGATATGATTAAGAAATTGTGGGGAAATTATGCACCGTAGTCTCCCTAGAATAGTTTTTCCTTTTTATGTATTGTATACTTATTGCTATTCTTCCTGATCTCTAAATGTTATAGTAAGAGATCTCCCAACAATGCCCCAATTTATGTTGCTGTCTTGGGAACCAACAGTGAGCACCTAGCCACTCCTGGGGTCTTTTTATTTATTTATACATTTCTTGTTTTCTGTAGCAGTGGTGTAATTAGATATTGCTGGGCCCCCACAACAAATTATTCCTCAACATGTCAGAGGTTGATCTGTTTTATTAATATGTATTGAAGTTGTATATGAATTAAGACCTCATGGGGCCCCCCCCTGCAGCAGGGGTTTCTTCATCTGTAGTTACTCTCCTGCTCTCTAGAACCAAGGCATACGCGAATGCTGTTTAATTTGACCCTTTGAGTCTGTTGCAAAAATCATTGAAGCTTTAGTGTAGCAATTAATTGGATGCAATTTTTCTCTATTTCAACTAGTTTTTGTGTTTACCAGTGTTGTTTCCCTTGTATAACAAGTTTCAGGGTTCCACAGTAAACCTTTAGGACCCACACAAATCTAACTTGGAAGATTATTTGCCTTTGACAATATTTTACTGAATTACTTTTTATACTTTCATTTTATACACCATATTATAGAATTAATTTTTGTTGACTTGAATGTCTTGACTTGCAGCCAAAATTCCTTTCCAAAGCAGAGAGGGAAGCTGAAGCCCTGAAGCGCAGACAGATGCAGGTGGAAGAGAAGCAGAACTTGCTAGAAGAGGAACGGAAGAAGAGGAAACAGTTCCAGGAAACTGGAAGGCGAATGCTTGGTATGAATACATTTTCACTTTCTCTTGCCTAGATTGGGGTACAAAGGTAACTTGGGAATAAAGATCCTGCTTTAGAGAAATGGACACAAGTTGCTTCTCCTTCTATTGTATATATTTCTTACTGACTTCCTTCACAACTCCAGTTTTGGTTTATGTAGACAAAGGTTGGATTCTTGGGGAAACCAGACTTTAACTGGTAGTCTTGTAACTCCACAGGACAAATCTTGTCTCTCATTTCAATTTTTTTTATGTGGTGAAGGTACTTCTTAAAGAGATACTGTCATTAGAAATTTTGTTTTCAAAATGCATCAGTTAATCGTGCTACTCCAGCAGAATTCTGCATTTAAACCCATTTCTCAAAAGAGCAAACATTTTTTTTTTATATTTAATTTTGAAATCTTACATGAGGCTAGACATATTGTCAATTTCCCAGCTGCCCCAAGTCATGTGACTTGTACTCTGAAACTTAAATTTCTTTACTGCCGTACTGCAAGTTGGAGTAATATCACCCCCTCCAGCAGCCTAACAGAACAATGGGAAGGTAACTAGATAACTGCTTACTAACACAAGTTAACAGCTGCCTGTTGGATATAGGAACAGCAATAGTAAAAACCCATGTCCCACTGAGTTCCATTCAGTTACATTGAGAAGGAAAAACAACAGCCTGCCAGAAAGCAGTTCCCTCCTAAAATGCAGGCACAAGTCACATGACCAGGGGCAGCTGGGAAATTGACAAAATGGCTAGCCCCATGTCCGATTTCAAAACTGAATATAAAAAAAATCTGTCTGCTTTTTTGAGAAATGGATTTCAGTGCAAAAGTCTACTGGAGCAGCACTATTAACTGATGCATTTAAAAAAAAAACATGTTTTCCCATGACATTATCACCTTAATGAGTGCTGTCCAAAATTTTGCGTGAAGTGGACATTTTGTCATACTTAATCAGTGGAAGTCTTAAAGGGGTGGTTCACCTTTAAGTTAACTTTTAGTATGTTATAGAATGGCCCATTCTGAGCAACGTTCAATTGGCCTTCATTATTTATTTAATGTAGTTTATTTGCCACCTTCTTCTAAATCTTTCCAGCTTTTAAATGAGCAACACTTACCTCTTCTAAAAACAAATGCTCTGTAAGGCTACAGATCTTTTGTTATTTCTGCTTTTATTACTCACCTTCTATTAGGCCCTGTCCTATTCATATTCCAGTCTCTTATTCAGCTCAGTGCATGGTTGCTAGGGTAATTTGAACCCAAGCAACCAGAATGCTAAAACTGCAAACTGGAGAACTGCTGAATAAAAAGATAAATAACTAAAAAAAAAACTCAAATGATAAAACATGAAAATCAGTTGTAAATTGAATATCACTCTCTACATCATACTAAAAGTTAACTCAAAGGTTAACAACCCCTTTAAGTATTATCACTACAGAAACAAGTGACCTAATACAGTAAATTAAACCTTGTTTTTTGTACTGCATACATGAATGTCTTGTGTAAAAACGTATATAGGGTTTAAAAAGAATATAGGGATTCAATGTTTTGTTACTGATCTTTGCTGAATAACCTGAATAACCTATACTTTATCATTTGGCAGAGGATCCACAGGAGAGGGAACGCCGAGAGCGCAGAGAAAGGATTGAGAGAGAGAACAATGGCAATGAAGACAACGAGGGTAGAGTAAAAGTTCGTGAGGAAAAAGATAAAACCAAGGAACTGCAAGCGATAAAGGTAATGTTTGAAATAGTGACTAAAGCACTAGAGTTTAAAATCTTTAGCTAACTGTTGACTTCTACTGTTGCCAGATCTCTGAGGTTCACTATATAGGTCACTGTGGAATATATTAATGCTGTTTAGTTCAGAGCTATGCATTGGGGTCTTGGGGAGATTGCCTGAGGCTAGGGCCAGATGGGCAGAAATCAGCCCGCTGATTTCAGCTCCCCGGCCACTAGCTAAATCTTCTTGTCTGCCCGCATCCGGAAGCCTTGTGTTGGCTCAGACGCAAACACTCTTCAGATTTTGCACTTGCTCTTTGCTGGAGCCGACTTAAATGTATCCTCTAAATTTGAATAACATTTAACATTATGCACATGCTATCCAGCCCACTTATAATGTATCTGTTTTTACAGGAGCGGTATCTGGGAGGTTTAAAAAAGCGGAGGCGCACTCGCCATCTAAATGACCGAAAATTTGTGTTTGAATGGGATGCCTCAGAAGATACTTCCATTGATTATAATCCACTGTAAGTAACAGAGTAGTGTTTTATTACACACTGAATCATTTTCTATTTACATTTGTTTGAAATGATTACATGGATTTCTCTTACGGCCTCGGGGGACACAGGACCACCTTCCATCAGGAGGCAGGACACTGATCAAAACTGGACTCCTCCTGCTCCCCCTCTATCCCTCCTGCTTAACTCCCAGATTCAGTTTTTCAGTGTCCTGCATCCAAGGAGGTAGGGCTTGGCCTATAGAGGCCCCACAAGAGAATGCTACGGTCAACGATTAGCGTTGACACCCGGGGTGAGACTACAGTCGGGGTCAGGCCTGTACTCAGCCCCGTTGTGGGATACCTCTGCTGGGGTTTGTAAGTCTTATTGAAACTGACCATCCAATTCACTTGAGTCCGCCAACAGGCCACGGACCGGAATTGGCCAGCTAGAGAGGCTCATGGGCAGGAGCTTATTGTCACCGTTGATTGCCACACATCATGGCAGGCCCCTCGAGGTAAGTAGGCTACAGCTAGGTTGCTTGCATTGTCTACCTACAGCGGTGACCCCCCCCCCCCCCCCCCCCGCGGCTGGCCCTTCGCCACACAGCCCAGGGGGAGCGCGGTGGTTTTTTACCGGCTTCAGGAGGTCGGAAACCGTAAGTGACGTCACCCTCCCACTCCACCCCCTCCTCCTGTGCCTACCGAGACTTCCGGGGAGGGCTCTTAGCCTGGCGTGCCTTGTGTTTGTGCCATTACCGCCAGTCTGTGGATCTTCAGTGGGTGACAGCGCAGTCCGGTTTTCTCTCCTTCTCCCGCTCCTCATCTTCTCTGGGTGCAGGTCAGGCGGTGGAGGTTTTTTGGTTTAATGAGAGATGTACACAAGGGCCACAGCTGCAAAGGGATGATGTTTCCCAGGGGAGGGAAGGCTAAGGCCACTGCCTCAGTGGCCTATTTTACCTGCGCTACTTGCAATGCAAAGTTGCCTAAAGGGCAGGAGGACCCTGTCTGTGCAACCTGCACAGCTTCGGGGGAAACCTCAACCCCTACCATAAATCCTAAGGTTACTGGTCCAAGAGACCCTACCTCTTCTCTAACAGCCTCCGAGGGTTCAACAGGGGCTACAGTATCCCAGTCCCTTTCCAGGAGGGATAGCCCTCCACCTTGGGCACTACAACTGTCACAATCCCTGGCTAACCTGCAGGGAATTGCAAACTTATCCACCTCATTGGACTACTACATCACAATCCGGGACTACATATACCTCACATCTTGTTATTCCTACAGATTGGTCTTGAAAAGGGCCTGAAACTAGCATCTCTAAAGGTACAAATTTCAGCCCGATCAGTACTGTTCCAGGAGAAGCTGGCACTAAAGGATGACATATGAGTTTTCATCCAGGGAGCTACCCATGTGACTCCACCTGTTAAGACCAGCACCAACATGGGATCTCAACCTAGTCCTAGGTCTCTTCAGGGCCAGCCATTTGAGCCACTTAACTCTGTAGACCTCTCCGTCCTTACCTGGAAGGTCATTTTCCTGATGGCCATTGCGTCGGCTAGGTGAATTCCCGAGTTGAGTGCACTATCCATAGCTCCTTCGCTCATGGGTTTTCACGCAGACAAGGTGGTTTTGCGAACAGTGCCATCCTTCCTGCCCAAGGTGGTTTCCAGATTTCACGTTAGCCAGCCTTTTGTCGTGCCATCCTTTTGTCCTGACCCTAAAAATGAGAACGAGATTTGACTTCATTCACTGGATGTTGTCAGGGGGTTGTCAACTTATGTGAAAAGAACTTCTACTCTACGAAAGTCCGAATCCTTTTTTGTAATTCCCTCAGGTCCTCTTATAGGGACAGCAGCATCCAAGGCTACAATTTCGAGGTGGATCAGAGAGACAATCCGACAGACATACCTAGCCGCTCACGAGCCCTCTGGAGGGAGTCCAAGCTCACACGACTAGGGCCCTTAGTACCTCGTGGGCATGGAGGAGCGATGCTTCCACAGATCAGATTTGCAGGGCTGCCACATAGTCCTCAATGCATACCTTCACAAAGTTCTACCGGTTTCATACATATTCTTCTGCTGAAGCGAGTTTTGGCAGGTACTGCAATCAGTAGTATGTTCAGACTGAAGCAGGCAGTTGGTCTCTGTTTCTTCCCTCCCTCAACTACTGCATAATGGGACTGCTTTGGTAGGTCCCCATGGTCCTGTGTACCCCGAGGCCATAAGAGAAAAGGAGATTTTTAGTATAACTTGCCATTAAATCTCTTTCACAGGAACACCCTCCCAGAAATAGGTCACTCTTGTTGGCTCTAAATGGGAACTTACCCTGTGACTTGACCTTTTATGTGTATATAGTTCCTTGTTAATTCTGCTTGCTATAAAACTCAATCTGGGAGTTAAGCAGGAGGGATATAGAGGGGGAGAAGGAGGAGTCCAGTTTTGATCAGTGTCCTGCTTCCTGGTGGGACGACCTTAACCCCCATGGTCCTCTGTCCCCCTATTGCCTAGAGAGAGATAGATTTAAAGGTAATTTATACTAAAAATCTCCTTTTTGTTGAACTGTATATCCTTCCCCACCTGTCCTCATTATTTATCTGCTTCATCCTAGAGGTTTTTTTATCCTCATGGATAAAAATAGGTATAGCTCCGCACTCACCTAGCCAAAAATAAGAGTAAGATAGCCCGGTGCTCAGTATAGAGGATCCGGCAACCCTCAAAAACTTGAAGATACTTCAGAAAATACTGGCACTCAAGGCAGGTTCCAAGCAGGGTTACCCCTTGCAGTTTTATTGTGAGCGAACGTGCAATGTTTCGGGGCGTACCCCTTTGTCATGCTTGGAACCTGCCTTGAGTGCCAGTATTTTCTGAAGTATCTTTTTTTTTTATCCTCATGACTTTTCTTTTCTACAACAAGAGGCAAACTCCTGTATCTACTGAAATATTTACTTTTGGGTTAATTGGAGGTACCCCTTATATCATTTTCTTTTGCGAAGCATATAAATTACCAACATATTTGATATCCCTGGCTGGCCAGGGTCAATGTGGTTGAATTGTCAGATTCAGAGTTAAGATTACAAAATGTAATTGCAATTTATGGAAACAAGTAAATCTATATCTATTTAGTGTAATAGACACTTTACTTTTGAGTGCTCTTTTAGACACGGATGCAGTTATATCATAGTTGATATTAGAGCTGTTAGTTAGGTTCATTTATAAAAAGTGGGCACATTTGCACCTGGGGAGTGACCTATAGCGGCCAATAAGGGATTAGCTTTTTTCAGCCAACTGCAGGTTGAACAGTGAAAGCAATCATCTGATTGGTAGCTATCGGTTACTGCCCAGGTGTACATTTGCCCACTGTTTATAAATGAGCCCCAGTGAGTAGGTATATCAGTTTTTTAAATCGGGGATATCTGACTAGCGATATCACTTGTGCTGAACTGCAAATTTTAATTTCCAACTTCACCCATGAAAAAGGTTTTGCAGCTGAATGGCCTCAAATCTTTAACTATGTTTTGTCTCAGGTACAAAGAACGACACCATGTCCAGCTTCTTGGACGTGGCTTCATTGCTGGCATAGATCTTAAGCAACAGAAGCGTGAACAGTCCCAGTTCTATGGAGACCTCATGGAAAAAAGACGGACATTGGAAGAAAAGGAACAGGAAGAGTAAGTGATGTTGATAATTATGTTGGTCACAATATGCTGGTTCATTTGCCTTAAGGGGGCTATATATATACTGATTCATTTGACTTTACAGAAAACTATACCCAAAAATGATTATTTAAGAAACTGTTTATATCACATTAAGTGGCATATTAAAGAATCTTACCAAACTGGAATATATATTTAAATAAATCTTGCCCTTTTACATCCCTTGACTTGAACCATTATTTAGTGATGGTCTCTGTGCTACCTCAGAGATCACCTGACCAGAAATACTGCAACTCTAACTGTAACAGGAAGAGGTGTGGAAGCAAAAGACCGAACTATGTCTGTTAATTGGTTCATTTGACCTAGCATGTATGGTTTGCTTGGATTGTTTGTGTGCACCGTGAATCCTACAATCCTAGGTGGTGGCCCTTATATTTTAAAATGTCAATTTTCTATTTAAGATTACCCAATGGCACATACAACTAAAAAAGTAATTTTTTATGAAAATTGTTTATTTACATGAAGCAGGGGTTTACATATGAGCTGTTAACATATGAGATCTCACTCAGCTGCACTCGTTCAGCTACAGCTGAATGAGTGCATTGTCATCCAGATGACCATAAAACAACAACTTTAGAGATTAAAGGGCAGGGGGTGTAGAAATAACTGATTCTGTATTCAGTCAGGATATAGTAGTGAATAAACAGAAGGCTAATGTAGAATCTTCTCTGCTGTTTGAGTTTTATTGTGCCTTCATACATGACATGTTTCAAATGTGTATACTTGAGAAAGGTGAAAACTCCACTACATGTCCTGTATGAAGGCACAATAAAACTCACTCACTAGCCTGTGAGCGAGACTGAATGAGTTTTTGATTTCTTGATTATACCTACGCTTTTCAAAGGAGCTTCATATGCACTTGGTTCTCAAACTCTGTCCGTCTTCCCACTCATTACTGGCATGCAAAGCCCAATTCATTTGTAATTCACAGATCTATGGACATCTCACCCAGGACAGCAGCAGTAGAATGTGTGTTTACTTGCATTTTAATGAGGCTGAGCTGATGTTCTTCACTGGGCCTATACTTTCATCTTTAAGTTCTCTCTCACTCCCTCTCTCTCACTCTCTCTCTCGGGCTCCTTCAAATGGTATTAACTCCGTAGTGACCAGTTAGCTCATTGCCTTCAACAAACGGCTTCAACCAACCTGGTTAAATATTATCCATGTGTAGGTTGTATCATCACTGTATCAGGCTATAGCAGGGATAACCAACCTTTTGAACCTGTGAGCAACATTCCGAAGTAAAACAGTTGGGGAGCGACACAAGCATGAAAAATATTCTTGGGGTGCCAAATAAGTGCTGTGGCCATTTTGTAGCCCCTATATGGATTGTCAACCTACATTGAGGCTCTGTTTGGCAGTACACCTGATTTTTATTCAACCAAAAGTTGTCTCCCAGCCTGGAATCCAAAAATAAGCACCTGCTTTGAGGCCACTGGGAGCAACATCCAAGGGGTTGGAGAGCAACATGTTGCTCACGAGCTACTGGTTGGGGATCACTGGGCTATAGCATTTGTTTCTACACATTTATTTTGTTTCCGTAAGGAAACGATTCCTGTATATGTTCAGTGTGACTGTTCTACTAATATGCATTTTAACAGGCTATATATATCTATTTGTGCGATTAAGAATTTGTCCCTCCAGTAGCTTTTGTGGGATACTGGTTGTTGACACCCAGCAGCAACATGAATTAGATGTTTTAGAATGACCTGCATTGCTTATACATTCAGAGTTAATTTTACCGATATGGAATAAACCATTTTGACCTATCTCAGGGTAAGGCTTCGCAAGCTAAGAAAAAAAGAAGCCAAGCAGCGCTGGGATGATAGGCACTGGTCTCAGAAGAAGCTGGATGAAATGACAGACAGGGACTGGCGTATATTCAGAGAAGATTACAGCATCACCACAAAAGGTGGCAAGATCCCCAATCCAATCCGCTCTTGGGTTGACTCAATTCTTCCTCCACATATACTGGAAGTTATTGACAAATGTGGCTATAAGGTGAGTACTTTAGGTGCTGGCATGTGAGGAACTGGTTGCACCTGTGCTAGGGTTCTATAGCTCTTCCATGCAGCATTTAATGACCTATATACAAAGCACGTCTTATGAATTCGATAAAAAAAAATATTAAGAAAAAGTCAGTATTTGAATGCAAGAAACTGTGGAAACACACTCTTACTGGCCTCTTGTGCAGTATGAATGGTTAAAAATATAATCTCTCTCCAGGTACATTGGGATTGGTTGTTGTGAGTATTGCCCCATAACCTGAGCATATCTTGTCGTTTCCATATATAGGAGCCAACTCCTATCCAGAGACAAGCCATCCCTATTGGTTTGCAGAACCGGGATATTATCGGTGTGGCTGAGACCGGTAGTGGTAAAACTGCGGCCTTCCTAATTCCTTTGTTGGTCTGGATTACAACTCTCCCCAAAATAGACAGGTAAATATTCTTGCTTTGAAAATGGTTTCCTTGGTGAAAGAAGGGAAATCTGTATGTATATTAATAGTGTGTGCACTGCTTGTTATATGACTATGCTTTCATATTTTCCTGTGTCCATGCGTACAGAGGAATAACAATACTTCCATAGTTTTATGGAATTTCACTTTGAGGGTTGTTTAAACTGTGTGTATATATGTATGTATTACTTTATTAGGCAATATGAGGATAATGAAAAGTTTTCACTTTACAACTTCCTATTCTACAAAGTCACTGTTTGCAGAAGAGAATGTGAGATTTCATGTGATTACACATGCGTTCTTCCAGCATGGGGGCACTATAACATGGAAGAATTTTGTCATCATTCATATGTCTGACATGTTCCTATTTATCTCATGAATGTACAAGTATCACTTTAAGTAGAAACAACCCAGAATATGTCTGAGTTCTATATAGTTGAAAACCTATGCATACTACTTGTGATTCACATACTGCAACCCGCCGAGCACCTTTTTAGGGCAATTCTACTTAACCTGAAACTGTCTGACCAGCACACTGAGTTCATGGGCAGTTTTACAATGTGAGTGCCTTCTCATTATATTTGGAGGTGAAAATAAATAGCACCCATAGATCAGCATTGTTCTTGTGTAGTAAGCTATAGAATAGTGAGATCAGTGTCTGTGCTTTTCAGGATTGAAGAATCTGACCAAGGGCCTTATGCCATTATTCTGGCTCCAACAAGAGAGTTGGCCCAACAGATTGAGGAGGAGACCATCAAGTTTGGAAAACCACTTGGAATTCGTACAGTCGCTGTTATTGGTGGTATCTCTCGTGAGGATCAGGGATTCCGACTGAGAATGGGCTGTGAGGTATGGTTCATATCTTTAACATATACCTTTGATGTTTTTATGACATTTCATTAATATAACAGATTACAGAATACATTTAATGGCCCAGTTTACAATCTAAAGGGTATTCTATTCTATGTATGCTATTTTATTTTGCAACCCTTATGCAAATGCTTCTGCTCACCCTGGACCACTTCTATTTCAAGTGACTGGGAGGGTACAGCAAATCAGCCAGCACTGCAATCAATGAGTAAATGCATGTGTGCTTATTCTTTGCTTTAATCAGAAGTGCTGGGAGACTCGCACAACTACACATGCAGTAAATGATTAGTTAAAAATGCCACACATGCAATTGCTGAAGTTTTGAGCACCCTCTCCCTCTCCTATGTATAGTGCTTGCCACTAACACATGATTATCTCTTCCTCTGAAAGATTGTAATTGCCACTCCTGGGCGTCTGATAGATGTACTCGAAAATCGCTACTTGGTTCTTAGTCGATGTACTTATGTGGTACTCGATGAGGCTGACCGTATGATTGACATGGGTTTTGAGCCTGATGTCCAGAAGATTCTAGAATACATGCCAGTGACAAACCAGAAGCCCGATACTGATGAGGCCGAAGATCCAGAGAAAATGACTGCCAACTTTGAATCCGGAAAACACAAATACAGACAGGTATTGTAGAGGATTGTAAGGCAGAAAGAGAAATTTAGGCTTTGTATATCTTATCTCATAATATTTATGTATATCAAAAATGTAAAACAGGTGTTTTTTGGAATAAATGTGATTCTGAAAGGCACTAAAACATAGTCTACTTTACCATGAATTTTTCATAGAGGTTTTACTCCTACAGTATAGATCTGAAATTCTTATGTAACAAACTCTAAGTGTTTAGACTGAAAAAGCGATGATTAAATGGGAATAGTATGTCGATTAGTACAAGTCACTGCATTCATTTGAATTTTCAATTGGCTTTCTTTCCGCCTTAGACTGTCATGTTTACAGCCACAATGCCACCGGCTGTCGAGCGTTTGGCAAGAAGCTATCTGCGTAGGCCTGCAGTGGTGTATATTGGCTCTGCTGGTAAACCTCATGAGAGAGTAGAGCAGAAGGTGTTCCTCACGTCAGAAGCAGAGAAGAGGTAAGCAGGTTTCCTATGAAGTTGTGTTGGTAAACTTGTGAGTAATGTATCAAATAGCTTATAAACTATTAGAAATGACTATACGTTGTGTGAATGACGGTGACTTTTGCTTTACTAAGCATAAATTACAGCTGTCTTCCTTCAGAGGTTTGTGCCAGCTTGTTATATTGGATTTTTGTTTTTTGCTTTTTAGGAAGAAATTGCTGGCCATCCTGGAGAAAGGATTTGATCCACCAATCATTATCTTTGTCAACCAGAAGAAGGGATGTGATGTGCTGGCAAAGTCTCTGGAGAAAATGGGGGTATGTACAATGCAACTGTCTACTATATATTGTGCACTATTTCAGACAAGGTATATGCTTGCCAAGATGTGGGTGAACCCACATCTAACTCTTCTTTGCCTGTAGTTAGTGAGCAATATCAATACTTTGCAGACAAAATTCTTCAATACTATATGCTTATCGCTTCCCTCTGACATCGGCAGGAAAAAAGTTTAAAAGTGAACAAAATGAGTACTATTCCATGATGGTTTGTTGACTGTATTGTTCATTTATTACAGTACAATGCTTGTACCTTGCATGGTGGCAAAGGCCAAGAACAAAGAGAGTTTGCGTTGTCCAACCTTAAAGCTGGAGCCAAGGATATACTGGTTGCCACTGACGTTGCTGGGCGTGGTATTGATATTCAGGATGTGTCTATGGTTGTGAATTATGACATGGCCAAGAATATTGAAGGTAAGCCTCATACCCACCTGTTTCTGTATTTTAAGACTTTATACATGTGTGATACATATGCAATTTTTTCCTCTCGCACATGTCCGGTATGTGGTTAAAACTTTACCATAAGTTTTGCCAAAGTTAAGAGGTAGTTACTATAATCAGGAGCAGTGCTTGTAAAGCTACCAGGATAGATATTGAGTGCAAGGCCATACCAGAAATGCTAAATTTATCAGTGTCCCTTTAACACTAAAATGTTGTTTATCCCTTGCAAATGTGTTTTTATAAACTTATCTTGGTAGTTGCTTATTCCTGACTGCATTTGTATGACATGTTGTTAGTTCTGAACTTAACCACAATCTTCTTCTTTGTAGATTATATCCATCGTATAGGAAGAACTGGAAGAGCTGGTAAGAGTGGTGTTGCCATCACTTTCCTGACCAAAGAAGATTCCTCTGTGTTCTATGACCTCAAGCAGGCCATTCTTGAAAGCCCAGTGTCCTCCTGTCCACCTGAACTGGCCAACCACCCTGATGCTCAACATAAGCCTGGCACAATTCTCACAAAGAAGAGGAGAGAGGAGACTATCTTTGCTTAACTCTGTCCCTCTGAGTCTTTCTAATTAAAGTCTGAGGGATTAAGAATGTGCTGCAGTTTCTAACATTGCTCCCTGGTAGCAGATGTCTGTGATGCAATTTAGAAAAACAGTGTATCTGTCTAGATGACTTGATGAACGTAAGCTTCAGATTTCTCTGGGTATTTAATTCTGGTTTCAGAATGCAAATGTTTTTTTTCAGGATACAGTGATCCTCTATTCAGAATCTGTCTTGTGTTTTGAAGTATGGAAATTAACTAGATCCACAAAGTAGATTATTTGGTATTTAGAATAGCCACCAAGCAAATGTCCTTGACAACAATCTATCCATTGATTTTTGTGCACACTTTTACTGCTTTAGTGAGGGCTTTCCTTTGCTTCTTTAGTACAGTCCTGATTGTATGGATGTATAGCAACATCTCATAGCACTGCAACTGTGATGTGATCCTGAGGCAGAACATGTGGTTTACCCTGAGGATCAACTGGTTATTTTTGTTTCTTTTTACCTGTTTTAGAGAAGTTTTAACCCATGGGAATTTTTCCTTGGTTTAAACTTGATTTCAGGTGTAAAAATGTAGAAAAGTTGCGTTTGCAATTGTCGGCTGTGGGTTGTAATTTGCAAGAAACACTAGTTGTGCCTCACTTTAGTAACTTTAACCCTTGAGTGAAAAGTGAAGATTATTGTTCTGATGACGTTCACCCAGTAAAGACAGCTCACTCTCATGGCTTCATGTACACTGCCCACCCCCTGCATTTCTGTACGTTCCATCCATGCTCCCACCTCGTTTTTTATACGGTGATTGCATTGCATTGAGCTGTTATGCAGATGTGTCTTGATGCCATGACACTGATGTTGGTATCAGAACTGGTAAGATACTTGCAAAGTAATATGTCCAGATCTACAGAAATGCCTGTGTGCTGTATGTGCCACAAATGGGCAAGTGGAACATCTACATCCACGTTTTACAAAGAAAAATTTCTATGATGAAAAATGTCATTAAATGCAACTATTTAACAGTCCTTTAAAATGTTGATGGTTTTAAAGTTATTTGCAAATGCAATGGGTATTAAAAGAGGTCTCTGTCTTTATATCTCCCTCCTCTGCTTTCCCTTGTATCATTGAAACATTATACCAGTAGTCGACTTTCCTTCAGACATGACTTCAGGTCCCACAATGCACGTAAAGTGAAGAGACCTAAGAAAGAGGAGAAATGTGCAAGGCAGTGTGAAGTCCAGAGGAGAGCAGATTTTCAAATACATTTGTTCTGTAGTGTGGCAGACAAAGAAGTGAATAGGAAAGGGCATTTTTCTGCAAAAGAAAAACCTGCCATTGTTTTGTTTTTAATAATTGCCCATTTTCGCCCCCCTGACAGCAATGAGTAGATGGCTGTACAGCTGTTCAGTTTTCAGCTGGTCTTCATTATTCTTTTTTGAAATATTTCTTTCCATTTCTGCCTCTTTCCAGCTTTCAAATGGAGTCACTGACCGGCAGCCACAGTACTCTTGCTCTGCGAGGCTTCAATGTTATATTATTACTTTTTCATACTTCTGTTTGTATTCGGGCCCTCTCAAATTCATCTTCCTCATTTCCTTCTTCAGTCTCTCATTTAAACCATCCTCGTTTAGACCCTAGCAATCACATAGCTGCTGAAATACCATACTGGAGAGCCGATGCTAAATAACTGGGGAAAAAACTTTAAAAAAAGTGAAGGCCAACTGCAGAATTTCAGTTGAAGGTCAGTCTCATAATATCAGTCTACATCATGCTAAAATGTCATTTAAAGGTGAACTACCCTTTTAATGCTTGCTTTGCAATTTGCAGCTTTTCTGCTAAACTACAATTTCACAAATTCTGCATTTAGTAATGTACCCTCCCTACCCTCATTTTAAATTACATAGTAAGAAGTTGCCAAAGAGTTCTATGTAAAGGCAAGTTCCACTAGCCAGCGTATTATGATATTATTTAAGGTTATTTATGGTTACTTTAACTTTACCCTTGTGGTAGCTATGGAATTGTATAGCAGCAGTTTATATTCAGAGAAGCAGAGTTAGGAACGTTTCCTGTACATGCCCAACTTGTACTTGGAAATTGGGCAACATCTGATTGGCAGATTCATTGTATCGGTCAGTGAAGCTCCTTTTCACTTCCTTCTGCTCTAATCCTTAAAGACATTAGAAAGATGACCAAGCAGTGTCCCTGTTAGCCGAACGGGTGGGAAGCATACAGGGTCGCTGTGTATGGCCTTTTTAAAGGAGTTGTTCACCTTGATTAACTTTTATTATGCTGTAGAGAGTGATCTTCTGAGACAATTTGCCATTGGTTTTCAGTTTTTGTTTGTGTGTTGTTTTTGAGTTTTTATTCGGCAGCTCTCCAGTTTGTAGTTTCAGCAATCCGGTTGCTACCATCCAAATTACCCTAGCAACCATGCAGTGAATGAGTAAGAGCCTGGAATATGAATGAGAGGCCCTGAAAAGAGAGACTAGTAATAAAAAGTAGCAATAATAATGTCTGTGTAGCCTTACAGAGCATTTGTTTTTTTAGATGGGGTCAGTGACCCCCATTTGAAAGCTGAAGAGAGTCAGAAGGCAGATAAACAAGCCTTTTAAGAATATCCCTATCCTGAAGTCTGCGCCTATTTAAACTTAAAACTGTGCTGATTGGTTTGAGGTGTGAACTATTGTGCTACAAACAGACCAGTAGCGTCAATAGTGTTTTGTAATCGTTGTATCTGTTTGTTCACCTACAAATTACAGTATTTTGGCAGGTAACGTCCTGTCTTATATGAGAGGCTGTTATTCAACAGTCCTGTATAGAGCCGTGACATTTAATCCCTGTCTATTTTCCAGTGCAAGAATAAAACCCATTTCATTATAAATAAAGCAGTCTGTTTATATAAACTGTAGTTTGAAGCAAGAGCGCACAATTTTTGCCCGTGCCTGGTAACAGCACATTATATTTCAATGCAAATAATACACTTTTTTTGGTTGTTCTGGTCCTATAACATGTCCTTGCAGTATAAATGCTCTTCATGCTTAAACTTCCCACTCCTAGAAACAAGAAACCCAATGTATTCCGTTTATTCTCTGGAATTGATATGCAAAAGGCAAATTGCTTGAGCTAGGGAGGGGCCATTTCTCCAAGATTTTGTATCTGTTACTGTGCAAGTATTCTGCGTTATTATTTTTATTACTGCTATCAAGCTCAGCTGGCTCAGCTTTAAATACTCCTGCACAAACCGTGTATAGAGGGGACTTGTTGCTGTTGCTTGAGCTTTATTGATCTTTGTGCAGTCGGAATCAGCAGTGGGTAGAACGTGGCATTTATACTGTGACCTCTATCTGGTTGTAAATGTTTTTTTTTTATAAAGGTATTTTTTTTTTCTTTTTCTATTGCAAAGTTCTGCTGATTAGAAATAAACCAGATGGGAGTAAGTTGAACTTGTGGTTATTTCCAGCGACTGATGCATCTATTTTCCCTTTTGTTCACCAGTTATACGGGCACCTTCATCACATGCCAGAAACAAACCGCACAATGAGTCTGTGGGTAACAGGCAAACATGAAAACATCTTTATTAGTTAGAAATCACATACAAGTAACCTGTAATCCCTGTAAGATAGGCGCAAGCTTGTTATAATACTGAGCAGCGAGGCCTTGCTGGGGGTTTTCTTTGTAATTAATCCCAAAATCAGTGTCCAGAGTTTCTTCCCCCCTGTCTGTGCCAGTGTGCTTGTAACAAGTTATCTATGGACCATGTAAACCCAAAAGGGGCCACCACCATTTTCACATTCTAAAGGATCAATAATGCTTCTGACAGTTGCTTTTTTTTTTTCTATATTTTAATTTTTCTAATATTTAAATTTCCAAAATGAATTCAGTTTAATTTCTTCTTTCTTGTTTTCCATCGGCAGCTCAGTAAACCAAATCTGTTTAATGCACAGCTGCTCTACCCAGCATGCTCCCAGAGCCACTTAAATGTTCCTTCATTCAGTATTCTGGACAGCACCAGTGATTGGATCTGTAGGGAGTAAACAGAAGCTCACGTCTCTCATTTCTCAAGCAGAATGGGCCCACTCACATGGTGCAAATGTCGCCCCTCCTTCTGTCACGTACATGTCTGAATGAATGGGTAGAATTGGGTAAACTCCAACATATCTGAGCAGCTTAAAGGTAAGAGTAAAAAAAAAAAAAAATTTGAAAATTAATTCGTAAACATAGAAAAATAAACACCAAATAACGCTTTTATTAAGGAATAACTTACCGAAACTCTGCTTCCACTCCTCTTCAGAAAAGGAGACAGGGTGACAATCCATCATTCAGCGCGTGATTTCTCCTCCCTGGCTATCTCCTATAAGGAAGGCAGGGAGGAGAAATCGAGCGCCGCACGATGGATTGCGCCCGATCACCTTTTCGGAAAAGGAAAAAGTTATTTCTTAACAAAGGCTTTGCAATTTAAGTGTTCTTTGTCTTGGTGTTTATTTTTCTATTTTTACTAGCGAATTAAAAAAAAAAAAAAAAATTACCCTTTAAGGATAGGTGGTGTTGGAGAAGGTAGCAGTTTAGTGGGAGGCACAGTCCTAATCAGCATGGTAACTCCAACCTTTTTCCTAAAGGGTAGATACTCATTACTTAATATTATGGTTTCAGTTATCCGTTACATATAATTGCTTACAGCATGTGCCAAAAGGATTAAAGGGGTCGTTCACCTTCCAAACACTTTTTTTCTGTTCAGTTGTTTTCAAATTGTTCCCCAGAAATATTTTTTCAATACTTTCCATTATTTATCTTTTACTGATTTTCCAAAATCTAAGTTTAAGTTGAATGTTGGTGTCTCTGGTGTTTGTCTGGCAGCTCAGTAATTCACGTGCAGATTTTAAACCAGGGGTCCCCAACCTTTTTTTTTACCCGTGAGCCACATTCAAATGTAAAAAGAGTTGGGGAGCAACACAAACATGAAATCGTTCCTTGGGGTGACAAATAAATGTGTGGTTGGCCATTTGGTAGCCCCTATGTTTACTGGCAGGCTACAGGAGTCTCTACTTGGCACTATACTTTTATGCAATTAAAACTTGCCTCCAAGCCTGGAATTCAAAAATAAGCACCTGCTTTGAGGACCATAAGAGCAACATCCAAGGGGTTGGAGAGCAACATGTTGCTCACGAGCTACTGGTTGGTGATCACTGCTCTAAACTGTTACAATTTTGCAACATTTTGTTGATGCATTTCTCAGAAGCATCTCTGGAGTATTAGCAACTATTGTATCAATTCTAACAGCTGCCTGTAATGAAACCCAGAGATTCTGCTCAGCAGGGACAAAGATAAGAAATGTATCCATTAAATGTATTAGTTTAGAACAGTTACAGGGTCAGCGACCCCCCCCCCCTTCTCTGAGCTTCTTTAAAAAGTGAAAAATGTCACATAGGAAACAGAAAGTAATTGGAAGAAGTCCATATTTCTGGTGATCTATCTGAAAACAACTAGTTGTTTGAAGGTGAACAACCCCTTTAAGCAGCACATGAGAGCACACGTAGTTGTATATGAACTATGTAATAAGAATTAAGGTACATAACAGGGGAACCGGGAGGTCAGACAGACAGAATGATTTGGCATTATCATGTGCCAATGTTCCTCCGTTAATCACAATGGCTCACGTCTCATAGGGAAACTAATCAAGCTTATTTTCTGTTTGGAACTCAACCAGGTGCCAAAGTATTCTTCCAAAAATCTCTTGACATATAGATGACTAAAAAAAAATGAAACTGGATGGCTTTTTTTTTTTTGTATATTTTTTGTGCAGAATTAACACTTCAAGCCACAGATGCCAAAATCTGCTGCATTGGCCCTAAAGTGTCACAGTTCCCATAGGCTTTGCTCAATGATCTGTGACATGTAGTGTGATTACTGATATATGGGACAAAGGACAAAGACTGCTGGCACTGCAAGGGTTAAAATGCACACCAGTCAGTGGGTCTAGTGAACACTAACCCCATATGTAATATGAGCTAAGTTTGCTCAGGAGCAGTAACCCATAGCAACCAATTAGATGTATGGATTCAATTCTGCTGATTAGTTGCTATGAGTTACTGCCCCAGGCAAAGTTAGTGCATTTTATTGCATGACCCAGTAAAGCTGTTATTTGTGGCAAATATAGTAAATGAATAAATGAGGGGTTTTGGATAGGGATGCAGGGAATCCAGGATTCAGTTTGGGATTTGGCCTTTTTCAGCAGGATTCAGATTCGGCCGATTCCTTCTGCCCATTCGTTCTGAATCCGAATCCTAATTTGCATATGTAAATTAGGGGTCAGGGAGGAAAATCTCATGACTTTTTTCACAGAACAAGGAAATAAAAAATGTTTTCGCCTTCCCACCCCTAATTCGGCCAAATCTTTCACAAAGGATTCGGGGGGGTTCTGCTGAATCCAGAATAGTGGATCCATTGCATCCCTAGTTTTGGATGATCTATTTCAACACCGAGTGACTGGCTGAACATTGGACTGTGCAGCTGTTGCTGTAGAGGTGGTTTTTCAGCTGGCCATATTCCTGAGTCGCATGATAAAGTGCGCTGAGTTTACAGGCAGCCTTCTGAGGTAACATCCAATAAGACTTCTTGCTGGGCCTCACATCTGGATTTATAATGAAGGGATTCCTTATCACACACTTGTCTAGCTCTCTGTTTGAGACAAGTAGCAGCCATTTATGATTGTGTCTTTCTCAATGAGAACTAATAGGTAACACTTGCACACAGCAACAACCCTAGCAGCCAGGATTAAATAGTTCAGCCAGCTGAGAAACAGCATTGGATAACTGCAGGTAGCACAGGTTTTTACCCCTGAAGTAAAGGAGAACAAATATGGCATTTTTATGAGTAAACTCTTCCTTTACCCTTTGCTTCCCTATAACTAGTCATACATGTCCTGAGACAATTTTGTACAAATTTGAGTTGGTATCAACTACGTTAATCGGGTTGGATATAACAAAGCTCATTTGTGGCCAGTGCATGGCTAGTTGGCAAATGAGAAAGTGAAGATGAACTGCAGCTCCTCATCACTTTCTTTCTGCCGTTCCAGTTGTTCTGACTTTTGGCCCAAATGAGTGGAAGAATAGAAAGGCATCCATACTACATATAGCCCCTCATACAGTATCTTTGTGTTTGACTTATGCGCTGACTCTCTGGACACTGTTGGCTCAGCCTGTGCATGTATAGTTGTATACAGTGGACTTTCTCTTTCTGTGTTCATTTGTAATGGCAACCACTTGGGTAGGAAATGGCTGTTTGTTGGATGGATGGTGGGTGGCAGGTAAGACTTTCCTGGATGGCATATTTATTTCCATAGTCCCTGCAATCCCCAGGAGTCCCTAACTTCTAATAACTCGGGCCCAGTGCAAAGATTACGTTGGTTTAGGAAGGCCATGGAGGTAATATGTAGTTGGCCACTCTAGGAGTGTAGGAGTTTGGTTGCTGCTCATTACTGCTGCTTATTACTAATGACAAGGAAAGGTGGAGTGGGTAGACCATTGCCCACCTCCTTTGTTCCCAAGGCTGTACCCTCTTTATTTTACAAACATGGTTTCTCCCAAAATTTCTGCAAACCGAGAACTATTTTTGCCCTTTCCTATCCACCATCTTGTTTCTCTTTTGTTGCCCTTGTCTAAGGAGACTGTGCATTACAAAGGAAAGCTTCCCATTGTCTCCTCTAATACACAGAGACTGTCACATCTCAGCCATCATTTATACTGAAATGACTAGTTGATAAAGGCAAAGCCAGATCATCCCATCCAATATCTCATTGCACTGGGGCATATTAATTACGGCAAGAAACAGCTTAATGCTAATGACAGATCAGCAAGGGATGTCTGCTAAATGAAAGCTCAGCTTTGCAAATGAAAGGCTGCTCATCTCCTCACTGGCACCAATGATCAGACTTCTTACAAGACTTTGTGGCACAGAAGGGGTTAACCATAAAACCAAACCCCCCCATTACATTAATTAGCTTTTTCCTTCTCTAAAAATAAAATCGATAAAGAACTGCAACAGTTTTGTTTTAAAAATTGTTTTTTTTTTGTTTTTTTTAAACTAATGATACAAATGTAAAAATTTAGGAAGGTTTCCAAAAGGGGAGAATGTAAACTTCCGACTAGTGTTTCCAGATATAAGAGCAAGAGGGAAGGGGGTTGCAGAATGTTGCTGTTAGTACGTGCAGGCTCTGATACATAAGTGCAGTGTTTATATGCCTCTATCTCATAGTGTGCAAACTCTTCAAAAACATTCAAACATGCCGTACGAAGGGGAAATTTGTACAATGGTGGCAGACTAAGTGGTAGCCCAATATACCTTTGTGCATACAGGTTCTTACAGGAAAATCAGGAGCTTGCTCTTCTTCTTTTGTGGCGCAAGGCTAAGGTGCAGTGTTCTGCCAGTAACACATACAGAACAAAACACTGGGCACAGTACAAAGAACAGACTGTGTTTAGCCACAAGTTCCAGTTCTGCAAGTACAGTAGTAAAACCAGAGAAAGGGCATTGGTATAAAAGAGTAACTGAGCAAGTATTAGCCCTAGTGCATAACTGCTTGGGGCTCCTTCTCATTTTCCTTGGCAGAATTTCACTGCACCCCAAGTTTAACTGACATTCATGTTGCAGTTCCACAATATAACTATTTACAGCACTCACTCAGCCCCCTGATAGTGGCTATACCTGATCATTGCACCTGAACCCATGCTACTCTACTTGTACAACATTGGGTCACTGGATTATTGACACAATGATTTAGTAACTTAAATGCAGGAGACTGAGCCTGCACCTCTCCGGCAGCTTCCAAAAGCCAAGGTTTGTAGATTTTGGACAGAAGCTGGGGGGGATGCTGACATTGCTGCACAGCCTTTGGTTATTGAAGGGGGTTAAAGTAACATATTCCACCCTATACTCCTGCTGCTGGGAAATATGTCCAAGCTGAGATTGAGCATGAGTTGAGCCCTTAATGTTGTTGGATTATTACACTGAGACAGTACCACAGATCAATAAGTACTAGTGTTACTATATACATGTACATATATAGGACAGATGCATTAAAATAACACACTATTTAAGTCTGTCAATTCATCAAAAAAATGGGGAAAAACTGTGAGACTCTCTTCTATGTGCCAAATACTCCTCAAGTGTTGTGACATCATTAGGAAGACTATCTCTACTTTCTATTCTCTACAGATCTCTTCTTCTCTCTCTTCTGCTGATTGTATTACACCATACAAAGACCCCACCATGCCAGACAAATGATACTATGAAACAGTCATTATATCCCACCTAGCTTTCCTGCTTCAAGAAATGAGAGACATGATTAAAGGGATGGAAATGTCTATCAGATAATGGCCTCTGACTTCAGTTTCTGTTTTTAAGCTCCCCATAGACGCAACAATCTTTCCCTGG
>CM044433.1:138702144-138736048 GCA_024363595.1 Xenopus borealis | reverse complement strand
AATCTTCAACAGTACAGAGGACAGTCAACAAAACATCTGAATTGAAGTCAGTATTAATCTTTAAAAATGTGATTCACGTAATCGTGTAAAAATGGAGAATAAAGCAACTCCATTAAATTCCAAGATTAAAATGATTTAGGTTAGGGCCACATGGGGCAAAAATCAGCCTGCTGAAATGCTCAGGTCGATTCCAGTCCCTAATGCCGGCAGTAGCCCCCTTCTTTTTTCACTTGCAGAACTTACACACTTGGTGGATTTCCGCACAAAATCCTGGAGCCGAGAGAATGGTTCCAGGCAGAAGAAAGTGGGGGGGAGTTACTGCCGGTGCTAAGGGCTAAAATCTGCCTGTTGTTTTGCTGCCGTCCCTGGAAGGGTTGGGTCACCTACTTGCGCTTGTTCTGTGTTCAGCTGATTTCTGTTCATTTAAGGGGCACCTTACGTGCCATAGCCCTTATCCGCATATATCATATTCATGTGCCCTAGCCATTATAAGCAATCTATTGTAAACCAGGAAAAGCCTCCGTCTTCCAAATACAAACTAGAAGTCCCAGCATGCCAGCTTCATATAAACACATTTATAAGGAATTCTGGGAGTTGTATTTCTGTAGTTCTAGAGCACAGACCATTGTATTTTTGAATGTACAAGGCCAGGGCTGGACTGAGAATTAAAATAGGCCCTGGCATTTCAGGTACACAGAGGCCCATCAGCCCACATAGAGGCCCAAACAGCCCCCACCAGCCCACTAAACACTGACTTTCTATGGGACCTTATAGCAGCCCCTCTGGCATTTGCCTTAACCCACAAATGGCCAGTCCGGGCCTGTACAAGGCTGTGTATTCAAGCTGCATTATACAAATATACATTTTATTTTTGTGTGCAAAAAGATATAAAGATATCGGGCCTATTTCACTAGCATAGGTCGTAAATGACACTACGACAGTTACCACCAGTTATTAGCCTTGGTTGGTATAATACTAGTTAGAAAATGATAACAATGAAAGTGATAGCAAATATCTGGTTGCTATTGGTAAGGGTGCAATCCAGTGCACTTACCACATACCAAATTGTTTTAATCTAATTTGGATCCTGCTATTTTGCTGAACCCCCATCTGAATTAGGTACATGACTGGCAACTCATTATTAAATGTGTGATTTGGCCTGACTGCTTGATATCTAAATGCAGGAACAGTTTTAACATAGGTAAGAGAAGACCTTTTATGCTTCAAATGGGCATTTTAGAGACAATTTAGATAAAATACACAGGATAAAATATATTTTTTAACACTTATTTGATGTTTTCCGCATCATTATAACCTGCAGCACTCTAGGCTGAGGTTAGGCATCTCATGTACTGTATTTAATCCCCTACCATGGGGCCCTATGATTGCCTATCTCTGGCCCTATCTAAATAATCACCTTAGATAATGACAAGTGACTATTTTACTATTCTACACACACATACACCTTATCGGCCGTCAGCTACAAATGAAATATATATCAAAGCAATTTCTAGAGAGGGATGTCAGATTATGCATTAATGCATTCTGTGTGAAGAATACCTTCCGTCTAAAGAAGTTGCATTCATTACAGAATTAGGCACCAAAAACAGCAGGTCTTATGGTCATTATTAGTCATTGGAGTAGACTGGCATTCTGGGAAGCTGTAGTGAATGAGCCGGAATGATAGTCGTTTCCTCAATTCCAAAATATCAAGACTGACTCCTGATATACATAAACCAACTGCTCAGCTGGATAGTAATTAAGGCTCCTCTTTTGAAGAGACTTTAACAAATTAGTGAAAGATAATACCAAGTAAGTGGTAAATCACCAGCTGATCACTAGCATGGATGCCCAGGCACTATGGCCATGGTTTCTAAGTAACGTGCGTTAAAAAGAACATACACCAAGTGACGAATTGAAGTGCAGGCAATATGATGTTCTCAGCTGCCATTTTGCACATTTTTAGAGCTGTAGATAAAAATGTACGTTACACATTGTCTGACAGATAATAACATCAGTCAGTACACAGTGAATCAATGTCCCACGTGCCCCTGTCCTCTGCAGGGTCAGTGTTGGGGGGAACAAGGAAGACACAGAGAAAGTGAATCGTGCCGTTCCTGGTCCCTGAGGATGTCTACAAGAACCTAGATACCATCTGATTTTCTTCCTTCTCTAACATGAGAACTGGAAGATACTTTGGCTACATGATAGGATCTGATATTTTTTGCTTGGTCTGTGCTAATTGCAGCTAATATCATAGCCGACAAGTGATCAGTGCAGGGGGGCATCATTCCCAAAGAGAATGCTGTCAAAGCCTATTCTATGTGATGTAGCGCTGCATTGTGGAGCCAGGCCTAGCAGAAGATATATAGATATATATTGTATTGCTGAGAATATATAAATATATATGTATATGAATATATATGAATGTCTGTCACTTTTGTAAACCTATGACTTTGTACCTATGTAATGGACGTGCTGGATAAAAGGTATCTGTAGAGATTGCCCAATGGGTTTAACATAGGAGGCCTTACAATGCTTCCAGCTTCAGTGGGTGTATACATATTATTGTGTGTGTGTGTTTTAAGCACCATGCTGCTTTGGATTGTAAAGCACAGAAACAACTTATCTTAATATGATCCCTTTCAGCAGCTGGCACTGCAAAGGTGCATCTACTTCTCTCTGTTTTAACCTCTTGTTTTGCAGCCAATAACTACCAGGCACCCGCTATATGATTTTCACCAGTACACTTTTGCCTTTTGGAGCTACCCTGGAATTTGCACTCGGGGGTTTGTGCCTCCTGACATGCACTGCCATGCAGGAGGAGTGTGTGTATGTGTGTAGGATGGGTGAGTGCAGTGAGATCACTTTCAATAACTGTCCTTAGGCCATGGACGGTTACGCTGCCAGTTCCTGTCATTATGGTTCTGCTCAGAATCCCGCTCCAGGAGCCGGTCCTGAGAATCATGCCCATTGGTGCTGTTCAGTCCACTGTTGTGGTGCCTGTGGGGCTGGTACAGGTCAGTGTAGGTGTCAGAGTACTCATCCTCAAGGTGATGAGAGCTTCTTTGTGATGAAGCCGTCCATGTTTTTCGGGATGTCTCACTGGCCTCATCTGACTGCATCAAACTGTCACGCTCCACGGGTGAGTGCTCATTGGCTCGATCTGAGAGAAGCTCCTGGTTCTGAATGAACAGAAACACTTATCAAATGACAGTACGAGACATTCCCCATTAAGCACAATACCAGTATAGGCAAGTCTAGTCTTCAACAGAAGATCAGAACAGGTCAAACCCAAAAGACATAATAAAAGCTGTGTACGGTTGCTCTTTGGCAAATGTAGCCGCAGTTCTCTACATAATTAGTAAAGGCAAATAGTGTTCCTATAAATGAAGGACTTGTTGGGTAAGTCTCACGGATTGCTGTCACTCTTGAGATCCTCAGTGAGAAAAACAAAGAGGATGATAGCAGCCGCTGAGGCCTCAGGTCACAACACTGACAGTCATACAAGGCTTATCTGTTGAAATGTTTCTCTGCTTGCTTCTGGTTTTGAGTTGGGCAAACTATTTAAAGGGCTAGTTGAAGCACAATATAATTTTATCAAACCTTATGGCTAGGGCCAGATACTTTAGATTCTATGGGGATGGAGAATCTTCTGCCTAGCTGGTCACCATCTCTTTCTGTAGGAAGAGCGTGTTTCTGCGGAAAATGCAAAATGTTGTGCTTCAGCACCAAAATCCACTGTGCCTGCCTGCACCCAAGTGGAGACAATGCTTCCAGCTACAAGCAGGCGGGAGCAGAGGTGAAGTGAATGCTCGGCCTGTGTTTCTCTGCAGGCCGAGATGCGTATTTGCCTGGCCCTTGCCTAATATAGAGGTGATAAATCTAAATATAATTTTAACAAATGAGAGAAAACACATTTATAAACAAATTCTCAGTATAAAGATCCATTATCCGGAAAAGCTTAGCTACCATAGTCTTCATTTTTTTTTAAATGATTTCCTTTATATCTGTATTAATAAAACAGTACCTTGTACTTGATCCCATCTAAGATATAATCAATCCTTATTGGAGACAAGCCCTTTAGGATTATTTAATGTTTAAACAATTTGTTTTCGGAGACTTTAAGCATGTTATGGAATTATGGAAAGACCCCTTATTTGGAAAACTGCAGGTCCTGAGCATTCTGGACAACAAGTGCCATACCTGAACATGAAATCAACTTTTTCAACAGACTTAAAGCCATTTGTAAATGTAATTGCTATAGAAATTAGCATGTCAGTTGTTTTATCCTGATAACTGAAACAATGTAGCAGAAACTAGCCAACTAACAAGACGTGTGAAGAAGCATGCACAGCATTATGGGGAATAAAGCCTTGGCTTCTGCTACATTTTTTCAAGAATCAGAGCCTGCAGTGTAGAAAGGTCCAGATAAATACTAACTTCAACTGCAATTACATTTACAAAAATCTCTCATTAAACATTTTCAGTGCTTCTGAGAATTAAAATAGGCCCATAGTACATAGAGGCCCAAACAGCACCTACCAACCCACTAAATACTTTCTATGGAACCTTCTTGCACTTGCCAGAACCCACAAATTGACAGTTGGGGCTTGCTTCTGAGACATATTACAAGTTTTTCGAATTACATTTTCAGCACTTTATTCCAAGAGGTTATATACCTGTAAACCTGGAATGGCAGCTGGGGGTGTGATGAGATTCTGACTATTTTGGGGGTGCAGCGGGTGGTGTGTAGCTTTCCAATAAACCTCCATGTACTCCGCAAGGTGCTCACAGGCATCTTCCAGCTGGTTCTCATCCAATATCACATCAAACATTTCCTAGAGAAGAGCAAAAAAAAAAATCATTCATGCACGGAGCAGCTGTCAGATTTCATTCAGTAAGCCAGTGTCCATGGAGAGGGGTCTAATGTGAGAGACAGATATAGACAGTGACAGATATAGAAAGGCTGCTGGTACTATATCTGAGCTATTTATGCTCCCTTTCAGTTTTGATGCACATCTTCAATTCAACATTGCTCACCGCTAATTTTCAAGGTCAGATTATTTCTGTCAGCCACTTGACTTCTTGGAATGTTATGGGGCCTACCCTCTCCCAACATTCAAGTAAAAGAGATAATTACATTTTGATGACATTTAATGTAACTTTAGATCTATTGCTTCTATATGTTTCATAATTTAAAATGGTTTGTACTGCGGACAGTAAAGAGTCATTACATTTCATCTTCCAATAACTAAACAATCATCTCTGATTCATTATTTTACTGTCACACAGGGGAACTGCACTTTGGTGTGTTTGTCTCATCACATAAGCATGTTATAGAGAGCTTAGCAAAGATGACATTTCCATTCAGATTAACATTAGGTTAAAGTCAAACTAACTGTCTATATCAGGGATCCCAAACCTTTTTTTTATCCATGAGCCACAGTCTATTGTAAATAAAAGTTGTAGAACAACACAAGCATGAACAAAAATACCTGGGGTGCAAATTGTAGGCTGTTATTAATTATTAGTAACCCCTATGTCAAAGGTCCCCAGCCTGTGATTCACATTGAAATGTAAACAAAGTTGGAGAGCAACAATCTTGCACAAAGTTCCTAAGGGTTCAACATATGGCATGTGATTGGCTATTCAGTAGCCCCTGTGTGGACTGGTAATCTACAGGAGGCTCTGTTTGGAAGTACATCTTGGTTTATGCAACTAAAACTTGCCTCCAGGAATTCATAAATAAGCACCTACTTTGAGGCCACTGGGAGCAACATCCAATGGGTTCGAGAACAACATGTCGCCACCGCCACTGCTTTGGCAGACGGATTTGCGGAAAGGCCACAAAGGCAGCAGGATTTTAGGGGGGCAGCATTTTGCCCAACCACATCCACATCGGTTTGGAAGATCTAGTGCTGCTCATGAGATACGATAGTTTTTTAAATTTCCTGTGGGCCAATCCCCAATGTACCCGACCTGTTGATGAAAATGTGTGCCTGTACACGAATGAAGGGAAGGGGACAGGGTGATGAACGGCATTGGGCCTATGTAAGTCCGGCCCTGTGCTTGGGTCTGTACAAATGAAGCCACAAGGATTAATGTGCTAAATTTGCCGTGACACAAGATAAACTGATCTAAAGTCATGTAAACTCATTTAACTTTTCCAATAGCATGCAATACCACCACTGTCCACATGAGGCCTCAAAAAAAATCCTTAAAGGGATTCTGTCATGGGGGAAAAACATTTCACAAAAGAACAAACTGATTTTTTATATTTAATTTTGAAATCTGACATGAGGCTAGACATATTATCAGTTTACCAGGTGCCCCAGTCATGTGACTTGTGTTCTGATAAACTTCAGTCACTCTTTACTGCTGTACTGCAGGCAGCCTAACAACAGAACAATGAGAAGGTAACCAGATAACAGCTCCCTAACACAAGATAACAGCTGCCTGGTAGATCTAAGAACAGCACTCAGTAGTAAAACCCAGCAGTTCCATCCTAGAGTGCTGGCTCTTTCTTAAAGCACATGACCAGGCAAAATTGCCTGAAATGGTGAGATCAGATGGCTGCCTACATAATAACATTACAAGTAAAAAAAATTCACTTGCATATATAAAATGATTGTTGTCTTGGTTTTTGTTGTAAAAAGTACTGGAGTCATGGCACCATTGGCATATTCTCTGTTAGTGTTGGCTGCAATTAGCCATGTGTGCCATGAGCCTTACATTTATTTTCCATCAACTTTCCCATGGGCGCAATCACATAAAAATAAAGGCAGGGTTTGCCTCGCGGTCTGGAATCTAAAACAGCAAATACAATGGTTCCTGCCATTAATATTCAATGAGTCCTTTAGGGATTCTCTTCTCACTTACTGGAGGGAAATATTTTCATCCATGGATCACCAGCAGGATTAAAAGCATTCTTTTATTGAAAAATTTTAAAAACATTGAAGCACACCATGGTTAACAAGCTTGGCGCATTTCATGGTCACAGCCACTTTTTCAAAAGCTACTTACTGGAGGGCACTGAATCAGCTTGTCGGCTGCCAGCATCTGGACATTGAGATGTTTGACTTGGGATTTCCCTCTGGATTTTATTAGCCTCTGCAGTACCTAGAAAGTATATACATGGTAAATTATGTGTGGCAATTAATATTAATAGATAAATCAATATCAGTACATATAGTACCCTATATTTACCTCTAGTACACTACACAATATTAAAATATTAAACTGCATTACACAATGTTAAAGGAGAAGGAAAGGCTTAAATTAACTAAGCTTTATCAGAAAGGTCTATATAAATACACCAGTAAACCCTCAAAGTAATGCTGCTCTGAGTCCTCTGTCAAAATAAACACTGCATTTCTTTCCTTCTATTGTGTACACATGCTTCTGTATCAGACTTCCTGGTTTCAGCTAAAACCTCCTTGCCCCGGGTATGAGCATGCTCAGTTTGCTCCTCTCTCCCTCTCCCCCTCCCTATTCATTCCCACCTTCCCTCCCTGCTGTAATCTGAACCCACAGCTATGAGTGAACAGGGAGAGACTCAGACAGGAAGTGATGTGATGCCAAGCTAATAACAGTAAGAACTTCTAGAGCTTTTTACTCAGGTATGGTAAAGCATTCTACAGAATAAATTTAGCATTCTAGCTTGCACTATTGGGTTGATCTATTGACAATAATCTGCCTCAGTAACTTTGCTTCTTCTTTAACTATATTTAAATGGTTAATATTTAGAATGGGAATGTTTAAGTAATTAAATCTTACCGCTGAACATCTCTACTATACAATAAGTCAATGGAATCCTACAAGTCAAGTTCTAGGATCTATGGCTCACCTTTGGAGAAGACACTTTTACAAATACGATAATGGGGGCCAGTGATGTTTTGCTCAGCTGAGTGGGATGGTTGATTGTATCAGCATCTAAAATAACCAGCTGGAGAGTCTTGGCCAGCTCAAAGATTCTTTCAATCTCACTCTGGACCTCAGCTGAAAAGGGGCAAAGGATACAACATAGTTCCAGTATGTAAAGTTAAGAGAAATACAGAGCCTACATCAAGAGAGCACTCGTGTGAAAATTGCCAATAAAGTACACTTAATGTGTGTATATAGCCTCAAAACCAAGTTGTTTCACAAAAGAAATAAAGCTACAATCAAGTGACTTATCTAAAAAATTATTGTATATGCAGTTTCAGAAATACAACAAAACCAGCCTGTACAAACTAGGCTATTATACATCTGATCAGCCTACTGACTGAACATTCATTTGCTGCCACGTGGCACATGTATGACTTTGCCAAGCAAGGAATGAATGCACATGTATTTCAGGTCTTACCGATGCTTGAGCGGGTGCTAGAGCGCTCAATGATAGCTCTCTTGCCTGGGTTGTTCAGCACAGAACGCTTAGCCAATGACAAATCAGCAGTCACCCGAGTTATGGAGATTCTGAAAATAGAAAGTGGTAGACATACATTCTTTCAAAAAAATGTGCAGGGTTTATATTTTTAGAATTATTTTAGAACTAAAGTACTTTTGTGCTACCAGTGAGTTTCAGCCTTATCCAACTGGCATTTTTGTAATTAGCCATGAGCCCGGGCCAGTGGTTGATGGCAGATTTGCCCTACTGCTTGGATACTATTGTACTTTTAAAAAAGCCGCCATACACTAATTTTCTTCAAGACAACTGCATAAGATGCAATAATCTTATAGAACATAATAGGGTGGATGAGGTTGGGATATGGAGTACCATCATGTTATGGAGATACCTTGGTGAGATGAAGCGTTTATGTAGCACCAAATAGTTCAAAGACAGGAGTTGTGGAGCACAATATGATGTGAAAGGAGGGGTTATATGCAGGGCTGCCATCAGGGGGGTACAGGGGGTACTCTTGTACCAGGCGCAGGCCTAAGGGGGTCATGCTGTGCTGCAGTTTTCAAAATAGCCAGGGTCCCCTTGACAACTACAAAGCCTTGCCGCTGCTTCCAAAGTCCTGAATCACTAAGTGCCGAGGTCCTGAAGTCATGAAAAAAGCCGAACTTGAAGTACAGAAGCCACGTAAAGACCCAAAGTCACTAAAGGAGCTGAACTTGAAGTCTTGAAGCGACAAATTCAGGTCTTCTGTAAACCTCTGGCCAACATGTATTATTTTAATACTCTATAGGCCCCTGCCACCAATGTTTTTTCAAAAAATATTCTTTGGGGCCTGTTTTTTTAACTTGTAATGTGGGCCCTGGCATCAACATTTTTTAACTTATGGGGGCCCTTACCACCATTCTAAAAAAACTTTCATGGGGGCCTGGCACCAGTGTTTAAAAAAAAAAAAAAAACTTTTATGGGAATGTTTTTTTTAACTTATAGGGGGGCCCTGGTCACCAATTATTTTTTTAACTTGTAGGGGGGCCCTGACCACCAATTTTTTTAGAAAACTTTTATGGGGGGCCCTGGCACCACAGTTGTTTTTTTTAACTTATAGGGGTGCACTGACCATCAATGGCTTTTTAGAACTTGTGTGTGGGGGGAATTTACTTTTTTTAGTGTGGATGTCTGTGTGGTCTTTTAACTGTGGAGTGAGATCCGGGGTGGGGCTGGAATGGGCGGGGCCCAGGGGGCTGATGAAAATGTTGTTGTACAGGGCCCCATGATTTCTAATGGTGGCCCTGGTTATATTGCATACCATATTTTCAGATGAGAGGATATTATGATGCAGTAAGTTTATGGATAATTAATGGGTGTACCATGGTGTATGACAAACTAATGTTGCATAATAGGATGTGAGGGTTTTCAGAGACTTTAGTGACATGTAGTGTTTGATAAGGGGGTACACCAAAAGCCAAAAACCATGTCTTTCTCCTCCAGGAAACACATTTTATAAAAAACATTATGTGTGCATCAGGTGTCTAAAATAAAGCCTTTAAAAACAGGTTACATGTAGTTATTTGCATGCACTCTCACCTGCCATCAAATCTGTGTTTCAGGAAGTCAAAGAGAGCTTTCTGCATCATGTCAGTGACCTGGAGTTGCAGATAGGAGAAATATAAAGATAAATAAAGAATACTGTATGGGTCATACAAGCGCAGTGCAGTCAATGTCCATAATGCAGATTCACAACACAAGTCTAACCCAAAATGTAAGGAATTTCACCTTCAGTTTACTGAAATGAAAGTACTAATAATTAAGCTTGGCTCAATATGATTTTTGGATAGTTGTCAGGAGCAGTACTTTATAATTTCTTTAGCTGCCTGCCGCAAACTGCAGCTTGGCTCTGAATATGTCTGTCTTGTCCAAGTCTGGGAAATGAGACCTTTCCAGAAAGTGTTATAAAACAAGTTTCCTGTTGTGAAGGAGATCAGCACCATTGATAAGGGCTCATTTAAAAGGCTTTAACATTATTTAGAATGAATACAAATAAGGGATAAGGATAGTGCATAGATGTTTGGACTTATAAGAGGAGTCAGGAATCGTAATGATGTAGACAAACATTGGATGGTGGTAGACTGACTTTGCCTTAAGTGTTCTGGCACCGAGGGTTGTATGTCACAATTACCTGCCTGTGTACACTATTGGCTTCTTTTGCTGTTACTGATGCTAAGGCTAAGACATCCTTTTGCCAATTAGATGTTTGTTGACTAGTCCCATTTACTTGCATTCTTATTAAATGTATCTGCACCTGCAATAATGGTATAGGTTTTGTGGAATGAATATTATGGGGCAATTTTGTTCTGCCCAATGTGAACTACCTTCTAGTGAAGTTGCATGTCCACCAGGCATATTCCAAGGAAAATAATGCGGCCCCAGGTAAAAGAAATGTAACCCTTTAAGTGCTATAGACTAAATTCATGGCAAAAAAACTAAACCTCTAACTTTTTCACATTTTCTGAACTTGAATTTTTGAGATTTAACAATGGAAAAGATTCTTGAGAATTGGAATAAAAAACCATAACCAGCTAAAACCTGGCGAGCTTCTACAGTTGGTGGGATATATATTTTCAATATTCAAAGTTCACTCTGCAGCCACAGCTACAAAACACATTACATGACCGGGCTAAGCAGTTAAGGAGGTGGACTGGCTTTCTAAATCCCCTACATATGAGTAGGATTTTCATGTTTGTCTCTGGCACTACGTCTCTGTTCCAATCTATGTAAAACTGACATTAGCAGTGCCATGCAAATTGGCTGTGCAGATCAGGAATTAGTGAGAGATTCCAGCATTCCCAAATCCAAAGATGGTCTGAGTTTAATGTAAGCATTAAGGCAATAGTAATGATTGAGTTTGAAAACATATATATATATCAGCCAACATCCTTTATTCCTGTAACTTTAGTTTGTTTTAGAAGATGGCCATCAGATAGTAAAAAAAAGTAGGTAAAAAAACCCAGAGATCCTGTTTTCTTGTTTTTTAATCAACACATAAAGCAAATTTTCTTAGGGTGCTGCAGCGTAAAGGGTAGGGATCACTAGGCACGTACTTCTTTTATCTGCCTATCCATAGTTAAGGGGAATTTTCCAGAACTATTTACTCTCTCAACCTTGTCCTTCCCCAACCCCCACACCTGCTTGTTTGTTAGTCACATTCTCATAGGGTGGGTTGAGTTTGGTTGGGTGCAATTGAGGAAGGGCAGCTAATGTCCCAAAACTTTTAATCTAACCTTTGCGTCAAGAGCACTTCAATAAACCTGGGGACTTCCCACTTCTGAATCACAGGTACTGGCATTTATTTTTCTCAGTGGGTGCAATTGAGGACAGGTTGGGTTCTTCTCACAAGGCCTGCTCTTGTTTACAATCACAGAACCTTAAAATTTTCTTAGCTGTTTATCTTCATGTTTAAAAAGTCCACTGGCAGTCTAATTATCTACCTTCTTGCAACAATAATGGAGTAGCTTCAGTTTTCCTGCTTAGTTGAAGGACACAAACAAGCTAGATCAGGGGTGTCCAAAAGGTAGATTGGGATCTACCAGTAGATCTCAAGACAATGTCAACAATCAAATTGTCTACATTAACCTGTTTGCTTTTCATTCAGATATTTATTACAGTAAGGTTACTTAAGAAAAGACATCCCAGAATTAGAAGAGGAAGCCTGGGAGGAGGTCCTAGAACAGGTCCCCGACCTCACCATCTCCAATAGGGATAGATGGATACAACTAAAATTGCTTCACAGAGCATACCTGACCCCCCAAAGGCTAGCAAAAATATACCCAGGTACCCCAGACACGTGTTACAAATGCGGAACAGAGGCGGGGTCTCTCATGCATGTGTTCTGGACATGCCCTCTCATCCAAAGATATTGGGAGCAAATTCTCCACTTCATAGCAACCAATTTTGCCCTTCCTAACATACGATCCCCAGAATTATGCCTGCTGGGATCCATGGGCCCCCTAGTGCTGAACTCCCATCAGAGAATTTTCTACTTGCAACTGCTCTACTATGCAAAAAAAGTAATTCTCCTAAATTGGAAAGCCACTATCCCACCCACGCTAAATCGTTGGAAAAAAGTTATAAATGAAGTGCTCCCGCTGCAAAAAGCAGTATACTTAGCCAGAGGCTGCCCAGATAAATTTTTAGCGATTTGGGGTCCCTGGATTGATCTGCTACACCCAATCCAGCAAGTAGTAGTAAAAGTTGGAGAAAACTAAGTGTTGTAATAACATAGAAGGACTTGCCGTTATATGGTTCTGTATTAGGAGGTGTAAGTAGGAATAAAATGGTTGACAATGAAATATCATTCACATGTATAACCTGCAATGTACATTGACTCTAGACTTCAGAATGTATAAAATGTACTATTTCTTTGTGTTCCTTTTTGGATGTATTGGTTGTAAACTTTTTTTTTCTTTTTTCAAAAACACAAATAAAAACTGGAAAAAAAAAAGGTTACTTAAGAAATAAAGTAATTTGTTAAATATAGAAATATACATTTTCTTATAATTCAATATTTAAGTTATAATTTCCATGGAACAGAATGCTAATGAGGGTTTTATAGATGTAGATCATCAAGAGACATTATCACTTTAGTAGATTTCACATTAGTTAAGTGAGGGCATTCCTGACCTAGATATATCGTGCTTAATATAATAGGCAAAAAGTATGTTAAGCAGAAGCATCATTCATTGCGCTCACTTTGAAAAGGGTATATTCTGCCCCTTTAATTTAGGTGATTTTTTAAAAATCTACTGCATGCCCCTTTTCTGCCCAGACAACAACCTTGGCTGACTCCCTAAATATCTAAGAGAATTGGCAGGTCTGTATTTGAGAAACAAACTTATCAAACATCCACTACAGTGGATTTAATTTTAGATGATGGTACGTTCAAACCTTGCAAGTCATTAGGATTGCTGCTTTGTCACATCTTTGATCATTTTTATGTTTTGCATCTGTTTTAGTATAATTGTAGCTGTGAAGTTGTGGCAGTTTTAATCACAGCAAATGCATTGCAGGAAAGTCTGTAGTATGTACAAAACTATAAAACCATGACCTCTCTTCTTCCAAGAGAAAATAATGGTATTGGCTCATTGGCAAGCTTACAGGCCAATGGCCAGCTACATATAATGAGGCTTTTAGGAGTAAGCACATTACTGCTTTGCATAATCATGTGTTTTACTAAAGCCCTAAATGGGCTCATTGTCGTCACAGATTATTACTTTCCTTACAGTCAGGATATAGGAAGCAAATCTGAGTCAGCACAGGCCATTAATATCCAATTGCTTATTGAACTTTGGAGAGAGATGGAGCTGAGCAAGTGACATATTATAGATAACCTTCAATTAAGGAAATAAGCAATAAGATGACAGAACCATTTTTGGACTCTGCTAGACAATTCCTTGTTATGGATCCAATGTATTCATCAACATAAAAAATATATATATATTAACAGATCCAGTTATAATAGTATATTATCTATATATATAAGAAAGTTCTGTTGCTAAGCCACAGATCCCTAGCAAGCCAGAGAGGAATGGTCACCGAGATAGAAATGGAGGTACACGTAGGCCAGTAGCATAGTCTGCTGTTGGCACATGCTCGACATACAATAATAATGAACAACATGTGGCCCTACAGGTCACAATAATGAGAAGCTTCTGTCTTCTTTGCTGATTATTCTTCTTCGGAATCCCACTTGGAATCAAATTGTGCAAGCGGTGTATTTTTCCCTAGCATTACTTAATTGATGCTGAACTTGCAGTTAAAAGGTTTCATAAAGAGAAGTGTAACAAAGTCAGTCCCAATAAGAACCGCTTTGTGCTCCTGTTAACCCACTCCTGCACTAAATGCATCTCCAGGTTGCACAAAGATTGTACCGTTATAACATTTCCATGGCAAATACTCCATCTTGACTATGTCCCCTTTAACTTCTATGCGTAATATGATTTTTTACTTTGGCTTAAAGGAATTGTTCAGTATAAAAATAAAAACTGGTTAAATAAATAGGCTGTACAAAATAAAAAATGTTTTTAATAAAGTTAGTTTGGCAAAAATGTAATGTATAAAGGCCAGAGTGACTGGTTCCCTTGGAATGGGATAGAAGCCCATAACTGAGGGGCAGATTTACTAAATTCACATGAAGGATTCAAAAAGATTCAAATCTGAATTTTGAAAATTCGATCGAATCGAATGATTCAAATAAAAATCTATTTGAATATTCGACTATTCGACAGTCAAATTACTTCCCCTTTAAATTTTTATTCGACTGCCTAGTTCGCCAGATCAAAGCTACAGAATTGGGTTTCATTATTTTTGATCGAATAAAAAAATTCGATCGAATGGATAAAATCGTTTCAATTGTTCAATTCAAAGATCGAATTACGGTAAAATCCTTTGCGTTTGCATTTTACTTCCCCAACTATTTCGATGGTCGAATTCGACCCTTAGTAAATCTGCCCCCCAATGTGTAATATATATGCCCTACTTCTTTTGTTAAGCTTTAGTTCTCCTTTAAATCTATTTGTACAGCATTTCTGTATCTAAATAACAAATTCACACAATGCATAATTATTTTTACATTTTATTGACTCCAATCGATTTTAAAATTCATTTCTACTTTAATATAATTATTAAACGCTCCATAAATCAATATCCTTATTTAAATCTAATGACTGTAAACTGCTTAGCTTATGTATCCATTTTGCTTTATATTTTGCACTTTGTTTTCTCTGATATTTAGACATATCGGTGTTCCTATAAAACGTTGCTTGATGTATTGAATGCCAAAGCCTCTTTGTGTCTCAGTGAAAACATCCATTATGGTTGCTTTTATTAAAGAGGACTACCATGTTATACACAGAAAGTAGTTTAGTCAATTAAAATATTGTGTTTGTTACCTTTTTTGTATTATGCTTTAATTTCCATTAAAATTTGTAATCTATGCATTCCAGTTGTGAAATAGTGTACACATTATAAGCTGCAAATTATATTTATTTGTATGTGGCTTTGTATTACTTTGCACAGATTCCTTTAATGAAACGTACAAAGGAACCATGTAATATATATAAATTGTTTCTGTATTCATGGTGAATGGTGGTCATGGGACATTCTGTATACAAGAGGTTACAAGGGTTTTCACATGGGGAGTGGTCTCCCATCTGCTGCTGATGTCACCTTTAAATTGTACCAACTTTATTATATGTACCTGAGGAAGGGGGTGGGTGCCCCCCTATCCTAGGCAATATGGTTTAGACACAGCAATGTGGAGCAGGGTTGTCAGTTCTACAGAATTGAATAAATCCTACAACCAAAGCCTTCTGTGTGTGTGGGGTGGGGGGGGGGGTCAAGATTTTACACCAAGCACTGCAGATAACTCTGCAGATCCCATACCTGTACATATTATCATAACCAATAAGGAAATCAGAGGGAGGGAGAGAGAGAGAGAGTGTAGGTGTAGCTCTACATTCATTACATTATATGGAGCAGAATATAACTGGCATTGTGCATGTTTAAAAGTATGGCTTCTTGTTAGGAAAATGTGCAGCATATACATATACTGTATTTGTGCCTGTTCAGGCATTAATCATGCACATTTGCTCACAACCCCCATGTTCCTGTAATAGACATTGCTGAGACAGAGGGAGATGCTCAACCTACCATATTGCAAGGGTTGCACTTTTATCCCATTTAATGAACAGATTAATAGAGTTAGTAGTGATAAAAAATAAACAGACATCTATCACAGCCTACTCAGGCCCCCCCTGTTCCCTGGGTCTCCATAGTTACACCAATTTATTTTTCCTTTTAAATATATTCTGTGTGTATTTATGCCTTCATAAAATGGATCAGTTTATACATATATGTCTACTCCCAGTTGGTCCCCTTTAGGGAATGGTGAACACACTGCAGTGGCATCAATCATACACGACACAATATACAAATACTGGAGGGAATTTTATGAATTGCCCAACTGGATATTTGGTATCAATAGAATAAGGAATGAGAGTAAATATTGTCATGCCAAGAGATTAGCAATGGGACTGATATGGCATAGTGTACTTGGTTTGGTGAGGATAGAATATATGGCACTAGCATGCTGTCATATTTTAGCTGTACTTTATTACATAAATGATGATTTTTTTCTAAATTCTTCCTTTTGTGATGTTGAGGTTTATACATTGAACACAAAGCATAATTATTTTGATTATAGTGGCTTTTACATAGAGTATATAATTTACATTTATAGCCCCCCCTCACACTAGCAACCATCTAGTACAATTTACATTCCCTGCTACATAAGGTTAGGTCTATATGTACATACTATAGCTGTCAATACTGGCACTGACTAGGTTTTTTCACTTATGTGCTATCTAGGTCAGCTTCCTATATCACAATGTATTACATCAAATTAACAAGCAGACCAAGAGTGTGAATATAGATGTAAAAACAGTGAGGTCCCCAGAGCAAAACAATGGAGTTCTATGCTTCAGTGACTAGCAATGTCCAATACAACTGAGCCCACGATTATCATTATGCTACCCTTTCCGCCAACTAATGTAATTTCCTGCAATAATCAGTCATTTTGCTGACGTCTCATCTATATGTCTGATAATAAAATGGCAAAAATGCAAATAAAATAGAATTGGTAATTATTAGCTTGGAGATGATCATGTTTAGATGTTTAATTTTAATTACCTCTGTTTAAAGTAAATTTCAAATATACATATTCTTAAATAAACTGAAATAATTTCGTTTATGGACGTGTAAAATAACATTGCTACATTCTTACAGTACTCAGGATAAATAAGTGTAAATCTATCAGATTGAATGTACTGTTCTTTAAGACGTTGAAAGAGAACCTCCTGAACGCTCATTTCAGAGCAGGAGGAGCGGATATTAAATCCTTTAAGAAAAAGTAAAGACAGTTACTGTTATTTATGAATAGCAAACTCCCCTAATTTGCCCTCCCCAGAATTACCAGTCAGACTGGCCTCACAGTCTGAGAACATTCACCAGTCTTATGTGAACTTTATTACTTATTGTTGTATGTAAGTGATGAGGATGTCGGTGATTTTTCAACCGTTACCTGAACCAAACCCTAACGCACTACTTCCCAAACTGCACCCCAACCAGCATGACATCCTCTTTTACTTTATGACTTGCACCCAACCCAACTCCTCTCTGATGACTCATACTGTATATGGGTGAAACCAACTACCATAGGTAAGAGCTCTGTTCTATTATATCATCAAAAGGGGAGTGGCCATAGATAAAGTTTGAAAGGAAACACACTTGTCCAATATGGTGTGCAGACCACCACCCCCCCTATAAAACTATGAATCTGTACCTCATATCCTTTCAGGGATGGGCCAACAAGAACCACGGGTCTCATAGATGGAACCACATCATATGGAGAAATGTGCTCTGCCTAATAAGAAATGAAAATATTACTGTAAAAACATTGCAATTACATGGAAGATATCTTATTAAAATGAATAATGGAGGTTGTCTGTACAGGCTAACATTTCATTCTAGTGGCATTTTCATTTTCCCTCATTATAATAAAACATACCAAACCAGATAAGTGGTATATCTGGGGAAAAAATGTCCACCAATAGAAAGATATGCATTTGAAGCCTCTGCTCATACCCCAGTGATTTCAGTGTACAATACAATTCCCCAGAATGTTCTGAGCTACCGAATGCTTTTTTTTCTGTGCTTGATAAACTTCCTTCTCTGATTGAAACCTTGAAAGGGCGTTGGTTGCAAGCATTGGGATAGACACTCACCGAGGTCCAGACTCAGCAATAGTAATGTGGTGGAGATGAGCAGGAGATGCTACATATATATTTAATCACTGCAAGTAGGGTTTAAGAAAATAGTACAATATTTATATTTATATCCACAACCTCTGCAAATCCTAGCTGTGTGTGTAGCAGCAGTACTTATAACTTGAAGCTACTGTTCTGCTGCTGTCTGTATAGAATCCCTTTGCTAGTGCAATCAATACAACAGCTGTCCTATACACATATATAAATAAAAAAAGTGGAAGTATTCCACATACTCAATAAATAACATGCTCAATAAATAACATCATCATAAGTTACTGTCACTTTAATACACAAATAAATTGGTGCATAATAAGAACCCATGACAAGGCACTCAAAGTGAGAAAGTGTTTTTACGTTGATTTAGTCATTAGATAGCGTGGCATATTTACTGTATACTGTATATTTAGCTTGGCTTTGAATTGATCCATGTATGTTCCCCCAAAAGAAAAAGTGCATGAAAAGGAAATAGAATGTACAATCAATAAAGGGCAGTCTATAGTAATACATTATGGTCAAAAAAAGAGTGACACAAGCTTTGACTGGCAACTCCTGAGATGCACTTACACAAGACAGCCATAACGGAGCTAATCTCTAATCAGCCATCAGTTAGACCTTGTTAATTTTGTCACATTAATTACATGCTTCAATAAATGTGATTAAAACTATACATGTGACCGATGATGAGAAAACAGTTATAGACCTAACTAAAAATTAGTGCAGTATTGTCAATAAATTCCACTGCTGTCGAATGCAGGAAAGTAGATAACCTACAATAACCTACAATAACATAACACCTAGGAGCAAATTTACTAAATTCACATCTATTCACATGAATGATTCGAAATTAGATCGAATTTTCAAAAAGATTCAAATTTCAAATATGCAAATTAAGTAAATTCGACCAGTGAATTCAGTAAATTCGATCGAATCAAATGATTCAAATTATTCGAATAAAAATCTATTTGAATACTCGACTATCGAATTACTTCCCCTTTAAATTTTTATTCGACTGCCTAGTTCGCCAGTTTCAATCTGCCGAAGTGGCTCTGCCAAATTTTGATCGAATTATTAAAATTTGATCAATTTCAATTGAATTTTTATAATTCGATCGTTCGACCAACTGAATTGCAGTAAAATCCTTCGAATTCGAAGAATTTTAATTCCCTAACTATTCCCATGGTCGAATTTTGAATTTATTTTCAATTCGAAATTCGACCAATAGTAAATCTGCCCCTTTGTTTTCCTGAGTGATCCCCTGCTGACAGCACTAGTGACTGCTCTAGGCATATGAATGGGAAGATGCTGCCAGGAGGGAAGCCAATTTGACCTCTGAAATAGTCCCTGATAGCACCCCAGTTGTCAAAATGCCCTCTTATAAGCTTGCAAACATGTCATCTGCACACTACATTTAAACTTAAATAACTATAAAACATTATAAAATAAGTCAAAATTAACATTATAAAATAAGTCAATTATTTTAAAACATGCTTCAGTTGCATACATGCCAAAGACATACCTCATCTGGGCACCTTCTTAATTGTAAGTTTGCCTGGGAGGAATTTCTCCAGGAAGATTATAAACAAATCATGCTCCAGTTGCCCGACATACATACAAGAAATAACAACCAAACATAGGCATAGGCATTTCTGGCCCAAGGCTTACTTATTGGGTCTTTGTAAGCCACAGGTGTATATTGGAACTTTAAAATGTGCACCATGGTTTTCACAGCAATGCTGATTGTCCCTGGGCAATATAAGGCAAATTACAAGACACCAGGGTGCATTTTTCTTTACATACATAGATTTGCTACTTGCATTTAAGTTGCCTTGCCTTATAGGCTTCTAAAAACAAATTCTAAAATTCTAAAATGCAATAATAGTAAACTTGGGTAAAAATAACATACCTGTTTTTGCTTCTGTTTAGCTTTGATGGAGAAAATAAGAAGATGGATTGATATTTTGTAATACTTTACAGTGTAAAATCATGAAACAGCAGAGCAGGTTCAGCATCTGCATTTATGCCTATCCTTGGTTATAGCATTTGAATAGAAAAAACTGGAACCCAGCAGCACAGGACATAGAAAGGCAAGTGATACAAGTAATGTGCTCCTCTGATTAATCAGAGCAAAACATTTGTCCCCGAATTATTTGGCATGTTTTCCTTTAGGTCAAAAATATATAGCACCATATATATATCACAAGCACTTTTATCCTTGATAAAGGCCCCTATGTGGGCCAAAACGTTGGATGCACAGTGATGTTTGAATAAAACACTATTGTTTGAAGTAACTTAGTACCGCACTCAAATGGAATACTAGTGAAAAAATCCGACGTTTCGAACACCAACTGTGCTCTTTCTTAGTCCTTGAGAAAGAGCATAGTTGGTGTTGGAAACGTCAGATTTTTCAGTAAATTTTTATTTTTTTTCACAAGTATTCCCATTGAGTGTGGTACTATGTTACTTTATTTATCTTATTTAGCAGCACCGGGCAAGTTGCGAAACAAGTTTAGGGTGTGCTCCTCCATGTTTGTGTATATACTGTATATCTATATATATATATATATATATAATACACAAAAGCCGTGAATATCTTGTAAATTATATCCTTATAAACGGTGAGTTCTGATGTCATCAGTTATAAAGGGTGAGTTCTGAAGTAATTTCTGTCACATGACTCACTCAAACTTGTGTATTATAATAAATAAAGTACCCCCAGTTGCAGTGCCCATGGAAGTTAGGATGGTCAAAATATAGGAACATATGAAAAAAAACCACTAGAAGATGGATATATATATATATATATAAGCAGTGGCGATACTGGAGCTGCTTCCGCCTGAGGCAGCAGTCCCGATGTTGCCCCCCCCTTAAAAAACAGCGTCGGAGTGAGTGAAAAGGTGGCGGTATCGCTAGTGCATTGAGCGCAATTGCGCTCTCTGCACTAGCGGAGCCGAATATCTGGTTTAAAACCCGGAAATTCGGCTCTTAAAGTTGTAACCGGATGCTCCGAGCCGCCTTGATAAAGCAAAAGACAGGCCCAACAACATCCATGTTGGCTTATACAGAAATAAATTCCTAGCATTTGCACCAACAATAGCAGATATATCTGAGGGCAGGCTGTTATTGTTAGTTCTACAATGATTTAATCTTAACAGTGGCTTGAAATTCCTCATTCATTTGTGCTATGAAAGCCTGGTAACAGGGAATAACTAGTTTATCGGCATAACACTAATATCTGGACTGGTTTCCAAATTTCTAATAGAAAGGGGAATTTATTGAGTTGCGAGTTTTATGCTTACAGTTCAGAACAACCCTCTGCAAAGATTTGTAGCAAGTAATTTATAAAAAACCACAACACTAAGGCTTTGTTTGATTTTACGAGTAATTGCTCTTTTTAAAAGTAAAACCTTACAGGAATCCACAGGGATTTTTAGTATTCGCAATCCCGATCGATGGTCTCTCTTCTTTTAGCAACTGGCAGTACAGATACCGCCATTCTAAACTTTCTGTTCTTTCTCCACGCTACTTTCTATGCGCTCGGGAGTGTTGTGGTTTTTTAGTTTAGTCAGCCATACCTGAGTTAGCGATAGTTAAATCAACAAGATCACAGCTCCTGAGTGGCAGACATACTTTGCTTGGTGGGGTCCCGAAGGTAGCCAAGTGACCAGATAGTTCTCTACGGGACTTCTCCACCCTCCTTTCCCATTTCTAATTTCCATAAGTTTATGAACTCACTATAACAGAATGTTTGTTGGAATAGATTTATTGTAAATTTAAACAATTAATTCACTATTTATTAACTTATTAGTATTTAATAACTCATTGCACAAAAGGATATCAATTTATGTAATTTATTAATTAATGAATTGCACTATTAATTATTGGATTATTTAATTATTAACTTATTTATACGCACTAGCACTTTAAACAATTGTAATCACTTTGAAAAAAACTAGCCTGTTCAGGAGGAGATTGCTTTTCTTTCTTTTTCAAATCATTAACTGTACACTGGTTGTTGCCAGATTTCTCCTCCTAAGCAGTTAAGATATTGATATAGACCACAACTCAGTATTCAATCACATTTCCAATGCTGTAATTCTGTTTGGGTAATCTTTTTACTTATACAGGACATAGAGCTTTTCTGCAAACACAGTGGCATCAATGAGGCATTCATATTCATGTGTGTTTCTATGTCACAAAACAATATGTAATGTAGTAAAATCTAGTCTTTACCTATAGATGGGGGAGGCGAACGTCGATTTCCAGAGACCATGTCTCCACCAGACCTCCTACAAATGCACACACCCAAAGGAAAAACAAAAAGTGATGAAACTGGAACCAAATAACAGTATGTAAATTAATGAAAGCATAGGGATTATAAACTTTACCTTGCCTTCTGCTCCTGTTTCAGTCGAATGGCCTCAAGCCTTTGGGGGCTTGGGATAAAGGTGATATCTGCCCCTTCTTTTACTAGCCGCCCGATCCACCAGTCATTGTTGTATTTCTAAAAAATAACGTGGACATCTGTATTCCAAATCATTATGTGGACACCTGTATTCTAGGAGCACAATCTATTAATTATGAAGCAGCCAACAAAAAAAGCACATTAGTTTAGTTTTAAACGCTGAATACAAAAACCAAACAAAACTAATGACCATGGGTATAATTGTGTAGTGGCATGAACAATTTATGAAATTATGAAAGTTGCTCCCAATCTAACCCCCTATCATACTTACAGATCCCCAGGACCGAAACATATGGTCAGCACCTTGGAGAGAGGAGCAGTCAACTTCTTCAAGAGAATATTGCATAAAAAGGGTTTTCAGATCCAGTTGCTAGTTCCTATCAATAGAGCTCTTTAAATGAGCTGATTTATCGATGAGGAGAATAGTCAAAATACTCAAAACCAAAACTTCTTATGTAATACCACTGGAAGTCAAAGTTGTTTGGCATCTTATCTTCCAAAGCAAACAATTTCGAGCAAGCCTCCATGCAAGTCCTTAATAACTTCAGCACAGCATTACCAACAGGGAAAATTACAATTACTTTAAGAAAGGGGCGAGTTAAAGGAAAGATATAGGATATGTTAAAAAAAAAAAAATTATGAATAATACATAGTGCTGGTTTTACTTGGGGCTAAAAATTATCTTCAAAAATGCCTCTTTTATTGGAGCTCCCCATTAATCTGCTATGGCCTTTGTCTGTGTTTCAAATCCTACCCTGCCAGAAACACAGTAGGAGGAGATAGCTAATCACAGCTCATCATTCAAACAAACAAAGACATGTTTCAGTCTCCTATCAGGTCAGCCTAGCCTATCCTACAGTGCAGTATGTTGTGTGCCACCAGCTCCCCTACACAGTCAGATAATTCAGTGGACAAGAAGTGGAAAAGATGGGCAGGGCTAGTTGGGTTTTAGGGAAAATTTTCAATAAATCAATAAACCAAAAATATTTTTAAGCTTTTAAAGTTAGAGGGGTATAATGCACTTGCAGATTCTTTTTTTTATACAATAAATCTCCTTTAAGGGTTGGCAAGAAGAAGAGGAGAGGGCTGACACAAGGATATGTAATTACATGACATTTTTCCTTTTTCATTATTGTTAACACTTCCTCTATAATGATCTTTGAGAAATATTTACCTTTCTGTAACTTAATGTATGTTCTTTCTCTAGAGAAAATTGAAGCCATAGATCAGTTAATTCAAGTAGCAATGAAAGCAGTTTTGATGTCTAAATATAATGGTGAATACTGGGTTATAGCTGACCATTTTATTTTTATAATCCTAGAGCTCTTAAAGCTGTTTACCTCCTTGATATGTAGGAAATCTTTGGCTTCAAAGTTAATGGCAGCTCCTTGAACTGGGCACTCCTCATCCAGCGCTCCACAGTAACTGACATTTGTTCTTACAGCAAATGCTACCGGCTTAAGCTGCAAAGAAAGAAGTTAAACTATTGTAGAGTAAATATTATAATTTTGATTTATGCAATCACACAAGTCTTTCATGTGGGGTTGGCTCTGAAGACCAATGAGAGTAAGATATGGGGTAGGATGTTTATTTGAAGTTTGGATATCACTCATAAGTTCCAAGTGTGTCCAAGCATCTAGATGCAGTCTATTTATAATGCATGGATCTCTGTCATATAACATCTACTGACCATCTACTATGAGTGAACAACTATTTAAAGCAGGGGTGTCCAACCTGGGCCACACTGGAAAAATAAAAATTGTCTAGGGCCACACATGAAATACACAAGCACTTTTGATTTGTAAAAGTAAGGAAAATACACAGAAAAGAACTACAGTACCAGTTGGATAACCAGATGGAGCTATACCCTGGAATATGGGACGCCGGGATATTAAACAGACACTGTATTATTATATTATTATGACATTTCCTTAAAACTGAGCATTTCAAGCTTGGCCACTTTTATATCCATTCTGGGCGGCAGGTTGGACACCCCTGATTTAAAGCATATTTTTGTACTGCACCTCTAACCACAAACATGAAAACTTTGGGAAAACTGGTCCACAGTATTGAAAACCTTGGGCAGCACTGGTTCTGATAGTTAGTGCTTTGTTGCCTAAAGACCATTTTATAGGCTGATAGCACCATTGAGCTTTGCAGACAACTGACAGATAGTGATGGGCGAAACGCCCGCGTTTCGCTTCGCCGAAAAATGTGCGAATTTCCAGAGAAATTTGCGAATTTCCAGAGAAATTCGCGAATTGGCGAAAAATTCGCGAAACGTCGTTTCCGACGCGTCTCCCCAGGCCCAGTGCCTTGGGGTTATCCTAGATTCTGACCTGTGATTCACTCCTTATATCCAGTCACTTGTTAAATCATGTCACTTCCACCTAAGGAACATATCCAAAATACGATCATTTATCAACCAAGGTGCTGCCAAAATTCTTATTCACTCTCTCGCCATATCACTTCTAGACTATTGTAACTTTCTTTTAATTGGCCTTCCCCGCCAGAGACTGTCACCTCACTAGTCCATAATGAACACTGCTGCTAGGCTTATACACCTCAGAAACCGCTCCTCCTCTGCCATGCCATTCTGCCAGTCCCTACACTGGCTTCCACTGCCCTTCAGAACTATATTCAAATGAAAAAACTGTTCATATTCATAAACAATTCATAACATTCAAAGCAATTCATAACTCTGCCCCTCCCTACATCTCTGAACTCATCTTTATATACTGGCGAATAAATTCGCCCATCACTACTGACAGACCTAACAGACGAAACATCGGGGGAATTCTCATTCTGTGGCAAGGACTATCTGTTTCCTTTCTGCCTAGCATCATTTTGTGAATTAAATTGAGTGGTATGTATATATGCATTGTAAACTTGTTGGACAAAAATGACCTTGCTATTTTTTATGTGATGACCCTCTCTTGATTCCTCCAATCTTGACAACCTCCGACCTATCTCTCTGCTACCTTTCATCTCTAAACTACTTGAGCACCTAGTCTACAACTGATTAACCTCATTCCTCTCTGACAATAACCTGCTGCACCCCCTACAATCTGGTTTTAAACCACAACACTCCACTGAAATTGCCCTGACCTAGCTAACTAATAATCTTTTAACAGCTAAAGCCAACAAAAATGTCTCACTACTAATACTGATTGATCTCTCAGCTGCATTTGTCAATGTAGATCACCCTCTCCTTCTCCAGTTCGTCCATTCGCTTGGCCTTCGTGAGACAGCCCTGTCCAGGTTGTCTTCTTACCTCACCAATCGTTCTTTCAGTGTCTCTTACAATGGAGTTGCATCTTCTCCCTTAACTCTCTCTGTTGGGGTCCCTCAAGGCTCTGTCCAGGGGCCCTTATTATTTTCCCTATATACTTCCTCCCTCTGCAAATTAATCAGCTCGTATAGTTTCCACTACCACCTCTGCACTGACTATACTCAGATCTATCTCTCCTCTCCTGATCTCAACCCAGAACTCCTAACTCGTGTCCCCTCCTGCCTGTCTGCTATCTCTATTGGATGTCACAACGCTACATTAAATTACTAACTAACGCTTACCAACTAACACCAGTAACATCCTGGCCATATCCATCATAGTTAACAATTCCACTATCACCCCGTCTCCCCAGGCCCAGTGCCTTGGGGTTATCCTAGATTCTGACCTGTGATTCACTCCTTATATCCAGTCACTTGTTAAATCATGTCACTTCCACCTAAGGAACATATCCAAAATACTATCATTTATCAACCAAGGTGCTGCCAAAATTCTTATTCACTCTCTCGCCATATCACTTCTAGACTATTGTAACTTTCTTTTAATTGGCCTTCCCCGCCAGAGACTGTCACCTCACTAGTCCATAATGAACACTGCTGCTAGGCTTATACACCTCAGAAACCGCTCCTCCTCTGCCATGCCATTCTGCCAGTCCCTACACTGGCTTCCACTGCCCTTCAGAACTATATTCAAATGAAAAAACAGTTCATATTCATAAACAATTCATAACATTCAAAGCAATTCATAACTCTGCCCCTCCCTACATCTCTGAACTCATCTTTATATACTCACCCAACCGCTTACTATGCTCCTCTACTGACCTACTACTCAACTCTTCTCTCTCTCGCATTCAAGACTTTGCAAGGGCTGCACCCCTCCTCTGGAATTCTTTCCTATGGTCTGTCTGACTTTCTCCCAACCTTTCTGCTTTCAAGAAATATCTTAAAACGCACTTATTTAGAGAAGCCTTCCCTCTCTCTTAACTACGCAATGCAATACCACTTACAGTACCACATCTCTCACCCACTTAACGCTGATATTGCCCACTCCCACAGCTTGTATTCATTCCCTTCACTTTAGATTGAAAGCTCTTTCTGCACAGTCTTCCTCACCTTCTGTACCAGTATTTATTGTGATGTTTGTAACTCCATATTTATTGTGATGTATGTAACTCCATGTGTTCTATGTATGTAATTCATGTGATTTAGTTGTATAATCACATTTACTTTACAGCACTCCAAAATATGTTGGCGCTATAGAAATACATGTTATTAATATTATTATTATTATTATTATTAATAATAATAATATTTTTTTAAATACCACCCTGTCTGTCTTACTCAGTGTGCAAGCCCTTCTTGTGTATGCTGCATATAGTATTATGTGCCTTACGTGGGGACCAGTTTGTTGCTTTTTGCACTTTTTTAATCTTTGTGGCCTTTTTTTTAACTTAATTAAAATTATTAATTAAAATTATTGGATATTACTAATATTATTAAAAACAATCATATTGGGTTTATTCTATCTGCTGACGCTTTATAAATAAATGAAAGATGATGGATGACTGAGAAATTGTTTACCCTAGCTCTTTCTAGCTGCTCTTGAGCCTGCCTCTCCACCTCGCGGCGGGCAGTCTCCCGATCCTCCTCCAGGGACACGTCGGAGTCTAACGATGGTCGGCTTGTGTATGAATCAGCTGAACCCTGTAACAGAACAGAAAGGCAACACTGTACTTAGGCTCCTATTCATTCATTCATTGTAATGCATGTTTTATCAAAGAGACATAATAATTAATTAAGAAAACTAATGGTAATGTTTCATACTGTAATATAAAAAAAAGATTTTTCTATAGTAACATGAACCAGTTGTGTATATTACACTGAAAACCATCATGTAATATATATCTACAGGAACAAGAAATGGCTTAGTGGTGAAGTCACTGGGCATGATTCCCAATGTAGACCATGATGTCCCATACTTTTGGTCTCCGCAGATGCTTCCAGTATAACAAGTGCATGCAGTAAATGCTACAATGCTGTGCTTCAGTAACTCTGATAATGCTGCTCATATTTTAATTGATAACATAGCAATATATGGAGAGAATTATAGAAATCTAAAAGGATTTAAAGTGTAAGGATGAAGACATACAGAGACACTAAGATACTATGGGGTAGATTCATCAAAGAGTGAAGTTCCGCCACTAGAGGGAAATTCCACAGCTCTCAATTCTATGGGATTTTGCAAGGTGTATTCATCAGTGGGTGAAGTGAAAGTTCACCCTTTGATGAATACGCCTTTAAAAATCCCATAGAAATGAATTGAGAGCTGTGGAATGTCCCTCTAGTGGCGGAACTTCACTCTTAACTTCACTCTTTGATGAATCTACCCCTATGTGTGTTTTAACTGAGGCAATCTCAGTATCGTCTATGGTGGGGTATTTTGTAGCCACAAAATGTAGCTGCTACTAGTAGTTCCGGAGCTACTAGCAGGGCCAGATTTCAATGCGCGGGTGCCCATAGGCCACATGGTCCTCGCACGCACCCCTCCCCCCGATTGCAATCACACACACTGGAGCACTGGGGACTTGCAGTTCCCCAGTGCTCCTCAGCAAGCCGGGGGCCCTGCACCACACTTGCTCTCAGCTTAGACAGCAACAGGGAACAAAAGGAACAGGAAATGAAATAAGGCAATGGCAAAACATCAGGAATGCCCTTAACCAAAATGCCCACAAAAGCTGGTTACTACAAAGCCAATAATCCCTATTGACTATTTTGTAGCTGTGACAAGTAGCTGCTACTAATACCTTTGTGTGTCTTCACCCAAATACAACTAAAGGAGAAGAAATTATTATTGCTGAGTTAGAAAAGACCAGACAATAATATTTGGTTATCAGTCTTTAATGTGAAAACACTGACTTGCAGCAGTAATATATGGGCATTCTAGCCAGCTTTAATACAGCTGCATTCTGTTAACCAACTTACTCCACATGTACTTCCATGGAGGTTTAAACCACAGTGATGTGAACAAAGTAAAAAACAATAAAATGTTGGTATAATGCATATAGAGAATAAAGGTGGGATGGGGCTGGCAGCGCTGGGCCAGACCGGCCAGGCACCCTAGGTAACCTGGGCAGTTGCAGCACCCAATATGTGAGGAAGGAAGTGATGCACGCACATGAACGAATGTCTACACACACACACACTGGCCAGAACAGCAAGAAGGGACCGGACTTGGGAGTAGGCAGCAGAGAAGGAAAGTGCCTTCTCTGCCTACCCCTTGGCCTGGCACTGTGGACTGGTTAAGATGGCAAATAAGTTGTTTTGTGATGAGCACATTTTTATGCCAGTCATAGATTCAAAGGGAAATTCTGCATTTTGCCATCTACTAATTGTTTTGTGAAACTGCGCCAAAAATTTACTACGGTGAAATTTGCGAAAACAAAAATGACACAGAGACAAAAAAGTCACCATAAGAAAAAAAAGAAAGCCATTGACTTTAATGCATTTGCTCATCACTACAACTGTAACCTCTTTCCAAATTAAATGAAATGGGGAGAGTTCCATGCCAGGTGCTTAGCTCTGAAAATAACTTTGCATAAACATTATAATAACAATACTCTGTTACCATCTGCTAGTTCTTAGAAGGCCATTGTGATCTTTGTTCTCTGCTCATAACATCAGAAGATGAGTAAATCCTACAACAAAGCTTCTACCTTAGGCTCTCCGGCTATTGTGAAACAACCCAATCCACGTTCCATAGACAGTTATTACCTGAGGATTAGGGGAACTGTACTTAAACAACAGCTATGGGGCTGTATGTGCTCAAAAATAAAGACCCATAGTATTCTGACATGCTTTGTATTTGTCATGTTACAAAGCTATTACTATGAAACTGTCCTACAGTCATGCCATTTCCACCATCTCCTTCATTTACATGAATGTAATATGGAGAAGACACAGGGTTGGCAAGGGAGTGGATTCCATCATTCAAGGCAGTATGGTAACTGGAAACAACAGAATCTGTTGCCTTGAGAAGTTGTGTTGTGGAACTGAATAAGCCCCAAAGCAAACTTGGAGACCTCCCCACCCACCAGGACTATTTATCCATTCAACTTGTCACTCTCACTGTGCTTCCCTTAAAGGGATCCTGTCATGGGAAAAAAAATTTTTTCAAAATGTATCAGTTAATAGTGCTGTTCCAGAAGAATTCTGCATTGAAATCCATTTCTCAAAAGAGCAAACAGATTATTTTATATTTCATTTTGAAATCCGACATGGGGCTAGACATATTGTCAATTTCCCAGCTGCCCCAAGTCATGTGACTTGTGCTCTGATAAACTTCAATCAGTCTTTACTGCTGTACTGCAAGTTGGAGTGAAATCACCCCCTCCCTTTCCCCCACCCAGCAGCCTAACAAAAGAACAATGGGAAGGTAAACAGATAACAGCTCCCTAACACAAGATAACAGCTGCCTGGTACATCTAAGAACAGCACTCAATAGTAAAACCCATGTCCCACTGCATACTATTCAGTTACATTGAGAAAGAAAAACAACAGCCTGCCAGAAAGCAGTTCCCTCCTGAAGTGCTGGCACAAGTCACATGACTGGGGCAGCTGGGAAATTGACAAAATGGCTAGCCCCATGTCAGATTTCAAAACTGAATATAAAAAAATCTGTTTTCTCTTTTGAGAAATGGATTTCAGTGCAGAAGTCTACTGGAGCAGCACTATTAACTGGTGCATTTTTAAAAAAAAATGTTTTCTCATGACAGTTTCCCTTTAAAGATGATATCTCTTTAAAATGCTAAGTAAATTGTATGATCTGTACAAAAGTTCTCCGTGGTTTAGAAAATATGCCCATTGTTTCATTGGCCCTAGGGGTAATTACGTTACCAGGCTCCATTTATATAATTTGTAGACATTTATGGGCAAATTTGTCAAGGGTTGAATTGAAAATTCGAATAAAAAATTTGAGTTTTCTATGGTCAAAACTGTCAACTTCAACTAGGGAGTTATTCAAATTCATTTTGAGTTTTTTAGATAAAATTTAATTTGATTTTAAATATTTATCATACTTTGGCCCTTCAATTTAATTAATACATTTCGATTGGTGGAATTTTGAGTTCATGAGAGTTTATGGGAGCTTTGAAAAAACTCTCATGAAGTCGAGTCGATTCTATTCATCCGAGTTTGAAAAATTCAATTTAATTAATACATTTCGATTGGTGGAATTTTGAGTTCATGGGAGTTTATGGGAGCTTTGAAAAAACTCTCATGAAGTCGAAATTTGACCCTGGATAAATGTGCCTCTTAATGAAGACCACATATTTATAACACTAGAGTTGGGTAGCAACAGGCAATATGTGATAACATTTTAAAAGGGAGATGATGGTTAGGACCCAAGGTAAAAAATTATGAAAATCATAGACTTCCAACCTGCAACCCACTCTGGCTGCTGCTCAACTAAAATTCTGACCATGTAGGATGCAGGGCTGCATGTCTGACATCTCTGGTGTATACATAAACAAATGAAACACACTATAGCTCTATGTCTTTGTTTTACCTCATGCCAATCAAGGGGTCCCAGGCCCAACACACTCTCTCTCTCTGCACCTCAGCGTAACAATTCTACAAAAGTTTCTTGTTAGTCAATGAGTCACAGAGGTCACAGCTATAGCACATACTTTAGAGTATAGATTATGGCAGCAAATAAGTGTAATGAGCTCTGTATTTCATTCTTATTGCCATAAAATACAAAGAAATGTTTGTTCTAGCCCTAGTTCTCTATAAAACCTTGCCAACAAATATCACCTAACAAGGGAAAGCACTCAAAAACCAGCAGCTATTGCTTTGTCCAGTTTTGCCAGCCAGCTTATTTAATTTAATGACTGCTCCCTGTGTGAGGCTGTATATTTGCAGATCACATTGTACAGGGATGCAGGAATTGTGGCCCTTCAGCTGATGTGGACAACTTTAAGCTGCCAGGAGATACAGGAGATTTATTCAGGCTTATTTATCAACTAAACCCTATAAATTAATGTAGGGACCCATAGGGTTAATTCTCCTCTGGTCTGAGGTAGAAACCCTGTTTCAGACTTTCACTACAGGGTTTCTTAAAGAACTGAGCACTTGGATTGGTGCAGCATGGCTGATCCCACTATAAAAAGGGATGCCATGTGCTCAGGTAGCCATTACTGATTTCTGCTGTCTTACTGCTGGATATTACTTCTTGGAGGAGGGAGTAAATTCACCACCAAGATGTAGAGGCAGGAGGCCTCTGTGGCTGGGGTGCCTGCCCCATGCCTGAAAGCTCAACCAGGTGGGTTTGGATGTTGGATTTTGGTGCTCACACTATGGAGAGTGCTGTGAGCTGTAGTTCAGCACTGGAGGTCTTAAGTGCTCGTGCTATAGACAGTGTTGGGAGCTTGATGTTGGAGGATGAAAAAAGCTGTGTGTTTTCATGGAATGGATTTCATTCGCTGTGAATGCCTGCTCCAGCTCTAGATGAGCCTACCTGTCTGAGTGAATCCCCAGGATGAGGTGTGCCCAGGGGAGGGTAGACAAAGAGAGGATCCAGCAATGTGTTCAGGATGTGACACAGACTTTGTTGATGCCTGCCACGAGAGAGCCAGTACCTAACAGGAGGGAAAGGTATTTTGGGCTGCTAGTACTACCTGGGACATAAGTACTCTTTTGGGGACAAGGATTGAGACTCTTGGGCTGACAAAATTGAGTGGTGTAGGACTTTGCCTGGCAAGGAGGTGCCAGGGTGGGACTGCTAAAGGTCCTCAGGGTAGTTATGTTATTACAATGCATATTGTTATGTAATGTGTTTTACTTCCCCTTTAAATTGCACTTACTTTGTATAAAGTTATTTGTTACACAGAATAAAGTGTGTGTGTTGAATGTTTCCCAATGGGACTCTCCACGGGTGTATTCCCGGATCCCATTAGGTGGAGGCACTGCCACAGAACTTCCCAGTACCCTTTCACCTAGCAAAGGGGCCTCAGGACCTGTAAGTGGTAATTGGTAAAATGCCTTGATGTATAAGCTATGGCACAGGGGGGTGGCCAAAAGGGGTTACATTAATATGGCCAAAAAATGCCATATTTTATATACTGAACTTACTGCACCAGCCTAAAGTTTCAGCTTCTCAACAGCAAAAAATGATCCAGGACTTCAAACTTGTCACAGGGGGTCACCATCTTGGAAAGTATCTGTGACACTCACATGCTCAGTGGGCTCTGAGTAGCTGTTGAGAAGCTAAGCTTAGGGGTTGTCAGAAATTATCAAGCAGAAAATGAGGTTTGTTTGTAATATAAGCTGATGCTACAGGGCTGATCATTCAATGTTCATGCTGGTTGCACTGGTTCCTGTGCTGCCATGCAGTAATTATCTGTATTAATTATTAATCAGCCTTATATTGTGACATTTTTATTCTATGTATACTGTATATTGTGAGTGGGTCCCTAAGCTCAGTAAGCAGGGCCAGAACTAGGGGTAGGCCGAGTAGGCATGTGCCTAGGGAGCAAAGCTGGGGTGGGGCGCCAGGCACGCACCTGTTCTGCCTACTACCCCCTAGTCCGGTCTGGTCTCTGCCCTCTGGCAGGCTTCTGCATTGTCATGCACGCATGCGCCTATGTCCTTTTTTTGACAGGCGCGCACTTTCTTATTCACGCTGGCAAGCGTTTCCTTTTTAGCACAGGTGCGTGTACGCTTTCTTTTTCGCACAGGCGCGCGCACAAATCCTTTTTTGAGCAGGAGCGCCTATTGGGCACCTTGCCGGCCAGGTTGCCTAGGGCGCCTGGCTGGCCTGGCCTTGTCAGTAAGTGACAGCAGCACAGATCATGTGAATCAATGAATCAGCAGAAAAGAAGATGGGGGGCTACTGGGGCA
>CM044433.1:138643311-138655068 GCA_024363595.1 Xenopus borealis | reverse complement strand
TTTAATAAAAAATTGAAATTGGATTTCATGTTTAATTTGAAAAGGACTTTTATTATGCAGCTTTTTGTCTCTGGGTAACAGGTCCACTTTAAAATTAACCATTCTATAACATACTAGATGTTAACTTAAAGGTAAACCATCCTTTAATTCTGACAACAAATACATGAACAAAGGGTGGGTGATCACAGTAGAGCTGAGAACAGATAAATCATGACTTCCCCATTATCTATTATTTTTGGTGTTACTGGTCCTTTAAATGTAAAAAAGCAGATGACAACCTTAAAAAGATGTATAGCAATTAGAAGTCAGTAGACCTAAATAAAAGTCAGGACAACTGACTTGACAGCACTTATTAATGCAATAATTATTGCACTTTTACATGGCCTCACCTATATTCTTCCCTGTGCTCATATTTGCCATTAAACAAAGCCCTGGTATGAAATACTAATAAGAAAGACAGTTGCCTTGAGTATGTGAATTGTTCCTTTAATGATATCTCTTTGAACAATTTGAATGCTGTAACCTACGTTACTTAATTATGTTTTGTTCTGTTGCTTTATAACTACAACATTCAATAAATACAACTGTTAAAAAAGAAAGACAGTTGTAGGCTATAGTTTGCTCATTATTAGAATAACAAAAAATACATTAAAAAAAGCATAACCACCTATGTCAGATTGCAAGGTGTAGGGCACCATCTGCTGGTCATATATGGATCTGTGTATATTGCAACATTGTTGTTTGTTACATTGTTGCTATTTATTTATAAAGTTACCATAATTTCCTGCCCTGAAAAATGCAGCTAACACACTGCATAAATGAAACGTTTGCACAGTTGATCAGTTGGGATGGTATAAAAAGGAGGGATATGATGAAAGAATTTGGCCCCTGTGAAAAAAATCTACTCACCATAAACAAAGGTGGATCCAGGTGCACATGCCCCAAACCTACAGCTCAGGGGGAGTATCATACAATAGCCTATGATTACATGCCCATGAGGGGCATTAAACTCGTCAGGCTTTGTTTACAACACAATAAGATGCAATTCTCACTGATAAAATAGTTTTAAAGGGATACTGTCATTGGAAAACATGTTTTTTTCAAAACACATTCGTTAATAGAGCTGCTCCAGTAGACTTCTGCACTGAAATCCATTTCTCAAAAGAGCCAACAGATTTTTTTAATTTATATTCAGTTTTGAAATCTGACATGGGGCTAGACATTTTTTCAATTTCCCAGCTGCCCCTGTTCATGTGACTTGTGCCAGCACTTTAGGAGGGAACAGCTTTCTGGCAGGCTGTTGTTTTTCCTTCTCAATGTAACTAAATGGAAAGCATTGAAGCAGTGGGACATGGGTTTTTACTATTGAGTGCTGTTCTTATATTTACCAGCCAGCTGTTATCTTGTGTTAGGGAGCTGCTATCTGGTTACCTTCCCATTGTTCTGTTGTTAGGCTGCTGGGGGGGAGGGGTGATATAATTCCAACTTGCAGTACAGCAGTAAAGAGTGATTGAAGTTTAGCAGAGCACAAGTCATGTGACTTGGGGCAGCTGGAAAATTGACAAAATGTCTAGACCCAGGTCATATTTCAAAATGAAATATAAAAAAATATGTTTGTTATTTTGGGAAATGGATTTCAATGCAGAATTCTACTGGAGCAGCACTATTAACTGATGCATTTTGGAAAAAAAAATTCCATGACAGTATCCCTTTAAGCTGCAATTTTTTGTGATACATGCATTTATCTATGCCTGGATGCTGAGAATTTGTTCCCCACCCATTGGATACATGTGCGATTGTGAATATGTGTTCATACTTGATTATTGCAGCAGAAGGCATCCATGTATTTGTGATTTCTAAAGATAGTCATAGACAATCAGGTGTATTCATTTGGGCATGTCTCCATATTACTGCCCCATTGGCCAATCTGTCTACCCAACTAATGGATCAAACCAGGCTGATCTGGTCAATCTGCCATCAGGTCAACCATTAAACCACATGGGTGGCCTGTGCCAACCCTAACCACAAGAAGCCCATTCACTGCCTGATGCAGCCTACCCTCATCTATATGCTTTGTCCAGCTTTCCCTGATTATGGTTTTGTATCTGAACAAGCCCCAACCAGACACCAACTAAGGAGACATATATTTGCGCCCCCATACATGTTCCAATATGTTGTTAGCTCCATCAAGAGATTGCACCAAAATCTACATCAAGCGATTGCACCAAAATCTACATCACATCTTTGAAATATGAAACAACGAATTAATTAGTCACTTACAAAAATCAAACAATCAGCAAATACACTTTTTTTCCGTACACTTGTGTCCCAAACTTAACTTTTCTAAATTGCTGCAGGTCAAAAATGGAGTGCAAAGACCTGCAGGTGCCCCAGGAATACAACAGTGCCTGTGTTCAGCAGCATTAAGTGGTGTGCGTGTGAGTCATAGTAAATGGTCTCTTGAGTGTTCTTGTGTATGCAATATGTGCAAAATGTACAGTCACTTGTGTTTGCAAGTGTTATTGTGTGATTATGAGTGTCATAACAGAATGATTGCGATTTGTGTTAATATCTGATATTGTGTTAATATCTAAAACTGTGGGTTGAAACAACATTCAACCCCTCCAAATGACATCCATATGTCTGAATGGGTTTTCTGTGTGATCAATAAGCAATTCATTGTAGGCTCACCTATTCTTTAGAGGAGGTGTAGTACACATGGTAGGCAAAAGCCCACAGCAAAGAGCTAGTGAGGATCTGTGGAGGGGAAGAAGGGGCAATGGTTTTGATCTACTAGCTGCTTATTCCAATTCTGCCAAATCTTTAGGGTTCGTATTTGGTTCAGTGGAATGCAATATCAACTAAATGCAATTAATTTATGTTCACTTTTTTCCAATTTGTTAGTATAGAAATCAAAGTTGGCTTAGTATTCAGCTGATTCTTTGCAGATTCATTATTAATCAAAGACTAAAAAATATGGCTTTAATTAATGCATCCCTAACAAGTACTAGATGGGGCTAAAAGAAACCAAAACTTACTCTTACTCTGATTACATACCTGGTTATCCCATGACCTATCTTAGCAAGTAGTTATTCCACTCACTTGACTCAGAGAAACACCCATTCAACAGGTAAATTCCTTCCTCCATGCATATAAAGGGGGCACTATATCTGGAGGATTCACTTTGTAGGGATGTCATTGAGCACATGGGCCAGAGAGGAATATTCTAAAGCAGAGCCTGTTTGTTTCCACTATACAGCAGTGCAGCATACTTTGCTCATACAGGACTGGCTACACATAGCAAATGATTAATATACAATGTCCAAAGCTTATTTGGGCAGAAGAATGTTATTGCTGGCTTTCTCAATATATTGGTGTACCATCTGCACTGCTTTTATTCCACTGGCCAATAAAATCCAAAATGACTCAATTCTGTTGGATAGCATGAGGTTAATTATGGGGTTCTTAAGAGTCTTGATTTTATTGGCTGCATCATAACTTATTTATTTTTAGACATTCAAAAGCTTTTAGTACATCTATCAAATATTGTTTTATTCTGCATATTTCAGGTCTGACATTCAAAGTGTTCATTATTTTAGATAACTTGAAAGCCATTTTTAGGGAAATTTCCAGGTGAACATGCTGCAATGCCAAACTTCCCAAAGAGATGCCATAGGAACTGACTGCAAATTAGTATTTCTATTTCAGAAATGTAATAATATTGTGCTCCCCCACAGTATACCCCTTGTTTATGTACAGTAATTTATCCTTAATATACAAATGGGGTTATGATATAATAGTTTGCCCCTTATGTAGTTGCCCACAGAACACTACATTTACTACATTCTTCTGACCACACCATGACCTATACATTTTTGGTAGGTTATCATTACCATTGCTTGATGAAAGTAGAAGGTACCTACTCAGTGTGGCGCCCAGTGCCTGCCAAGCCTGGGAGAATCTAAGAATATCAACTATATCACTATAGTTTTATATAGTACAATGCTTTGAGCCAAATAATAGAAGAAGATCAAATATCAAAGACAAAAAAAAAATGTGCAAGTTCTATGCAGCTTCATTTACTATGAGGGTATTATTTCCAACCCCAACTATTGGAACAAATATGAAAATATGTTGCATTCTAAAGTTTACAGTTGTGTGCCATTTTGCAATTAAAAGCACAGGAATTGGACCTGTTACCAGGAAACTCATTACCTAGAAAACTATCTCCCATAATAAAACAGAACCTTGTACTCGATCCCAGGGCCGCCATCAGGGGGGCACAGGGGGTACTCCTGTTCCAGACCCAGGCCCGAGGGGGGGGCCCGGCTGTGCTGCATTTTTCGAAATAGCTGGGCCCCCGTGGATCGTGCTGTGCTGTGCCAACTCTTCTGTCCGGAAAGCCGAGGTGCCAAACAGCTGAAGTCCCTAAGCAGCGAAAAGACCCGAAGTCCTGAAGCAGCGAAAAGACCCGAAGTTGCCAAAACCGAAGTCCTGAAGCAGCAGAAAGACCCAAAGTCACGAAAACAGATGAAATTTAAGTCCTGAAGCGGTGAAAAGACCCAAGGTCATGAAAGGAGGCAACGTTGAAGTCCTGAAGCCACAAGTTCAATTCTACTGAACACCAATGTGTGTTTGTTATTTTAATCCCTGCCACCAATGTTTTTTTTTTTAAATATTTTCTGGGGCCCCAATTTTTTTTAGCTTGTAAGGGGGCCCTGGGGCCAATATTGGTTTAAAAATATTCTCTGGGGCACCAAGTTTTTTTACTTGTCAGGGGGGCCCTGGCCCCAATGTTTTTTTTAAAAAACATTCTCTGAGAGCCCAATGTTTTTTTTTTACTTTTATGGGGGGCCCTGGCCCCAAATTTTTTTAACTTGTAGGGGGGCCCTGACCGCCAATGTAAAATAAACTTTTATGGGGGCCCTGGTGCCACAATTTTTTTTAACTTATAAGGGGGCCTTGTTCATGAATAGCTTTTTATAACGTGTGTTACCTTCTTTAGCGCTGATGTCTGTGTGGTGTTTTAACTGTGGAGTGGGGATGGGGCTTGCATTGGGGGGACCCAAAAATCTAATGGTGGCCCTGCTTGATATAAGTACTGCAGTGGCGTAACTACTCCCTGGCAGGCCCCGGTACAGGATGGGCACCTGGGCCCCCCTGTCGGGCCCTTACCTCTATAAATCCCATGCTGGAGTGTTGATGGCATGTGTGCTGTAAAATCTCCCCCTAGATAACCGCCTGCCATAACCATTAATGTGGCTCCGATGGGCCCCAAGGGCATGGGGGCCCTGGTGCAATTGCACCTTCTGCACCCCTGGTAGTTACGCCACTGACTGGAGCAAAACAATTTTATTGGCTTTATGTAAAGTTTAATTAATTTTTTAGTAGTCTTTAGGTAGGACAAATTACAGAGACAACCCTTTTCCAGAAACTCCCAGGTCCCCAGCATTCTGGATAACAGGTCCTACATGTTTAGTATCTCTTTATAATGTTTCTGCACCCATTCCTAGTTCTGCCTTTTGAAAATATGTTGTAGACGTCAGTTCTCTCTCAGGAAAGTTAATCAGCTGACTCTTACTACAGTGGAGTCATACAGTACAGATTGGATCAGATCAATTTGACCCAGAGCAGCTATATCAAGTCAAGAATCTCTCATTTGACAAGGTTGCCAAGCAACCAGACCTTATATATACTTTTATATATATATATATATATATATACAGTGCTTCAAAATCCATAAAAATGCAGTTTTATTCAATTCACAAAATAAAAAATGTTTACATACTGTCACCTATGGTTACGAAAAGCTTAAAGTGGACTGTCAAGGGCTCGGTATGTAAACATTTTTTATTATATGAATTGAATAAAACTGGATTTTTATGGATCTTGAGAGATGGGATATTTTTTGAAGGCTTAAAAACATCTGAAATGGTTCAAGGGACCTTTGCTACTGACACCAACATGACAGGTTAGATCAGGGGTTTCCCTTCTTCCGTTCACATCCAAATTACTGGAAAGGCTTGTTTACAAACGCCTGATCCAGCATCTTACTGACAACTCCCTTCTTGATCCCCTGCAATCAGGCTTCTGCCAAACACACTCAACTGAAACTGCACTCACTAAAGTAACCAACGATCTTCTATTGGCAAAGTCTAAAGGTCACTATTCCATACTCATCCTTCTAGATCTCTCTGCAGCCTTTGACACAGTTGACCACCCACTCCTCCTCAACATTCTATACTCCGCTGGCATTCGTGACACTGCTCTTTCATGGTTTACATCTTATCTCTCTGACCGTTCCTTCCAAGTTGCCTTCTCTAACTCTACTTCTACTACGTTCCCTCTCTCTGTCGGAGTTCCTCAAGGCTCTGTTCTAGGCCCTCTGCTGTTCTCGCTCTACACTACTTCACTAGGAAAACTTATTCAGTCATTTGGACTTCAGTATCACCTCTATGCTGATGACACCCAACTCTACTTGTCCACTCCTGACCTCTCTCCTTCTGTCCTTTCCCAAGGTACAGACTGTCTCTCTGCTGTCTCCTCCTGGATGTCACAGCGCCACCTGAAACTGAACCTTTCAAAAACTGAACTCATTATTTTTCCTCCAAGATCTTCCCCTGTCCCTCAGATTTCACTCACAGTAAACAACACTACATTTCATTCCACCTCACAGGCACGCTGCCTCGGAGTTATACTAGACTCACATCTGTCTTTTTCACCACATATTCAAACACTTGCAAAATCCTGTCGTATTCAACTACGCAACATTGCCCGGATACGATCATATCTCAGCTCAGAATCAACCAAAACACTTATTCATTCTCTTATCATCTCCCGACTTGATTACTGCAACCTACTCCTTGCAGGAATTCCAACAAGTCGACTTTCACTACTCCAATCTGTTCTAAATGCTGCTGCTAGACTTATTCATCTATCTAACCGCTCAGCATCCGCTGCTCCCATATGCATGTCCCTTCACTGGCTCCCAATCTCCTTCAGAATCAAATTCAAATTACTAACCCTCACATTCAAGGCCCTTAACAATGAAGCCCCTCCCTATATTTCATCTCTGATCTCCAAATACACTCCTACACGCAACCTTCGCTCTGCTTCTGACCTTCGCCTCGCTTCTCCTCTAATCACTTCTGCCCATTCTCGTCTACAAGACTTCTCTCGGGCTTCTGCTTTTCTCTGGAACTCTCTGCCTCGAGCTGTCAGACTTTCTCCTTCTTTCCAAACTTTCAAACGCTCCTTAAAGACCCTCCTGTTTAGAGAAGCGTATTCAATGTACCTTAAATAATCAATCACTGCTGTATCATAAATTACAAATTGTGTCTGAAACCCTAATGTCTCAATTGTACCCTAGCCTTTAGTTGTAAACTCTAATGTGTAGGGCCCTCTAATCCTATTGTATCTGTATATCCTTGATTGTTATCCACTTTTATTCCCTGTTTGTTATAACTAAGGAAAGCACTGCGTATCTTGTCGGCGCTATACAAATAAATGATGATGATGATGATGATGATCAGGGGTGTCCAGGATGGATATAAATCCGGCCCAGCTTGAAACGCTTTGTTCCCAAAGAAACCTCATGTTGCAAAGGATATACAGTAGGAGTACGCAGGAGGGGAGACTATGCCTATTGCCCATTTAGTAGTAATAATAATGTATATTTAATATCCAGGTGTCCCATATTCCAGTGTATAGCTCCATCTGGCTCTCCAACTTGTATTCTAGTTCTTTTCTGTGTATTTTCTTTACTTTACAAATCAAAAGTGTTTGTGTATTTCATGTGTGGCCCCAGACAAATTTTCTTTTTCCAATGTGGTTAGGGTTGCCACCCTTTCTTGAAAAAAATACCGGCCTTCCTATAAATTTATCTTTTCCCCTTATTAATAACATTGGGATCAACCGTCAAAAGTACTGGCCAGGCCGGTAAAATACCGGCCAGGTGGCAACCCTAAATGTGGTCCAGGGAAGCCAAAAGGTTGGACACCCCTATTTTAGATGGATTCTAGCTATTTCAAGGGTCGGTTATAATAAATCCCAAACCATTCAAGTTTTTTTAACCCAAAAATGTGAGTTTGGACCAAAAAATCACCTTGAAAACTTAAATTTTCATGGAAAAAAACTTGATCGTTAATAAATAACTCCTTAAAAGAGATGGGGGATGAGGGATTATGAGCACATTTTTTTGCATGTTGTCACAGGAAGTGACTTCATATTGCCACAACTGGGGGGCGTGCTTAGTTGTAGCTAAGAATAGATATAAGCTTTAATATCACTTTGAGAAGTCATAGTTCTGGCCCCATACATTAGAAATGTTCATTTGGCAGCACATAATTGGCTAGATTGATTTACCCAAAATATAAATGCTGTATGTTTGCTGATGACCTTCCTGTGCAGGTAATTAACACTTCTGGGTTTGCAGCCATCTGAGAATTTGTGAGCAAATCCACTAAAATAGAGCAAAGTGAGATTCTGATTTAAAAAACTGAAATTTGGTTCTTAAAGTTATCAGAGTAAAGTGCCGTTTGAGGCATGGTTTTCACTCAAGGCAGAAATGGCACTGTGTTCAGACTGCCATGTAAACCACTTTGAGGACAGCATAGTCCAATTATGATCCAATTGTTGGCTTGAATGAATGATCTGATTATCCTGAAACTGATCAATGCATTTGTGGCCAAATTGGATTCACTCCTTCTATGACCTTGCCAAATGGCAAATAGATAACAATCTCAGTATTAAGCAGTACAGCTGCAGAATAAAAAGGAAAATAATTAAAAGATTGCAAAGAAAATTTAAAGACTAACTGTGTATCTTCTGTCACTATAAAAAAAATGTTGATGATATTGACTAAGAACAGCATTACGGTGCTGGAGGTTCATTTTAGGTGACTATCCATGTTATCGTTACTGGACATATATACAGAATGAATACTTTTTTTTTCGAATGTAAAAATACCAAGGATTCTTGGGTTACTAAGGCCAGACTGCTTATAGAATGTGTAGTATTGCAATTCTACATTATTAGTCACAGAGAACACAACACCATGGTATATATGTAGGATAATGGAGGCAAATGTAACAGCTGATATCATGACAGTGTTGGATTATGGGCAGTTTGGGAAAGACGGCAATGATGAGATAGTTAACAGTCAATTAAAATCAGGGATGAGCAGATTAGGAGCCATCTCTAGCAATCCATCTGAGCCACAGCCTGTCATGCCTGATCCTTTTTCATCTGTCACAGCCTCCCTCCCTGGCTAAACCATGTTCATTTGTTGCTTGTCAGCGGCTGTCAGTTTCTTCATGATCGCCTGTCTGTTTTTTTTTTCAATTCGTGCATTTCGATATAATAAAAGATCATTCCACCTGGCAATACCCACTCTCTGCTCTTTAAGTTTTCCTTTTGCTAATATATGGCGCCTTAATGCTATTGGTTTTTACCCTTTATATTTGGTTTCATATGGTAACATTTCACTACAATAAAGTATTTTTACATTAACATTATGGTTGCTCTTAATCCCACATAAGACAATTTAGTAGAATTCATATTCACTTGCTTTTCCCCCCTCACCACCAGCATGTCCTTTCCTAATTCTCTTTCTGTATGTGTTCAGTCCTGCTTCCCATACCTTCCCCTATGTCTTTATTATCCCCAGTCCTATTGCTTCATCTTCCCCTCATTGTTCTGCATTTCAGTAAAAAGCAAAAGATTTTATAATAAAAGCACTAAGCACAACATGGCTCATTGCACATCTCCAAAAAGGTGCTCTGTTCTTCAGATAAAATATCCCTCAATACAACAACACTAACCTTCCCTTTAAAGCAGTAAAGAAAGGCAAATGGTTACCTCATTCAGAAGAAATGTTGCACTGGAGTCAGAGAAAGACATAGAAGGGGCATAAATAGCCCAGAGCTGCACTCTTAGAAGCTTTTTTTATAGGCAAGTCAGACTTTGCATTCTCTGTTTATCTGCTTCGCTGTGCTCATTGCCTTTCTCTCCATCAAACACACACAAAACACACAATTTCTCCTCTTCCCTGCCTCTCTTACTCCTCCTTCTCTCATTTCATTTCCACCTCTCAGTGCCTAAGCCTGGCTGAAATAATGGATTCACAGACATTTAAGTGCCGAATAATTGTATTAATGGCTTATGGCAATGCAATGGTGGGGGGGGGGGCAAATCTTTGAAAATTCACAAATGGATTTTTTTATTCTGCAAGGAACTGCCCCTAGCACATAGCTCACCATTCCCTGTCCGGTAATGCCACTCACAATATTCATGTTCACTGATAGATATACATCAGAAACAAATATGAGTTGTGATGGGAGCCTTGATCAAGTTTTCAGCATATAACATTTGAGTTCTGTAAAGACTATGGGGTCATTTACCAACTACAAGGTAATCTGCCATGGCCCCCAGGGGGCAAAGTGCGGCAACATTTTTTGACCATGCCAATTTTTTGTGGCCACACCCCCTAATTACCATGTTAATTTTACAAAATTTGGCAAGTTATGAAAGTTTGAAAATATTTCTCCTTATCTAAACTGTTACAATTACAATTGTTAAAAAGTATCTTATTTGCACCTGTTAGCTGTTCTGGCCTCTCCGTCAAAAACCAATTAAGTTAGAAACTTCTTTTTCTGGATGTTCTGTGTAGAGAAGAGAGGGACTTTCCAGTACAAATGAGGGACTGCAGGTTGAGCTGTCAAAAGAGGTACTGTCCCTCTGAAAAAGGGACAGTTGGGAGGTATGAGCTACTGGATGGAATCACTAAGAGACAGGTGGGAACTCACCAGCAAGGGAGAGTTGTGTATTGCAAAATGACTGTGGGGATCAGCAGCATTGCCTCTATTTGCGGACACCCATGCAATCTGCATTTTTTGTACTTTGCCTACTGCCTTCTATTTTTTTACATAATGATTCTTAGTTTATTTGTCCTTGAGTTTATATACAATACATAAAAAAGGATACAGGCCCAAATAAGGAAAATTATTTTTTTTCATTCAATTTGTATTACAAATTTATACCTGTAATTGCTAGTGAATGTATTTATGTTTATATAAACGTATAAAATCTATGTTTTTTTTCAAAACACATCAGTTAATAATGCTGCTACAGTAGACATCTGCACTGAAATCCATTTCTCAAAAGAGCAAACAGATGTTTTTATATTCAGTTTTGAAAACTGACATGGGGCTAGACATTTTGTCAATTTCTCAGCTGCCCCATGTCATGTGACTTGTGCCAGCACATTAGGAGGGAACTGCTTTCTGGCAGGCTGTTGTTTTTCGCTTCTCAATGTAACTGAATAGTACGCAGTGGGACATGGGTTTTTACTATTCAGTGCTGTTCTTAGATCTACCAGTCAGCTGTTATCTTGTGTTAGGGAGCTGTTATTTGGTTACCTTCCCATTGTTCAGTTGTTAGGCTGCTGGGTTGGGGAAAGGGAGATAGTGATATTACTCCAACTTCAGTACAACAGTAAGGGCTGTGACACACTAGGCTATTTGGGGAGATTGAGTCACCTGGTGACTAATCGCCTTGATTTTGTGGCGACCAATCTCCCCAAACGCCTTCCCTCACTCTGCGCTGGCTTTAATGAAAAATGGCCAGCGCTAATTACACGCGGCTATTCGTTTTCCGAAGTCGCCTGAAGTTGCCTAGCAAGGAAACTTCGAGACTCTCCCAAAATGTACGTCATTTGCAAAACAAATATAGAAGGCATCTATTAGGGATGGCGCGAAC